>CM077502.1:56462750-57662750 GCA_039654745.1 Houttuynia cordata | reverse complement strand
TATTATTTATCGTAGTTTTTATGGTATTTTTGATAGGATATCAAGATCATTATGATATCATGATGATTAGAAAAAATATTAAAAATAAAGAAGAACAAAAAAATAAGTAAAAACGGACTAGAAATGAAGGTGATATGATTTGGAAATTTAATTACCTCTTTAAAATTGGACAAATTTAACACCTTTGAAAGAGCACTTTAACTGTTAACTATTTTAATGGGACAAACTTCAACGATGCATATCTCTATTATTTTTTATCTATTTTTAATTTTTTTCATTCTTCTTTATTTTTAGTGCTCTTTCTAATCATTATGATATCTTAATAACCTTGATATCCTATAAAAAAATGCCACAAAAAATTACGATAAATAGTATGCGATAGTTTAACATCTTTGTGATATCATCATTATAAGAAATAGCACTAAAAAATCATCATCATCATCATCATCATCATACGCCTTATGTATTATATACCGCATTTGACTCTTATCGGATTCAAAATGGTACAAATCCATATAAAGAAACATAGTGACAAGTTTTTATGCCAGATGCCCTTCCTGACGCAATCCTCTAAAGAGGGGACAATGATAAGAAGATTCAACGTCATCATATTCATCATATACCTTTCCAAATATGTGGATTAGCTTCATGACATGATGGTTGCGCATGAAATACTAATATAGCCATTTTTCATCACAAATCTGGTAACAATGAGTCTGGTAACAATGAGAACTAGTGTGCTTTGAGCACTAAAAATAGGAAAGAATAAAAAAAGACAAAAACGGATTAGAAATAAGAGAGATATATATTGTTAAAATTTGTCATACTAAAATAGTTAAAAACTGTTAAAATGCTTCTAAGGCAACTGTTTGGGTCAGAGTAAAAAAAAACTGCATAGGCACCCGTGTGTGGCTGATCAGATAACCAGATCGAGAATTTTTTTGAAATGTTCTCGACCGGTAACTATTATTTTTAAGTATTATTTGGTTAATTCGAAGGAAAAAAGGCATCCAAAGCGCCTGTTATTCTACCTCTCCAACGCATCAATCAATGAAACATTTTGACTTCCTGTATATGCATCACTCATCGTTGCCGTCCAAATTGCGAAAGAACAAAAAACACAGTCCACTGACCAATGACCACTCACCAACCTCCTGCCAAAAAACATCGAACGCAAATCTGTTCCCGTAGGTGGATAATGCTGCGTCCCATTGGTGGATAATGCTGCGTTCAAAAACAACAAACCCGTCCGCGTTACATTGACACGATTTTGGCGTGTGGGAAGTATGCAGAAGTTGCGATCAAAGCGAAAGAGGAAGAGCATGCAAAACCTTGTACATATCAAAGCTCTTACAAGCAAAAGCTTGAAAAAGATTCGTACAAGCAAAAGCAATGGAGGCTCTCATCCCATACTATCGTCGTCGTCCGCTCCACCCATCACCTCCACTAACCAAACATGCGATCCCATTTAGAAAACCCATGTTCCCGATCCCACTCCATCTCCCCACTTGCCTGGCTGCTCCTCACCACCAAACCCCCAGCAGCACCAGTCCATCCCCCACGCGTTCTCTGCTCCCTCCATCCACTGTTTCCTCCGAGTTGCCGCCAGCTCTGGAGCTTGAGACGGGGGAACCTGGAGACAAGTTCGACTGGTTCTCCAACTGGTACCCGGTGGCGCCAGTGTGCGACCTGGACAAGAGGGTGCCGCATGCATAGAGGGTGATGGGCCTGGATGTGGTGGTTTGGTGAGATCGCGGAGGAGAGGTGGCAGGTGTTTGATGACTCGTGCCCCCCGTCTGGCGCCGCTGTCGGAAGGGCGGATCGACCAGTGGGCTGGTACTTCGATGATGCCGGCAACTGTAAGCTTATTCCTCAATCTCCCCCAGATGTGTCTCCGTAACTGACTCTTTGTCAATTTCCTTTGGTCGTTGTCAGCCATTAGCATAGGCTTTTCTTTCGCAACAATTAGCATGAGCTTATGATCTTGATCAATTGCGCAACCTAAAAACCAACGGAGTGATGGTGTGGTGGCCAAGGTGCTGCCTTGAAGCAGAGGTCTTGAGTTTGAATCCCCACTCCATGGCCACCAATACGGATTATATTCAGATTAAATTCCGGTCAAATCCACTGTGAATGGTGGCAAAATGCACACGATTAGATATAAGCACGTAATTGATCCCGGTTAAGAGCAATTTACATGCATTAGTGTTTTTACTGGTTATTCACCCTAATTATTGAACTGTCCAATTTGGTGTTTAGCACGTTTGTTTGAACTTCTCGGGCTGAATTGTAATGGAAATAAGTTTTTGCAGGTTCACACATTCAATAGGGCCTGTGCTGCAGTTTATCCCAGTTGAAAGCAAAATAAAATGGTTTGGCTCTGGCCAAGAACAGATCCCGCTTACAAAGATATTTTTTCTAAGCAAAAACCGCCCTACATCCAGGAGGTGGATGATCCCTCTTATACATCTTTGTTTGCTACACGAGGTATTCCATACGGGTATTTCCTCTTTCGCCTTTGTTTCTTATCCTAAAGTATGATGATTCTTTCAATCTTTGCAAAAAAAGTGTGATGATTATGCATTTAGCTGAAATAAGGTATGAAGTTTTAATAAAAAAATCTTATGGACCCTGCACTTCTACCCTAAGCTTATTATGGGATAATGCCGACACTCCATATTTTGGATGCAGACAGATATGTATATGTTCACTTCCCATTACATATCACCAGCTGCTCCGTCATCAAGCGCATCTCCGACGTACCAGTCCAGCTACACCCAGGAACCAAAAATCAATTTTTTTTAACATTGACCTGTCTGATTGATTTAATTAGAGATTTTGTATGGCAGATTAGAGGATTTAGGTTAAGCTGAGGACAAATTTGATTGAGTTAAATTAGAGTTTGTATGTCTGATTTAGGGTTTAGGTTCAGCTGAGTTAAATTAGAGTTTCTATGTAAAGCCAAAAAGCTACTTTAGAGTCCATGCATAAGCTCCTAACTAAGCCAAAAAGCTGCTTTAGAGTTCAAGCATGCGCTCCTAATTAACCATTCAAGTCTATTTAAAAAATCCCCTTTCACAAATTCATACATATGCACTAAGTCCAATAAAATAGCAACCAACAGGTCATCACACACATCATAGCTAGAAACCATCTTGTAGATGTACCAACTCCATAGCCCATGAAAATATTTACTGCAACCGTATTAAGTTATTAACTTACCATCCGCAGAGAGAATGACCAAGTTTTAACTTCGTATATCCATTTAATCAAATACAAGTGATAGTTACAATCCACTAAATAAGCAGTTTGAAAGTAAATAAAATATGCAAGTACGATGAAGGCAACGACTTTAACCAAAGAGAATCAAAGCAATTTAAAAGAGGAAAAGGGGGGAGCCAATGAGAAGAAGAACAGAGACTGAGATTAAGGAGCTAGGTGAATTAAGTGACGAGGAGAGTATATATGAGAGATAAGGCAAAAGCGGGAAAATATGAAAGAAAGAGAGTAGAGAAACCATCAGAAAACGCTAAAAGCTCCTTTTTTTATCTTTGAACGAAAAAATCTTGTTTTAGTGGCCAAAAGAAGTAAACTGGAAAACAATCATCAAGCCTAAAAGCTGGTGCGGACACGGGGCCTATACGGGTTTACGCTTGCCGGAATAGGACCCGTGCCCATTAGATTGCTTATTTTTCTGTTTACATATTTAGTGATTTCTATTTTCAGCATTTGAATTAAATTTGGAATTTTTCTTTGATTAGAAAAGCTTGATTCCCGTTTCTAATTTGGGCAAGCTTAATTTGTTGCTTTATTTAAGACTTTTGTAATGCCTATTTAATGGCTACTCCTCTATGAAATAAAGCACTTCAGTTTATGCAAAAGTAAACCTCGTTTGATACCTCTGTGATAGAGAATCCCGTCGGTGCCGAATCCGACGCCGGTGTCGAAGCCGGAGCCGCTGGTGCCGAATCCAGTGGTGGGTTTTGGTGCTGATTCCAAAACCCAACCTTGGTGCACTCGTCTTCGTCGTCGTCGCCCACTCCTCGACCGAAGACTTACAGATCGTCATGGTGGCCCTCTTTTCCCCGGTCAATCATCAGCCGGCGTTGGTTTCGCCAACCAGATCTTTGCCGTCCTCAATCAGAGGAGCCACCGCCGCCATAACCATCACCACTACCCCGGTGGTGTACTCCGGAGAGGTTTTGCCGGTATCAGTCCCAAAGTTGTTGCCTTTCGTCTAGAAGCTCGTCGTCCCCGTCATCCCGACGCCTACCTTTCCGCCGAGGAGATCTCAGGCCGCTTCCACCATGCCGTCATCGTCGCTGCCAGTCGAGTCGATCGCCCGCCTCTCGGATCTCCTCTTCCGACCACTGTTCCATCAGTTCGATCAACCTTCGGTCGCCCCTCCTGCCCGAGCATCTGTCTCGCTTCGACCCTCCATCCCAAAGGCCGGTTCAGAGTTTATTCAAACCCGGCTTCAATATTCATTTTGAACCACCGGTTAGATCCGGTTCGGGTTTACCTTGGATGGGTCAGACTACTTGGTTCGGGTTGGGTTTTTGGACGGGCCAGTCCACCTCGGTTCGCCTCGGTTCGAGTTTGGGTTCCGGGTTCACCTCGGGTGGACAAGTAAGTTGTCTTCTTCGCATCTTTGTGGTTTTATCTGTTTATCTAAAATATCATATTTGATCTGACATGCAAGTGCGCGGTAAACATTGATTCGACGTTAATACTTTTAGTCCTAGCCTAAAATAGTTTCTCAATTGTTGCTGCCATTCAACCCTTTGAAATCAAATCTGAATTATTCGTAGCCACTTATATTAAATTCTTTATCTTGCCTGAGTAGGATTGCTAAAATTTAGAGTTTTTTTTACTTGTTTAAATTTTGTCGGATCTTAAGTTAGTTGTCCTGCATCATATTTGGTGGCCCATGCATCATTTAGGCTAGGTATTTGAAAAAAAAAGAGTCCATTTAGTTTGCATTTCATTGCATGCATTTGCGTTCTAGTAAAGTCATTTCTCCCAGTTTGTCTGAATCCCACTCTATTATAGATCCCTTGGAAGCTATTGTTAAACAACTAGAAAACATGAATAAACGACTAGAAAACCTGACTGCTCAACATGAAGAGTTTCGTCAAGATCTTGTCCAAATCAATGTCCGTCTAAACTATGTTGAGACCTCTCAGAGGTTAAACCAAAATTTTGTCGGTGAATCTTCTCAAGAGGCAGAAGCTGAACAGCGTAATGAGGCTGATCCTCCAGTCCACAGCCAACCATACGCTAATTTTGGTCCTTTCCCATATAATGCTCGTGTTGCCCATCATCGCCGAGGCCCACCCCCTCAAGCCTATTATAACCATATGGACCTTAGGGAGCCCCGTGACCCAAATGAGCGCATCATGCGGAACCTTAAGGTTGAGGCACCATCCTTTGATGGTAGCCTTGATCCTAAAGTATTCATTGATTGGGTGAGAGAAATGGACCACTTCTTTGAGTGGTATGAGTTAACTGAGGATAAAAAGGTCAAATTTGTTAAGATGAAACTCATCGGGCGAGCCAAACTGTTTTGGGAGGATGTCGAAGGTTTGATAGCCCTTTGACATGAACCTCCAATTGCTACTTGGATGGACATGAAAGAGCGCCTGAGCACTAATTACTTGCCTCGATCCTATAGAAGTGATCTCATAGAGAATTTCTATAAGCTTAGGCAAGGTAACCGGTCTGCCCTAGAGTATATTGCTGAATTTGAGGAGTACAGGGTGCGTTGTCAAGTCCGTGAGGAACATGATTCGATTCTGGTTCGATTTCGAAAGGGTCTTAATGATGACCTTAGGAAGGAGCTTGTGTTTTGAGGTATTGCTACTCTTGAACAAGCTTATGCCTTTGTTAAGGACTATGAGATGATCACTAAACCTCACTCCTTTAGGCGTCCAGAACCTTGCACATAATTAGCTGTTCCCCAACCACTTTCCAGTAAGCCATATGGGGGATCGTCCCCGTATGCAGGGAATAGGTCCAATTCTGGTCCAGTTCCGTTTGTTGGGCGTAAACCACAGTCCGGATCTTACCCAGCCAAAGCTCCTCCTCCTGTGCGTGCCTCTAATGATAATGACAAACGGATAGATAGAGATTCCCCAGCACCTAGTCGTTGCTATAGGTGTCAAGGATTTGGTCATGTTGCTGTCGTGTGCCCTACTAAGAAGACTCTTGTTATTAGTGAACAGGAAATGCCCTCTGATGATGACAGCCTCGAAGAGGAGGTCTATGAGCCCAATCTAGTAGACATACATGACTCTGATGCTGAGTATGAAGAAGCACCTGGCTTCCTCGGTTGTATTAGAACTTCTCCTTCTCCAGTCAGTGGCGCAAACACTCAGTTTGTTGCCCCAACTCTGAACGTCGTTAGATGTGCCCTAACCCAACCTCGAGAGAATGATGATTGGCGTAGGAGTACAATCTTCCACACTGATGTTAAGTGTGGGGGAAAAGATTGTAAAGTGATCATTGACAGTGGGAGCTATATTAATGCCGTTTCTTCGAGACTTGTCTCCCGCTTAGGTCTCAAACCTATTCCCCACCCTAATCCCTATAAGGTCTCTTGGGTTGACACAACATCCATCCATATCAATGAGCGATGTCTAGTGCCAATTGAAGTTCACTTTTACACAGACAAAATCTGGTGTGATGTCATACCCATGGATGTCGATCATCTTATCTTAGGGAGACCGTGGCTCTTTGACTTAGATGTCACAATCTATGGTCGCAGCAATTCTGTTACTTTTACTTTTAATGGCCATAAGATCAAATTGAACCCTTTAAAACTGCAACCTCTTCCTAAGAATCCCAAAAGTGCTACAACCAAAGATAAGGGCTTGCACATAATTAGCCCAAAAGAGTTTGTGAGAGAAGTGAGTACTGAAGATGTTCTCTTTGCCGTTGTCGCCAAGGAAGTTTCACCGGACACTCAGGAAGACACACCTGCTGAGGTAACTAATCTCCTTACAGAATTTAAGGATGTTTTTCCTGAGGATCTCCCAGACCAGTTAGCACCCATGCGTGATATCTAACACGCTATCGATCTTGTTCCAGGAACAACTCTCCCAAATTTGCCTCATTATCGACTTAACCCCACTGAGCATGATGAGTTAAAGAGGCAAGTTGATGATCTCCTCCGTAAGGGGTTCATTAGGGAAAGTATGAGCCCGTGTGCCGTACCCGCACTCCTAACACCTAAGAAAGATGGATCATGGAGGATGTGCGTGGATAGTCGTGCGATCAAGAAGATCACAGTGAAATATCGGTTTCCCATCCCTCGGCTTGATGATATACTTGATATGATGGCTGGTGCCAAAATTTTCTCAAAAATCGATCTCAAAAGTGGCTACCACCAAATTCGAATTCGCCCAGGTGACGAGTGGAAAACCGCCTTCAAGACGAAGGATGGCCTCTATGAGTGGATGGTTATGCCATTTGGACTCTCGAATGCTCCTAGTACCTTTATGCGAGTGATGACACAAGTTCTTCGTCCTTTCATGGGTAAGTTCCTTGTTGTGTACTTTGACGACATCCTCATTTATAGCACAACAAAGAAGCAACACCTAGACCACCTTGTCCAAGTTTGTAACACCCTGAGGAAAGAAAGTTTATATGCTAACCTTATAGTTCTTGGGTTTTATAGTTTCCTCTAAGGGAGTTTCTGCTGACCCTCAAAAAGTACAGGCGATAGTCGACTGGCCTGAGCCTAAGAATATTCATGATGTTCGTAGTTTTCATGGGCTTGCTACTTTTTATCGTCGATTTATTCGTGGGTTTAGCACCATCATGTCCCCTATAACTGATTGTATGAAGAAAGGTGAGTTTCGATGGTCACATGCTGCTGCTAGAGCATTTGAAGAGATAAAGAGGAAGATGACCGAAGCACCCGTAATGCACCTCCCAGATTTTTCAAAGGTTTTTGAGGTTGAATGTGATGCATCTGGTATAGGCATTGGTGGCGTCCTTAGTCAAGAACGTCATCCAATCGCTTACTTTAGTGAGAAGTTAAATGAGGCTAAGCAAAAATACTCAACCTATGATAAAAAATTCTATGCGGTAGTGCAAGCTTTACGTCACTGGCGACATTACCTTCTACCGCATGTATTTGTCCTTTATTCAGATCATGAGGCTTTGCGTTACCTGAACTCTCAAAAGAAACTTAATTCTCGACATGGTCATTGGATTGAGTTTCTACAGTCTTATACTTTTGTGTTGAAACATCGAGCAGGGGTTGCGAATAAAGTAGCTGACGCACTTAGCCGTCGAGCATTCTTACTCTCTATGCTGAGTGTCAAAGTTACAGGTTTTGATCGACTTAAGGAGGACTATGCGTCATGCCCTGATTTTAGAGAGATTTTCCTAGCCCTGAGTAGTGATTCGACCCTTTCCCATGATGGCTGCCATCTTCACGATGGGTACCTGTTCAAAGCAAACAAGCTTTGCATTCCCCGTACGTTTGTGCGAGATTTCTTAGTGTGGGAAATTCACGCCGGTGGTTTAGCAGGACACTTTGGTCGTGACAAAACCATTGAATAAGTCGAGCACCAATTTTATTGGCCGAGCCTCAAAAGAGATGTTGCTAAAATCATTAGTCAATGTCGCACATGTCAACTGGCCAAACACAAAAAGCAAAATACTGGCCTCTACACCCCTCTTCCTGTGCCAGATCGTCCCTGGCAAGATGTTAGTATGGATTTTGTGCTTGGACTACCTCGTACTTTTACAAAGCATGATTCCATATTTGTGGTCGTAGACCGCTTCTCCAAAATGGCCCACTTCATTCCTTGTTCCAAAACCTCTGATGCATCTAAAATTGGGAAAATCTATTTCGATAAGATCGTGAATTTGTATGGTTTACCCAAAACCATTGTGTCTGATAGGGATGTTCGATTTATGAGTTATTTTTGGAAAACCCTTTGGCATATGGTAGGAACAAAATTAAAATTCTCCACGGCTTATCACCCTCAAACTGATGGTCAAACAGAAGTCGTAAATCACAGTCTTGGCAACCTTTTACGTTGTTTGGTGGGAAACAATAATAGAAACTGGGATTCAATTCTTCCTTTTGCTCAATTTGCATATAACAGTTCAGCTAATAAGTCTATAGGCATGAGTCTATTTGAAGTTGTGCATGGTTACAAACCTAGGAAGCCTGTAGATCTTATTCCCATGTCCCCTCATGTTCGTATTTCTGAGTCAACTGATGCATTTGCACAACATGTTCATGATTTGCATAAAGAGATCCGTAATAAAATTGAAGCAAGTAATGAACGCTATAAAATTCAAGCTAATTCTCGTAGGTGCTTTAAAGAATTTAATGTGGGTGACTATGTTATGATTCGAATTCGACCCGAGCGGTTTCCTTTTGGAGCCGTTCGAAAGTTGCAGTCCCGTAGTGCTGGTCCCTTTCAAGAGTTAAAACGCATTGGTTCTAATGCCTATGTTATTGATATTCCTTCTGATTTCGGCATCCCCACCACTTTCAACATTGAGGATTTGGTTGCTTACCATGACCCTCTTGCCATACCTGATAACCCGTTTGATGATTTGTCCACTGACCACGACCCCTCACCTATCCCTGATCCTATTCCACTGCCTTACCCACTTGCACTAAAAGATCAAGTTGAAGCTATTTTAGATGAACAGGTAATTTCTACCACGGATGGAGGGGTACAATGCTATCTTGTTCGTTGGAGGGGATGCCACGAGTCAGATTGTACATGGATTACACGTGACGAGTTGCAGACACTTGATCCAGATGCTTTAGAGTTCCATGAGAGTCTTCCTGTACGTAACTCGACAGAGTCGAGTTTTTCCCACCGGGGGAGAGTTGGTGCGGACACGGGGCCTATACGGGTTTACACTTGCCGGAATAGGACCCGTGCCCATTAGATTGCTTATTTTTCTGTTTACATATTTAGTGATTTCTATTTTCAGCATTTGAATTAAATTTGGAATTTTTCTTTGATTAGAAAAGCTTGATTCCCGTTTCTAATTTGGGCAAGCTTATTTTGTTGCTTGATTTAAGACTTTTGTAATGCCTATTTAATGGCTACTCCTCTATGAAATAAAGCACTTCAGTTTATGCAAAAGTAAACCTCGTTTGATACCTCTGTGATAGACAATCCCGTCGGTGCTGAATCCGACGCCGGTGTCGAAGCCGGAGCCGCTGGTGCCGAATCCAGTGGTGGGTTTTGGTGCTGATTCCAAAACCCAACCTTAGTGCACTCGTCTTCGTCGTCGCCGCCCACTCCTCGACCGAAGACTTATAGATCGTCGTGGTGGCCCTCTTTTCCCCAGTCGATCATCAGCTGGCGTTGGTTTCGCCAACCAGATCTTCGCCGTCGTCAATCAGAGGAGCCACCACCACCATAACCATTGCCACTACCCCGGTGGTGTACTCCGGAGAGGTTTTGCCGGTATCAGTCCCAAAGCTGTTGCCTTTCGTCTAGAAGCTCGTCGTCCCCGTCATCCCGACGCCTACCTTTCCGCCGAGGAGATCTCAGGCCGCTTCCACCGTGCCGTCATCGTCGCTGCCAATCGAGTCGATCGCCCGCCTCTCGGATCTCCTCTTCCGACCGCTGTTCCGTCAGTCCGATCAACCTTCGGTCGCCCCTCCTGCCCGAGCATCTGTCTCGCTTTGACCCTCCATCCCAAAGGCCAGTACAGAGTTTATTCAAACCTGGCGTCAATATTCATTTTGAACCACCGGTTAGATCCGGTTCAGGTTTACCTTGGACAGGTCAGACTACTTGGTTCGGGTTGGGTTTTTGGATGGGCCAGTCTACCTCGGTTCGAGTTTGGGTTCTTGGTTCACCTCGGGCGGACAAGTAAGTTGTCTTCTTCGCATCTTTGTGGTTTTATCTGTTTATCTAAAATATCATATTTGATCTGACATGCAAGTGCGCGGTAAACATTGATTCGACGTCAATACTTTTAGTCCTAGCCTAAAACAGTTTCTCAACTGTTGCTGCCCTTCAACCCTTTGAAATCAAATTTGAATTATTCGTAGCCACTTATATTAAATTCTTTATCTTGCCTGAGTAGGATTGCTAAAATTTAGAGTTTTCTTTACTTGTTTAAATTTTGTCGGATCTTAAGTTAGTTGTCCTGCAACAAAAGCCCTTCCTGAAAAAATTCCTATTTGCAATTATCACAAACCTACGATTTAAGTGAGAATTGCCTCAATTTTCATTAGTTCACTACACTCAAAAGACTCGAAAGACAGTGAGATCTAATTTTAGTATCAACGTGCTCAAATCTGCCCTGAAGATTGTCAATTACAAGACAACAGGCATCAATGATCAAATTCTTACAAAATGATGTCTACATTCTTATAACAGAAAAGCTAATTTTGGGCTCTACTGAAATCTGGCCGTCTGGCTTCCACAACGGCGTCCACCTTCGCCCCCACAACCCGTCATGTCTGGCCGAGGAGCGGCAACCACTCGCCCCGGAAATGCCATCTTCATCCGCTCAACAGCCTCTGCTTGCGCAGCCAAATCTACAAATGGGTATGCTACGGCTCCTCCGCCTCCTCCTCGTTTAAGTTTGACCTTTCGCTCCAGTTCCCGCTCTTGATTGACCAGAATTGCTTGGAGCTCCCTGTTCTAGATAACCTACTGCATTTGAATATGGGGAGTGACGGAGTTTGCCGTTTTTCTGAAGAGAGCATGTCCAGTATTTTCGCCGATATCGGAGAACCACCTTGGATTTCGAGTTTTCATGTGATGGAATTTGAGAAGAGCAGAGAAATTGGACAACAGACTCCACCGGAACATAGACATAACGTCACTAATGTCGCATGATTCCAAGATGCTCCCTCCGTTCCAAAATGGAAACGATATTTGTACAGCAGATTCCTACACATTTTTTATACACAGCTGATGTGTATGGAAAATGTGTAGTAATCTGCTCTAGGGTTATCACTGCCCGTTCCAAAATACTATGTACATGGGCAGTGATAACCCTACAGCAGATTCCTATACATTTCCATAAACAGCTGATGTGTATGAAAATGAGTGGGTGAACTGATGTGGGGTGACGTCAGCTCACCCACTCATTTCCATACACATCAGCTTTGTATGGAAAATGTGTAGGAATCTGTTGTACAAATATCATTTCCCTATGTACATTTGAAGCCGAAAAGTAAGTCATATGAGTTCCTCTCCCTGATAACCAAGTTCAAACAAGGTTTTAAATACCGGACCAGTGACTGACCCAGAATTTCTGACATCATCACAAATTAAAAAAAAAAAGAAAAAAAAAAGAGGGAGGGCTGCTCACTACCGGCGGCGGCCGGAGGTGGGGGTCGGCTCCGCTGCCGGAGGGGCCCCCTCCCTGCCGCGTCTCGAGGCAGAGCCATGGGGGCTCTGGTTCGTGGCGGGGCAGCCCCGCCTCCAGGTAGAGCCAGAGCCCAGGCTCTAGTTTGCCTCGAGCCCCCGGTGGACTCTGGTTTGAGGTGGGGCAGCCCCGCATCGAGGCAGAGCCAAAGCCCCCTCTAGTTTACCTCGAAGCAGAGCCCGCGAGACAAGGCGGGGCAACCCCACCTCGAAGAAGAGCCCCTGTAGGAGCTCCGCTTGGATGGGGTAGCTCTGCCTTGAGGCAGAGCCAGAGCCCCCCTTCGAGGCGGGGCCCCCACCCCGGCGCTCTGCCTCGAGACAAGGAGGGGGGCCCTTACAGCGGCGGCCAGAGGCCCCCGGCCGGGGAGGAGAGGAGAGGGGTCGCCGAAAGAGGGGGGCGGCGCCTGAATGGAGGGAACCAACCCAGCCAACCCGGACCGAAGACAGGTCCGGCTCCGGTCGGACTGGGTCGGACCAGCCGGTCCAGTCCGGTTTTTAAAACCATGAGTTCAAGTCAATCCTTCAACTCTTCTCCAAGTTTTGAAAGTGGAAGTCATGTGATTTGGTAAAATGTATATAGTATTTTAGAATAGTAAATATTTTCAAATATACATAATATTTTGGAACGGATAAAGTATTTTGAGATGAGTTTACATGAGATCGTTCTCATATAATGAGCATGAGGCCAATCTTTATAGCCATTGGATTCCGATAAGATGGTAGATATCAAACCAGTGGGTAGGTGAGTGTGTCACATCAAGGAGTGGGTGAGATCATTATGGATATTTGTAGCCGTCAGATCAAGATCCAACGGCTACGATTCAAAGTGGCCTCATATAAGCAATATGAGAGCGATCTCATTTAAACTTTTCCCTATATATATATATATATATATATGATGGAGTATATATCTTGAATTGGAGGAGAATCCTTTTTTTGGCTTGATTTTAAATACAACCCAAATTCATGAACCAAATATGATTCAATTTGTTATTCTAATTTCAAGCTGAATTTATTGCCCAATTCATGAACCAAAACAGCCCCTTATTTTGTGAATTTTCTCATGAAGAGATTCATCAAATTAAGACTGAATTTAAATTTTTACTTCAGCAACTAAGTGGCATTCCCATTTTATATCAATTCAGCCTGAATAAATTATCCCTTAATTAAATTTTAGATTCATTAAAAATCACTAACCAAACAACCTCTAATTGAATACCTGATGGTGCCAATTTGTTCCAAGCTTTGAAGATTTTTAGGGGACATGAAGAAAATAGAGTAGGCAGAGTATAAAAAAAACAGAGCGTCGTAGATTTACTGTTGATTTCCAGAAGTTGAAGATGAAATAAAAGTGAAATGTCTAAAGAGGACATGGTAGTTAAAAGTTGTTAGTGTTAAGATCAAGAGCATTTAAGTAAATGCCCATAACTACTGTTTTGTATAAAAAGGCCTGCAAGCCAAATCTTGAGCAGCTTTGATTTGATTAAAGAAAATTCTCACAAACACTCTTGAGCAAACAAAACTGATGTTGCAATCGAAACCTCGCCATGAATACAATCGAAAGCTTTCTGCAACATCAATTTGGTATCAGAGCAAGGTTTCGATTGTGTTCATGGCGATTGAGGCTCCTGGAACGGATTTGAATGTACAATAGCAGATTTTAATAGCTTTATACCAAGTGTTGTAAAAGCTGGATCAACTGACTATAGGATCAGCCCATCCTCAATTAAATTCTAGGGTTCAGAGAAATGCAGAAGCAAGAGCTACTGAATTTCCCAGTTCTTCCAGGCAAATCGAAGCAGAAGGAAGTTTTAGTGATGAAGAAGTATTTGCTTAAAGAAGAACCCGAAATTCAAGTGTAGATCTAAGGTTCCGAGAAATTCTGCCAATTGACAATAGGCAGAGAAATCTAGGATTAGGTTCTGGAATTGGTTATCAACAACATCAACAATTCCGACCTAAATTGGATTTGCCTAATTTTGATGGAACAATGCATCTCGAAGATTTTCTGGATTGGCTGGTTTTCGTTGAAAGATATTTTGAAGGGATGGAAGTTCCTATGGAGAAACAAGTTATAGTAGTTGCATATAAATTGAAAGGTGGAGCATCTGCGTAGTGGGAACAAATACAACTAATGTGAAGACATATAGGAAAGTGACCAATTCAGAGTTGGTCTAAGATGAAATAGTTGCTGAGAGCACAATATCTTCCTTTGGATTTTGAACAAGTGCTGTTCCAGAAATTTCAAAACTGTAAACAGGGAAATAGAACTGTACAGGAGTATGTGCAGGAGTTCTAAAAGCTAATTGTTCGAAAACATGTTAGAGAGTTTGAACAACAATTGATTTGGAGATTTAATAATGGTCTCCAATGAAAAATTCAGGAAAAGTTGATCTACAGCATGTGTTTACATTGTATGCAATAATATAGTTAGCTTTGAAGGTTCAACAGCAGTTTGAAAATCAGAAGACTTTTGTTCAGAATACTAACATGGAAGGATCAAACTCTTACTCCGATGCTAAAACTGGAAATCCTATGGTGGAAATTGGGGATTCTCGAGTTATTCCAAAAACTATTGCAGAAGTAAAAAAATGAAGGAAGACAGGAGAATAAGTATGCAAAACCTAAGCCTCAGACTTGTTACAAGTGTTTACAGCCTGGACATATTTCTAGCGAGTGTCGACAGAGATAAAAAACTATAAATATGGTTGTTAATCAGCCAAATTCTCAGGACTATGTTGAAAGTACATCTTGTGAAGAACCTGTCATGTCCCAAATTTCTAGACCTCGATTAGAGCACGGAAGCAACCAATCACAGACAGACAGGAGGTCAGAATGACCAAATACTCGATGAATCTCAACCTGATTATCAGGTTGGAATGTACAAGATCAATATGACAAAACAATATCCAAGTATTTAATCTTAACATAACATTGCCAAAAAGACTTCCTTGACCTCCTCCCAAGAAATATCTTGTCTAGCCACAAAGTTATTCCTCTCGGCAGATTCCCACTAAAATACTGCTTCTCCTACGAACACTAAACTCAGCAGCAGGCACCTTCATCCCCTTAAATAGACGCTCGACCTCCACGATCCAATGCTCATCCTTTTTCGTGTTGTCTTCTCCTGAAAATGCTGGACCTGCTCTCTTAAACCGCTCAAGCGTCGGTGCCTTCTCGTGGCTATGGCTACCACTACCGCCATTCCGTAATTCCACTAACCATGTTCGACATATTCTGACTTGCAGCCTCCTCCTGCGAGGGGTTAGGAACAGCATTCGAATGGCGACTACAAGTTCCAGAGTTCACCATTTTTTCTTATCTACAGTCAAGGAAAGAAGATGAATTAGAATTTTACATAAAGCTCCACTTTAATTCATCTCTTAATCCATTGACTCCCTATGCAACACACTCGCACGCAAAACACACAAGAACACTACAAACAATCACAAATTAAACATTTCAATCCAAAGAGAATTTTATTCCATTCAAGTAACTTCTACACCTAATTCCCTGGTGTATAGATCAGGGTTTTATTACAAGGATCTACTGATTCTAAGGCTTCCTACTAAACTTCAAAGGTACTAGTCTTCAGAGATGGTCATCTAACATCTCTATGGCTGTCTTAGTTGGAGCTAATACTAACTCTGAGTACCACATAATTTCCCATGCTAACATATGCGGCCACCTATAACCCATAGATTTAAACTCGTTATACAAGGTGTGAGAAAGCTCCACATCAGTCTCAGCCTACACATAAATAGGATGTTCTCTCACAATTCGCTCCTCTAGGATGAAATGCACTGGTGAGGATCCATCTTCTAAAACTCGAACTTCCGGCCATAATGGTTGCATGGCTTCTACTGGTTCCGGATCATCTTCTATATCTATCAGATAAGGGTCAAACTCTATTCCCAAGCCTATGTTCCCCTGTTTCCAGTCAGCTAACCATTGCTTAACCACTTTCGGCTTTTCCTTTTCGTAAACTCTTCCACTTCTGGATTTAACCAATAGACCTAGATCAAAACATCATTAGTATACTCTATAGGATGAGGTTCACAGTTTCCAGATTCACTATTTCTTCTAAGTCTTCTAAGCCTCTAGCACCGCATTAGTAATGTTATCAAGATTATCATATACTCAATAATTGTTCAAGTCATCCTGATGCTCTGATACCAAGCTGTCACATCCCAAATTTTTAGACCTCGATTAGAGCGCGAAAGCAACCAATCACAGACATTTAGGAGGTTAGAAACCTGAAGCGTGACCGAATACTCGATCAATCTCAACCCGATTATCAGGTTGGAATGTACAGGATAAATATGACAGAACAATATCCAAATATTTAATCTTAACATAACATTGCCAAAAAGAAACTACTTAGTCTATTACAGTAATTCAATATTCAAAAATCCAAATATTAGGTTCCAGGCACACATCAGCCAATCTATAAAAGTCAATCATAAATAAAATTTTAAAAAGAATATTCTAATCCAAACTTCAGTCGTCCATAGCAGCTCCAACAATCTTTACCTACAAAGCTTCACTCCCTTTTAATTCCTGCATCAGATGATGCATGAATATTCCGAAAGAAATAACCAATAGGATGCCAAAAACCCCACAGATAATAGGAGCGAAAGATATACAGACATAAAGTTTTAGTGAAGACTTTCAATGTTCAACAAACATTAGGAATTGGAAATACATAGTTTACCTTACCTGATTATTGACCATATTCAAAGACAACAACAGTTCATGCTATGGATAGAATAATAATTCAAGACTCCAAACGTTCATCGAGTAAGGTGTAAATAATCAATATGTTCATACTCCATACATCCATAGTGTAAGGAGACGTCAATTTCTGCTCTCAGATTGGTCCACTTCCCGTGTGGATTTCTATACCATAACATCCTCAAGGTTCTTCATTGGAACCCGCCCATGCGTCTAAGGATGCTGGCCTAATTGGTGCTTACGGGCACAATGGACGGAGACTGCAAACCTTCCGTAATATCATACAGTCAAAAATGTATGTGTGCCTTCATCGGCTGAACTACAGAGGTTCATAATAAATTGGAGATCATTATGGATCTAGCAATGGCTCGTGAGCATACTATGATTCCACCCCAGAGAGTTTCCATCAATAACTCTTAGTGGAAGAAAGCAGTTTACAG
This sequence comes from Houttuynia cordata, assembly GCA_039654745.1. Taxonomy (NCBI): domain Eukaryota; kingdom Viridiplantae; phylum Streptophyta; class Magnoliopsida; order Piperales; family Saururaceae; genus Houttuynia; species Houttuynia cordata. Next base: position 57,645,199 of record CM077502.1, on the reverse strand, counting down.
GGAACTGGGTAACTCATGACAACAGAGGTCGTATCATGTAACTAAAGATTCTCATCTCTCAAGATTTGACTTACATAAGAGTATTAATGAGACTTCAATGTCCCAATCAGTGATCGACTCGTTAGAGGAGTGATGAATAGAAATTCTCAATTAACGAATGACTCACCAACAGAGTAGCACGAATACAGTTCCTTCTTGAACATCAACCAACTCGTATGAGATATAACAACAGATTTAACTTATTAAATATATTCACTATGCATAGCCCTAGATAGGAATTCACAACACTGACTGTAGACTTCAATGGTCATCAAGCAAAACGAATACTAGGGTCCGAGAGTTCAAACCTTAGTTGGAACTCTATTGACTAAAACATTATGCAGAATTGCGAACACGTAGGACGCTGACTCAATTAAGAATGACTTGACCAAGATCCCCCTTTACGTAAATTATACTTACTGCAATAGTCATCATCCAAGTCTTTCCATCTGTATTAAGGTTACTTTAACCATTAACCCCTCATATAACCACGTTATACTAAGTATTAGTGTGTATAACTTTATTTCAGTGTACTGTCATTTGCATAACAGTACACTTCCGACGCTTACTCCAATTATTACAGTTCGAATTAAGGTATGAGATTTTACTGTAGGTTACCCTGTAATCTAGTTTCCAACCCAACAAACGACACATTTTTCTGAATTTCCTACAATTAATTATGCTTTTTTTATTACCGCTCATCGGCGCAGGAACGGTCTTGGCTGGGAGTGCCTTGCTTGCTCTAATGCGTTCTAATCATATAAAATACATCATATACCAACTAAAGTCATTATATTAATCATCATTACCCATTCCTAAGGTGTGATACAAACCTTTATGACTCTAGTATAAAGTAGTATTTTTCTTCTTCAGATACACTTTATTCACATATAACTATTAATACTATAGTATCGCATTAGTGTACCTTTTTACCCAAAAAGACATCCAATCCAACAGGTGGGAACATGAAAGAGTCAACTTTCTTGTGAATCAAGAGTTAAGACACAAGATAGATCCTTAACACATGAAGATTAATCACAATCCACCAATAGGTGTAGTTACTTACCTTTCATAGGTGATACCTGTTTTTAGAACTCGTTGAACAAAACAACAAGGCGATGATAAATATGGGACAACGCGTTGCTAAATCACATGATTATACTAAACCAAATATCATACTAAACCATAGAGGAAAAGACAACATGGGAATCATCTAGGTGCTAGCACATGGAATATCGAATGCAAATTTATCATCATTACTCATGCGTGTATAGACATTCAAATTGGTATCCTTTAAGAAATACGCATCATCATCATGTGGACCAAACGTGACTAAGACTTGCTACTCAAGCAAAGGAAGAAGAAAACTCCAAAATTCTGAGTATTGGACGTTCATGCACTTAGAATAGTCCTCTACTAAAAGTTTTTATAGAGAAACCCTAAGTCTACTAGGAAATCTCTTTACCAAATCAGTTTTACCCAAAAATGATCTCCACAGTTGGTTCAAAACCACGTTCAAGCCATCTAGGGTACTCTCTCAATAGCCCTCCCTAGTTTGGTAGGATTCCCAATCCAAAAAGATCACAAAAACACAAAAATCAGAAACTGCATTGGCCGGTGCGATCGATCGCAAGCCCTGGCGATCGATCGGGGTACACAAAAACGCAAAACACAGTAGATACGATCGAACATTCACAGGGCAATCGATCATTCACAGGGCGATCGATCGCGAGTGCAAAAACTAAAAATCACAGTAGATACGAACGATCGTCACACCTGTGATCGATCGCATCAGGCCTTCTCTCGGCTACAAAACTAACCTGATCGACCGCATCGCTCTGGCGATCGATCGCGTCCAAAAAATTTACATGCTCAAAACTTTTCATTAAATTTCCAAATTTCACAAACTTGATAGCAATGGAAAGTGTACGTCAAGTATTAAAACATTGGCTCTTTCCATCTCAAGATCAATACACCCACTTTAAATACATTCATATTTTTCAGGTATCACAAAACCATATTTGCTTGTTACTATTGTGGAAGCTGATGAAGGAGAAGAATATGATACTATAGCTAATTCTCTGTTTGTACAAAAGTTGCTACTATTACCAAAATAGGAGGATCAATCTCAGAAGAATCAAATTTTCATTACAAAAGGTAATGTTAAGAAGTATGTTTGTGATGTTATAATTGACCGTTGAAGTTGTGAAAATTTGGTTTCTCAATAGTGAGTAAAAAAATTGAATCTAAAAATAGAACTTCATCCTAATCCTTATACATTGGGTTGGATTAAACAAGTGGGAGCTGTTAAAATCTATGAAAGAAGTATAGTTCCTTTTTCTATTGGGAAGGACTATCAAGCTGAAATTGTTTGTGATGTGGTGAATATGAATGCTTGTCAAGTACTGTTGGGCAGACCTTGACAATATGATGTTAATGCTCAAATTAATGGTCATTTAAACATTTATACCTTTGTCCATCAAGTAGAAAATTAGTGATATTACGAAAGAAGTTGACTCCATTGAAACCAAACTGTTGTGTGGCAAGTAGACAGGCACTGCTAGTGACTAATTTGCATCAAGAGGTGAAAAATGGAGAAGACATTTATGCATTAGTAGTAAAAGAAGCTACTACATGGTTTGCTATTCCTCTTTAGCTACAAGATTTATTAAAAAAGTTTGAATCTATAATGCATGAGGAACTACCCAACTATCTACCACCAATGCGTAATATTCATAGTCTACCTAACTTGCCTCATTGAGGTTGAACCCTAAGGAAAATTAAAATTTGCAAGGATAGGTGGAGGAATCACTTGATAAAGGATTAATCCAAGAGAGTTTTAGCCCTTGTGGGTGAAAGTGCTCTTAAGTCCTAGAGGGGGGGTGAATAAGACAACCACTTAAAAACTATCACTCTATTTTACTAAGAGATAATATTAATTTAAATAATCGTTTAATGCAACATTCTCTTATTAGCAAGTAATTGGAAGCGAATAAGTGAGAGAGACTTAAGAGGAGTGAATGTGTGTGTGTGTGTGTAACAATATGCAAGACAAGCAAACACAAGCAATCACACAAAGATTTATAGTGGTTCGCCGCTAAGCAACTTGCTTCAATGGGTACGTCCACTCTCAGAGCACCTAATCCAAGGAACCTCCGACATCCACTAAGTGAGGGTTTTTAGCTCACCCACAATATCATACACTCACCGGTTTTGCTTGGATCACCGGGAACCATACAAGAGTGAATCCACACTCATTATAGGTCACACCGACCCAACTCTCTCTCAAAAGAGTGGTTTGACCCTATGGTCTACACCACAATCTAACACATGTAAAGAAGAGATTTAAGAGTACTTACTCTAGGAAGTAGGAGTGACTAGAGTACATACCCTTAAAGGGAGGATGTGAGATATCCACCCGTTTTGCTCAAACTAGTTTTGAGCTAATGGCCTTCGATTGTCCATCCTTGGATTCAACTAATGATGCTCCGAAATTGTAGAGGCTTTTTGGACAAGGGATTGGTTTCTCTAAGAATTTTTCTATGGGATTAAGTGAAACCATGGCCAAAGGTACTTTGAACTACTCTCAAGGTTCAATGGTATGAACCCATCGAATCATTAATGAGGGACCGGAGAGTTGATCAAAGTAACCAAGACCTTTGAGAGGATATGGAAGTATTTGGTTCAAAGGTCAAGTGGGGGTTTTGGTTTCTAAAGGATGATTCTAGATGCTCAAAGAAACCATGATCCAAGATGACTTAAATCTCTTCCTAAGATCTGAAACCCCTTTTAAAGAAAGGAGAGGAAAAATAATCAAGAGCATCAAGGCTCTAGAGGACTTGAATTTCTTCCTAAGATCTCATAACGAGATCTTGAACCCCTTTTAAAGAAAGGAGAGGAAGAATAATCAAGAACCCTCAAGGCTCTAGATGATTTGCAAAGAATAAGGCCAAGAGGTTTTAGGGAGATGGCTTGCCCATTTCTCTCAAAGAGGTGGGTATATATAGATGGAGAGGGAGGTGTGTATCAACCCATCCACCCATGGGTAGATACACCTCATATCCACCCACCCAATCCACCCACCCATGGGTGGATACACTTCATATCCACCCACCCATTATTGGTTCTCTTATGTGGGCTGGGTCCTATTTATGGGTGGTTCCTTTAGCCCATGAACCCATTTCACAAATGGGCTTTTTCTAAGTATTTTTTCCTAAGGATCTTAGGTGGGCTTTGAAAGAGGCTTTGGATCACTTTGGTTAGTGGGTTTTTCTTGGAATATTTTGAACCCAACAAATTTGATCAAAAAGCTATGGGCCTAGAAGACAACTATGGATGATCTAATGATTGTAAGTTAATCTTCTAGAAAATATACACTCCTCTTGTATGTCTTCATATTGGGCCTTCAATAGGTTGCTTTTAAGTAGTGTCTTAGCCATAGGCTTTGTGGTGTGCTTCCACATTGTCTTGGGTTTTTGCAATCTTCATTTTCCTTGAGCTTCACCTTGGAGTGTCTTGCTCACCTTAGTGGCTTTCTCTTCAAGATCCACTTTGTGTTGTCTTCATCTTGAGATTGTCTCCTCTCAACCTCTTCATATAGCCCAATTTATATATGTACCCAAATTTTACATATACCCCATTTTCCCTCTCACATATCCCATATATTTTTGTACATTAAATTGACATACATTAAGAGACAAAATCACACTCCCAAATTTTGCCCTAACAGTGGGTACCAACTTTGTTAGTTCCAAAAAAGGATGGAACATGGAGGATGTGTATTTGACTATAGATCCATTAATAAAATCACTGTTAAGTATAGGTTTCCTATACCTCGATTGGAGGATATGTTGGACATGTTGGAAGGATCGAATGTTTTTTCTAAATTGTACTTGAGAAATGGATATCACCAAATTTGCATCAGGGAAGGAGATAAATAGGAAACTGCTTTTAAAACAAGAGAAGGTCTTTATGAGTGGCTTGTGATGCATTTTGGGCTTACAAATGCTCTCAGTACTTTTATTAGATTAATGAATCAGGTACTAAAACCTTTCTTCCATAAATGTGTATTTGTTTACTTTGATAATATATTAGTTTATAGTAGAAATGAAGAACATATGTCACATTTGGATGACATCTTCAAAGTACCGCAAGACAACTCCCTGCTTCTTAATATTAAGAAATGCAGTTTTCTACAATTTGAGTTGAAGTTTTTGGGATTTGTTGTGGGAGTACATGACATCAGTGTTGATCAATCCAAATTAGACACCATTGTGGCTTGGCGAGTTCCAAAATCTGTGAAAGAACTGAGGAGGATTGGTCACTTTCTATAGAAAGTTTATATGAGGGTTCAGTACTATAGCTGCTCCCCTCATTGAATGAAAGAAAGATAAGTTTGAATGGACAGGTGCAGCTCAGCACAGTTTTGAACAGTTAAAATGCAAACTGTCTTCTGCACTAGTATTAACCCTTCCATGTTTTGATAAAATATTTGAAGTGGAGTGTGATGCTTCTGGAGTTGGAATATGAGATGTACTCTCACAAGAAGGAAAACCAATTGCCTTTTATAGTTCTAAGCTGAGTGAAGCTAGGCAAAAATGGCCGGCTTATAAACTGAAATTTTTTGCATTAATTCAAGTTCTTAGATGGTGGAGGCATTATTTGATTCAAAGGGAGTTCATTCTTCATACTGATTATCAGCCTCTCAAGTTCATTCAGTCTTCTAGTAAATCTGATATAATGTATGCAAGATGGATTGCAGAATTACAAGAGTTTGTATTTGTCATCAAGCATAAATCAGGTCAATCTAATACAGTAGTTGATGCTCTAAGTAGACGATATAATCTATTGTCTACTATGAAGGTAGAAGTATTTGGTTTTGATAAAATTAAAAACCTATACTCCACTGATGCTGAATTTAGACAGAATTGGCTCAAATGTTCTAGTCAGGTTGTTCATTCTGAGTTCACTTTACATGATGGTTTTTTGTTCAAAAGCAACAGGTTGTGTATCCCAGATTGCTCTTTGCGGCTTTAGGTTATTAAAGAACATCATGCAGGAGGGTTGGGTGGACATTTTGGTAGAGATAAAATAATACAATTGCTGATTTCTCTTACTGGAGGAAATTGAAAAGGGATGTTAGAAGGTATGTACAGCAGGGTTTTATTTGTTAGCAAAATAAAAGACGCATTCAAAACACTGGATTGTATACTCCTCTTCCTATTTGACATTCCCTAGACTAACATTACCATGGATTTCCTTTTGGGGTTACCTCAAACTGCCAAAGGTTTCGATTCTATCTTTGTAGTGGTAGATCGATTTTCCAAAATGGCACATTTTTTGCCTTGTAAAAAAATAAATGATGCGACTACTATTGCATTATTATTCTTTAAAGAGGTGGTTAGACTACATGGTTTACCACAAACTATTACTTCTGACAAAGACAATAAATTTCTCAATCAATTTTGGAGAATGTTATGGAATAGATTAGGTACTACTTTAAACAGAGGTGGTCAACAGAGTGTTAGGCACTCTTCTCATATGTCTTTTTGGGGAAAGCCTAAGCAATAGGATTTGTTTCTATCACAAGCCGAATTTGCTTATAATTGTTCTGTCAACAAGTTTACTGGTTATTCACCTTTTCAGATATTGTATGGTTTTAATCCCAAGAATCCATTTGATCTTCTATTATGTTCCGCTCATTTCAACTTATTATATACCTGCCGGCCCAGCTTAGGGAATAGCCCAGCCGGCCAGTATTAAGGGAATAGCCCAAGTTTCTTTATTATTAATTGTAATAAGGCCACAGGCCCAACTAAAGGGCAATAGCCCAGTGAGTAGTTGTAGCCCATCAGGGGAACTATATATTTGAGCTCATGCTCTCTTAATGTATTATGAAAGAATTTGCCCTAATCTCCTCTCTTGCTTCTCCTCTCCCTCAGATGAGCCGCCAGCCCAGCTGCGAGACCCCCTTCTCCTTCTTCCCTTCCTCCGACCCCTACCTCGTCTCCTTTCCCTCCTTTTACATCCTTGACTCCATCTTTTCCTTTTTTCTTATCTCCATTCTCAACTACCCAATCCTTACTGTCTCAGTTTTCTGGGACATATCATTGGTATCAAAGCAACGATCCTTTAATTCGCGAGGACCCTTCGTGATGGCCAGAAGCAACCCACGACCAGACAATGATCCTCACTCAGCGGCTAGGCCAAACATGCAAGGGGAGTCTTCCAATGATGCGCCACCCACCTCACCCAGAGGGGAGGATCTGCGCGAAGCCTTGACGGCTTCCCTGGCACCTTTACTCCAAGTTCTCATACAGGGCCAGCAGCAAACACAAAGGGAGATGGCTTCAGTTCGCGAGTCCCTTGATCGCCTATCCCTGTCCATGACGGCTAACAATCGTGCAGGCCGTACTGACAAGGGGGTCCTTCCACCCCCCCCCCCCCCCCCCCCCCCCCCCCCTGATGGGTTCATTCGCGAGAGGCCCTTCTTTGGTGAGCCGCCACCAAGACCAGCACCCTCCCCTATCCACCACCCAGAGGGGCCGGCGTACCAGAGCAGCAGGGAACCAGACCACCTCTGGCCTCGACCCCTTTTGCGCCACTACGCAATGGCCGGGGATCTGACGAGGAGGAATGGGACTTTGACTGGCACACTCATCAGGCAGAATCTAGTTGGGCTAACCAAGGGCATATGCGAGATGAGCGCCATGGCTCTAGAGCACCAGTGGCAGAGACAAGGTTGGCCAGACTACAATTTCCAAAGTACTCTGGCGATGACAACCCGGTGGATTGGCTATACCAGGCTGAGAAGTTCTTTCGTTACCAAGATACACGATCTGATGAGGACAAATTAACGGTAACATCCTTTCATCTCATGGGTGATGCTTTGATATGGTACCAATATTATGAGCAAGAGCAACCAGGGCATTCATGGCAACAATTCGTGAAGGAGCTCTGTATTCAATTCGGGCCGACAGAATATGCAGACTTCAACGAACTTATCAGCTCCTTACGACAAACGTCTACCGTGCGTGCCTACCAGATGGACTTTATGCGCATAGCCAACCGTCTTCCCTATTGGACGCAGGAAGCATTGGTGGGCAAGTTCATGCATGGGCTGAAGATAGAGATTTCCAATGCTATTCGACACTACCCAAGGACGTCCATGGCTGAGGTCATTAAGCACGCCCAGATTGCGGAGGAGAGACTTAATCGGCAACGGAGGTCTTGGAGGCCCCCTTCTCTGCCGCCCATGGCCCCAGCCTTCCAGGGCCCTCCGAGTGACTCCCATGCTCCTTTGGCAGCACAACACCCTATTCGACGTCTGACTCAGGCCCAAATGGAGGAGCGCCGCTCTAAAGGCCTTTGCTTCAACTGTGATGAACGATTCGTGCCTGGACACCGCTGCAAGACCCGTGCCCTCCTGGCTTTAGAGGGTCTATGGGACGATGGCCCTGATGACGAGGATGGGGCTGGCTTGGCATCAGACCCGCCCCCTGCTGATCTACCCGAGATCTCTTTCCACGCCTTTTCAGGCGCGTATATGCCTCAGACTATGCGCGTCCAAGGCACTATCAAGAAGCAAAAGGTATCTGTTCCAATTGACTCAGGTAGTACTCATAATTTTATAAATGATAAAGTAGCTGTGCGGCTAGGATGGCCCTTGCAAGCCTCATCTCCATTCGATGTCCGCATTGGTGATGGCTCGAACCTCCACAGTGATGGTATGTGTCCCGCATGGAGTTGATTATCCAGGGTCACTCCTTCTCTGTGGACCTCTATTTATTGCCTACGCAGGGCGCTGATGTGGTCCAGGGCGTACGGTGGCTTTGTGGTCTCGAAGATGTGGTTTGGAATTTTGATGCAATGACCATGCAGTTTACGATTGACGGCCAGACTGTCAGGCTCTCGGGCGGTCTTCCAGGTGCCCTTCACTCTATGTTTTCGGTGGATTCACTCACACATGGTACTGCTCAGGGCTTTTTATTGCAATTATTATCATATGAGGGCATTACTCCTCGAGAGGACCCCCCTGACTTGGCCAACCTCCTGTTGGACTTTGAGGACCTCTTTCATGAGCCATCGGGGCTGCCGCCCCCATGGTCACATGACCATCATATTCCCATCCTACCAGGGGCTGCCCCAGCCAATGTATGACCATACAGGTACCCACATATTCAAAAGGCTGAGATCGAGAAATTGGTCCATGACATGCTTTTGACGGGCATCATCCACCCGAGCTCTAGCTCATACTCCTCTCCAGTCTTGTTGGTCAGGAAGAAAGATGGTACATGGAGATTTTGTGTGGATTACAGGGCTCTCAATGCAATCACTCTCAAAGATAAGTACCCCATTCCTGTCATTGAAGAGTTGCTGGACGAACTCACCTATGCGCAGGTCTTCTCTAAATTGGCCTTGCGCGCGGGATATCATCAGATACGTATGCATCCAGAGGACGTCCACAAAATAGTCTTTCGCACACATGATGGCCACTATGAATTCTTGGTCATGCCTTTCGGTCTTACTAATGCTCCGGCCACCTTTCAGGTTCTTATGAATGACTTATTCAGGGATTTTTTACGGCGGTTTGTTCTCGTCTTCTTTGACGATATACTAGTTTATAGCTCTTCCTCGGAGCAGCATCTACAGCATTTGCGCACTGTCCTCGAGGTAATTCATGCCAACTCTTTATTTCTCAAACGGTCCAAGTGTTCTTTTGGTTGCTCTCAGGTTGATTATTTGGGACATGTGATTTCTCATGGCGAAGTCTCCACTAATCCCTCCAAAGTGGCCACTATGCTCAGTTGGCCGGTACCGACGTCCTTGAAGAGCCTCCGGGGGTTCTTGGGGTTGAGCGGCTACTATCAACGGTTCGTAGGCCACTATGGGTCTCTGGCAGCTCCCTTAACCAGCTTACTTAAGAAGGGTGCATTTGTTTGGTCCCCGATGGCCCAACAAGCTTTCGATGCTTTAAAAGCTACTATGTCTTCCGCCCCTGTTTTAGCCCTTTTGTGGTTGAGACGGATGTCTCCGGGCATGGGTTAGGCGCAGTTTTGCTCTAGGACGGCCACCCCATTGCTTACTAGAGCAAGGCTTTGTCTAGTCGCTCCTTGTCCCTCTCTGCTTATGAGAAAGAGATGTTGGCTATTGTGCATGCTGTGACTAAGTGGCGACCATACTTATTGGGATGACATTTTCTTATTCGCACGGACCACCAGCCACTTAAGTACTTCTTAGACCAGCGCATTGCTACTCCTGCCCAGCAGCGTTGGGTGACTCAATCGCTTGGCTATGATTATGAACTAGTCCATAAGCGTGGCTCTAAGAATATTGTTGCAGATGCTTTATCCCGCCAGTTCGATGATGCCTCCCATTTGGGTATGTCCGCCCCTATGTTCCCTTTCCTCGCCGACTTAAGGCAGGCCTATCAGCAGGACCCAGCGGCGGTTACTCGCTTGGACAAACTTCGGTCGCAGACTTTGGATGATCCTTCCTATGCCTTGCGGAATGACATTATTTATTGGAAGGGTCGGTTGTGGGTCCCTAATTGTGAGTCCCTTCGTCATACTATTTTGACTCATTTTCATTCTACACCAACGGCAGGACATGAGGGCTCCTTTCGCACCTACAAACGTATTTCTCAGTGTTGTTTATGGCGTGGGATCAAATGCTCCGTCAAGAAGTTTGTGGCTGAATGTGAGGTGTGCCAACGTGCAAAGGCCTCTACTCTTACTCCCGCAGGCCTCTTGCAGCCATTGCCTATTCCGGACCAAATCTGGGAAGATGTCTCTATGGATTTCATCGAAGCTCTTCCGATAGTGCAGGGGAAATCTGTGGTGATGGTTGTGGTAGATCGTCTTTCGAAGTATGCCCATTTTTCTGCTCTGGGCCACCCATATACAGCCAAGACCGTTGCTGATCTTTATGTCCAAGATGTGGCTAAACTGCATGGGATGCCACGTACTATAGTGTCGGACCGTGACAGGGTTTTTATTTTTCAATTCTGGCAGGAATTTTTCACTCTCCAAGGCTCTCACCTTCTTATGAGTTCGGCTTATCATCCGCAAACTGATGGCCAAACGGAGGTTGTTAACCGCTGTTTAGAGCAATATCTTCGTTGTTTTGTAGGGGAGAATCCCCGTCACTGGCTTCAGTTCCTACCATGGGCGGAATGGTCCTACAATACCGCCTATCATACTTCTACTGGGTTCTCTCCTTTCCAGATTGTCTATGGCCACCTTCCTCCCACTTTACTTCATTATGTGCCTCAGCGCGCTTCGGTCAATGAGGTTGATTATCTTTTGCAAACCCGGGATGATATATTATAACAGTTGAAGCAGAATTTATCCTTGGCCCAAAACCGCATGAAGCAGATTTATGACAACCACCATAGTGACCGCGAATTCCACATTGGCGATTGGGTCTATGTCAATTTTCTACCTACGTGCCAATCCTCCTTATATCAGCCCGCCTGTATCAAATTGGCCCATCGATTTCATGGTCCTTATCAGATTAAGGAGCGCATCGGTTCAGTTGTCTACTGCCTACTCTTACCGCTTGATTCTTCCGTTCACCCCGTGTTTCACGTCTCACGTCTCCGGCGTGTTGTTGGAGATCCGACTCTTTTGGTCCCTACTCCACCTCCTATTACGATTTCTTCTGACATACCTTTAGTTCTTGCTTCCAAGGTGGATTCTCGCCGCGTTCGTCGATCTGGGGGCATTATCACAGAGGTTCTTATTGCATGGCAGGGCAAGCCCTTGGACGAGGCTTCCTGGCTTCGAGAGGATGAGTTTATGGCCAAATTTCCATGATGGACGCCTTGAGGTCAAGGCTATTGGCGGAGCGTGGTGGAATGTTATGTTCCTCTCATTTCAACTTATTATATACCTGCCGGCCCAGCTTAGGGAATAGCCCAGCCGGCCAGTATTAGGGGAATAGCCCAAGTTTCTTTATTATTAATTGTAATAAGGCCACAGGCCCAACTAAAGGGCAATAGCCCAGTGAGTAGTTGTAGCCCATCAGGGGAACTATATATTTGAGCTCATGCTCTCTTAATATATTATGAAAGAATTTGCCCTAATCTCCTCTCTTGCTTCTCGTATCCCTCAGCTGAGCCGCCGGCCCAGCTGCGAGACCCCCTTCTCCTTCTTCCCTTCCTCCAACCCCTACCTCGTCTCCTTTCCCTCCTTCTACCTCCTTGACTCCATCTTTTCCTTTTTCCTTATCTCCATTCTCAACTACCCAATCCTTACTGTCTCAGTTTTCTGGGACATATCATCTTCTTCCTCAATTCAATTCTTTCAAAGTTTCCAAAGGTGTTCAAGAAACTATTGATTCTCTTACTTTCATCCATGCTATTGCTAAGCAAAATTTGTTGCAAGCTACTGGCATCTATCGTGTTACTGCTAATGAGCATCGGCGACAGCAACTATTTGAAGTGGGTGATCAAGTTATGGTCTATTTGCGGAAGGAGAGAATGCTCTCTGGTTATTCTTCTAAACTAGCTCTTAAGAAGATTGAACCTTATTAGGTGTTGCAGAGATTAAATGACAATGCTTATATAGTTGATCTCCCTGCTCACTATGATATTTCTACGACCTTTAATGTGTCTGACCTATCTCATTTTCATGAATCTTCTCCGATATGATTTATAAATGTTGGTGCCTCTTGCTTGAGGACAAGCTTCTTTTTCTAAAGAAGGAGAAAATGATGGCGTCAATTTGTTCCAAGCTTTGAAGATTTTGAGGGAACATGAAGAAAACAGAGCAGGCAGAGTATAAAAAAACAGAGCATCGTAGATTTACTGTTGATTTCCATAAGCTAAGGATGAAATAAAAATAAAATATCTAAAGAGGACATGGCAGTTAAAAGTTGTTAGTGTTAAGGTCAACAGCATTTAAGTAAATGCCCATAACTACTGTTTTGTATAAAATGGCATGTGAGTCAAATCTTGAGCAGCTTTGATTTGATTTTTGAATTTGAAATCTGTCTCCGAGCTCAAGGAGAGGATTGTCCCATAGGTGAGTGGATTCTTGTCAATTCTCAATGTATTTTGTTTTGTCAATTTCAGAATTCAGTAAAGCAAATAGAAAATAGAGCATTTTGCTCTGATATATTGTCTAATCTTTAACACCACTCCTACTAGCTGTTACCCTCTCCACTGGGCTCTTCCATACCATTACAGCTACGGTGGCAACATCCGTAAATCCCCTCAAGTCTAAGGCCCATTCCCACACCCCCTCCTCCTTCCTCCCCAAGCTTCAGCTCTGCAACTTCCTGCAGGTGGATATGGCCATGAAGGAGATGGGAGGGTCGTCATCGGCGACAGAGCCGATGGGGCAGAACCTGGTGAAGCTGATAAGCAACCTCTGCTTCTCCCTCTTCGTCTTCTCCGTCCTCATCTTCACCGTCATCGCCATCACCTACCAGCCCCCCGACCCCTGGCTCGATTCCTCCACCGCCATCGTCACCACCGTCTTCTCCACCGTCCAAAATGCCACCTTCCGCCCCGACGACTCCCTCCTCAACACCGGCGAGGACCTCGTCCCCCTCGCCTCTCCCACCATCGCTTCACCCCCGTTCCCGCTCCTCCTCCCCCCGCCGCTCGATGAATCATCGTCCACCGTTTTGACTACTTCTAATTGCACGGAGGACTTGTCGGCGCGGCCGCTCAACTGCTCCGCCGATCTCCGCGTGCTCGCGGCCATTAAGGACTTCAACCTTCGGATCTTCAAGTCCATCGTCTTCCTCGACTACCAGACTCCCGTGGCGGGTTCTCGCCCCAACGAGTGCGACGTCGCCTGGCGCTTCCGCAACAAAAAGGAGAAGTCTTGGCGGAAATACCGCGATTTCCGCAGGTTCTCTCTCGACCTCGCTAGCGATTGTTCCCTCTTTGTCGCCGATGCCGGGCGCTGGCATTCCGGCAAGAATGCTCGTCGCCCTCCCCTCCAGAATCGGCCCACAGCCAGTGTCGCCGTGACGACGCCGTCGGTGGCTGTGGATGAGTTGATCAACGACACGATTCCGGCCATGGGGTCGGAGGCGAATTTTGGGAACGGGAAGTATCTGTACTACTCTCGGGGTGGGGATTACTGCAAATCCATGAACCAGTATTTGTGGAGCTTCCTCTGCGGCCTGGGCGAGGCGCATTACCTTAATCGGACATTCGTAATGGATCTCAGCGTCTGCTTGTCGGCGAGCTACAACCCAAGCAACAAGGACGAAGAGGACAAGGATTTCAGGTACTATTTTGATTTTGAGCACCTCAAAGAGGCAACCTCAGTGGTGGAAGAGGCCCAATTCCTGCACGAATGGAAGGTCGCGGAGCGGCTAGGGAAGAAGAAGCGAATTCTCGTTCGCAAGGTTCCCACCTACAAGGTCACCCCAATGCAGCTGAGGAGGGATAAGAGCACCATCATTTGGCGGCAATTTGATGCGCCAGAGCCGGAGAATTACTGGTACAGGGTCTGCGAGGGTGCTGCGGCTAAGCATGTGGAACGGCCGTGGCACGCCATCTGGAAGTCCAAGAGGCTGATGAACGTAGTCTCGGAGATCAGTGGGCGTTTGGACTGGGATTTCGACGCGGTTCATGTCGTCCGCGGTGAGAAAGCGGCAAACAAGGAATTGTGGCCGAATTTAGATGGTGACACCTCGCCGGAATCCATCCTGGGGAAGCTAACGCAGATGGTGCAGCCATGGCGGAAGCTGTACATTGCCACCAATGAGCCTTTCTACAACTACTTTGACAAGCTGAGATCGCAGTACAAGGTTTATCTGTTGGATGATTTCCAGGAGCTTTGGGGAAATAAAAGCGAGTGGTACAACGAGACCATGACATTGAACGATGGCCGGCCGGTGAACTTCGACGGATACATGAGGGTGGAGGTGGATACGGAGGTGTTGTACAGGGCAAAGACTAGAGTGGAAACGTTCTACAATTTGACAAAGGACTGCAAAGATGGGATTGGGACCTGCTAACACTGTTTCATCCTCAGGTTTCAAGTTCTCTGTATTCTGTTTAAGCTTCATTGTTATTGAGTTCTTGTTGTTTTGGTAAATATTTTTGGGGCTGAGGTAATTGGATGATTTAATGTACGCTTTGTTACTGATGCTGTATTACTAATCTCCCCTGTTTTGTAATGCTTAATATACGTGCTGCCATTTTTGCAATTCTGTGTGTGGTTTCTCTTATATAGACTTGTCGTCTGCCCCTTCAGTCGTATTGATTGGGAGTAAGAAAAAAAATGTAAAAATCCTTTCCTTTTCCAGGAAGGTGATCATACATTCATACTGCATTTCTATTTCTTATATTTTTTGCTAGATTGTTCTTTCATTGTTTGCCGTAAGATTATTATACCTTGCTGCTGCTTATAGCATAAAACTGGAGAGGAGAAGTGATCTTATGTTTGCTGATCTGTAGTAAATTAAGATACCGCTATGGTACAATTGATTTGTGGAAAGTTAACAGTGATCATTCTTGTTTTTGTGGTGTTAAGCAGCTATGCAGCTTTAAAAATGTTTTCTGACTCCAGTCAGCATTGTGTGCATATAATCATTGGTTCTAAAACTTTGTTAATACATGAATATGTATAAGCACAAAGATTGCCCTGCTGTTGACTTTTATGCTATTTGGCATAATATTCTACATTTGTTTTAGCAAAATGTACATAAATATCAATCATATTTCGTTGTTCGTACTAACTGTGTATCCTATCTATAGATTATAGGCTTCTGCTTCGTCCTGAGGTTGCAAACTGTTGTCTAGAGTTTCTTTGAAAACACTAATGTCTCATTTCTGTCATAATCTATTCTTATAATCTAGTGTCAAAAGAGTGGTAGCCAGATTGTGTCATTTTTATGTTCTATGGAAAAAGAACACCATTGACTAGGTGAAGAATCTACTTGGTGGTTTGTTGCTGAGGGCTGGCTCGACAAGTCTTGCTCTGCTGTCAAAATGGCACATATCTGATTTTTCTCTTTCGGTAGCAAAAGTTTTCTGTTTGCTCATGACATAAAATGTTCACCTCTCAAACAAATAAAAATTGAATAATCAAAACCCTTTCTATATGTTGATGTGAAAGTGGGAAAATTCTTCATATGCATTCCCAGAAAAGCATAATCTTGTTGATGTCTTGATGAAACAATGAAATTGCGTTTCAAATGAAGGAAACTGGTTGGAAGATGATATCAGGGATCGACAGCTGGTGCAACCTTGTTCCAACTGTTGGTTGGTGCAACATGCTGGTGAATTGGTGCATATTCCTGCATAGTGAACCAGTTGAGGATATTACTCTCAATGGCGTTCTTGCATTTCTACACTAAGCACTGTTAGTGATATCGATTAAAAAGTTGCAGGCATCTAATATGTGTCCATCTATATACTGAGCACTGATTTTACCTCCATCTTCTGTATCAACTCCTGAGGAGTTGCTGCTGAGATGACAATGTTTCTCGACAAGGGCTTTATGAAAACTTCCTCAACTCCTTTGTCGAATTGTTCCAGCAAGCAATCGTAATATCCATCCACGTTTAGTAGACCCACCTGGATACAGTTGAGTGATTCTAATTCCATGTTACTGAAGTTTGATAAAGTTTGTGGCTTGGTCTATCTCAACTGTTAACAAATTAATTTTCTGGAAAACAAAGTAATGTCGAGAGTGAAAACACAGACTTACTGGTTTATCATGTATTCCAAGCTGAGACCAGGTTATTATTTCCAGCAACTCCTCTAATGTTCCGTATCCTCCTACAAAATGTGAAAACCTCAGTTTTAGCAAGTCCTCTGATGCCGCCTATCACTGATCACCTACTTGTATTTTGTAGCAGATGCTTTTGAATTGAACTTCAGATGTCATTGGCTCTTTGTTGTTAAATGCCGATCACATGGAAGGGTAATAACTCAGAGGGTGCAGTTCTACATATACCTGGAAGGGCTATGAAAGCATCAGCCTGGCGAGCCATCTCAGCCTTCCTTTGATGCATATCAGGTACGATCATCACTTCGCCTACAGCATGGCCAGATATCTGGCAACAAATTTCAAGTGTTACACATAAGAAGTCATCAAATGGATTGAAACCATTTCTGGGTTATATTTGGATCCTTCTGCAAGCAAAAAACACACATGGGCTATGACTCTGCATACCTCGATTGGTACAAGAGCCTCAGGGATAACTCTTGCATAAAAAGGAAGAAAATGAAATTAGTTCAGACTTCAGATATTACATTAGCGAGGCACTGTGTTTCCATTAATTCATCATAACCGGGAAGAATTTGATGCTGCTTTCTTACCCAAGGACATGGCATCCACCATCAAACAGTGCCTTAGATATCAATCCCATGAGGCCAACACTTCCTCCTCCATATACCAGATCAATCTTTCTCCTCACCTATGAAAGGAAACATCCTCTAAGACGCAAACACATAACGAACCCAAAACATTTCAAGAAATGGAATTAAACAGTACTGACCAGTTCATTCCCAAGTTCGGAAGCAGCATTGCTGTAAACAGTCCTCTTTCCTGAATGGCTCCCGCAGAAGACACAAACCCTCTTGAACTTGACCATGATCTCCTTGTCTGTCTCTTTCTCTTCTTCAGTTAAACCTTTATACGACTGCTACAAAGAGAATAGTCGTTTCAGAAGCGTGTCTTTTTGCGCTCTGTATATTCTAATACATGTAGGGCTGGGATGTCTGCTGCACCATGTGACAGATGAGGTAGACCAGCTATTTAATTGGTTGATGGGGTATAGTCCAAGAAGAGATTCTCATCATTTTTGTTTTCACGTCTCTTATTGCCTGCTTTAAAAACTTTATCTTCAGTATGATGCAATGATTGAAATCTATCTTTACTTAAACCAAAACAATGATTGAAGTCTAGCTTTTGTTCTTTAAATCTTTAAATCCCCAATGGGCAGAGCATGAACAATATGTGGGGCCTATCATGTTGGGCATAAACTGGGTTTTTCCTTTTTTATTTCGTGTTCATCTTATTAAATAGAGGTTTTTTGGTATCAGGAAAATGTCATGCTTTAGTAGCATTGATCCGATGATAAATGGAAACTTTCATCACTAAATGGTTTTAATTGCTGCAGAATCAATTGATCAGTATTTAATTGAATATGTTGTTTAAAAAAATTTTGAGATGGTTTTTAGTTTTTACTGCAGAATTAGGTATAATAATGCTTGCAGTTGAGAAAAAAATTGATGCTTTCTGCTGTAGAATGAGACTTCTTCACTTAGAAGCCTCAAGGCGGTCCATGGTGAGAAATCTACACATAGCACATGACACCAGGCATGTGAGAAGTCACCAATGAATTTGTTGCCTGTTGAAGTTTTAAGGAAATTTTTCTTTCGATATAATGTTCTTTTTGCAAATTTGATTGCGCAAGTAGTTGAAGAAGCTTTTTTATTTGCTCATTTGTTATCATAGGAATGATATGATTAATTCTTGAGTTTTTTGCAACTCTAGTGTATGTCAATATGTAGAATTGTTAAGTCTAACACTTAACATATATTGTGCTAATTGTAACACTATATTAGCCAAAACATTTCATAATCATAAATAATCACATACATCCAATACCAACTTCATTTCATAAATTAAGCATGGTGCAACATGTTACATCATTATCAAACTTCATCTCCACTCCAATTCCGCTTCCACTTGGGGCCAATTGGGCCCTCCTCCCCAAACAGCTCACTTGGGAGGAGCTTTACTCGCCCGGGAACCAGCTTCCCAGTCCAGTACCCGACCTTGGGGCCCCAGTTGCCTGCATAGCCGAGCCAGGGAGGCTCAACAATATTGGACCTTAAGTAGTCGCCAGCAACCACTTGAAAAGCCCTGCCTGTGTTCATCCAAAGGTTCCCTCTCTTGCTATCATTCCTGATTCCCACCCCCAACGGGCTACTTCCTAGCAGCACAAGCCCTGGCTTTGCATACAAGGCGTGGCCATTGAGTGATGCATAGGCAACAAACTTATTCCCTTCTCGCAATTCGAGCTCTGATGCATCAATCCATACCCCACTACTGTGCTGACTTAGGTAGACTCTCCACAGCTCCCCACTTAAGTTGCTGACCCTCAATGTAATGTGCTCCCAATCACCAACATGCCTCCCTATCTTCCCCAGGGGAATCGTAACACGCCCAATCTTGGCCCTCGACGGCCCGTTGAATGGGTAGAATACCCATATCGCAATATCTGTGAATGTTGCACCTAACATAGGCTTGATGTGTAAGTAGCACTCTGAGCTTTGTAGTTCTCCTCTCTTGATGACCATATTATCGGTTTTCTTGTGATCTAGGGGAAGGTCCAACCAGTAGTTTCTGCCATTAGAGCTACCCTGGGGCAGGTTGCAGCCAGAAGGATGGATTTGAGCTGGTGAGAGGTCTCCTCTTTTATAGAGTAGGGTGCCACTGTTGAAATACCAGCTCACTGAGGAAGGGAGGTATTTTTCATCAGGATGGAAGTAGATGAATGGAGAGTAAGCTTGCATGATTGTATTGATTTGGTTGAGGTTTGGCATGCAAGACATATTTGAGCTCTTGTTTCTCAAGCAAACCAAGGGAGGGAGTGGAGATCCATCAACCCGAAACATGAATGTGCTTACACGTACACCCGAAGCTTGGATGCCTCGGTTTAATGGCCTCAGTTCATATGCACTAAATGCACCTTCTTCTCTCCAATCGACCATATCAGTGATTCTCTTTCGCATGCTTCTGCGAAGTCATCACGAATGCAGCGAATTTCGTCGAGGGATGGCTTCTCCGGCGAGTTTGTGACGACACAGCCTGTTGCTGCATAACCTTGTGGTGGTGTTGGTAACCATATGTAGCCATGACTATCTTGCTTAGTTTTCAAAGACTCGCTACTCCATTTGAGAGCATAATCCACAGGTTTTCTCAAAGGGCCCTCGTGGCTCCTGTTGTCGTCGCCTTTTCCGGCGAGGACCCATCCGAAGAGGGGCTTACTGTTAGATTGACAATAGCAGCCTAGCATGAAGAAGCCAGCTGGTATTTGTACAGGTTTGTAGAAGGTGACGCCAAGGTCCCTTTGGCCTCCCTCATGGCTTGCCCATATCCTAGTGAAAGTAGAGATTTGGCATACCTCAAGCCCTCCCAAATCAATTGTTCCTTTAGCAAAACCATTGCCTGCAATTCAAAATTTAAGCCTTTAATAAAAGAAAGCAGACAAAGAAAGAAGATTAACCTTTCTATCTAGCAGCCATTTTTATGATTTGCGTTGAAATATGATCTAACCAGATGGCCAAGATGGTAATGTAGATGGCAGTTTGAATCCTTCCACCATGGTGTCTAGAGAAGCTTTTGCTGAATGCTCAACAGAATGCAATCTGATGAATATGGAGCGTATTCTTTTGATATAAGATTTGTATATATGAATAGCGAATGTGATTGATTACAAATGAAGTTATGTTGCAAACAAGGACAATTTACAGAAGTCAAGGAACCTTAATTTGGAACGTTTCTAATGTGCTAATAACTATTTACTTAATGTCGAACAGGCAAGGATGCTTTGCATTAATCGCATCTTGTCTGCCCATCTCCATAGTCAATTCCACGTATAGAATCATTCTTCCGTCCACGCTTTGTTGCTAGACTATTTTAAAAACTATGACATAATTAGACATAAAAATGACTTGAGAGAGCGTGGTCATCACATCATATTAAGTCATTACTCTTGAGCAACCGTTTCATCTCTTCCTAATCTATTTTGATCACAAGGATTGATGTTAAGAGAGAGTTTTTAAATTCAAATATCAAAAGTCTATCCCCATGTGATGAAAGCATGCAATTTATCTATCAAAAGAAAAAAGAAAAGCCGGCAATGGAGTGACAGAGAGACCAAGTAATAGACCAATGTCTAGCTAATTAGTTCAAATTTATTCTCCCTAATTGATTAGGTTAACCACTTTAAGCTTCATTTTTTATCTCCATTCCAACTGGATTTCATCTTTGGACCAGTGGCACCCACCCTCCTCCCCCAGTACTTCACTAGGAAGGCCCTTGACAAGAATTATCAGGGCAGATTTCAGCTTCCCCGGAAGGAACCAGATTGCCTTGTCGATCTCCTTGCCTGTGTCATAAGTAACCTTGGGCCCCCACTCTCTTGCGTAATTGAGCCATGGTGGTTCAACCACAGAATCCAAATACCGGTCCCCCACCGCCACATATCTTGTCCCAGCATCCATTTCCTTCCCTTTGCCGGTATCATTCCTTCTAACAACCCGAAGCTTACCATTCCCTTGTAGAACAAGCCCTAGCTTTGTGTACAAAGCATGGCCATGCAATGACGCATACGCCACAATCTTGTTCTGGTCATGGAACTGAAGCCCGCATCAACCCATATCCCACCACTGTGCTATGAGAAGTAGATCGTCCATAGCTGAGTTTTTTTCATATTACCTGGCACCAACTATGGCTTTCTCATATTACCTGATTTTTCCCGTGAAATCTCATATGACTTGGAATCGGCACCTAGAATACCGGAAATACCCTTTTTTTATATTTTTTGTGCTTGTTATATCCGAAATGCTTCATTCTTCCCAAAATTACCAATTTACGGGAGCGTCAAGTTGGGGAAGAAGACATTCCGGCAAAGGTCTACCCATCATCGCGGTTCAAACCACCGCCGGTGCCATCCAACTTGGAAAAAATAAAATTTTATGCCGAAAAATTGTAAAAATAGCGGGAAAGACAAGAAAAATGAAGGGATTTTGATGTAAGAGCAACAGGAAAGCCCTCCCAAATATAAAAATTGAGATCTACACACAAAGAAACACATAAAAAGGTCACCCATTGGTGTTCGACCGCTCCTAGACATTTAAATAAGAGGATAAAAATGGGCAAAAGCGTGAAAACTCGTCGGTGAGCGACAAGTTCAATTTATATATCTTTATGTGATCCTAATGAAGTAGAAGAGGAGGAAAAATAAGGAAGAACGAAAAAAATGGGCAAAAATGGATAAAAAATGAGCAAGTTATGATATTTTAAAAATTGCCCATTTATCGTGTTGTCAACGACATGACTTGATTCAAGTCATGTACTATGCGACTTGATCAAAATCTCTTGATCATATGTGTACTATGTAAGTTGTGTCACATAGTACACAACTTGAATCCAAGTCGTGTCGTCGATGATCTATACATGAAATATGCATTTTATTATCTCCTAAACTTATATTTATGCTAGTGTTTAATTAGAATTATTGCTACTTTATTATAGTTTTTGGTTTTGTAGGAAAATGAGAGCAAAGATGCAAAAATAGGGTGAAATAAGACTTTAATGGTTAAACCTTCATAACTTCGTGTATATATTTCTGATTAGACTGATTAAAGTCTCATATTAAAGTTCAAGAAGTCCGCTTTCCAACGCCACTGACCACGCATAATTCGGAGTTCGGAACAAAAAGTTATGACCATTGGAAAATTGTGCTGCAGGATGAATAGTACCGATCGATCGGCTAAATAAGGCGATCGATTGCCGGAGGAAAAAATCGAAATTTTCGTGATCGATCGTCGCCGTTTGATCGATCGTATCTACCGGAAATTTGTCATGAACAGTACCGATCGATCGGTGAATAGTACTGATCGATCGCCGTATACGGAAAACGTGATTTTGACATATTTTGACTCGGATTTAGAAGGGGACTTCGTGGTTTCTCTTCACTCTTATAAATAGGCCTTATAGGAGAACGTTTTGGGCACTACTACTACCACATATTCAACCTAGAGAGCAATTTGAGACCTTGGAGGCTAGAGCAAAGGAAGAAGAAGATGATGAAGATGAAGATGATGGATTCTCTTCCCATGCTTGGCTAAACTCCTATCCAAGGCGTAGATGAAGCCCAATAATCTGGTTATGTAGTTTCTTTTCTCTCATCTTATGTTTTTACTCTAGTTGGTGTATGACCCTTTGTTATGCAATTAAAGTTAATTCATTGAGTTTATTCTTTGTGCTTGAGAGAAACAAGAGTGGATTTTATGAATTTCAATATGAAAGATTACTTGCATGTCTGAGAGGAATGTGAGTGTTCTGATTTGTCATATGTTAATAAAGTTTCATTGATTTATGCTTGAGAGAGATAGATCACAATTCCATATGCTTAATTGATTTATGTGTTACGTCCGAGAGGAGAGCACTATAATTTGAATTGACAGGTGTATGTATGAGAGGAATACACCAGCCAATTGGAAATCTTTATTTAAAAGAGAGAGAGAGACTTTACACTAGTTTATTGTGGTGGATTCGAAGCCTTGGTATTCCACATATTGATTAAATCTCAGCTTAGTTTAGTTTAAAGCTCATTGCTTTCTTAGTCTAAAATCAACACTGCTATTTTCTCTTGAAATTTGGTAAAGTATTCACCGTCCCTGAGGTTCGACAACCCTTATTAATACTCACCGTAGTACAATTGCCTTGTGCACTTGCAAGGGTTTATATTTAAATGATCAAGTTTTTGGCGCCGTTGCCGGGGACGGCTCAATAGTTTACCAGATTCTTAGCATAATTAGTGTTAGAGTAGTTTAGTGAGTCTTAACTTAGATTATTTATCAGTAACTTAATTTGTGTTTTTCTTTCTTTTTTGCAAGGTTAAGAGAAGACGTGGAATTCTCGCCAACGTGGAAGGGCCATCCCTTCCCCTAGTTTGCATTCTCTTATCCTTCTCTTTTAGATTAACTTTGGTGTTTGGTGTTTTTCTTTTCTTTCTGTGATAACATGTTGTGATAGTTGTGGCTATCTAGGGTTGTTTATTTGATTTGTGGATGTGTGATATTGTGGTTCGGATGTTAATGAATGCATGGTGAGGAAATGTCTTCATCTTTTTATGGATTTAGCCATGAGAACCCATATAGGAGCTTTAATGATTATTGTTTTTCACACACACCTAATCCCCCTCCCTATGAAGTACCCTACCACCCACGACCCTTATATGCTGATACTTACAACCGTGGTTGGGATAATCACTCTAATTTTGGGAGTGGCACATCTTCCCTACAATACACAACTCCTCATATGTCGGAACCATGTGCCCTCTGTTTAAGTCCTCTTCATACCCCAGTGGAGTGCCCTTTGGCCCATGAGTATCCTGATTTTATACGCAAATATGTAAATGAGGCCCGAAGTCTTCATAGGTGGGAGGACCATCCTAATTCTCCTTGGGAGCAACCCAACCCTGGGTCCACTCTTCATCAGGCCCCTAGACAAGATTTCCTAAGCCATCAATTACCTTACCAACTAGCCTCTACTCCTCAGTTTGGCCAACCGACCTTGGAAGACCAGATGAGTCAAATGAGCCAAATGCTTCTCTCACACTTAACTGAGATTAAAACTGAATGTGAGGAGATTAGAGATGAAATACGGACTCATGCCCAGATTGTCCATTCTCACACACAGGCTCTTGCCAACATTGAAATACAGAACAGAGGCCATGAATATGAACGAAGAATGCATTTTAACTGTCAAGCCCCAATATCCAAAGGGCCAATTTTCTGATGACGGGATCTATTTTTCCCCTGACTATGATGTTACATCCCTTCAGAATGCCCAAATGTTTGACAATGAGCTTGAGTGGGTTTTACATAATGATCAAGAGGGTGTAGAAATTAAAGAAGAAGTGAGTGTGTTGATAGAACCAAATTTTCAACCTTCTTCTATATCTGAGGAGTGGCAGTCTACAACACTGTTAACAGAACCTTCTATTCCTAGAACACCATTCGTACCTTGTCTAGATCAATCTAACTCTTTGTTTATTGAAAGTAACTTAGATTGTTTCATAGATTGTTTAGTTGAGTCACTAATTGAGGAAGCTTTCCCAATTGGGTTACTAGAAGAGGCCCCTAAGGCCAAAATGGTTGATGTGGGGAAGGAGGTTCCCTTTATATTAAAATTCTCTGATGACCTTCTTTCATGGTTAATGCAGGGACCCCTCTTTCCAAAGATACCCTACCCACCATTCCATCCTTTTATTCCACGATGTGCTCCATACTTAGGCAACAAAGATAGGAGTGTGTGGTGCAATCATTTAATTGATCCAGGTTGATGACTTGATAATATGGCTCCTATAGAGGATTGTGGCTACGTCTGGCTGAAGACGTTAAACTTAGCACTTGGTGGGAGGCAACCCACGTATTCAGGTGTATTCTCTCCTTTATTTGATTTTCTTTGTTATATGCTCATTGTCATGTTATATTTTGTTCACATTGAGGACAATGTTCATAATAGGTTTGGGGGAGGGAATATTACTTGTATACAAAAAAATACAAAATTGAAAAATCATAAAAATTTGATTAGTTTTTAGGTTGTTTGTTAGTATTTTTTCTTAGGTTTTGATAGTTTATCCCGTAATAATGCATGTTACAATTCTTAGGAGCTTAATTTACATTGGAAGTATGAGTAAGTATACTGGAGGATAGATACACTTAATTGAGCATATCTTTCTATTACAGTCCTCTTGGAACATGTGCTTGAGCTAATAAAACTCACTCACACACACTAGTTACATAATGTAATACAGTCTAGAGATTTGTTGAATGCTAATCTACAGTGGGATGTCTTTAGTCATAGTCATTGGATGATGTGTAGTTATCTGTTGAGCTTAAAAGATCATGATAGACCATTTACTTGGCTATGGCAAGGGATTGGAACTGGAAATAGGTTGAGAGTATAATACAGCCTGGACAAAATAAAGATGTGCTGAAAATATGAATGATGAAAATGAAAATGAAAACAAAATGAAAGAAAAGGGGCTGCTTGACTTTATAGGATTAACTTAGGCTGATGCTCGGGCCCGAAGCGGTCTCTTAAAACCTAATGCCCTAAGCCAACTGGCTGGGAGTCATTGGCCTGAGTCATTGCTAAACCTAAGCATCTTGAAGTCAGGCCTTACACAGTCCTAGCGAAAAAAAAAAGAAAAAAAAAAAGAAAAAAAAAGTTGGATGATGTGTAGTTATCTACAGTGGGATGTCTTTAGTCATAGTCATTGGATGATGTGTAGTTATCTGTTGAGCTTAAAAGATCATGATAGACCATTTACTTGGCTATGGCAAGGGATTGGAACCGGAAATAGGTTGAGAGTATAATACAGCCTGGACAAAATAAAGATGTGCTGAAAATATGAATGATGAAAATGAAAATGAAAACAAAATGAAAGAAAAGGGGTTGCTTAACTTTATAGGATTAACTTAGGCTGATGCTCGGGCCCGAAGCGGTCTCTTAAAACCTAATGCCCTAAGCCAACTGGCTGGGAGTCATTGGCCTGAGTCATTGCTAAACCTAAGCATCTTGAAGTCAGGCCTTACACAGCCCTAGCGAAAAAAAAAAGAGAAAAAAAAGTCTGTGGTGTATTATCCTCTCAAATCTAGAATGTTGGACCCGAAGGAGGCGCGCAGATTTGTGCTATCATGAACCTAAAGATGACGATGACTATGTAGATTCTGATGTTCTTTGGTTAATGGGTTACACTGGATCTGTATAAAACAGAAATTTAGAATGTATTGCTACAATGTTCTACACTTTTACTATCTATATTATCATGCTATATTATATTGAGCAGAAATTTCCAAGCTGAAAGTGTGGAATAAAACCACTTACTTGAGGGCTTCTATATTCCTGTTGATTATGAACCAAGTACATGTGGTTGATTTTCTTAAGCATTGTAGTTTGTATTTGTCGGGATAATAGGTTGTTTGTTTTGCACTGTTTTTCATTTTTGCTTTGTTTTTGCACTTAGGTTAATTAGTTTAATAAATACATGTTTATGGGTAGCATGGCTGCAAACCCTCACGAGACAACACTCGTCCTACTAGGGCCACCTAGAGGTTTAACGGCTTGTTGCATACGCTCAATGCAATCGTGTTCCCTATGAAAGTGGTGTTTACTTTTCTGCATTAGTTCTTTTAGTCGATTGTTTGATTTTATTTTGTTTTGTTTTGCTAGGGACTAGCAAAATCTAGGTTTGGGGGTGTGATCTATACATGAAATATGCATTTTATTATCTCCTAAACTTATATTTATGCTAGTGTTTGATTAGAATTATTGCTAATTTATTATAGTTTTTGGTTTTGTAGGAAAATGAGAGCAAAGATGCAAAAATAGGGTGAAATAAGACTTCAATGGTTAAACCTTCATAACTTTGTGTGTATATTTCTGATTGGACTGATTAAAGTCTCATATTAAAGTTCAAGAAGTCCTCTTTCCAACGCCACCAACCACGCATAATTCGGAGTTCGGAGCAAAAACTTATGACCATTGGAAAATTGTGTTGTAGGATGAATAGTACCGATCGATCGGCTAAATAAGGCGATCGATCGCCGGAGGAAAAAATCAAAATTTTCGTGATCGATCGTCGCCGTTTGATCGATCGTATCTCCTGGAAATTTGTCATGAACAGTACCGATCGATCGGTGAATAGTGCCGATCGATCGCCGTACACGGAAAACGTGATTTTGACCTATTTTGACTC
Organism: Houttuynia cordata; assembly: GCA_039654745.1. Taxonomy (NCBI): domain Eukaryota; kingdom Viridiplantae; phylum Streptophyta; class Magnoliopsida; order Piperales; family Saururaceae; genus Houttuynia; species Houttuynia cordata. The sequence goes on along the minus strand of CM077502.1, from coordinate 57,617,677 downwards.
GGATTTGGAAGGGGACTTCGTGGTTTCTCTTCACTCTTATAAATAGGCCTTATAGGAGAACGTTTTGGGCACTACTACTACCACATATTCAACCTAGAGAGAAATTTGAGACCTTGGAGGCTAGAGCAAAGGAAAAAGAAGATGATGAAGATGAAGATGATGGATTTTCTTCCCATGCTTGGCTAAACTCCTATCCAAGGCGTAGATGAAGCCCAATAATCTGGTTGTGTAGTTTCTTTTCTCTCATCTTATGTTTTTACTCTAGTTGGTGTATGACCCTTTGTTATGCAATTAAAGTTAATTCATTGAGTTTATTCTTTGTGCTTGAGAGAGACAAGAGTGGATTTTATGAATTTCAATCTGAAAGATTACTTGCATGTCTGAGAGGAATGTGAGTGTTCTGATTTGTCATATGTTAATAAAGTTTCATTGATTTATGCTTGAGAGAGATAGATCACAATTCCATATGCTTAATTGATTTATGTGTTACGTCCGAGAGGAGAGCACTATAATTTTAATTAACAGGTGTATGTATGAGAGGAATACACCAGCCAATTGGAAATCTTTATTTAAAAGAGAGAGAGAGACTTTACACCAGTTTATTATGGTGGATTCGAAGCCTTGGTATTCCATATATTGATTAAATCTCAGCTTAGTTTAGTTTAAAGTTCATTGCTTTCTTAGTCTAAAATCAACACTGCTATTTTCTCTTGAAATTTGGTAAAGTATTCACCGTCCCTGAGGTTCGACAACCCTTATTAATACTCACCGTAGTACAATTGCCTTGTGCACTTGCAAGGGTTTATATTTAAATGATCAGTCGACAACACGATAAATGGACAATTTTTAAAATGTCATAATTTGCTCATTTTTTATCTGTTTTTGCCCATTTTTTTGCATTTTTCCTTATTTTTCCTCATCTTCTATTTTATTAGGATCACAGAAAGATATGTAAATTGAACTTGTCGCTAGCCGACGAGTTTTCACGCTTTTGCCCATTTTTATCCTTTTATTTCATGTTGAAGAGCGGTCGAACACCAATGGGTGACCTTTATATGTGTTTCTTTACATTGAGATCTCAATTTTTATAGTTGGGAGGGCTTTCCCACTGCTCTTACATCAAAATCCCTTCATTTTTCTCGTCTTTCTCGCTATTTTTACAGTTTTTTGACATGAAATTTTATTTTTTCCGAGTTGGACGGCGCTGGCGGTGGTTTGAACCACGATGATGGGCGGACCTTTTCCGAAATGTCTTCTTCCCCAACTTGATGCTCCCGTAAATTGGTAATTTTGGGAAGAACGAAACATTTCAGATACAAAAGGCACAAAAAATGTAAAAGAAGGGCATTTCTGGTATTCTAGGTGCCGATTCCAGGTCAAATGAGATTTCACGGGAAAAATCTGGTAATATGAGAAAGCCATAGTTGGCGCCAGGTAATATGAAAAAAACTCTCCATAGCTCCCCTGTAAAATTGTTGATCCTCAATGTCACATGCTCCCAGTCCCCAACATGCTCACCAATCTTCCCCAATAACACATTCACCAGCCCCATATGGCTATGCCCCTGAATGTGCCCCCCAGCATGGGCTTTACGTGCAAATAGCACCTTGAGCTTTCCAGCTCCCCCGTCTTGGCCTTCTTTTTGGCTGCTTTATGCCAAACAATGGTTTTTGTGAATGATTCTAATCGTAAGTATTCTTCTCCAAGTTGGAGGTAATATGTAGATATAATTATATCTTATAATAAAGGAAACAATTCTATTATAAGGAAAACTAAATATTTCTATATTTAAATAGATTTCTATGATCAATTACACAAAATCTGATCAATTAACCAGATTCATATGATCAATTATAAAATTAATCTAACTAACTAGATTCTTATAATCAATTACAAAATTAATCTAATGATTACACCCCACATACAACTCAAGAAGACACTCCTCTCAAGTTTGAGCATAGATATCTATCATGCACAACTTGTCGATTATACCATGGAACACCTTTCCTAAAATTACTTTCATGAGCATATCAGCTAACTGGCTTTCAGAGTAAACAAATATAAATTGTATGATCTTTTGATTGTGGTTCTCCTTGATGAAATGATGATCAACTTCAACATGTTTGGTGCGGTCATGTTGTATAGGATTTTGTGCCACCTTATTATAGCAATGAAGATTCATAGGTTTTGCATATTCAATCTCCAAATCTTTTAGTACACTCCTAATCAACAGCAATTCGAGCAATACCTCCAAATTTGGCTTCTGCACTTAATCTTGCCATGAACTTCTGTTTCTTGCTTCTCCAAGTGTCAAGATTACCTTCCACGAAAGTAAAATAACCAGACGTGGACCTTCTGTTGGTTTGATCACCTGCTCAGTCAGAATCCATGTATCCTTCAATGTTAGAGACACCATTTTTTTAGAACAACAAACCTTTGCCCGAAGCACTCTTCCAGTATTTTTAGATTCGATATATCGCATTTATATGCTATTCACTTGGTGCCTGCATGAACTGGCTTATGATGCTCCATGGATAAGCTATATCTAGCCTCGTGTATGACAAATAAATTAATCTCTAAACCAACTGCTGATAATGACCCTTATCAGAGTTTGACCTGGAAAAAATTTGAGCTTAGGATTCATTTATATGGCTATTTCTATTGATTTGCAAGCAAGCATTCCTATTTCGGTTAAAAGATCTAGCACAAAAATCCCATATTTCAATCTTGCTACCTCAATCTCTAAGAAATATTTAAGTTGCCCGAGATCCTTCATTTTGAATTTAGCAGCCAAATGCTCCTGTAACGCTTTCATTTCACATGGGTCATTTCTTGTCAAATCATATCATTGACATACACTATTAAAGTCATTACCTTCCCTTCTTTGTGTTTTAAAAACAAAGTATGGTCTGAATTACTTTGCTTATAACTGAATGCCTTCATTGTAGAAGAGAACCTCCAAAACCAAGCTCTAAGTGACTGTTTCAACCCGTACAATGGCTTCTTCAATTTACAAACTTCACTTCTACACGAAGAACTACGTTCAACTCCAGGTGACAACTTCATATAGACCTCTTCCTCTAAATCTCCATTGAGAAAAATATTCATAACATTAAATTGTTGCAGAGGTCAATCTCGATTCATTGTCATAGATATCAAAATGAATTATATTGATCTTGGCTATCGGTGCAAAAGTCTCTTGATAATCAACCCTATACCTTAGTGTATACGCCTTTGCAACTAACTTTGTTTTATATCTATCAATATTGTCATCTGGTTTGAGTTTTACCGTGAACACCCATTTACATCCAATTATCTTCTTTCTTTCGGGTAATGGAACAAGTTCCCAAGTGACATTCTTTTGTAAAGCTCTCAACTCTTCATTCATCACCTTTGTCCATTTCGGATCGGTCAATGCATCCTGTATATTACTAGAAATAGATACAGTGGATAGTTGATTAATAGTAAATGCATATGATTTAGACAATCTATGGGAGGACACATGGTTGCTAATTGGGTATTTGGTATTGGATTTAGGATCAAGTTCATATTATTTCTTTGGGACTCCCTTATTCAATCTTTGTGAATATTTAGAAGTTATATTTTCTACAAGAACATGTGTTTCATTAGACTCATCAAATATGGGATTTGAGATTACGTGAGGAAGAACATTATGGGTCGATTCTTCAGTTAATGGTGTAGACATGGCCAACTCTGAGAACATTAGTGATTTTGACATGTCGGGAGCACCTGATTTATTTTTTGGAAGAACTAACAACTCACTCTCGATTTTCGAAATACTATCACAACTTTGCTGAACACTTTTCCCAAAACGATCATTTACTTCTTTGAACTTTATAAACTAATCTCCTTTGCCACCTTCTTGTAACACATTCTCTTCACTAGAGTTCTCCCCCTAAAGAGAAGGTCTAAAAACTCCCCTTGAGTAATAAGGCTCTAATTCTAGAAAAGAAGCATCTAAACTCACAAGTAAATTTTGGATTTGAGGGTCATAGCACTTGTATCCTTTCTGAAACTCAGAATAGCCAACAAAGACCCACTGCTTTGCATATGGATCAAGTTTATTTTGTAGACCTTTGGGGATGTGAAAATATATAGTACAACCAAAGACTCGCGCTTTAAGATTTGGGAGGTGAGGAATTGAAAGTAAGGATTGCATCTTTTGTTATGGGGTTTGAAAGTTTATCACTCGAGAAGGTATTCGCTTAATGAGGTAATCAATAGATTTTATAGCATCTCCCCAATAGAACCGAGGTATGTTAATGCCAAAGAGAGAGGCATGAACCACCTCTAATAGTTGTTTATTCTTCCTCTCCGCCAATCCATTTTGCTGCGGAGTATAGGTGCAAGAGGTTTGATGACAAATCCCATGGTGTCTCAGAAACTTGTTGAATGATTCATCTACAAACTCAGTTCCATTGTTGGATTACATAACACAAATTTGCTTTTAGTACTGAGTAATCACCATGTTATGAATTTCCTGAAATATTGTACATACATCACTCTTTTTGTTAAGCAAAAGACACCCAAGTCATTCTACTACATTCATCAATAAATATTTCTTTTGGCTATCAAATCTACTTTTGGTCATGAAAATACGATGACTCTTAGCCAGTTCACAAATGTCACAATGAAAATCCAAATGACCTAAAAAAGATGTGGTTGTAATTTTCTAAGATAACTAAAAGAAAGATGTCCTAGTCTCTGGTCTCATAATCATATAGTTGTTCAAGCTTTGTCTTCGCTGCTAGTTTGATTTGCCTGACTGAATTTTGGTCCCTCATTTTCTATCTACTCCAAGTAGTAGAGTTTGCCCCATTTAATATCATAACCAAGAATCTTTTCAGTTATAATATCCTAAAAAACACAAAATGAGGGCAAAAAAGTGACAGTGCAAGTAAGAGTGGAGGTAATTTCATTAACATACAAAAGATTATATTCAATGGATAGAACAACAAGGACAATATCTAATGTGAGAGTATTAGATAAGTTGACAGATCTCTCTCCAGTAATAGGAGAGGTACTACTATTAGCTGTGGAGATAACAGATTGAGGAGAAGGGAAAACAAATTGTAATTGACCAGAGTCCTTAGTTATATGATTTGATGCACCTGTATCAATAATCCAAGTACCATTCTTAGAAATTGCAGAGAATACAAATGTCTTACCAACAATATCTTGGTGGGCAACATTTGTTGTAGGCTGCGCTTGGTCTTCCACCGTATATGTCACCATAACTTTCCCTATAGTCTTCTTTCGAGGTTTCGTTGTGAAGGCCCACCACTCAAAATAGCCAATGTTTTCATAATACAATTGTTTTGAATGACCTGTTTCACATCAATGAGTACATACCAGGCCGCCAAACTTTCCAGTTGATTGATTGTTTCAATTTTCGACAAGACAGATGACGGTCCTTATTGAGTTTGGTTGGCCAGCATATCCAAGTTCTCAGAGATTGGACGAGAGCCTCTCATTGTCTATCTTTGTTGATATTCTCTCCAAACATATGCATACATGCTCTCCAAATTGAGTTTTGGGCCTTTTCATTAGATTTCTCCACGGACATCAAACTCGGAGTCAAGTCCACTCGAAAAATATGAACTTGAAGCTTAGCCATTGCGGAATGCAACTGGACTACCCCTACAACTGTTCCTTCCTGAAAGATAGTCTTGTGATTGATTTCTTGGGAAATAGCAACAAGTTCATTATAGTATGTTGATAATGGTCGGCTATTTTGCATGGTAGAAAAAGATCTTTGGTTCAATTCAAAGAGATAGGTTTCATCTTATCCATCATAGAACTTTTCGATACAGCCTCCCATATCTCCTTGGATGTGGGGAGATGAATAAATTGTTGCATTAGTGACGGACTCATTGAGTTAATAAACCAACTTTTTGATCGTTTAAAATTAAAACCCTTGCAAGTGCACAAGGCAATTGTACTACGACGAGTATAGAAAGGGTTGTCGAACCTCAGGGACGGATTAATATTTTACCAAATTCAAAAGAAAGCAGTAGTGTTGATTCTAGACTAAGAAAGCAATGAACTTTAACCATGGTTTTCAAAACCGGACCGGACCGGCCGGTCCGACCGCGGAGAACCGGAACCGGCCGGAAAACCGGTCCGGTTCGTCCGGTTCAAGCCGGTTTACCAAACCGGCCGGTTTTTATCAACCTAAACCGGTAAACCGGAACCGGCCGGTTCGGATTATAATAATAATTTTTTTTGAAAAAATTTTTACAAGAGGGGGGATTCGAACCTCAGACCCCCCCCCCCCCCCCCCTTGTACCCATATAACCTTAACCACCTGAGCTACATTTGTTTTGATGTTAGTGTTATACAAATACTTATTTTACTAGCCAAACCTTAACCCATTTATCACTTATTTTACTTAAACTAGCCAAACCGGTTTGACCACAGTTTGACCGCGGTCAAACCGCGGTCCAACCGGACCGGCCATCAATCCGGTTCTATGGCCGGTCCGGTTTTAAAAACCTTGACTTTAACTAAACAAAGTGAAAATTAATCAATGTGGAGAAGACCAAGCCTTCAAATCCACCACAATAAACTAGTGTATCGTTTCTCTCTCTATTTTGAATAAAGATTTCCAATTGGCTAGCATATTCCTCTCGGACATACACTTGTCAACTCAAAATATAGTGCTCTCCTCTCGGATGCAACACATAAAACAATTAAAACATAGAATTATGATCTATCTCTCTCGAGTATAAACCAATGAAATTTTATTGATATTTAACACCTCAGTCTACTCACGTTTCTCTCGGATACGCAAGTATTCTTCGGATTGAAACTCACAAAAATTCACTCTTGTCTCTCGAGTACAAAGAACAAACCTTTATTAAATTAACGGTGATTACACAATAAAATCCATACACCAACTAGAGTAAACACATAAGATGAGAGAAAAGAAACTACACAACCAGATTATTGGGCTTCATCTACGCCTTGGAAAGGTGTTTAACCTCGCATTGGAAGAGAAATCACCATCGTGTTCTTCATGTTCTTCATCTCCTTCTCTCCTTTGCTCTAGCCTTCAATTTAGCTCTAGATTCTCCAAGGGTTGAATATGTGATGCCCAAAACGTTCTCCCATAAGGCCTATTTATAAGAGTGAAGAGAAACCACGAAGTCCCCTTCCAAATCCGAGTTGAAATAGATCTTATTTCGGTTTGCCGCATACGGCGATCGATCGCTCCGTATTGCTGATCGTTCGCTGGACGATCGATCGCAATTCCTTCGTTATTTTCCTCCGATCGATTGCTTTGCCGATTGACGCCGTATGATATCGATCGATCGTAGTTACTGTCTTCGATGTTTGAAAAATTCCAGTAGATACGATCGATCGTTTTTAGGTCCGATCGATCGTTTCCTTCAATACACTGCTTTTGCGGCTCTGGCGATCGATCGCATTGATAGCCGATCGATTGTTGTTACTGTTCATGAATTTCAAATGGCTATAACTTTTCGTTCCAAACTCCGAATTGTGCGTGGTTGGTGGCGTTGGAAAGCTGACTTCTTGAAATTTAACATGAGACTTGAATCAGTCCAATACGACATCTGTACACGAAGTTATGATAATTTAACCATTTGAGTTACTTTTCTTCTCATTTCTGTGTATTACTCTTGTTTCCTACAAAAACCAAAAACTATATTAAAGTAGTTGTTATTCTAATCAAACACTAGTAGAAACATAAATTTAGGAGATAATAAAATGCATATTTTATGTATAGATCACACCCCCAAACCTAGATTTTGCTAGTCCCTAGCAAAACAAAAACAAATCAAAATGAAACAATCAAACTAAGGAACTAATACATAAAAGTAAATACCACTTTCGTAGGGAACACGATTGCATTGAGCGTATGCAACAAGCCGTTAAACCTCTAGGTGGCTCTAGTAGGACGAGTTGTGTCTCGTGAGGGTTTGCAGCCATGCTACCCACAAACATGTATTTATTAATCTAATTAACCTAAGTGCAAAAATAAAGCAAAAATTAAAACATTGCAAAACACACAACCTATTATCCCGACAAATGCAAAATACAATGCTTAAGAGAATTAACCACACGTATTTGGTTCATAATCAACAAGAATATAGAAGCCCTCAAGTAAGTGGTTTTATTCCACACTATCATCTTGGAAATTTCTGGTCAAATATTATATAGCATGATAACATAAATAGTAGAAAGTATAGAACATTGTAGCAATACATTCTAAATTTCTGTTTATACAGATCCAGTGTTACCCATTAACCAAAGAACATCAGAATCTACATAGTCATCGTAATCTTTAGGTTCATGATAGCATAAATCTGCGCACCTCCTTCGGGTCCAACCTTCAAGATTTGAGAGGATAATACACCATAGACTTTTTTTTCCGCTAGGACTGTGTAAGGCCTGACTTCAAGATGCTTAGGTTTAGCAATGACACAAGCCAATGACTCCCAACCAATTTGGCTTAGGGCATTAGGTTTTAAGAGACCGCTTCAGACCCGAGCATCAGCCTAAGTTAATCCTATAAAGTCAAGCAGCCCCTTTCTTTTATTTTGTTTTCATTTTTTCGTATTTTTATTTTCAGCACATATATTTCAGCACATCTTTATTTTGTCCAGGCTGTATTATACTCTCAACCTATTTCCGGTTCCAATCCCTTGCCATAACCAAGTAAATGGTCTATCATGATCTTTTAAGCTCAACAGATAACTACACATCATCCAATGACTGACTAAAGACATCCCACTGTAAATTAGCATTCAACAAATTTCTAGATGGTATTACTTTATGTACTAGTGTGTGTGAGCGAGTTTTCTTAGTTCAAACATCTGTTCCAAGAGAACTGTAACAGAAAGATATGCTCCATTAAGTGTATCTATCCTCCAGTATACTTACTCACACTTCCAATGTTAATTAATCTCCTAAGAATTGTAACATGCATTATTATGGGATAAACTATGAAAACCTAAGAAAAAATACTAACAAATAACTTAAAACTACTCAAATAAATTTAACTTTTTTTTATTTTCCTTTTTATTTTATTTTATAATGAAGCACATCCTCTCCCCCAAACCTAATATAAGCATTGTCCTCAATGCACAATAAAGACAATATACAATGATCACCAAAGGTAAAAAGAGAAAGAGGAAGGAAAACACCAGAGGAATTAGACTAGAAATCCCGATCATCGCCATCACCATCGCCTGGAGGAAAATGCCATGCATGAAGAAAATCGACTATGGAGTTGAGGCGTTCCGTAATAGCATGCTGGGAGTCCATAAGCACCTGTTGGGACTGGCGAATCTCCTGCACATGGCTAGTGAGATCGCTGATCTGCTACTGCATCGTCGCCCATGGTGGTTGAGCAGGCTCGCCCTCAGGTATCTCAGCGTGTTCCTCAAGACGGGGAGCTCGTGGCCACCCGCGTCGTGTATGTCCCATCATATGGTTATACGCATCAACTCCAATGGGCCCCAGTCCATGAGATACTCGAGAATGCTCAAGAAAATGCACCCCATGGGTCAGAAATACCCGCTCTAAAATGTAGGGGTACGGTAACCTCTCATCTTTTCAGCCCACCATCATTTGCTTCATCCGGCCAAAGATGAATGAAGGCAAGTCAAGATTATGGCGCCTAGTATCGTCGCCGAATACATAGAGTAAATCAGTCATGGTTCGGTCAACTTTCTCTTTCCGGGCCGACCATACATCATGCTGTAGAATTAAAAAGGCAAAGCGGAACTCAGCTCGCATGCTGATGGCAGCTAGGTAGGTAGAGGTCCCAGGTCCTACTGCAGATCCCATCAACCGCCCTGTGATATTCCGGTAGGGAGGAAACTGATATCCATCAAAATCAGGGTGATGAATCATACCTCGGTCACATCCCATGGCGCTAGCAATATCGGCGATCCGAACCCGGATAGGGATACCACATACAACGCTCTGAATGGTCACCCGCTCTGGATTATCATTGTCTTCAATGGTGCCATTTGCATAGAATTCCCGAACCGGGTCCTCGTGGACCATTGCAAATGCATTCTGCCTTTTCACCCAATCCGGCCGGTCCTCGATCCATCTCTGAGTCGGAAGATTCGAGAATAGACGGGTTCAGGACCACCTGCTTCTCATATTGTATGGGCCGTGGCTGTGCAGCAGGTTCAGGTGGAGGGGTGGAAGGAACAGGGCGTGATGAAGAAGCTTCACCCCTTGAACGTTTGTGAGCGACTGATTTCTGAGGCATTGTACCTGAAAACCAAAGATAATAGTGAAAATCCAATCAAGGTACAAGAATATGCAGCATGTAACTACAATACTTAACATCACAGCAAGCATGTAATAGCAGATCCACTTCACAATTTTTCGGTTTTTTTATAAATAATAATAAATTTCTTAAAAATAAAAAAAAAGAATAAAATTTTATGAAAACTTAGGAAATCGAAAGGAATCATCATGCATAACAAAAATCACAATCATCAATATAGAAGTATGCATGAGAGGGATATATATCCCCGAAATCAGATTTCGAAATTTTTTTAATAGCAAAACACTATTAACCGCAAGAACACAAATCCTAAAAATTAAATAAAAACATCTAAAATCGAAGAATTAGAAGCTGAAAGTCATGCATAACCATCGCAATAATCAATATAAGGGAATGCATGAGAGTAATCGCAACAATATCTACCGGAAACTAAGAAAAATCAAGCTTTTAAGTTTTGGCTTACCGGAAGAAAAAGGAGAGATTGCGATGAAAGGAGTAGGAAATTACAGAAACAGACACTGGATCTGGATTCTACGTTCAAAAATCCTTCAGGGGCAGGAGTTTCAGCTCAAACAAGGGTCGAAAACGGCGGCGGCGAGCGGAAATAGATTTCTCTCGCCGCAGTCGTTCGGATTTTATGCGCGAGGAAGATGACCCACGATCGATTGCATTTTTAGCCGATCTATCGTTATGTAAATCGAGAAACAGCGCTCGTTAGATTGAAGATGAACGGTGTCGATGTACCGCAGAGCGATCGATCACACAGATAAGGCGTCGATCGGATTGCGATCGATCGTTTATAGCTGATCGATCGTATCTACTGTTCTTAGATTTTTTTTTTTTTAGCATATCCTCTCCCCCAAACCTAGTATGAACATTGTCCTCAATGTGAATCAAAATATAGCATGACAATGAGCATATAACAAAGAAAATCAGATAAAGGAGAGAATACACCTGAATACGTGGGTTGCCTCCCATCAAGCGCTAAGTTTAACGTCTTCAGCCAGACAGAGCTACGATCATTTTGTAATTATCGGATCAATTAAATACACCAGCCCATCATCTAGGTCACCCGCAGCCTCGAGATAGGGTTTTAGACGGTGGCCATTAACTTTGAATGTACTCCCATCTTTTGGATTTTTGATCTCAATAGCACCATGTGGAAATACTTCTTTGACAATAAAAGGCCCAGACCACCGAGATCAGAGCTTCCCTGGAAATATGTTCAGCCTAGAGTTGTAAAGTAGTACCTTCTGATCAGGCTGAAAGGACTTTCTGAATATCATCTTATCATGTATGGCTTTGGTCCTCATCTTGTAGAGTTTGGCATTCTCATATGCATCAAAGCGCATCTCCTCTAATTCACTCAGTTGGAGTTTTCGCTGCTCACCGGCTTTATCCATATCAAAGTTGTAGGCCTTAATAGCCCAATAAGCCTGATGTTCCAACTCAACAGGTAAATGGCAAGCTTTGCCATATACCAGTCTATAAGGAGACATACCAATAGGGGTCTTGAAAGCTGTCCGGTAGGCCCATAATGCATCATTCAGTCTCAAGGACCAATCCTTTCTATCAGGGCGAACCGTCTTCTCCAGAATCTGCTTGATTTGGCGATTGGAGACCTCCACTTGGCCACTCGTCTGAGGATGATATGGTGTGGCAACCTTGTGGGTGACAGAGTATTTCTTAAGAAGAGCCTCAAAAGACCTGTTACAAAAATGAGAACCTCTGTCACTAATGATAGCACGAGGAGTTCCAAACCTACTAAAAATGTTAGATTTCAGAAATTCAAGCACAACTTTATGATCATTGGTCCTAGTGGCAACAGCTTCAATCCACTTAGACACATAATCCACAGCAACAAGAATATAAGTATGACCAAAAGATGGTGGAAAAGGTCCCTGAAATCGATACCCCATACATCAAACATTTCAACAATCAAAATAGGTTGTAGGGGCATCATATTCCTTTTAGACAAGGCTCCCAGTTTTTGACACCTATCACAAGATTGACAATAAGCATGGGCGTCTTTAAATAGAGTTGGCCAATAAAAACCACTTTGAAGTACTTTGGCCGCAGTTTTCTTTCCACCGAAATGTCCACCACAGGCATGAGAGTGACAAAAAGAGAGGATGCTATGAAACTCGCTCTCAGGGACACATCGTCTTATGACTTGGTCAGCACATATCTTAAACAGGTCAGGGTCATCCCAGTAATAATGTTTGACTCGAGAGAAAAATAAGTCTTTATCATGTTTAGACCAAAAGGTTGGGATTTGACCCACAGCAAGATAATTCACAATATGTGCAAACGAAGGTGGAGATGTAGTGGAGACAGCAAAGAGCTGCTCATCAGGGAATGAATCTCTTAGAGGGTCATGGCTATGTAGATCAGGAATAGGAATTCTGGATAGATGATCAACCACGACATTCTCAGAACCCTTTTTATCTTTAATTTCAAAGTCAAATTCCTACAGGAGTAAAATCCAACGAATCAGCCTCGGCTTAGCATCCTTCTTAGAAAGAAGGTACCGCAAGGCTGCATGATCAGAGAAGATGATGATCTTACTACCCAAGAGATAGGACCTGAACTTATCCAATGCAAACACAACAGCAAGCAACTCTTTTTCAGTGGTGGTATAATTCAATTGTGCATCATTGAGTGTCTAGCTCGCATAATAGATAACATGAGGAATTTTATTTTTGCGTTGGCCCAACACTGCCCCTTTTGCAAAATTCTATGCATCACACATTATCTCGAAGGGCAGTGTATAATCAGGAGGCTTAATGATAGGGGAGCTAGAGAGGAGGGTTTTGAGCTTTGTAAAAGCATCTTTACACGAATCATCAAAGTCAAATGGCACGTCTTGGCCTAGAAGATGACATAGTGGACATGATATCTTGCTAAAATCTTTGATGAATCGACGATAAAACCTTGCATGGCCAAGGAAAGACCGTATTTGCTTAACTAATGTAGGTGGTGGCAAATTAGCAATCAGGTCAACCTTGGCCTTGTCAACCTCTATACCCCTTTTTGGTATAACATGTCCAAGCACAATCCCCTGTTGAACCATAAAGTGGCTCTTTTCCCAACTTAACACTAAGTTTGTTTCCTCACAACGTTTTAAAACCAAAGTAAGATTGTGTAAGCAATCATCAAAACAAGCACCGAACACCAAAAAATCATCCATGAAAACTTCCAAAAATTTATCAATCATGTCAGAAAAGATGGACATCATGCATCGCTGAAATGTAGCAGGGACATTGCAAAGACCAAAAGGCATCCTACGATATGCAAATGTACCGAAGGGGCATGTAAAAGTTGTCTTTTCCTGATCCCTTGGAAAAACTGGCACTTGGTTATAGCCGGAGTACCCATCTAAAAAGCAATAAAACTCTTGGCCCGCTAATTTCTCTAGGATTTGGTCAATGAATGGGAGAGGGAAATGGTCCTTACGGGTGTTAGTTCAGCTTCCTATAGTCAATGCACACCCGCCAGCCCGTGGTCTCTCTTATTGGCACAAGTTCACCCTCTGAGTTTGGTTTCACCGTGATGCCCGATTTCTTAGGGACAACTTGGATAGGACTCACCACTCGCTGTCAGAGATAGGATATATGATACTTGCGTCTAGTAGTTTCACTATCTCTTTCATCACCACCTCTCTCATGTGAGGGTTTAACCGTCTCTGCCCCTCCGTAGAAGGTTTAGCCTGGTCCTCCAGGTTTATGCGATGCATACACACAGAGGGGTCTATACCCCGGAGGTCAGCCACTATCCACCCTATAGCTCGCCGGTGTGTGGTAAGTATCTCCAACAACTGGGTTTCCTGGTCAGTAGATAAGCTAGATGAGATAATCACAGGAAGGGTGTTGTTGGGTCCTAGGAAGATGTATTTGATGAGCTAGGAAGGGTTTTTAGTTCAAGTGTGGGTGGGGATTCTATGGAAGGTTTTAGTGGTGGGGCGGTAGATACAGGGAGAGGGTCGGGGTGGGGTCTCCATGGGATATGTCCAGGGTATAGGGTAGCCACTAAATGGTGATGGACCTCGTCAAGGTCAGGTGTGCCCTCATATTGATCGATCTAGTCATAGAAAAGGGTGTGCTCAAGGGCATCCTTAAGCACAGTAAAGGGAAGGTACTCCTGGACTAGGTCATCTAGGTCGTCAACCATAAGGCACTCAGTTTCACTTGAGGGTTGTTGGGAAGCACTAAAAATGTTTAATTTAACTTTCATGTTCCCAAATGAGACGTTCATGAGCCCTGACCTATAGTTAATGGTGGCATCGGCTGTGGCTAGGAAAGGGCGGCCAAGGATAACAGGAATTTGGGATTTGGGATTTGGAGTTGGCAACTGGTTCCATGTCTAAGACGACAAAATCAACAGGAAAATAGAACAGGTCAACTCCAACGAGAACGTCTTCTATAACACCTCTAGGTCTGCGAATGGATCGGTCTGCTAATTGAAGAGTGACTGAGGTGGGCTGCAACTCTCCGAGGCCAAGTTGTTCATACACTGAGTAAGGGAGGAGGTTAACACTGGCCCCTAAATCTAAGAGAGCTCGACTAAGGGTATGGTCACCTATGACAATAGAGATAACAAGGACACCTGGGTCCTTAAATTTAGGTGGCATATCACTGGTAAGTAAAGAGCTTACTTGGTTAGTCAAGAAGACCTTTTGGGTGACATGGGATTTGGTTTTCCTCTTTTGGGTACACAGGTCTTTCAGGAACTTGGCATAGGCAAGTACTTGTTTGATGGCATCTAAGAGGGGAAGGTTGATCTTAACCTGCTTGAACACCTCTAACATTTCTTCCATTCGTTGGTGGGACTTACTAAATGGGGAGAGTTGGTTGAGGCATTGAGGGAAAGGAGCCTTAGGGACATAGGATTTTTCATTGGTGGGTTCCGTGGTGGCATCCTGTTGCGGTGGGAGATTATCTGGCTCAGGCATGGTAGGAGTGGGTTGGTTCTGTTTCCCAAGGGGAGTGTCCTCACTCGCAATGGTTGGGTCCCTAACCTGATTGTCAACTTGTTTACCATTTCTTAGGATAGTAACGGCTTCCACCTGCTCATTTGGATAATAGGATCCTTCAACGGCGAACTGGCCTCTAGGGTTCTGCTGTGGTTGGCTGGGCAAGGTTCCTACTTCCCTACGGTTCATAGATTGGGCCAGCTGTCCTAATTGGGTTTTTATTTTGGCAATGAATTGTGTATGGGAATGGACAAGCTGGGCCTGGGTTCTTAGCTCACCTGTCAGCTCTCTGTGTTTGGTTTCTATCTTGGCGTCCACCTTGGCTTCCATCGCATTAAAAGCTGAGAGGAGGGTAGATTGGGTGGCTAGCATTTGGCTTATCTGATCTTCGAAGGATGGTTTCTTATTGGTTTGGCCAAATGGGGGATTTGTGGCTGGTTGGTAAGACTGAGTTGGGTTTGAGAATTCTTGTCTTGGGGCCTGATTGAAAGTGGGCCCCTGGTTGGGTTGTTTCCAGGCGAAATTGGGATGATTTCGCCACCCCGGGTTATAGGTATTTGAGTAGGGGTTATTGGCTCTAGGATAGGTTTGTGCAAGGTTGACGTGCTCCTGGAAAAGATCTGGATACTGGGAGGCTGAGGGGCAGTCAACAATAGTGTGCATAGGGCTGGCACAGATGGCACATGCATCTTGAGAGGTTGGGGTATAAGGTGGAGTCTGTGAGAAAAACCTGTCAAACCTCTCAGTAAGGGATGCCACTTGGTGTTCTAGGTTCATGGTAGCTTTAACATCATACATGCCTCCCCTTGAGGCACTCCTGCCAAGCATATGGCCTTCATATCTATAGAAGGTGGCACTGTGTAGAGAGTTTTCGCTCAGGTCCTCTAGTAGATCCCTAGCATCATCCGGGGTTTTCTTCATGAATGTGCCTCCACAAGAGGCATCAATTATGGTCTTATGCTGATCGCACACACCCTCATAAAATCTCTGTACTAATTGCCACTTGGGCACATTATGGTGGGGGCAGGACCGGAGTAAGGATTTCATCCTCTCCCAGCTTTCATGGAATTGTTCATTAGGTATCTGGGTAAAGGTGATGATTTCATGGCGGATCTTATTGGTCCACCCCACAGGAAAGTATTTCTCAAGGAATTTGGCCTGAAGTTCCTCCCAAGTGGAAATAGAGTTATGCTCAAGGGAGTATAGTCATTCATTGGCCCTATCTTTTAAGGTGAAGGGGAACAACCTAAGGCGCACCTGGTCATTAGACAGTGTAAGTTTAAAGTTTGTGTTAACCTCTAGGAAATTTTGGAGATGACTATAGGGGTTCTCATTGAGTTGGCCATGGTAAGTGGGTAGCATTTGGATGATGTTGGGCTTAATTTCAAAATTAGCCACATTTTCTAGTAAGATTATGCAGGAGGGGGAGGTGTAGGTAGTAGGACGGTAGTAGTCTTGCAAGGTACGGGCATAGGGCATTAGTGGATTCTGGTTTATACCATTCCCACCCCCAAGGTTCATGTTGTCCGCTATTGGATGAATTTCAGGGATTTGTTTTCTAGGAGTTCTACAAATTCTATAGAGTCGCTCAGGATCAGGGTCAAAGGCAAGGTCGGGGTTCAGGGAGCGACGACCATGCATGCACAATAAAAATCAAACAAAACCTGTAACAGTCTTAATAGCGACAACTAGCAAGCATCAACCCTAGATAGCGACAACTAGCAACTTAATAGCGACAACTAGCACATCATGCAATCCTACAAAGAAAATTGAAAACACCAAGCACCCAAAATTACTCTAAAAGAAGGTTAAGAGAAACTACACAACTAGATTATTGGGCTTCATCTACGCCTTGAAAAGGTGTTTAGCCTCGCATTGGAAGAGAAATCACTATCGTGTTCTTCATGTTCTTCATCCCCTTCTCTCCTTTGCTCTAGCCTTCAATTTAGCTCTAGATTCTCCAAGGGTTAAATATGTGATGCCCAAAACATTCTCCTATAAGGCCTATTTATAAGAGTGAAGAGAAACCACGAAGTCCCCTTCCAAATCCAAGTCGAAATAGATCTTATTTCGGTTTGCCGCATACGGCGATCGATCGCTCCGTATTGCCAATCGCTCGCTGGACGATCGATCGCAATTCCTTCGTTATTTTCCTCCGATCGATTGCTTTACCGATCGACGCCGTATGATATCGATCGATCGTAGTTACTGTCTTCGATGTTTGAAAAATTCCAGTAGATACGATCGATCGTTTTTAGGTCCGATCGATCGTTTCCTTCAATACACTGTTTTTGCGGCTCTAGCGATCGATCGCATTGATAGCCGATCGATCGTTGTTACTGTTCATGAATTTCAAATGGCTATAACTTTTCGTTCCAAACTCCGAATTGTGCGTGGTTGGTGGCGTTGGAAAGCTGACTTCTTGAAATTTAACATGAGACTTGAATCAGTCTAATACGACATCTGTACACGAAGTTATGATGATTTAACCATTTGAGTTACTTTTCTTCTCATTTCTGTGTATTACTCTTGTTTCCTACAAAAACCAAAAACTATATTAAAGTAGTAGTTATTCTAATCAAACACTAACAGAAACATAAATTTAAGAGATAATAAAATGAATATTTCATGTATATATCACTTTTTACTTTGTGATTTTCGGTAATCCATGTTCCAAGATTGGGATCTCTGGGTGCAGGTTTTTTCTCTTCTCCGGTGAGATATCTAGCTTTGTTGCGAACGCCAATACACATCTCCATGAGTTGAGACCATAATGAGTAATTGGTCTCATCCAGTATGATACCGGTAGGAAACACAAAATTGTCTTGGTGGACAATAATCTGCGGTGCTGGTGTTAGGGTTGGATCAGTTGGTACGCTTATAGTGATGGCATCGGACTCACAATAGATTTACGGTGGTGATATTCAAAATACGAACTTCGAAAAGAAAAAATTTATACAAATTTCGAAGAAAAAAAAGGTAGACGGACTTAGAATCAAACACGCATTAACTAAATATTCCTATATTTAAACAGATTCTTAAGATCAATTATACAAGATCTAGTCAATTAACCAGATTTTTAGGACTAATTACATAATCATTCTAACTAACCATATTCCTAAGATTAATTACAAAATCAATGTAATAATTACACCCCACATACAAACTCATGCAAACACTTCATCATTGCTACCTCCCTAGTGAAATTTGGACCCCGTGGGATCAATTGGACTCTGTGCGAGGCCGCCTTGTTTGTAAAGTAAAGCTCCATTGCTGAAAAACCAGCTAACTGAGGAGGGCAGATAAGTTTCATCCGCATGGAAGTAAATCAATGGAGAGTAAACTTGCATGAGTGCCTCTATCTGGCTAACATTAGGCATTGCAGCTAAGTTGAAGTCCTTGTTCTTTAGACAAGCCATGTTTGAAGGTGCAACCCCATCAATTATAACCATAAATATTCCTAAGCATACACCACCAAGAGCTTGAACACCCCTAGTGTAGAAATTGATCTTAGTTCCATTTCCGCCATTGTTATTAGCTCCCCATATCCATGAATTCTTCTCACATGACTCTGTGAGGTCTGATCGAACACATCTCATGTCATTAAGGGGCCGTTTGGGGCCTGATTAAACTGTAGATGTTTTGCTACACTATAGCATCCATGCTTTTTTCCTATCCAGCTGAAACACGACCTGAGGTGTTTCAGCTGGATAGGGAAAAAAAATATGGATGCTACAGTGGATCTGAAAAATCCATTGTGGATATTTACTTATAATCACGCCCCAAACGGCCCCTAAGTCACGGCTTCTCCGGCTTGTTGGTGACAATGTAACCAACAGGAGCTTAGGGGGCTTTGGCAGCAAGACGTAGCCAAAACCGTCTTGCTTGATCTTTGAGTATTGAGTGCTCCAAACAAGTGAATAATCCTCTGGCTTCCACTAGCAAAATCCGAACCTGTAATTTAAACCAATATTGCTTTCATGGAGGAATCTAATGTGGAGTATAAGACAATGTCTCATTTTATGAAGAAGAGGAAGCAAGACATTGAAATGGTTGGTGGTTTTACTTGAAGGCCAACTTGGCAGAGGAGGATATGGCAGCTTGAAGACCGTTTCAATTGCCATGGTGTCTTTTTTCCTGAAGAAAGGTGTTCCAGTGCTATTGGAGGGAAGAGGAAAGCTGCTTGTCAGGGTTGAAGAATTCATCTACTAGTTCAACTAAACGTAGACTGTATAAATAGAAATGAGGCTCAAGCATTATTCATCGTGGAAAGAAAACTAGCGTTTAGCTCTTGTGTGGGCTAGTTCCATGCTTCAAAATCGAAAGAGAACAAAGATGTAATAAGTGGACATATTTTGTCATTGCGAAAACCAGTAAGCCAAAAATTTGTAACGTGCAAGTAATGGCCTCACCAGAACTTATCTATTTACAAGTAACGGAAAAGATTAAACCTTGGGCTTAACTTAGGCATAATGGATTAGGTTTCCCAGCTCATTGATTTGGATGGCTCAGTACAAAAATGAAAGTCGTGTATATTCTTATGTTTACAAAGGTCGCATTGCAAAACTATCATAGAATTGTAATTGAAGTATCTGAACGCACTCAGATCTAAGTCAGTCGTTCAAGGATATACAAAACCTAATCCTAATGTACTTTTAATAAACGTACTTAAACCTAAGAAGCACGGATACGGCAAAATCGCTACCGTATCCATATCCAATACGTATTAGACACAGATATGGGAGTGGCACGGTTGCACACGTGTCCTGCCGTATCCAATATAATTTTTTTTTTTTGCACTTTTACATTACCACTAAGGACATCTCTAGCCTAAGGCTGAAGGTGTGTTTTTTCAGCTAGAACTAGCGGGTTCGAGTCTAGGCCGAAGTAATATTATTTTTCTGTGGCATTGCCTGTTAGAAATAATGAATAAAAAATACTTTCAAGTTTGTAATTTTTATAAGATTTAAGAGAAAAAATATGGTAATACAATACTAAAAATATATTTAAAATTTATATAAATAATTTTTTATTACCCATATTCGTATCCGTGCTTCCTAGACTTAAATTGCACATTTTGTAGGAAGTAAAGCTTCATAATGCTACATATAAGTGATTCTGCACATGGAATTCCGTATTGGCGATATATCGATATTGGGTCCCACCCGATAAAACGATACGGATTAATATTTTTTTTCAAAATTTTTTACAATATCGCTGAATCACCATTTAAAAAAAACGTGAAAAGAAAACAGTTTTTCCTTTTGTTTCCCATCCTAAATATGCATCATATTTTAAAATCTATGCTTTGTCTAAATTAGTGTAACTCATTTTAGAAGTTAGATTGTGAAAATATATGGGAAAAACTAGTTTTTGACCACCGATATTTTTTTACATATATCTCCGATATTTTGTCTCTTTGGTCGACTGATATTTTACCGATATCCGATACGGAATTCGATATTTCTGCATCATTTCTTGAGGAGGCGAGAACAATACAACACATTTTACATTTTTGTTACGACAAGGAAAGAAATATGCAATCCTCTTATCTCTGCTTTCTCCAAAAGATAATTGAAGATATTGCATGAAGCAACGACATAGGTCTCATGCGTGCATGTTTACTGCCCAACACCTACAGAAAAACGCCAGCAAGAGCTCTTTATCTTTCAATTACACGTTCTTTCTTGCTGAAAGATGAGTATTTAAAGCTAAATCGAGAATCAAATAACGAAACTCCAAGACTTCCCTTAGTAGGGTCAGACTTCAGAGACGACTTGTTATGGAGAGATGGAGAGAGAGTAAGAGCAGCCTGTGGATTTGGAGCTGCTTCTAGCAACTAGCAAGTTGCTGAACAAATATAGCAAAAAAAGATAAAAAATTGTTGAACAAACACGTCGCTGAGATAACTTCATGGGTAGTTTAGATAAGCTGTGACAATAGCTCAGACCACAGGCATGGTTGACAGACGCCATAATTCATGACCCGCTTCTTAAGCTAACTTAGGGTGCGTTTGGCAACCAATTATGTTAAAAGCAGAATCAAAATCAAGGGGATTCCGCTTTTTCTCAAGAATTTAGGTGTTGGTTAGCATATTCTACTAGAAGTAGAAGTGATGATAATTTTTGTAATTATCTAAAACTAGCAAGGCAAGAGTGAAGGGCGGCTTTGCCCTTTCCAGACAATTACAAAAAGTGCAATTTGATTTCTCTTCCACTTTCCACCTAAAAGTCCTCACGAGGAGATCCAAAAAGTAAGAATTTTTCACTATTCCCTACTTTCCACCTCACTTTGTTACTAATCTTACTTCAAGAAAAAACATGTAACCAAAAACACACACCTCCTGATTTCTCAAAAATCTTTGACCGCAAGCAGTTACCAAATGCACCCTTAGTATCCCTTACATTTTTTCAATTCTACTAGTATTTACAACATTGACTTACTAAAGCATGGTTGCTTCACTCAATTATTGCTTCAACTAATCAATCTTTCCGTTAAAACAACTTCATGAACGGCCTGGCGAATTAGCAATGAGAAACTCTTGACTGAAAGTATGTTAAGGACCGGGAGAGAAAGGTTCTTGAATACATATAGTTGCAGGGAAGCCAAAGCATTATTAAACCCAAAGGCTTAGCTTAAAAGCCCAGCTCGACCATTAGGGGCTACCAAATTCAGGCTTTTGAACCCATTCGCAGCCCAACCACCTCCTATCACCCCCAAATATGCATACACCACTCACACTCTCATGTTTAAGCTATGGTATAAATTAAAAAAAAAAAGTCTAAGCTAGGCTCGGTTACAGGATCAGACCATCTAAAATCAGATATAAGCCCCCTTTGTCAAGTCTGGGCGTCGGCAAAACATGGTGTTCCTGAAGTCTTGTAGGCCACAGCCCAGTAATTGAATTTAAATTTACTTTCATAAGAATATTGATATACTCTAGTTGGTAGGAAAAAAAATCTATGATATGTAACTGTGAGGAGAAAGATGCCTTCAATCACAAAAGAGTACTTGACATGGCATTAGTGTCTGTTGCCATGTGGCGAGCCACAAAAGATTCAACAAGAGGATTCACAAGCTCTGGCGCCTCATCCTTATTGAATTGAATGGCACACAAACACAAAATAGATGAGAAATAAAAAAAAAAATTGATCGACAGACATGAAATAAAAAAAGTGTCAAGGGAAAATCACCTGCGGGCAGTGACCAACATCAGGAAGGACAACGAAATCCTCAACTGTATCAAAATCACCATATGCTCTACCCAGCTCAATGGGCTCCCATGGATCCTTGTCTCCCCATGCGACAAGAACTGGGCACTGAAAAATGGAAACCAGCATTATTTGACTAAAGAATTCTACTTAGTTAACGAACTGGCAGGCTGGCATTCCTTTCTCAGAACTCACCTTCACTTTGGGAATAAGTTCCTCCGGTAAGGGCCCGTCGGAGTAACAAATAAATTCGAGGAAAACATCAGTGGCTCCTGGCTCAAGTCCAGGGAGCAAAATCTTCTCAACTAATTCATCAGTGACCTTTGAAGTGTCATAATAACACTGAACACATAGACCTACAAACAAGTTAGTATTTGTATACCACATATATGGATCGGTAGGCAATTGATATTTTCTCAAAACATTGGGGATTTTGCTATTGATTTTACCATTTGTGTTTGTAGTCAGAACAGTCCGAGCATGAATATAAATTTTTTAACTTTGAAAACGGGTTATAGAGGGTTTTACATTAGTTATAAAGATAAACAGAATGCAACTCTTCACTATTGCAAGTAACGAGCTTTAAAGTTTTGCAAACTTCCTTCCAAAAGAAAATTACCATGGAGTTCTTTTGCTTCATCCAAAACTAACATAAGAAATGATGGTAGCATGTCATGCAACGTTTCACAAAGGTAAAGGTTTAATGCACAGTCGTTGCTCTGAGCTACATAAGGACTTTTGCCTTGTAAACCATGTGTCTTGATAGTAGCAGATAGTATTCATGCAATTAATTTGCTTTCAGTTTGAAATTCTTTAACACAGAGAAAATCTAAGTTCAGCGTATAACATTTCACTCACCCAGTCTCAAATAGATATATCTACCTGACAAAGAATACTTTTCACGGAGTTTGGTGTGGCAACACCTTTAAAGAATAGCTCCCCCACTTTAGTGTTTCTGTTGATAAATTTTCGATGCCCATTAATCAATAGGGTTACTACAAAGTGTTTACACACGGAAACGTTAGTTTGATAGATAAATAGTAAATTACCTTAGTATATTCTGAAATGACCTAATGAATGGTCGGCCATACCAAGGTTGCTTGCTTATATGAAGCATTCGTAAGGATATATTGAGCAGGACAAGGCCTTTGCAGATTTGAGGCTTCATGACAGCTGCTTGCAGACCAACAAGACCTACAAAGAAGAGCAGATCTAGGATCCAATGAGCACATGTTGGAATAGCCTCACTATTTGGAAAGGTTTTCCGGAGATAAACAAGACACATATCTACATAAGAGCAGTTAAACTGCATCCTTCAGTGGTTTATATTTGAAAAATGAACTGTGGGAAGTCCTCCAAACACCAAAATCATCACATACCAAAATCCAGCTATTTGTAGTTGGCAACATCAACTCTACATTAGAACCGTCCACCATGGAAACCACATTAATAATCATAAAAGCAAGGAGTTATGCCATTACCTCCTATAGAGTTGCATATGATGAAGACTTCATCTTTAACCACTTCAGTGCAAAAGTCAATTAGCTGAGAAGCCCAAGTCTCAAAGGTATAGAAATAGTCCACCCCAAGATTGCGTGAGTTTGGCTTGTCCGAATAACCATAACCAATAAGATCGATTGAGTAAACCCTATGCGACATGCCAAGAAAGGGAAGATTTTTTCTCCAGTGATCACTGTCAAAGCAGAAAGAAAACAATAAAGAAGAACAATAAGTAAAATTAATAACCCCCCATAACTACGAAAAAAATAAGAAAATGAAAAAACGCCAAAAATGGGAAGAAAAAAAATTTGAAGTGCAGTTCCCACTTAACAGAACTCTTGAATTACCATTCTATTGTATCTCCACACTCAAACTGAAAATGTCCAATAACAAAATGTAAATGCAAAGTGGCAAACAATTGCCATTCTATTGTACTTGTTCCAGAGATGTATACAGCACGCAACTTTACTGTGAGATAATTCAAAGTCCATTTAATACCTAGAAAATACAAGTTGGCTGCTAAGGCAAGCAAAATTTACATGAGGTCCACCTGTTTGCCCCAAAACCATGGATCAAGACCAAAGCAGGCCCACTTCTTCCAGCAAATTGATACCGAATTCGATAACCTCGCCAATTCCATGTCCTACAAAATACAGCAATCCAAACTCAATTTCCAGCAACAAAAACATACTGCAGATTACTCGAAGTAAATCCTTGGAACAATTGAGTTGTGTAAATTAAATTTAATAATTCCAATTTAAATTTTGTGATATAACAATGGTTTTGAATACTCCCTCCGTTCAATCAAACTAGTCTGGATGTGGTAAAATACGGGTCCAACATTACATTGCCCCCTCAAGGCAAAAATCACAAAAAAAGAAACACAAAAATGGGAAAGAAAACTCTGTTTTTGTACGGACCTTAGAGTCTAATTAAATTTACACATTGTGCAATGCATATGAGCTTCATTTGACGGAGGGAGTACATAACCCCAATATATAAGCAGCTTATACAGAACAAAAAGGACTACTCTGATGAGACGGATTACCCAGTACGAACTTCAGCTTCTTCATTCTCTCCAAACTGGTCGGCACTAGAAGCCGCCCAGCAAGAAACTGAACGCAAATCTTTTGCCTTAATCTTATATAATGACTGCTTCATCACTAGAACATCTCTGTGGAGGAAGCCACTCTTTGAGTGAACAAAGGTGGAAGCTTTCCTCTTGGCCTGCAACCTTGAGGCGTGGAAACTGGATTTCGGGAAGGTCAAAGAAGGGGCACAGGCGTTCGTCATCTCTAGCTCTAGATTGATGAATGTGAAAATGGGATTTTGATTTTGTTTGGTGCTGAAGCAGCTGAAGCCTCTGGCTTCTGAGTGGAACTTGGAAGTAGGCTGATGTTGGAGGTTGAGAACCAACTACTTCTACGGCGATAGAGCCTCTTGTCTTTGGACTCACCTCACAACCCCCCTAGGCCCACTCTTGGGCAAATTTTTATAGATTTCTTCATTTTCAACCATCAGTGGTGACCATAACCCAACTGTAAAAAGAGAAAGGTTAACATGCGCCTTGGCTCACACATTGGCGTCTGCAGGGCTGCTGAGATCCAATGGAGCGCACTAATGGAGGGGAGAGCACGCGGCTGATTCAAACCTCCATGACCTTGTATTAATGTGGACCGCCAATCAAAATCCAACCACCCGTGGCACCCTGGCGCATGCGACACACTTGAGCTAAAATGCATGGAAGTTAGAAGCATGGCTTATATACAACATCATAGTACTTCCTCCGTCCGGATTTATTATCTCCATATTTATTTTATTTTTTAATTAACTAGGAACTAAATAAGAAGATAAAAAATCCGGACGAAGGGAGTATAAGTTTTGAAGGACGTGTGCAAGTTGCAACAATCCGATCCAGATTGGGTTTTCTCGTGCCCTATCACCATGGAATGTCGTATCGGATATCGGTAAAATATCGGTCGGCCAAAGAGACGAAATATCGGAGATATTGTGTAAAAAAATATCGGTAGTCAAAAACTAGTTTTTACCGTATATTTTTACAATCTAGCTTCTAAAATGAGTTATACTAATTTAAACAAAGAATAAATTTCAAAATATGCATATTAGGATAGAAAACAAACATGAAAGGTTTTTTTTTCAAAAAAAAAAATTAAAAAAAAAATAATTTTTTAATTCAAAAAATACCGATATATCGGCTCGGCGATATTTAGAATTTTTCGGAAAAACGATACAGATTGGTATCGATGTATCGGTTTAGGGCCGATACCGATATATTGGTGATATATCGCCGATATATCGGCGAGACGATTTTCCATGCCTATCATCCATCACTGCCAGCAAAAACACATGGAAAATGCGTAAAACAAAACATCTTCGACGCTTCTTACATGTGGAGCTGGGTGATTGGACACTTACGCGAAAACGGATGTAAGAGCCTCACAGCCAATTTGAAGGATGCCCTAGAGCTTTTCAAGAACGCCCTAGAGATTGTTTTTTCCAATGTATGAAGTGCTCTTGAGCTTGACTATATCGAATTTGTGGGTGCTATACTGCTATGGCATACTCCGTGAGTTGGCACAACAGATTGAAATTCTTCACCAAGTTTGAAGATCAAATGTGTTTGCTAGATGGGAAAAAGATGATGAAGAACGGAATTAAGTGAAGAGATTTTGATTCTCAGTCAGGCAGAGGCTCTAGTCCTCTACTTGGAAGTGATTTGAAAGGCTTTATGCCTTAGGTATTTATAGTTTATATGAACAAAAGATGCACAGGAAAATTTTCTCATGCACACGCTGCAACAATCAGCTGTCGATAAGCATTGAAGCCCTTAAATTATGGGAGCTTTACTATTTGAATGGTGCAATCGCACAGCACCCTGCGTGCGCAAGGAAGTTAGCTATGCATAATTCAGCTGCTTCCTGACTGAGATGCCCTGAGCAATGCCCAAAGCAGCATTCCAAGATGCATACGAAGCTGTTTAACTCTAACGAGGTGTACTCGCCTACAGTTGATCACATTCCGACATTCATTATTCATCCACGATTTCCACATAAATAGGGAAACGATATTTGTACAGCAGATTCCTACACATTTTCCATACACATCTGATGTGTATGGAAAATGTGTAGGAATCTGCTGTAGGGTTATCACTGCCCCATAAATAAGTAGTACTCACAGCCATCAACATATTTCTTAAACACAACAAAATTGGTCATGAACGTACACAATTCCAAAAGAATTACGTCCATATCTCTTTCATTTCTTTTTGCCAGCATAAGATGTTCGTATCTGATATCTCACAAACATAACCTTTTCACCGGATAAAACAAGAGTAGCATACATTTGCCAAGCATGACTCAAGATCAAGTGATTCATGTCATATGATATATTTTTACTTATTGAAGTCATAGTATATTTGGGGGGTAGAGAACAGATACCATCACAACGTATGCTCCCATCATTGCGGAACATTTACCACGATCTGTACCTGTACTCATCGAGTTGACCACCTTCAATCAGGAATGTCCAAGTTCTTGAAAAGATCTGGTAGATGAACGTTTGTTAGCTTGGTCCTCTTGCTAATCTCCCGCTTTTTCTTAGGCTTTGGCTTTGAGGGGATGATCCCCTGCATCTGGGCCATGGCTTTCCTCTTGGCAGAATTCGTTGCTGGCTTCATCCCATTCTTCTGAAGCTCTCTCTCAATGTCCCCCATGTCACGAGGCAACTCAATGCTTCGAAAAAGTTCCTTCAAATCGTCATCCACTCTTATCACAACCTTTGGATCATTTGGATATGCAATGTCGTCTTGCGAGTCCATATTCGAGAGCAACCAAATCTGTTTCGAAGCCTTCAAAGACTGTAGAGATACAAATGTTATGCAAGAATCAAATGAATCTACAGCTGAGAAGATAAGTCAATTAACTTTTCCTTCAAATATTAACTGTTTAATTCCACAAATAATCTTTGGCCTCCATCACTTAAAGCCCCAATAGCACCTCCGTTAAAAGAAACTGCCCATTAGTGCCAAAATGAATCCTCACCTGCAAGTCTTCCATCACAGATGGATATGAATCCTTAACATCGATAACAGCAATACCCTCTGGACATTTCCGTATCAACCTTAGCAAGTCATCTTTGTTCTTCAGAGCATGCTTTGACTGTTTACAGAAAAAAAATCGCATATCTCAGTACAAATGATTTTCTTCAAACAGTTATTTTCTTCAAAATGGGAAGCTAACAGGCCGTAAATTCCTAAAATCTAAACATATACATGACAAAGTTACATAAATATACAAATTCACCATCCAAATATTAATCCAGAAGAAGTGTTTCACCTTATACGAAAAGCGGCCTCCATCATAGGTTACTTTGATATTATTTCTCAAAATCTCGAAGACAGCTTTGTTTGCCTTGACATCAACATAACATCTTTCGTTTATCTCATCAGGAGTGAGTGCTTGTCTTGTCTGTTAAATGTTTGGGCAAAATGAAATTAGTACAACACATTCTGCAGGAAGATACACAATTCTAAAATGCAGACCAAAAGCAATCAATAACAGCCATTAGTTTTATCTATCACAGTACCAGATTCACCATGTGTAAACGAAATTAACAGATAGCAGTAATGGCGGGACAAATTAATTACCTCAAACAGTAAATCTAGAACACGTTTCGTCTGAGCACCAGCTGAGCTTTTCCTAATAGTATTAATGACCTGATACCTTTCAGTCTCATTCGAAAATTTAACCGGAGCAGTAGGTAGTTTTACAGAAGTAGTTGAGGATGACTGTCCAGCATGCAAATTCTTTTGCGATTGATGACTGGACTTAGAGGGAGCTGCTCGATTTGCAATGTTGCTTAAGGTAGAATGGCATTTTTGCTGTTGTTGTTTAAACTTATTGAGACTTTCTTGTAATGATGACATCTTTGCAGAGCCCGGCAGCTACAATGCCTTTTTAGCAATCAAGCATGTCCCTAATTGCACCTGGAAATATAGAGGTAGAGAAATATATCACACATTCCACAGATTTAACTGCATGAAATCTTGGATAAAATATAAAAATTGCATAAAATCAGCTTTCAAAGTTTATAACAAAATATACATAGCAACATCAATTCAAGGTCACACCATTTTTTAGAACATAATCCACTTACAATATCATAAATCATAATCAAGTAGCACATTTTCCCAACTATACGACATGGATCTTACACCTCCATTGAGGCCTGTTTTGTGCCCACTCTTTTGTAAGAGATAGTAAAGTCATATTTTTTTAGTAACTCCATCCAAGCTTTCTTAGGTCTCCCTCTCCCTCTTTTAGCATCATTTACATGCATCCCTTCTAATCTTCTTACACCCTTCTAATCTTCTTACAGATGCATCTCCTAGTCTTCTTTGCATATGCACATACCAATGCAACCTACATTCCGTCAGCTTCTCCCCTAAAGGAGCTACCCTTAAACTCTCACAAATACATTCATTTCTAATCCTATCTCTCCTAGTTATCCCACTCATCCACCTTAGGATTCTCATTTCGACTACATTCAAGTTATCTATATGACTTTTCTTTAGTGCCCCAACACTCCGCTCCATAAATTATTGCAGGCCTAATGATTATCTTATAGAACTTGCTTTTAAGCCTTTTTAGAACATATCTATCACACAAAACCCCCGAGATTGCCCTCCATTTTACCCACCCCGCATTTATCTTATGCACCACATCACTATCAATAACGTCTTTTTTATGGATAACGGATCCTAAGTAACGGAATTTATCACACTTCGGCACTTCTTATCCATCTATTTCAACTAAGGTTCTACCTTCTTTAAAATTAAATTTCATGCACTCTGTCTCAGTCCTACTTATTTTGAAACCTTTTTATTCTAGAGCCTGCCTTCATAATTCTAATTTAGCATTCAAATCTACTTTACTCTCATCAATTAAAACTACATCATCTACAAAAAGCATACATCAAGGTACACTATCTTGCAAATGTCTAGTTAGCTCATCTATAACTAAAACGAAAAGATAATGATTT
This sequence comes from Houttuynia cordata, assembly GCA_039654745.1. Taxonomy (NCBI): domain Eukaryota; kingdom Viridiplantae; phylum Streptophyta; class Magnoliopsida; order Piperales; family Saururaceae; genus Houttuynia; species Houttuynia cordata. The sequence goes on along the minus strand of CM077502.1, from coordinate 57,587,640 downwards.
AAGAATGACCCTACAATATCTCCACTAATAAAATGAAAATGCAAAAAGATGGGAGTGGAACCATCTCAATGAACAATGACCAAATGACACATAAAAAATCCATTAAACGGATCCGACTGGAACTAGGGGCCTATTTAACCGACAAAAAGCATATGAAAAAGTAAGAAAAAATGGTGATTTCTACTCTTAATTCAATTAAAAGATTAATTGGGGATCTCTCCTTTTAATTCAATTAAAAGATGAACTAGAGCCTATTTAATTTCAAATGTGATTAAATACGTACTGCTCCCAAATTTCAAACAGAATATAAACCCCAAGAATAAGATTCCACAGACAGTTTTCTTCAATGATAGTTACCATTTACTTCAACAACAAATTGAGTGAGGCTACCCAATGTGCTATTCGCAAAAATAGAAATAGTCAGATTTGGTTCCCACAATTTAGTTTTAAAAACCAAACAAGACATATGAAACGGAGGAGTAGCCATCTTCAATTGGATTAAGGTAATCGCACTATTATTTGCACAATCAGAAATTGAAAGCAATACTAATCACGATATGACAACCACAGAAGAACAAATTTTAAGCACATCAAGTTCAGTGCCCTTATGTCCTTCCCGAACGCGGATATCACCACCCCATAAAACTCCCCGCTCACCCGTTTGGACAAATTCCCGCCTTTTTCTATTCACTCACTCCAAATGCGGCCACCCAGTGTTTTACTCAACTGCCACCCGAGCTTAAACGACCTAAAAACGGAAAAAAGTTAACACAATCCAAGATCACTGTATCCTAATCATGAGTGGGGGCACATGAACAAGGGCAAAGCTAGTGCCGAATTCCATACTTATGAGCAGCCAAGAGCATCACGCACATTGTTCTGCATCAATAAAAACATGTTTGGCACTTAGATTGTTGGTTCTGAGGTTAGCTCAAAGCAAACAATTGGAGGCGAAAAGCATAAAGGAGAATCTTCTGTCAAATTATCATCGTCACAGACAAGAGTGGCACTTCCGGTGCAAAAATTCGACCTTCGCCCGTAGAGTCAGAAAGAAAGATTTGGGAAGAAAAGAGGAAAAACAGCAAAAAGAGAGAACGGGAAAGAAAAGGGATAGACTGAAGCATCAGCTCTCAGCTAAAAATTTGTCGGGGTTACTGATATCCGAGCTCTGTCATTCCCAATTTCATTCCTTCAAAAATTTGTCAAACTTTGTTGGAAAAGATTCGCAATCAATTAACCCTAAATTAGAATTGAAGTTTGCAAGTAGACATATAGCTCATTCATCTCTGTATAAAAGGACGAAAACGGAGAAAATAAAACCTCGCCATTCGCCGTGGGCGACGCAGATCACCGTCTCCGTCGTCCTTGACGAGAGAGCCAGAGAAGCCTTGCCCTAATTATGTTCAATTGATAGAAAAACCGGGTCAAGGTTTACTTTTAGAGAGAGAGAGAGAGAGATTGGGGGCCTTTCCTTGTTCCAGTTGACCGTAAAATTGGTCCATGGGCCTTGAGAATGAACAGAGTGTATCTGGGCTACGTTTGGAAGTCCCAATTTCGCACAATTCAGGTCTGACTCTGTTGTATGCATTTCACCAGGCCAATTCAGCATTTCCTGCAAGAGTTGCAAGATATTGATGTGATAAGGGTTTTATTTTCTGATTCGAAATGTCAAATATGTGTTCAAGTGTGATTGTCCGGACCACTGAGCACCACTTGGCATTTGGCAACTAATTCGGCTAGAAGCATAATCAAAATCCAGGGGATTCTACTTTTTCTCAATATGTTTAGTTGGCAGATTCTACTATATAAGTAGAAATAGTGCCAGTTTTTATAATTATTTGAGCTGACAGGGCAAGAACAAAAGGAGAAAATGTGTGGGGCCCAAAAAATATATTTTCTCTTTGTGGCTTTAAACAGTTACAAAAAATGTCATTAAATGATTTCTCTTCTACTTTCTACCAAAAATCTCATCACGAGGATTTTCTTAATAAAGTAAGGATTTTCTATTATTCTTTTGTCACACCCCGAAATTCCCGGCCTCGTCAGAGTGCGGAGGTCGTCCCTTGTACGAAGAGTCTTGAACCCGGAAACTCGGGCCCGTGACCGAATACTCAATCAATCTATTAACACATAGAATTGTATTCGATATACCACAACTCAGTCTTAAACCAACATTATTAACACATATGAAATAGAAATGTAGCAATTTCAATTGTTCCATAATAAAAATCATCTAAAATAATTAATAATGAAAGTTATTAAAATTCTTGGCCAACATGGCAATAACATTAACACTTGTTTAAAGGTGATAAGAGATCATTTTGTCTTCCACAACAGTCTTGAAGTTTTTCCTTAACTACACTTGCCCAGATTTATTCTTTTTTTACGCCTACATTAAAGGATGCATGAGTATTCCGAATAAATGCCCAGTAGGATGCCAAAAAACCCAAAAGAAATATAATTTATGGCAAGACAAAGGATTCGGCTGAAGATAATTGAATAGCAGATAGTTTTTGAATTATTACACAAGATTTCATTTACCTGAGGAATAGTATCAATCAACAATACTCCCAACTCGCAAGTGTAGAAAGAGAGAATCAATAATTAAGACTTTGAACCTCAATAGTGTAAGGAGAGACATTATCATATTTTAAGACTCTGAATATCGAAAGTGTAAGGAGTTCCAAATTCTGCTCTTAGACGGCACCACCCGCAAGTGGTTACTTACCAGATCACCCTTGAGGTTCTCTCTTTGGAACTCGGCCATGCTTCTAGGATACTAGCCTCATCAGTGCTTACAAACACAATTGGCGGAGACTACAAGACCTTCCATAATATCTCTCAATCTAAAACATATGTATATGTCTCTTTTTGGGCGGAAACCCCGCAAGGTTTCAAAATATCGGAGACCCCGCAAGGTTTCTAGTGGATGAGTGATCTATACATGAAATATACAGTTTATTATCTCCTAAGCTTATGTTTATGCTAGTGTTTGATTAGAATTTCTACTACTTTAATATAGTTTTTGGTTTTTGTAGGAAACAAGAGTAACACAGAGAAATGAGGTTAAAATAGACTTTAATAGTTAAATCATCATAACTCTATCTCGGATTGGACTGATTCAAGCTTCATGTTAAAGTTCAAGAAGTCAGCTTTCCAATGCCACCAACCATGCATAATTCGGAGTTTGGACCATAAAGTTATAGCCATTTAAAATTCATAAACAGTAACCACGATCGATCGATTATCAATGCGATCGATCGCCTCAGCCGCAAAAACAGTGTATTGAAGGAAACGATCAATCGGACCTCAAAACGATCGATCATATCTACTAGAATTTTTTATCCACGCAAGACAGTAACTACGATCGATTGGTATCATACGGCGTCGATCGCCAAAACGATCGATCGGAGGAAAATAACGAAGGAATTGCGATCGATCAGTATGCAAACGATCGACAATACGGAGCGATCGATCGCCGTGTGCGAAAAATCGAAATAAGACCTATTTTGACTCGGATTTAGAAGGAACTTCGTGGTTTCTCTTCAACCTTATAAATAGGCCTTATGGGAGAACATTTTGGGCTATCTTTGAGAAACCCTTGGAGAATCTAGAGCTAAATTGAAGGCTAGAGCAAAAGAGAGAAGGAGATGAAGAACATGAAGAACACGATGGTGATTTCTCTTCCAATGCAAGGTTAAACACCTTTCCAAGGCGTAGATGAAGCTCAATAATCTGGTTGTGTAGTTTCTTTTCTCTCATCTTATGTGTTTACTCTAGTTGGTGTATGGATTTTATTGTGTAATCACCGTTAATTCAATAAAGGTTTGTTCTTTGTACTCGAGAGAGACAAGAGTGAATTCTTGTGAGTTTCAATCCGAAGAATACTTGCGTATCCGAGAGGAACGTGAGTAGACTGAGGTGTTAAATATCAATAAAATTTCATTGGTTTATACTCGAGAGAGATAGATCACAATTCCATATTTTAATTATTTTATGTGTTACATCCGAGAGGAGAGCACTATATTTTGAGTTAACAAGTGTATGTCCGAGAGGAATATGCTAGCCAATTGGAAATCTTTATTCAAAAGAGAGAGAGAAACGATACACTAGTTTATTGTGGTGGATTCGAAGGCTTGGTCTTCTCCACATTGATTAATTTTCACTTAGTTTAGTTAAAGTTCATTGCTTTCTTAGTCTAGAATCAACACTGCTGTTTTCTTTTGAATTTGGTAAATCATTCATCCGTCCCTGAGGTTCGACAACCCTTTAATACTTACTGTAGTACAATTGCCTTGTACACTTGCAAGGGTTTTATATTTAAATGATCAAGGAGCAATCAACATAAATAAGTGGGCATTACTTCCCATGACAGAGGTATCACACACTCTGGAATTCAATGCATCATTTCCAACAACTGACTCACAAAAGGAGTATCAATGAGGTTTTATATCAGATGTGCTATACATACTTCGCCCTAGATAGAACAACTTAAAACTCAACTGGGTTATAAAACATTGGTCCAGACTTCAAGGATCACGATTTTGGATGATGAGAAGTGATGATTTGAATTCCAATTGGAGATTCGAATCGAGTCAATACCGTAAGTCAAGCACACAAGACTCGTTGAAGACCAAACCACCCATCATTAGCCCATGATACTACATATTATAACTTAGTCTATTCACTGTAATACTTATAGGTAAGTCTTGTAAAGTATAAATAAATTTCATTCCACACTTATTTTATCATACCCTCTTGTATTAGTAAGTATTAGGGTTTTTAACCTAATTACAATTTACTGTTTTCCACATATCAGTTGACTTTTGACAGTTCCCACCGTTATTAAGATTTGATCTAAACTCTAACATTTTTACTATAATTACCCTATGAGTCTATTTTCCAACCTAACCTACGACATATTTTTATGATTTTTCTATCATTAGTTATAAATATTTTAGTCCAGGTTGTCGGCGTAGAAACAGTTTTGGCCGAGAATCCTATTCTTAGTTCTACTTGATTTATGAATCTAATTATCATTTGAATTGTTTAATTCCTAACACTTAGTGGTTTCATATACATAATAACATAATGTAATTCCATCATTATAGTACCTTGTTTATCTAAATTTTGGTTTGAATTTGATTTCCTTCCACATCTAACCCTTAAAGTTTTGTTATTTCTCTTGTAATTAGCCCATCGTACAATTGGACAGCAATTACCGGACACTCTCGTACATACCAGTACCTAATTAAGGTCGACGTGACTCTTCTATCTACTGGTCAGTATCTCTCGTGGACAAATTACACTCTTTAAAGTGATCACAAATCGATAACACTAAATGTTAATGATATGTACCATGAATCAAGGTTTTATACCCTTAATCCTATCTTAGAACTCACAAATTTTGGAATATATAATTCCAAACAGTACTGATATCAATCGAAAGTGCATCAACAAGGCTTCAAATCTAATAATTTCCATCTAGAACTCACATATGTAACTCATAGATTGAACACTTGTAGGGGCAATTCATACTTCAATTGGTTTCATGAATCGTCACATATGAACACATGATAATAATAGGATTATGAATAGTAATCAAAACCAAAGCAACTCTAAAACATTATCATGATAATTGACATCAGGATTCACCATATAAGATATTTGGCATGATAAAAAAGTAAAAGAATATTTAGAAAAAAAACATCCTACTTGATTCGAATGGAGTGCTTCTTTGAATCCTTGCGAAGCCCGTTGCCTCCTCTATGTGTTGCCGCCCTCAACACTTGATTTAGAGAGGTCTTTGGACGAGAGAAGAGGGGTGAAGGGTGCTGGTTTTGGTGGAGAAGGAGAAAGAAAAACCAAGAGAGAGAGAGGGGGGTGGTTAGCCAATTGCATGGGTCGGCCACTCCAATTTGGAGTTTATATATTAAGGTTTCCTATTCCTAGTTGAAACCACTTTCCTCTGTTTGATTCTGACCCCCTCCAACCTCAGCCCTTCATCCAATCATACCCCAAATAGTCTATGATGTCCCTTTCATTTTGTTACCAAAATTAGTTAGGATTTGGATCTACTGCCTAATCTCCCAATCTCTTTTGGATGTCCCTTCAAATTTGATTTTCTTTCTCTTATTGGTTGGTAATGATCATGGGAATATTCTATCCCCTTCCCTGATTGGCTAACATATTTACCAATAACCAATTTAGTTACTTTCCTGATTTACTACCGGTTACACTTCTTATCTACTACTAGTAATCAAATCTTCTTTGTTACCATAATCTTTTCTAATTATGATGTATAACCAACTACGATTTGCACTCACCCATTCTACCAAAAGTGCCTAGACGTCCTTAACTCTGGCGTCCACGTGCCTGACGTCCGGTGCTCTGGTGTCCTACGCAAGTGACACACCACTCCATCTTGTATCAACTATGTACCACGAGTCTTAACCACTTCATCTCACTCATACGCGTCAGGTGAGATGGAGTGACCTGACACCTAGGCAACTGGCCCATGACCTGGCGTCAGGTGAGCTCGACCCCTAGCGCCAGACCTGCCTCAGCACTAGGTAGAGCCCAGCGCCAGGGCTAGTCCTCACGCCCAAGTTAACCTGCCTAACTCAATTCATTGATAAATAAAATTCGAATGCATCACATACATTCCAAACATATAAAATCACATGACATAACAGAAATCCAATTAGGCAACTAAATTTTCCTAATTTAGGCCAGTTTCCTAAAATAGCAGTTTAGCGAATCATACAAATTTTTCGGGTGTTACATCTCTACTTTCCATCTTACTTCACTGCCAATCTTATGTCGGGAAAAAATATTTAACCAAACACACTTCTCCCAAAAGTGAGTGGTTTTCCAAAAATCTCTTATGGAAAGCAGTTACCAAACGCACCCTTAGACTAGTGAATAACCTCTCCCCGAGCTTGTTAAAAAAAATCTTTCCATCTAATAACTAGCATCAGTTACCGATAAATAAAATGTAACTTGCATCATTTCAAAAAAAATGATGCTACTACATTCCCTCAAGTGCGCAGCACAATGCCCAAGCATGGGCAATGAGACCATTGCGCCAAGCATCTGACATATGATAATGAGATATGAGAGCGGGTTTGTAATGTATTTTCAAAATTTAAATGTATATGAAGATGAATTCTTAGCATCCAAGTAAGCATATTATGCTCTTGATTCGGTTACAAGTCTCATCATCAATCAAGTTAAAGTTGCGGCTGATGCTTTATCTTTTCGAACTACTATACTCAATCATTGTAATTTCTTAGTCAATTTCTTTTATTAGCTCTTTTTATGACTTGTTAGGTATTTCACTTGCTTCTGTAATTTATTTCCCTTCTTGGGCTTTAATTCAATTTAATTTACCCAAAAAAAAGTAAGCATAATATGATTTTAGTTCATATGTCATAACATATATTTATGTTTGGGAGTATAGTAGGTGAAAATTATCAAGAGTGAAAATTGTCAAGGCTGATAGGTGACATATGTTTGGAAGCTGAAAAAATACATGGTTGACAAGTAACAATTTTCAACGTGTTTTGGCTCAACTGATTTCTGTTTGGGAACATGAAAATTTATCAGCCTGATTTATGTTTGGGAAGCAAATTGAGAAACAACTTTCAGGGTAAAAATGTTCTGAAAATATCCATTTCTTATATTTCTATTGCCAACACATATCCCCAACATATGAGCTAGGGTTCTGCGGCTGGAGACGACAGATGGTGGCTAGTCGGCGGTCACTTAAACTGGATGCCATACATAACAGATGATCCTAATTCCCACCGCCCGTAATGAGCTTCGCCCCGCCTCTCCCATCACAATCTTCTTTGCCGTCCAGTTCTCCTGTGCCCCCTTCGGTGGCTGATCAGATGATCCCTGTATTTTGCGGTGCACCGGCAACACCATTCGATGCGCCTTTCACATCGATTACTCGATCGCGTTGTCCATCGTGTAATCGAGTACACGATTGGCCGATTACATTACGCGATAGCCTCGATTGCGTAATATCGATGTGTTCCGCTATTGTAGAATCGGACGCTCGATATAAGTGCTCGTCGTCTATTCTATTATGCTCTAGAACACCCTTCTCTATCGTGTAATCGGGATGTCGAAGGTTTTACTCATCGTGTCATCGATTACTCCTTATCCACCTCATCATGTGGACATCTATCGTTGGTACGATTACTCGATTGCGGTGCTCATCGAGTAATCAATTACTCGATATAAGTGCTCATCGTCTAATCTATTCCGCTCTTGATAACCCTTCTCTATCGTGTAATCGAGATGTCGAAGGCCTTGCTCATCGTGTAATCGATTACTCGTTATCCACCTCATTGCGTGGGCATCTATCGTGTGTACGATTACTCAATTGCGGTGCTCGTTGAGTAATCGTTTACTCGTTAGCAGAGCTTTTTATTATTCGATGATTCGACCACCACGTCAAAAGTATCATTATGCATGCGTGCCATGTAACCTTCATCGTGTCATTTTGCATGCATGCCGCGTAATTCAACGCACGTGTCAGTATGCATGCCGGACCTGTCACCCAGTATTAATACTCGTTTTCGGAGCTTGAACACCATTGCGCATCTGCGATTACATGGTTAGGGTTTGGCATTTGCACTTTCCGGCGGCAGCAGCGATTGCGATTGCCAAGGCGGGGAACAGACGTCTCAACGATTTAAAGCTGGGTAGATCTGCCGGATAGCCCTCTTCAGGCTATCAGGTTATCGGCGAGCTAACCATTCCTCCGAAGACACCGCCACCCCACTGGTAAGATTTAAAAATCAGATCTTTTTGTTTGGAAGCTACTACATTTTTGTTATATCGTTTGATTTCGTGTGTCCGAATGTACGATTGCGCTCACATATCGTGTCACGGGAACCCGATGTTGTCAATATCGTAACCTGATATGAAATCCTACTGGATGCGTTCCAGAATAGATCAATCAACCACCTTCTCCCACCCAAGAGAGGAGCTCTTCCCAGACCCCCAGGAAGTATAACGCGAGGCCATCCCTTCGCACTCAGTGTACACCAGGCGCTCTCATCAAGTCTCTACAAGTTGCAGAGCGTTACCCACACTGCATGGACCGATTGCAAGAGACAACTTTTCACATCATATTCGAAGGCCGAGATGTAGTTGTGGCTAGAAATTTGCTTGATGTCTTGGTGGAATGTTGGGATGAGTGTCTTATGGTGTTCAACATCAAGGGGAGAAGGTTATCCTTCACTGAGCAAGATGTTGCGTTCATCACTGGGTTGCGGGCATCTGGTGAGATTGTGAATTGGAAAACACCTAATGGTAAACTACTGGCCCCGGAAGGTGCATTCTACTATAAGTTTTTCTCCACGCAGAGACCGGAGAGGCAATACATTGAAGACCTACTTGATAAATGTCTGCAGGGATAGCAGATGTTTCAGAGGATGACATGGTTCGGTTGATCGTCCTACACATGTTCTCAACCACACTCTTCACACAATCGTCTAGATCAGTCCCTATAAAGCTATGCGACTATCTGGACGACCTCTCCCAACTGTCCAAGTATAATTGGCCGGGCGCCATCCATAAAATGCTTGTGTCAAAAATATCACAGTCATGTAGATGTTTGCACTCTAGATCTTCCGGAGAGACGAGTAGAGGCAGGACTCTCGCAGGAGCCGCGTATGTATTATAGGTAATTCGTAGATCAATATATTCAGCTTATAGTCTAATTGCTTACTCGATTCATGTAGATATCGTCACATCGATTACTTGATGGCAGTGAATATCGTCCCCTCGATTACACGATAGGCATCTCTACTGTGTAATCGATTACTCGATGCCAATGGATCACGATACGCATCTATGGTGTAATCGATTACTTGATAGTTATGGATATCGTGTAGTCAATTACGCGATAGGCACCTCTATCGCGTAATCGATTACATGGTATGCACCTGTATCATTGTATTGATAACTCGGTAGCAGTGTATATATATCTATAGTGCCTAATGAATTTTTATCTCATTCCGCAGATATGGTTATTCGAGCACACCAATCTGTTTCACTCCACCATGGGTCCATGTAGTCCAAGAGTGAGAAGGTGGCCCGGATCTGGGGTGCTGGTGGTTGAAGCAAATAAGGGCATCCAATTCCATCACCGATTTCGACCCTATTACGTTCACCTATTGGAGACGTTGGATGCCCATTATCAGAAGAGTCATCTCTCATCCCCCACCAGCAACCTCAACCTCCGTCATCACCGAGGACGAGGACGCTGTCAACTGTCCTCCATCATGTCACTTCCTTGCAGGGTGTTCTTGAGGGGATTAATTCCCTCCTTAATGTCGCCATCGAACAGAGCGATACAATGGACACTCAAGGATTCAGCGTCCCTCAGATAATTGAGGGTATTCAAAAAATTATGGAAGTGGTCCCACTCACCCCACAAAATTGAAAAAAAAAGTTGTTACGGCATGAACTTGTTTCTACGTGAATGAGGCTTTTGTATGTGTCTCTAATTTTTCTCCACAAAATCGAGAGTGCGTGAACACTCCTATTAGCTAGTAGAGGGGGGGGAACACAACAATTCCTCTGGACACTCTCATGTACAGGGAAAACCTAAGAAGCCTAGTGTCAATGAAAAGAGCATCTACTTAGTAAGTGATGAGATCTATGCAGCAACAGTATTCAGCCAGCCTAGCTTCGTTAGCATAGCTGAGATCATAGAGGAAGAGGACATTGAGTGCAACAGAGACCTCATCCACATTGTGTATAGCCTATCCAAGGATCTAGGGTTTCCTAGATTCAGGGGTGGTGTACAATGACATGCTTTTGACTTTGGTCTGATCTCTACACAATCTCAACACTTGCATCCATGCTATCAGATGATGAATTCATGGACAAGTTCTTAGCTGAGGCCTGAGAGTGCAAGAAGGCTATGAATGAGACACGAGCTATTAACATGGGGGCTATCTCAAGTAGTAATAAGTTGCCTTAGGAGCAATTCAGGCCTTTAATGTTGGATGGACCTTAGACCTCTACTGAAAGAGTCCACCAAGGAGGCTGAGCTGGAGCTATATGGACTAATCTATAAGGTTAAGCTTAATGTGTCTCCAGGATCATCCTTCCACTGCACTGACCGAGGGTGGCTTAGGGTTTTCTTTGCTAACATGGATGATGAGACCATGAAAGTGGCCTTACAGAGAATCCGGACCTTCATGTTTCAGAGCCATGAGGTGGTAATCCTGCCCAAGAACTGGCGGGTGGCAGGACAATCTCCACAGCTTTTCGGCGATGCGAGGTATATTCCATTATTCGAGCTTGATTCTGCATTAAATTCCCCTCATTATCCTCTTGTTAAGGCCACAACTTGGGGCTCATGGAAGCTTTGGATGATTTGCTCGTTGGAACAGTGACTTTATCATATATATATATAGAAGTTTCATTTTTGGTGTAAAACAGTATGTTGTGTTTCTCCTTCAAGTTAAGCATCTTTGATCGATGAACATTGTTTATATGCGATTGTTCTCGGAGCATCACTCATCCTTGTAGCTGTCAAATCAAGATCCAATGGCTATCACATGAACTGGCCTCAAATAAGCTATAGGAAAGCGATCTCATTTAAATATATATATATATATATATATATATATATATGTTGAAAACTTGACGCATCATTTATAAACCATCAATCACACCAATATTCATTAAGACAAATAATCAATAGAGATGTGTTCATAATTAATTAGGATAAACTATTTGTAAATAAATAACAAATGAAAATAACATAAATGGTTATTGGATCACCAGAGCCTTATTACAACAATTCTTAAAAAACATAAAGAGGAGTAACTAACAGCTAAAAACTATTTTGCTCCACTATTAGCTAACCCACTACCCTCTACCCTGAATTTGCCACAGGACTTGCATCAAAAGATGCGCGAGTAGTTCCATAAATACTCAGTAGGATGAAAAACCACAATTTTTATATCATGAAGTAAGAGAATCACATATGTTCCAAGCTGACATACAAATGATATAAGTGATGATCACAAATATACGAATTTGTCAGCAAGATGGAATTATAGAAGCAAATAAACTATAGCGCCAAGAAGAAATAAATTTTAAAGGTTAAGATAATCGGACTCATTCACATGAATAATAGATCTAGTGTTAGGAGTGAATGAACCTTTGCTCAAAAGAGTAGGATATCAACTGGACAACAATTCCCAACACCTCTATAGATTCACCATGGGTCTAAGGACTTGGGTACCATCGATGTTTTAAAACCCAATTGGGTCATTGACCCGGTTTGGTGACCGGGTCGGGCCAACCGTTGGACCCGGTGGGTCGACCCGGATGACATTATAAGTAGGGATAATGAAAGGATAAGTAGTAAGCTTCACTCTTAATGCAACAAACAAAATACATAATGACTACATCTATGCAGGGATAATGAAAGGATAAACAAGCAAATTGAAACCTCTTCTGACTTATCCAAAAAATTGAAACCTCTTCGCAATATATAGCAACCTTAATAACTAGAGCAGGCCTGACCATCTTGTTCAGAAAACTTATATTCATTACCGACAAGGCTTACTTCTCATCACAGAAAGGAGATTCAACTTTAATCCAAAGACAGCTTGAGATGCAAAAGATCCCATACAAAGCCCACAACTAGGATGAGACTGAACTCTGTCTAAGTGAAATCAACCTGGCTATCATAAACATCATGCCAAATTTTATTTACCTTATATTGACTGAGATTATTTGGAGTGCCGAGAGAGCTTATTTGGAGTGTTTTGAAGAAGAAGGGTGTCATAAGAGGTTACATAGATATCATAAAGGATATGTATGAAGGGGGTTGTGACTAGTGTGCGGACTATTGGGGGGGAAACTAAGGAGTTTCCGGTTACGGTAGGTCTTCATCAAGGGTCAGCCTTAAGTCCGTATCTTTTCGCTTTAGTTATGGATGAGCTTACTAGTCATTTGCAAGATAATGTACCTTGGTGTATGCTTTTTGCAGATGATGTAGTTTTAATTGATGAGAGTAAAGTAGGTTTAAATGCGAAATTAGAAATGTGGAGGGTTGCTCTAGAATCAAAAGGTTTTAAAATAAGTAGGACTAAGACCGAGTGCATGGAATTTAATTTTAAGGAAGGTAGAACTATAGATAGAGCCCTAGTTGAAATAGATGGGCAAGAAGTGCCAAGGTGTGATCAATTTCGTTACTTAGGATCTATTTTCCATAAAGAAGGGGATATTGATAGGGATGTGGTGCATAGGATAAATGCGGGGTGGGTAAAGTGGAGGGCAGCCTCGGGAGTGTTGTGTGATAAGCGGGTTCCAAAAAGACTTAAAGGCAAGTTCTATAGGACAGCTATTAGGCCTGCAATACTCTATGGAGCGGAGTGCTGGGCACCAAAGAGGAGTCATATAGATAAGTTGAATGTAGCCGAAATGAGAATGTTGAGGTGGATGAGTGGGATAACTAGGAGAGATAGGATTAGAAATGAATATATTCGTGAGAGCCTGGGTGTAGCGCCTTTAGGGGAGAAGCTGAGGGAATGTAGGTTGCGGTGGTATGGGCATATGCAAAGAAGACCTTTAGATGCCCCTGTGAGAAGATTAGAAGGGATACAGGTAAACGATGCTAAAAGAGGGAGAGGGAGACCTAAGAGAACTTGGATGGAGTTAATAAAAAAGGATTTGACTTTATTATCTCTTACAAAAGAGGTAGCCCAAAACAGGTTGGAATGGAGGAGTAGGATCCGTGTCGCTGACCCCAAATAGTTGGGAAAATGCGCTAATTGATTATGATTATGATTATGATTATATTGACTGAGATTACAAAGTGCAAATTGACTGCATTCTCCATCACCCAGTCATATACAGCCAGAAATCCTTAACATGGTTGACTACAAACTCCATCATCCATCATCATATACACAGTCATAAGAGGCAATCACAGTCAGTGATTTAATTCTACTGAGAGACTCAAGAAAATGTATTATGAGAATTTCAAAGAGGCATTTTATCAAACATTGAGCACGCATGTACAATATCACTAATTTTAGCACCTACGCACCAACAAAATCCATCCTTCATCATCAAATTTTAGCACCAACAAAGGAACATAATCCAGCAAGACTGTGAGAGTGTCTAACCTTGAGTTGACGACGTGAACTATGGAATCAAATATTGCTGTCAATGTTGGCCTTTTCTTGGTTAGGGTCACCGACTCATACAATGGGGTGAGACTTGGGCTTCAAAGTTCAAAGCTTCGACTTTGCAGGCATGGCGGACTAACCTAAACGCTACAATTGGAAAATGTGTGTCATACACAAGGCGGGGCTTTAGGGTAGCGAATTTAGGGTGAAAATAATGGAGAAGACACAAAAAGAAGAAGCAGGGGAAGGGGCTCAGGCATCTCAGGCACTGACCAGTGACTGTGATCACCATCGCCATCGCCATCGCCGTCGCCGTCAACTGTCGACTGTCGACTGTCGACTGTGATCGTCGTCGACTGTGATGAGTGATCGACTTGAGCTTCACGTCACCGTCGCTGTTCTTGAGGATTCAGCTAATCAGCTTAGGGCTTTTTTTTTTGTTTATTTGTCGGCCGGTTCATGGGTCAACTCGCCCGGCTCGCGAATGACCCGGCCGGGTCTTCAACCAGCTTCAGCCCGGCCGTTCTGTCCCGGAAAATGAACAGGACCGGTTCAACCGGCCGGGCCGAACCGGGCTTTAAAACAGTGGGTACCATTATGCTCATGGACACAATGGCCGGAGGTTGATGAGCATTCCATGATGCCCAAAAACCTAAGTATATGCGTGGGGTACCTCGAAAGGGCCGGGGACCAAAGCCCTATACTACGAAGACCACAACGGGTCTAAGTGTGATCATGGCTAAAATAGTGAGCATAACGGACTCACTCATACAATATCAATAAGAAGGGAACATAGTCCAAAATGATCATAAAACTCTTCAATTAAAGGTCTTACCTTAAGCCTTGTCCATACTAGGACCAGTGTCGCAGACATAGGAAATGAGATTGAACTCATAAATAGGTAGAGAGCAAAATAATGATTCCAACGTGTCTAATTATGCAGAGACCTAAAAAAGTTATATTTAAACTCTTAGAGATGTTTGTAGGATTTTAGAGAGTGAATGACATGCTAAATAGAGCGTGGTTCATAAATCACTAATTTTACTTATTAGAAGACAAAAAAGATAAATTAATATTATATTAGTAACTAATAGATGACATTAATAC
Source organism: Houttuynia cordata (assembly GCA_039654745.1). Taxonomy (NCBI): domain Eukaryota; kingdom Viridiplantae; phylum Streptophyta; class Magnoliopsida; order Piperales; family Saururaceae; genus Houttuynia; species Houttuynia cordata. The sequence continues at coordinate 57,572,353 of CM077502.1, read as the reverse complement.
TATGATACATACAACTATTACTCATGTGAAAAAACTTTGCCTAAGGCCTCCAATTTCCTTGAGCCGGCTCTGCTCGTGACTCTATTAGGATTTGTGATTACTTAGAAGACTAATTAAATTTAGTAACCTTGCTATTAGTCTTTTAATATGGAAATCCCACAAGACTAGTTGGCCTTTTACAATGTTATTAGGATTAATAATTAAGAGAATGACTAAGAGAGGGTATTTTTGGGAACTCACTGGAAATTACCTATGGGGGTAAATTTGGCAAATAAATAATTATATCATTAATTAATGCCATTATATCCACTCATTCTCCGTAATAAAGTGTTGATTATGGCTAGAAATGAGCTTTGAAGGTTCATGTACTACATTACCTACATATTTCACATTCCACGTATCATATATTGATCCATTGTGATTCTAATAAACTAGGCTTTGGTTTTTGCATGGGCAAAACCCCCAGTATGAGAAAAAGGAACGAGACTTATAATAAGTTTGCATAGCAATTTTAACCTCTTTTCTTGCTTTACTGACGAACTCCCCAAGGAACAAGCCATTGCCCTGCTACAAAGCCCTGAAGCCTTTGTAAACATAGCCTATGCTTTGCCCAGTCCGGTTATGGAAAAATTATTCGGATTTGGTTTAGAATTTTATCATCAAATGCTGCCCTTTATTTTTAAAATGTCATACGTGACAACTTCTGAGTTCTGACCACTGCAGATTCATACCATGCGTAACCAATCTACCCGTCAAATGATTGTCTTACAAGTATGATCTCTCCTACCAAAACCGGCTTCATCATTCCAAATTTCCAACGTGAAAATAGGGACGCCGGCTTTATTTTGTTGTGAAGCACCCAATGAATTCTGTATCTGATATCGGTAAAATATCGGTCGACTAAAGAGACAAAATATCGGAAATATTTGTAAAAAAATATCAGTTGTCTAAAACTAGTTTTTACCGTATATTTTCACAATCTAACTTCTAAAATGGGTTATACTAATTTAGACAAAGCATAGATTTTAAAATATGCATAAAAATGCATATTAGGATGGGAAACAAACAGGAAAGTTGTTTTTTTTTTAAATTTTATTTTTTTAAAAAATATTTTAAAAAAAATAATAGCAAAACAATATATCGGCAATGTTTTAAAAAATTTTAAAAACGATATTACACCGTATCGTTTTATCAGGTAAGGCCCGATATCAATATATTAGCGATATTGGTCTCATTCACGCAATTAAGTGCATTAGCATCGTTGTAGTCAAATGGCTCAAATCCTTGCCTTCCCTCCACTGCAACGTCCTGCCCTTCTTGATTAATGACTAAAACAATCCTAGACGCTCACATATCGACTAATTAAACCTTTAGATGGACTCAACATGATTGGATCTCCAAATTCCCTTTGTTTAAAGAGATTATATTCCCTGAATGAGATCAAATGCAAACTTACAAGTACAAATGGACAACACTCAACTCATGTCACCATGGACCTCGAGACTTTAATGTTCAATATCCACAAGCCTTATATACGGCAGCCCCAGCTACTTATGTCTTCCTAAGCATGATTAAGAAGATGTGGAACTCTTATTCCTTCTCCAATCTTCTTATAATTCTCCTCCTTCTCTCCAATCTCATCTCAAGCACAACATGCCCCGCAAATCAATGTGTGGCCCAAGCCCTGCAATGTATCATGCCCACCCCTGCAGCCACCAGGCCCACCACCCTCCCCTCCACATTCCTATTCCTCTCCCCGCCACATTGTCACCTCCGACGCGCTGTCCACCACTACCTCCACCTCATCCTATCCGAGCGCTACCACCCCCCTTCTTCTGTCAACATCTCAACCGTCTCCTCACTCAAAACCCTCTCCATCTCCGTCCCACTCCAGCACGGTGTTGACGAGTCCTACACCCTTTCCATCGGTGGCACCGCCGCCCTAACGGCCGTCACCCCATGGGGGCAATTAGGGGGTTGGAGCATGGAATGTTGTCTCGCCGATATATCATATCGGGCCTCGCCCGATACAACGAGACTCGGTAGTATCGGTTTTAACTGTTATTTAAAATGTTGTCGATATATCGGTTTCGGTCCAATATATCAGTATTTTTAAAAAAAATATTTAAAAAAAACTTTAAAAAAAATTAAAAAGAAAAAAAATCAACTTTCTCGTTTGTTTCCCACCCTATGCCAAGTGGAAGACTACGGGTTTAAAATGCCAACACAAATTTTGAATTATATACGTATTTTTTGCATATTTTAAAATTTATGTTTGTCTAAATTAGTATCACTTATTTTATAAGTTATATTGTGAAAATACGCGGTAAAAACTAGTTTTAGACCACCGATATTTTTTTACACAATATTTTAGATATTCTATCTCTTTGGTCAATCAATATTTTACGATTTTCGATACGACATTCCTTGGGTTGGAGACGTTCTCCCAGCTAATCTGGGCCATAATGCCATGTGGGTCCCGGTGGGACTACATGTATGGGATGCACCCTTGCCCCCCACGGCAGGGTCATGTTGGACACGTCCCGGAACTACTACCATGTCTTAGGACAATCAAGGCCATGGGCCACAAGCCCATTCCTTCCCCTTGCTCCTCCCATCTGAGCCGGAGCTGACCCACAAGAGCGCATACTGGGCGAAGATGGTCTACACATTGGAGGACGTTCGTACATCGCATTGTTAACTTCGGCATTAGAGTCTTGCCGGAGATTGACTTGTCGGGGCACACCGGGTCATGAGCCGAGGCCTGTCCCGAGATCGTCACATGTGCCAACATGTTCTGGTTACCCGTGATCTACACATGAAATATGTATTTTATTATCTCCTAAGCTTATGTTTATGTTAGTGTTTGATTAGAATTAGTGCTACTTTAATGTAGTTTTTGGTTTTTTTGTAGGAAACAAGAGTAAGATACAGAAATGTGGTGAAAAGTGAACCCAATGGTTAATCTTCATTACTTCGATTGCATATCTCTGATGGAACTGATTTAAGCTTCATGTTAAAGTTCACAAAGTCAGCTTTCCAATGCCACTGACCGTTCGCAATTCGGAGTTTTGAGCAAAAAGTTATGATCATTGGAAATATAACACGCGAAAGAGACATGACTAAACAGAAGAACCGTCAAGATGAGATTGGATGGATGAGATCAATACAATGGTTTTTTATTTAATAAGGAAAAAAAAGAAGAAATATGAGTTGAACTGATTGGTTCAGCGGTTCAGTTCAGTAAAGAAAAGAAAAAAAAGAAAGACTCGACCAGAGTCTTCAGTCGAGCTTCTGCTGGAATGGCCAGCAATGGGTCACGGCGGAAGACTCCGGGGCGGCGAGGACTGTGGCGGCGGAGTGACTCGACGGCGGCTGGGCTCTAACGACGAAGCACGACGGCGATGGATTCACGGCAGAGCAACCCACGACGAGAGTCATGCTCAATCGGGAAAGTAACAAAACAGTCAGCCGGATTTGGAAAGTGCCGGATTTGGGCTCGATTCGACTCCAACTTGGAATGGGAATCGACTAAGAGTCGGATTTGGGGTTGGAATCGCATATAAAAACCGAGCTTCTGGCTAGGGAAAAGGGGAGCTTTGGAAGAGAAATTTTGGCCAGAAAAATAGAGCCGTCGGGGGGAGATTTTCCGCCGGATTCTAGTGCTGTTTCTGCCAAAAGACGAGAGGGAAGAGGAAGGAGACGGCCGGAGGGGAGAAAGAGGGAAGAAAGGAGTGATTTTGGGCTGATTTGCTATAGTAATAGAACACATGCTACAGCATTGGCGGCTTGGAGAAGATGATGAACAGTAACCGTCTTGAACAATAAATTGCTACAGTGCATAGTGAACAATGTTTTTGGTGAATAGTGAACATGACTCGAACAAATCAGCAGTTTTCTCTTCGTCCGATGGCTGGCTAAATTCGCGTCCAAGGCGTAGATGAAGCCCTAGATTTGTTTTATTACTCTTGATTGTTTAATTTAATATAGTTGATATGATTATGCTTAATGTGATTTCATGAGTTTTCTTTTGAGTGCTTCACCATAGACTTAATTGATTACGAATGAGATTTGATATTGTTAATACCTGTGTCTAACCAAGAAAAGGTTTGTGATTGATTATATGCCCGACCAAAGATAGGATTGATTACACAATAGTGGATAAACTTTCTTGTCCGACCAAGAGCGTTAGTGAATTCATTAGTGGTTCGTGTGTCCGACCAAGAACACGAATTACCGTATTATGTCAATTTGTGCCTAATAATAATTGAGAGTAGTAATTGCATGTCTAGTAGTGGATTCATTGCCTTGATAATTCTCTACATTGATTCAAATCCTTTAGAAGTAGTTAAAGTTCATTGCTTTCTCTAGATTAATTAAACAAACTGTAATTTTCTCTTAAATTTGGTAAGATTATTCATCCGTCCCTGAGGTTCGACAACCCTTTCTATACTCGCTGTAGTACAATTGCCTTGTGCACTTGCAAGGGTTTATATTTAAGCGATCAACCCGCTGGGACCCAGTGGGTTGATCAGCTAGCTTCCGAACATGGAACCGACCACCTGAACACGCTCCATCCCATGACCTACCAGGTCCTCCGCAGATATCGCCACTCTCTTCCTCGATCCCTTCTACCATGCCAGAGCCGACGAGATCATCCCCAGTTGCTGGAAGGCCGACCAGCCATCCAGACCTTCCTAGCCCAAGGTGGGACCTTGAGCCAGCTCCTTGAGACCTTCGTCAACTCAACCCACCGTTAGATCGAGTAACCGAACCGGACCGCGACCTACTGGGAGGACGTCCTGTTGGACCACGATCCATGTAGGCCCCACGGTTCTCCCGCGGGCCACCACAATCTTGCAGATGTGGAACAACGGCCCGAACAACACGAAGCAGATCGCAGAGGCTGGTTATCAGGCGATTGTCTCGTCCGCTGACTTCTACTATCTGGACTGTGGACACGACAACTTTCTCGGCAACGATAGCCGGTACTACCGGCAGACCGGTGACGAGCCCGACAAGCTGTTCAACTACCAGGGCGGGCAGAGGGGTTGTGGTGCGGACCGTTCAAGATGTGGAAGAGGGTGTATGACTACGAGATAACGTACATGCTGATGGTGGCGGAGGCGACGCTGGTGTTGATGTCACATAAAAGAGGGCTAGAATACTACCAATCAATTGACAAATATCTCTATGAAAATAAACAGATATTCATAGAGATATTTGTCAATTGATTGGTAGTATTCTAGCCCTCTTTTATGTGACAATCCTAACAATTAAAAAGTCTAGTAGATACGATCGATCGCACAAGGCCGATCTATCGCGTCAACAAGGCGATCGATTGCCTCTTCCTCAAATTTCAAGTCAAAATTTTCAACAGCTAGTGCTGGGCGGGGAGGTGGCACTGTTGTTGGAGCAGGCGGATGGCGCGGCGCTGGACGTGAGGGTGTGGTCGAGGACGTTGGAGATGGCGGAGGCGTCATGGTCGGGTAAGAAGAGGTACGCGGAGGCGACGGACCGGCTGAACGAGTGGCAGGAGAGGATGGTCGGGCGGGGGATCGCGGCGGAGCCCATCCAGCCTCGATGGTGTGTCACTCACCCGGGCATGTGTGATTCCGTTCAGTGGAGCAATTCCATGTGTAAATTTGGTTTTATTGTATTGTATGATTGTAACATTTGTATTGGTTTTGCTGGTAAAACTGGCATTTTCTTAGAGCTAATGACATTGTTTGAACTTGCATTGCCAAAAAAGTGGTCATTATTTGAACTTTGATGCGAGATTTCAATCTTTTTTTGGCAAACTTCAATCCATGAATTACATTTCTTGAGCATGTTACTCTTCTCTCTCTTTTATTTTTGGTAGAATGCTTAATTACACTTTCCAATTGGAGAAAAATATGTACAGACAGGAACTTGGATTAGCGAATTTTCATTTTGTTCTAGTGATGTCTTGCCTGTTGCTCTTCCTTGGTACATCTCAATATATATGAAGCGAGCATCAAATTAGACAAACATTTGGCGTAAAAAATCAAAAGCATTTGATTAAGACTCTTGTGTATTTGTCAAGCTACTTTCAATATGTGCAACAAATGAAGGACATCTCGCGAAGATCGTGTTCCTGATCATTGGTAATTACTCATAAATGGACACATTCAAATAAGTATAGCGGCCAAAGGGCATTGTGATTACAAAATGGACAGTACCATCTTCAAGTTTATGTTCTGCACCTCGAGGGAAGGACAAGGGAAGCTCCAAATGATAGTGGAATGTCTGGTGACAGGTCAAGCTTCCAAAACGAGGACTTGAATTTTCCGGGATTGGAACGTTTGGTAACAGAGATTTTGAAGGGAGGGAGGAGAGTGTCCATGCTAGTCATGAAAGTACCATCCGAATTCTAAAGCTACCAGTCAATCCCAAACAAACAACCCACTTCATCTAACGGCCATTGTTTTGCAAGTTCTTCCTCCCGTAAACATGCATAAGCTTTCTCGTAAATGCATACTGCAGCTTTTTCCATCCATCCCCACAGCAGACTAGGCCATTCCATCTTCTTCCATCTTCTTTTGCCTAATTAATTTATCTCACTGGCCCGTAGAGGAGGAGATGCGCAATGGACGACACAGCTTACGGGTTCTTGCAACATAACCAAATCGTGTTGATCGCCCATAAGGTAAGTCCCTTCTGTTGGTTACGCATTTGCTTCCACCTATGGGTAATTTAGGTCTCTTGATCGGTTAAGAATGTTCGTAAGTGTTTAAATGCTTAATTTTGTTAGCAATGCGTAGAATTCTTGCCTTGGCGCTTGTTTGGTGATCATTATCGAGTATATTGCTTTCCTCTGCATTGTGTTATGAACTGTACGCTATCAGTTTGGAATAGTTAGCTAAAATTCTTCACAGTGGTGCATGACATTGCAAGTGGCACATTTTTGTTCTTTCTCTGTATCTATATGAAATTAAAAACGAATTAGTGTATGCATAAAAAATGAGACAGTCTCTGGCTCTCTGCTTATGGAAAGATATTTGCCAATAAAAAAGCAAAGATTAGCAGACACAAAATTGAAAGAGAAAAGAAAATCTGAACTTAGGTACAGATTGCATTCCTGCACCTAAATTCAACTCGGGCAGTCGGTTATTGAATCAATGGTCTTAAGAATACCCATCCTTCACCTTCATTCTTTCATCTCGTTCCAGACTGCCATCAATTCCCAGCCGGCGGTGCACAAGCTTCAACGAACAATCAGTCCACGGGCGACATCAATTGGGTTCTCTGTATTGTTAGACTTTTGCCCTTGGTACTCTGCCTCTCTATCAACATGATCCTCAATCATGTCGTAACCTTGGCAACCATGGATGTAATGGCTCCTCTAGATAGTTAATCCCTTTGTTGTTGTCGATGGAGGAGATTTTTCCCACTCGCTTCCCCATTTGGTCTTGACAGCCCAGTTTCAGATTTAATGTAAAACCTGTTCTGTTCCTTATTGCCGAGTTTTGTCATGCTGAAATCCATCTCTTGGTTTGTAAGCAAATATCTTGATAGACGCTCCTTCGGTAATTGGTTTCATTAGAAAATCCTAGGGGAAATACAGAGGAGAATCAACAAATCCAATGTGGGCCATATGCCAGATGCAAAAGTTAAATACCAACATGTGAAGTGGACCCATCAAATCTACTATTGAAATAACTGGTCACTGGCCACCTTCCTAGTCTCCTTTGAGGCAACCATCTACCAGTCTTGGGGTGTGTTTGGATACTGAAATTGAAACGTGAAAAAAATGTCGGCTTGAAAATAATCAAGGTGATATTTCCTGATCAATAAAAACCTGTTTGGAACCTAAAATTAATCATCTTTTTAGCATTTTCTCGTCAGCCTGATTCACATTTTTCTCATCAGCCTTATTCTCATTCGAACAAGAATCAACAATGATTAATTTCAAGTTCCCAAATGGATTTTCACTTTTCACTAATAAAAAAAAAATTACCTTGATTATTTTCAGGCTGACATTTTTTAATATCAGTATTCAAACTTGATCTTGTTGGTGAGGCTATGGTAGATTAGTGATGGGCCATTTAGCATCTAACATAGACGATAATTGGCAAATCTGAGGACTTCCAAAGTTAATGGGAAAATATAAGGTTCCCATGGTAGATTATGCTACTTATACAGGCTCTTACGCATCCACCTTGGGCTGAAGTCCCTATGACTGAAAGCTCAAGTTAATGATGGTCCAGTTGCAGATAAGAACAGTGTAAATGCACTTGTACGGATATAGATTTGCATATGCTGACCTTTGTTCAGCTTACTTAAATATCTCAAACCTAATTTCAGCTACTCAGACATGGACCGGTTAGCTACCGGTCATACCAAACAGAAGTTTCAAAGCCAGGAAAAGCTTGACCTCCGAAGTCTGAACTTGAGTATTGAAACATTAATAAAGTGGAAAGCTAATTCGGCCCATAGAGGCTGGACCCAGAAAATAAAAGGATACCCGTCAAAAAGTGAATCCCCAAAGTTTCAGCCCATTCTTGCATATGGGCTCGCATCCGCAATCAATTAGTTGAAGTATCAAATGTTCAATTTGCTCTACAAATCATGGAAGTTTCAAATTGCCTCAAGTTTTTCTATTCACTATCCCAAAATTTCTCTGTAACACTCACGTGGAAGTTATTTTCTACCATGCTAAATAACACCCAATTTTACATTTTGACGGTAGATGTTGACTGGCAAAAATTTTATTATTTAATGATGTCATTCCACCGGCAGAAATGACAACCGTCCCATTGAGTTCAATCTGGTGATAGGGGTTCACTATTATATATGTGACAGTAGGGTCATACCGTCAAGATCCTCAGTATCTAACAATGGAGTCCTATTAACAAAATCGTGAACAAGAATATTGTGGTGTTACTCAGCAACGAGCAAAAAACTTTGGGTTCTACTGAGCACGTGATGTTACTAAAAAAAAAATTAAGGTGCTGAATTGATTGCATAATTTTTTTTCATAAATTAAGTTTGTATGTTCTATATGGGAAAAGTTTAAATGAGATCGCTCTCATATTGCTTATATGAGGCCACTTTGAATAGTAGCCGTTGGATCTTGATCTGACGGATATAAATATCCATAATGATCTCACCCACTCCTTGATGTGACACACTCACCAACCCACTGATTTGATATCCACCCTCCGATCAGAATCTAATGGTAATAAAAATTGGCCTCATGCTCCTTATATGAGAACGATCTCATGTAAACTCATCTCGTTCTATATAGCTTTTCATAATAATGATGACCAAGTAGAACCTTTTTCCCATAATTTGAGGCTGGCTGTATATTCCATAGAGCTGTTTTTTCAACAAAAAAATTGGTAGCGAGTGGATTTTTTCCTTTCAAAATATAACGTTTTCTCGTTAACAACACGCCACTGCTTTATTCATTTACAACATTTCCGACAGTTGCCACCTTCACAACATTTCCCAAAATTGGCTCCTTGCCTACCAAATATTCCTTCTCTTCACCTTATGGATCTTTTCATTCATTCACCTATTCCACTATTTCCGCCCCCAACATCATCACATCCTAATCATTTGGTGTAGAAAGTAGGAACAAAATAACTATCATCTAACTTTATAGATCTCTTCTCATGAACTCCACAAGGAAAACATAATTTAAGCTGGAATTCTAGTGCTCAAGATATTGCAAACGAAAGTTGAATTTAGACACATGCTTTTTTGACCGTTCAACAACCTCTAGGAGTTGGGTTTGATTCTTTTTTTTATTCAAGAATTGGATTTGATTCTGATGTTTCGGTATTGTAACTTTGTGGTGTCAACACTATAATAGGCATATTATTTAGCAAACCATTGACAACCATGACTTGTTAACGAGGAGTGTTTGAACCCTCGACAAGGAGCATCCAGGCACCTGGCCTCTTAGAGCATCATGTCCTGCCACCACCCCCCTCAAGTACAAGCCTACAAGGTGCAAATAATAGATGCCCATGGCAAATTAGAATGGGGAAAAGATTAAATGAGACTTGTCTCATACAGCATGTATGAACTCAAGTAATCTCAAGCTATCGGATCTTGATCTGATGGCTACAAAAATGGGTGATATTTCACAATCACCTACCTACTGATTTGACACCTACTGTCGAATCAAAATTTGACGGCTCAAGACCACTTGTCTCATATAACTTACATGAGATCATGTAGACTGGTCTCAATTAGAATATGTCTGGTGGCCAATAGACTTAAAATTTCGATACTAACTTTCCACAAAAATTAAACAAAATTATGAAGTCTTAGCTTGTTTTACTGGTTGAAATCAAAATTAAACCAAAGTTTTTTTATTGGGTTTGATACATGTTTCTAACATTTACAAGATTGAAGATACTAAAGTTTTATGATCATAAATCCATAGGTCGCAGATCAGATGTTTCATAAGGTAAGTTTGGTTTATGACACGTGTGTAAGATAAATACAATTTACATGAAATTGTCGTAAATATTCCAACAGCCAACTTAGCTTTTCGACATTTTGACTTATAAATTCATATTAATTTACATTAAATTTGCGCCAATGGACTTATATCTGATGCCTCTATAATATGCTAAAATTTCATAACAAACTTCAATTTTAGAATAACGAAATATTAGATGAATAAACAAAGGTGGTATGAGAAAGGCAAAAGTTAGGAGGTTCAAGAGCTTGGAGACGATAACATGCGGTTCATCATCTTGTTGGCTGTTGCGTAATATAGTCAGGAATAGGAGGATTGTCATTAACTTGATTTTATCGAATCTGCCCTTGTACTAATTTTAGGAAAATTTGTGCCTAAACCACGTAGACTCAAACTCTATCTGCCTACAAAGTTGTTTGCTCCACAGTAATCTTTTGCCTGTTATCCTCATTCCTTGCTTGCATCTGCTTATGGAGTACAGTGTAATTTAACATGACGCTTATATGGTTTACTATGGAACAAGTGTTTTTTTCAAAGCTTCATTATGGCTAAAGTGACACAATATAATGCAACATTCCTTTTCCCACATTTGCATAATGATAAGGGCAGTGATAACCCTACAGCAGATTCCTACACATTTTCCATACACAGATGTGTATGGAAATGAGTCTCATTTCCATACACATCAGCTGTGTATGGAAAATGTGTAGGAATCTGCTGTACAAATATCGTTTCCCTAATGATAATCGCACGTATCATAATATTTACATATGGAATTTACTACTTTATGAATACACCAAGATTTATCAAAGCTATACATTAAGTTAAACAGCACTGTAGATGTTCATATTTTTCACTCTTTTGGGACATAAGAGTCGAATCATCTCAAGCAGATTTGGGGTAGCAAATCACTATTAAGTAGTCACCATTACAACATTCGCTCTCACAACATTTCATTACAAAAAAGAGAAGAAAAACATTCACTTTCGGATCTCATTGATCCACGAACAGCAACAAGCACACATACATGAGAATCATCATACACTGATGCAAATAAATCCTATTATTACAATGAAGTTTCTGTTTCTGCTAGTGTAGCTGCATGCCTTCATACTCAGTCGTGGCCATCTTCATTTGCAGCTGCAGAAGATGGAACAGTGCCATCCCACCTCCTCCCATATCCATAATTTGTTGCCTGATCATGAATCATCGAGTCCGAAGGTGTAACCAGTGTACAATTCTGCTGCTGTTGCATAAGCGTATCTTCAGTTATCAGCGAGTTCAGAAAAGAAGAGAAGATATCGTCAGTGCAGAATTCCATCTCGTCTTCCCGGTGCCGTTTCCCATGGCCGCTCGACAACCCCATCATCATCAAGCCATCCGAGTTGTGCCAAGTCCCGTTTCCAACACCACCGAGCCCTTGATCCATATCAGCCCCTTGGAAAGTGCCTTCAGCTGGAGGAGCTCTTCCCGTAGCAGCAGAAGCACGAGTAATGTCAGCAACTGCAGAATTAGGGCTGAGATTAGCCCTCTGAGGAGCAGGTAGTGGTGCAGGTGGACATGAACTTGGGGCACTGGAGTTGAATGGCTTGTGGGTTCTGGGATCTATCCCTTGGCTGATCAGCTTCTTGCTAAGATGCGTGTTCCAGTAGTTCTTGATCTCGTTGTCCGTACGTCCAGGGATCCTCCCAGCTATCAGAGACCACCTAAATAACAAAGGGATTAGATCAAACCCTAACCCTAAAAGGTTAAAACAACGGGAACTGCACCAGCGTACAGAAGGTCTCGATGAACTGATGATGAATATATACCTGTTGCCGAGGAGGCGATGGAGGCGGAGGATGAGATCTTCCTCGTCAGCGGCGATCTGGCCTCGCTTGACCGAGGGCCTGAGGTAGTTCATCCAGCGGAGGCGGCAGCTCTTGCCGCAGCGAAGCAGCCCGGCGCGCTTGGGGAGGGTGCGCCACCGGCCCTCGCCTTCGCGGTTGATGTAGCTGGAGAGGAGCTCATCCTCCTCCGGCGTCCAGGGCCCTCTCTTCAGGCCCACTTTGCTGCAACAAGGAGTCGGCGTCGACGTCGTCTTACCAGCGCCAGCGGTACTGGCCGATGAAGATGGATTCCTCATAGTTAGCTTCTGGTTTCTTCTTCGTCTTCTCTTGATTCTTGGCTCTGGTTGCTTTTTACGAATCGTGTGGAACAGTGGATGGATCATGGGTGATGAGGAAGAAGGGGTGAGACAGGATATGCTGGGCGTTTTTATACATGATCTGTCATTGAAGGCGTGTCTTCCACGTAGTATAAGTGAAATTTTTTGTCAGAAGGCAAAAAGTAAAAGTAAACGTCATATGATATTGAGGTAAGGATAGATAAGATATGCAAAAAAGAAAAAATTGAAAATGGGTTGGATGACTACCCGCCAACGGATTTTTTTACTTTTACACAGTCTTGTGAAAAATGATTATCGCCATAATAGCTGAATGGGAGGAAGAATAAGAAAATGTATAACTTAAAGGTTGATGTGGCCAATTATGTGTAGGGGACATTAATGAAGGTTTTGTTGTCTTCTGGTGCCAATGCCCACGGCCACCACTGGAGGTAAGCTGACTGGTCCATGGAAAATCGTCTCGCCGATATATCGGTATCGGCCCTAAACTGATACATCGACACCAATCCGTATCGTTTTTTCGAAAAATTCCAAATATCGCCGATATATCGGCCCCGATATATCGGTTTCGGACCGATATATAGGTATTTTTCGAATTAAAAATTTATTTTTAAAAAAAACCTTTCATGTCTGTTTTCTATCCTAATATGCATATTTTAAAATTTATTCTTTGTTTAAATTAGTATAACTCATTTTAAAAGTTAGATTGTTAAAATATACGGTAAAAACTAGTTTTTGACTGCCGATATTTTTTTACACAATATCTCCGATATTTCGTCTCTTTGGCCGACCGATATTTTACCGATATCCGAAACGACATTCCATGGACTAATCACCAATCGGGGTGATAGGAAAATATTTTCCTAACCAAAATATGTGACTGCAGAACCAAAGTACAAGTGGAGGGGACCGGGAATCTTAGATAAAATTGTAATTTCTCCGTCTATTTGATAAGGGGAGAGACCAGATATTGAACCTAAGCCAATTAAAATTTCATACAAGCAGCCAATACTGTGTGAACTCTAATTGTCCATTGGAGTTGTCTTTCCCGTTCACGTCTCCCTAACTCATGAAAGCAATAGGATTTTGTAGAAATGAAATTAATTTTGATTTTTTATAAGGAAAGTAGCTAATTATTTTTTTGCAGAAATGAAATAATTTGGATTTTTTATAAAGGAGAAGTTCCCGCGTTGAGTTAATGAAGGTGTTTGACAAACAGTATCGAATTAGGAGCTATCAATGCTAATTTCTCTGACACGAACAGTAAACTTCTATTTAACAAGCTCAACCACGCTTGTTATAAACTTCACATAGGTGTGTTTGTTTGCTGAAAAATGAAAAATCGTCAAGGTAAAAGAAGTAAAAAAACTTTGTAAAAACTGAAATATGTTTGGATAATTTAAAATAAATGCACCCTAAAAGTACGTTTTAAGCCTAAAAAATTTTCAAACTTAAAGTTTTTATACTTCTTTCACCTTGACGATTTTTTATTTTTCAGCAAACAAACACACCCATTAATATTTACAAGGAAAAAGTTAACAAGCGACCAGGTTCACGTGCACCAAGCTGTTCGATTGAGATCCAACGGTTAATAGAGGAGGGGTTCGAATTAACACATGTCATCGAATCAAAGCCCAGGGTCTATTTACAATCTCATTGATTATAAAATAAATTCCACAAAGATATAGATAATGTAGAAGTAATTAATCCCAATTTCCATGAAGCTAAATGGGGTATAGTATAGCTTTCGGCCCCCGCCAGCCCTGCACCGCTGTCGTTGTACTCGTACCCCCGCCTGACCCGCCCTCCTTCGAATCATTTCTTTACTAATTAACAGCCCTTCCTAATCCAACCCCTCCGTACTACTCATGTCCTTAATCACCAACATTAACCTGCTAATCCCAGCCTAGCCCTAACACAAAAGCCCCCAAACCCCCTATCAAAAACCCCTTCCCACCCGGCACCCTCATCCCTATCCATCGCCATTGGAGGCGTCTCGCTTGCCGTACGCTCGCATCTCCGACGAGATCGGCTCCATTGGTAAATTTGAGCGAGCTTTCGTTATCATCGGCCATGGCTTCGGATGCGGCAGCGGCGCAGTACCAAGTGGCGGCGGTGCTGGGGCCGGACCCGGCGCCGTTCGAAACCCTAATCTCCCGCCTCATGTCCACCGCCAACGAGGAGCGGTCCCAGGCGGAGGCTCTCTACAATCTCTGCAAGCAGACCAGCCCCGACGCGCTGGTGCTCAAGCTCGGCAACCTCCTCCATTCGTCGCCCCACGTTGAGGCCCGCGCCATGGCCGCCATCCTCCTCCGCAAGCAGCTCACCCGCGACGAGTCGTTCCTCTGGCCCAGTCTCGCCCCCGCCACCCAAAATTCCCTCAAATCTCTTCTTCTATCCTCGGTACAGCGGGAGGAGCATAAGTCCATATCCAAGAAGCTCTGCGACACGGTCTCGGAGCTTGCTGCGAGTATCGTCCCCGAGGGCGGATGGCCAGACCTGCTGCCGTTCATATTCCAGTGCGTCTCCTCGCCCACGCCGCGGCTGCAGGAGTCCGCGCTTCTGATCTTCGCCCAGCTCGCTAATTACATTGGCGAGACGCTGATTCCCCACCTCAACACCCTCCACTCTGTGTTTTTGCAGTGCCTGAACTCGTCTGGGTCGGCGGACGTGAGGATCGCAGCCCTTAGCGCGTCTATTAACTTTGTACAAAGCCTGCCTTCGGCATCCGACCGTGACCGGTTTCAGGACCTCCTTCCCGCGATGATGCAGACCCTGGCCGAGGCGCTCAACTCGGGGCAAGAGGCCACCGCACAGGAGGCGCTCGAATTGCTCATTGAGCTGGCGGGTACTGAGCCGAAATTCCTTCGGCGGCAGCTCGTGGAGGTAGTGGGATCAATGCTGCAGATCGCGGAGGCGGATAAGTTGGAGGAGGGGACTCGCCATTTGGCGATTGAATTTGTGATCACGCTTGCTGAGGCTAGGGAACAGGCACCGGGGATGATGAGGAAGCTCCCTCAGTTCATTGGAAGGTTGTTTTCCATATTGATGAAGATGTTGCTAGATATTGAGGACGACCCGGCGTGGCACAGTGCAGAGAGTGAAGACGAGGATGCTGGGGAGACAAGTAATTACAGTGTGGCTCAAGAGTGCTTGGACCGGCTAGCTATCTCTCTTGGGGGGAATACCATTGTTCCGGTTGCCTTTGTACTTCTGCCACCGTACTTTAGTGCGCCTGAGTGGCAGAAACATCACGCAGCTTTGATAACTCTCGCACAGATAGCTGAAGGTTGCTCAAAGGTAAGACTTCCTTGTTGCCTTCCTTTAATAAAAATTTGGGCCTTTAATGTAAAGACCATGTAAATCTTAAAAGTGATTCTGTTTTATTTCCTCTTTAATAGGTTAATATCTAGTTACTTTCAATTACTGGAAAGTAAAATGAAACTGTTGGCCACATGATATTTTCATCGTTAAACTAAACACTAACTCGATGCCTCAGGAGTTTCTATGTCTTCATAACGTATTCATTGAATGAAGTTTTGGTTATCCTTCGCATTGCTGTATGATTTCCCATAAAGTATGTTCTTTTTAAAGTTTGGCTACTGTAATTTTACATATATCAATTCATACAGGTTATGATAAAGAACTTGGAGCAAGTGGTGGTGATGGTGTTGAATTCATTCCAGCATCCCCACCCTCGTGTTCGCTGGGCTGCAATTAATGCAATTGGTCAGTTGTCCACAGATTTGGGTCCGGACCTGCAAGTAAAATATCATCAGACGGTGCTACCTGCATTGGCATCTGCTATGGATGATTTCCAGAATCCCAGAGTACAGGCAAGTAGATTCTTGCCAAATGTGGATGATTTATCTTTTAACTGATTTTCATTCTATTATGATTATGTTTTTAAATTTACCAAATCATTAGGTTATTCATTATTCTTGCCAAATGTGGAACTTCTTGTTCTAGGATTTTGCAATTAGTTGTTCATTATAGTAGTATCGCTTGGTGTGTATGCTGTTAGTAATGCTTACTGGATTGCTTCGTATAAACATCTTCTTGCTAAGGAATTTTGGATTGGATTAAAAGCAATTAAGACAGTGTGTAGACCTGGAAATACAAGCTGATGTTCATAATGGGAGCATAGAAATATATGCTGCATGCTTATTATGTTAGTGAGGAGAGGAGTTTATTATCACTCTACACTTCTAATATTATGGCCCCAGTAATTTCCAAGTATTTTTGATTATATCTACACACACTTCAAAAATATTAAATGAACTTGGACCTTCATAGTCCACTCACTTAATTAATTGATTTGTAATTGAAAGGTGTGTGCGTGATTTTCTTGCTTCAAGTGTGTGCTAGGCGCCATGTGGGTTATTAATTTCCATGTTTCATGGCTAAATTTTGATATCAAAGTATCGCAAATTGGACCCACCAGGGTTTTTTTCCTTGTATCCATGGTGAAGATTATAAGTATGTGCTTAGTTGGGGGACCATTAGCTTCCAGACCTTTCCAACGTGTAAATCCCATGCACTAGGTGGTGAGCTTGCAAAATGGAGCTAGTTCATAGATCTTTGGGCTTCGATTACCAAGGAATAGAAACTTTACAAATAAAGCCCGAGGATTGGTACTCCATTGCTGTCATTTCATATATGTATATGGTTACAAGTATCTACGTTCCCAATGTGCTTATGATGTAGCACCGGGTGGTTTGTTAGCTAGCGTGTATCATCTTACGTGAATACAGTATGGTGTAGATCAGCCCGAAGAGGTATGCATAAAAGTATTTGTCCCAAGGGCAAATCCTAGAATCCCGTCTGTTTTCTGGATTTGGAAAAGCGTGGACTTCCAAGAGGGGGAATCTTATGATATGTTGGGAATGTCTTATGAGAATCATCCACGTCTGAAACGTATCTTGATGCCTGAAAGTTGGATAGGCTGGCCCTTACATAAAGATTATATTGCCCCCAATTTCTATGAAATACAAGATGCCCATTGAATGATAAGAAACTTATATTCACTTCTACGGCTCTAGACCAGATATTCAAGGAATCCTAACGGAGCCATAGGGGGAATCCAAAGAGTTCTGTGCCATGAAGTTTGTACCGCGCACATCACTTAAGTGGGCCACGGAAAGTTACGGAATAGGGGGTGAAGAAATCGAATAAAGAAATATAATATGAAATAAAAAACGCGGAGAGAGTAGGAGCTTCAGCATCCATGGGGCAGCAGAGACATGGCGGACATCAATTAGCCTGAAATGAGACTCATTAAGCCTTGGTCCTATGAGAATTTTGAGGTGAGCAACATCTTAGTGAGATTATATAGGGGTGTCTGCAAATAAGCATGCCTCCTATGTTCTACACGCAGCTGGAGGTGCTCAGTTAAGAGGTTGAGAAAGGCCCAATATCAAATGGTTGAAAGGTGGACGAACTCTTTGATGATGCACAATTGTAACCTGTTACAACTGGCTGTCCAAATCGCTAAACGTGAGATAGAGATTATTCACTTGCTTACTGAACAGACTTCTCAACATCGCTATTGATTATGTCATCTACAATAACCTGAACAGGTTGTCAGGTGTAAAGATGTGATATTTTTCGTTTACAAGTCTTAAATAATCAATCTACTTGTTCACCGGCGGTGTTTATAATGAAGACCATAGCCGAGTGCTTAGCACATGAGCTCATTAATGCTGCTAAGGGACCATCAAACAGCTAGGCCATTAAGAAGGATGAGATTGAGTTGGTTGCTAAGGCTAACCATTGAATGTGCTGTTTCAATTTCTTCCTTTCAGGGTGTTTGAAATGGAAAGTTTTGGTTATGTTTGCTATTTCATATGAGGGCAGACTGCACTCTGCAAAGGCTTGTATACTGTTCAAGAATAATCTCGTAGTGTATTTGGAACTGTTGGTTATACAGGTAGTGAAAAGTACATTCCTTGCATGATAAATGCATAATGTTTTTGTATGTAAAATAAATGTATGTTTTGATATATATGTGGACTTTATGTTTTTTATAGTTAAGTTTTACTTGAGGCCCTTCAGAATGCTAAGGAGAATATTGGTTTTCTTATATGTGGTGAGATGAAGTTAATAATTATTAGAAGATCATATAGGTTTAGCTCATTTGTCTTTGTTTGAGGAGGCTAGCCCTCAGTGTTGAAAGAGAGGAAGGTAAATATGGTCTTAAGTTTGGAAGATGTTCATTAAAAGTCCAAATTTGATAGCATTAGGCTACTTTGTGTACTCAATATGAATTTGAACACAAAATTGGTGGGCTCATAAAGTTTATTAATTTTTTATTGCTTTTGATTGATAGTTTAGATGTTGTGAAATTTTTTGAACAGGCCCATGCTGCTTCTGCAGTTCTCAACTTCAGTGAAAACTGTACTCCAGATATCTTAGCACCTTATTTGGATGGAGTAGTAGGCAAATTGCTTGTATTGCTTCAGGTACTTGACATGCTTATTATCAATTTGTTGCTAGTGTCTTTTTTACCAGTGCACACTCTTTGTCTTACTTTTTAGCCCACTGCTATTTTGGTAATGATAATTTTCCAGAATGGAATGGAAATGGTTCAAGAAGGGGCATTGACTGCTCTGGCATCTGTTGCAGATTCTTCTCAGGTATATAAAGCTTCATCAATCATTTAGTTGTTTGCAAGTAGTTGATTGTTGATAACATTATCTATGCTTTTTGGTGACAGGAGCACTTCCAAAAGTATTATGATGCTGTCATGCCTTATTTGAAAACTATATTGATGAATGCCACTGACAAGTCTAAGCGAATGCTACGTGCCAAATCCATGGAATGCATTAGTTTGGTCGGTATGGCTGTGGGTAAGGAGAAGTTCATTAAGGATGCTAAACAGGTACAAAATCAAACTCTTGAGTATCGGCGTCTGCTGTGTTTTGGCTCGTGTGGACATTTTACGCGACGTTTTTGCTTCTAGGTTATGGAAGTGTTGATGTCATTGCAATGCTCTAACATGGAAGCAGATGACCCTACAACAAGCTACATGTTACAAGTATGTCATGCTGCTTGCGCTATATAAGTCGACTTCATAATAAGATTTAAACATTAATATTGTTTGTAACTTCTTGCAGGCATGGGCTAGACTGTGTAAATGCCTAGGGCAGGATTTCCTCCCTTACATGAGCATTGTAATGCCACCATTGCTTCAGTCTGCTCAGCTTAAGCCTGATGTAACCATCACATCGGC
Source organism: Houttuynia cordata (assembly GCA_039654745.1). Classification (NCBI taxonomy): domain Eukaryota; kingdom Viridiplantae; phylum Streptophyta; class Magnoliopsida; order Piperales; family Saururaceae; genus Houttuynia; species Houttuynia cordata. The sequence continues at coordinate 57,552,499 of CM077502.1, read as the reverse complement.
CGATTCAGATGATGACCTTGATGAGTCCGATGATGAAAGGTTTGGCCTGACTCTTAGAAAGTACTTCTTATGTCCCTCATTAATAGTCCTATTTGCTTTTGCAAAATGAACTAAAACTTATTTCATTTGGAAAATCCAAATCAGATTATTAATGTGGGACAAGAGTATTTATGTAGGCTAATAACCTGTATAGACAGATGGTATGACATTCTTTATGACATTCCTGTGTACAATTATCTTTTGTCATTATTTTGTGTACAATTTTATCCCAATCTATGGTTTTCTTCTGTAGCATTAGTTCTATAGACTCGGTTAAAATTATTTTGAAATGGACATGCTTTTACCTGCTTTGTGAGACTGGCAAGTTTCTTTGTTGATAAATAGCTTCGGCTTAGCTTGCCCAAAAAAAAGCTCTGACGAAGATCCTTTTACTTTACACTATTGCAGTATTGAAACAATTACCCTCGGGGATAAAAGGATTGGTATCAAGACTAGTGTCCTGGAAGAGAAAGCAACAGCATGTAATATGCTCTGCTGTTATGCTGATGAGCTGAAGGAAGGGTTTTACCCATGGATTGATCAGGTCAATATCTCGTCAACGTTGTGATATCTTTTATTGTATTTTTTTCGTTTTGACATGAATCTTACACCCAGTGGAGAACTAGTGCAGGTTGCCCCCACTTTGGTTCCGCTGCTGAAGTTCTATTTTCATGAGGACGTCCGGAAGGCGGCTGTTTCAGGTATTTGTTTATTGGTATAGTCCACTCAATGTTGTTATTCACAAGGCTTTCTAATGGAACTAACTTATTTTCTTTTGCCTTCCAGCTATGCCAGAGTTGTTACGATCAGCTAAGTTGGCTTTGGAGAAGGGGCAGGCACATGGTCGTGATGAATCATATGTGAAGCAATTGTCAGACTACATAATTCCTGCTTTGACTGAAGCTCTGCGGAAGGTCAGTTTCTCCTGATGGCAATAATTGGATATTTCTGTTCACATTTTTTTTACTACTGATTTATATTTGATCCATGTATATCACTTGTAGGAGCCTGAGACAGATATTATTGCAAGCATGCTGGAATCTTTGAGTGAATGCATGCAGGTGATTATTTGTTTCTACAATATGGTGGCATATAAATTTTCATGATATTATGTTATAGTTTGTTAAATTGCTGTGCATCTGTTTTACTCGCCTTTGTAAATTTTTTATGGTTATTCTTTTGCGATGGATTTATGGTCTTAATTCCTTTTGCTTCAGATTTCTGGCCGGGTTGTGGATGAGAATCAGGTGAGAGTCATTGTGGATGAGATTAAGCAAGTAATTACCGCTAGCTCATCAAGGAAAAGGGAAAGGGCGGAAAGGATGAAAGCTGAGGACTTCGATGCAGAGGAAGAGGAACTACTCAAAGAGGAAAATGAGCAAGAAGAAGAAGTTTTTGATCGGGTACTTGTTCATTTTTCGATAATTATTTAAAGATTTGGATATGTATATATATTATTCTCTCCTATTATATGGATTGTTCTAGTGTCACTATAAAAATATTTATAAATGGCTAGAAACTGTCTTAATATTATATATATACTCGTTTACATACCAGTTTACCCTAGTTTTTATTGCTAATCTTGTTTGTATTTAGAAGTTTATGGTTTGACTTTTTAAATGCAGGTTGGTGACTGCCTGGGAACATTAATTAAGACATTTGGGGCTTCTTTTTTACCTTTCTTTGATGAGCTTTCGTCATACATTACACCTATGTGGGTAAGTTCCTGTAATTTTATTAAACATGTCAATCACTTTAAATTGAGATTGGGATTTATGATTAGTTGTTGATCTAGATAGATGTTGCTGATTTTCATTCTTTCATATCAGTTGTTGAATTTCTGATCTGTGATTGTTAGGGCAAGGATAAGACAGCTGAAGAGAGACGAATTGCCATTTGCATTTTTGATGATGTTGCGGAGCAATGTAAAGAAGCAGCTATCAAGTAAGCTAGTGTTGAAACTGAGGGTTGTAGTGCAATACAATTTTTCTTTTTGGACATGTCATATATTCAATTGTTGATTCAACAGGTATTATGACACTTATCTTCCATTTTTGCTCGAAGCATGCAATGATGAAAACCCTGATGTTCGACAGGTTTTTCTTTGTCCCATGGGCTTTACCCTTTTCTTCCTGCCTCCTCTCCTGATGATTCATTGTCTGCTTTTTTTGTGTCGTGGTTCCAGGCTGCTGTCTATGGAATTGGTGTTTGTGCCGAGTTTGGTGGATCTGCATTTAAACCTCTTGTTGGAGGTATATACTTATCCTGCTTCCCTTTGGAACGAGTATCTACTATTTGCGGTTTATGCCATATTGTCTCATCTCTTTTTTCATGTTTACAGAAGCTCTTTCCAGGCTAAATGTTGTTATAAGACACCCTTCAGCACTCCATCCAGATAATGTCATGGCATACGATAATGCTGTATCTGCCATGGGCAAAATTTGCCAATTTCACCGTGATAGTATTGATGCAGCTCAGGTATTTTCTTTTGCATTCGTGTTACAATTTTCCAATCATATTTTGTTTAAACTGTTTGTGTTTCTAAGTTGCATGAAGCAACATTCACACCATTCAAGGCTCTAATTTTCTGCATTTTTATTATTGTTTACTTATGCATTTTCTATGATTGCTTGTTTTCAAATGCATGACCTTCATACAATTTAAGGCTTTAATCTTTTCACTCTGTATTAAAGTTCTTTTTATCACATTTAATTTTAACTTTGCCAGTCCTGAACACATGAACGAGCGTTTTGTTTTATTGTAGGTACTTAAGTATGTGTCATAACTATTTTGTGCTTCATGAGCAGTAGTCGTACCTGCTTCCTGTAGAATGTGCTATAAGATCGTCTTTGATGTGTAAAAATGGAGAAACTCTTTTGGCTAATTTTTGTGGCTGGAAAAAGAAAGGCAAATTACTAGCCTTTCATCTATACTTAAACGGAAGAGAGAACATATTCGTGGCTGATTCCTTCTTTGCAGTCATCTCTCAAATATGATTTGTCTGATGATTTTGTAGGTTGTTCCAATCTGGCTAAGCTTCTTGCCAATAAAAAATGATCTGATTGAAGCAAAATTTGTGCATGAGCAGCTCTGTTCCATGGTAGAAAGGTATTGTGTAATTAAACTTCTTGACTGGGTACTTCTTACTTCTTGACATCAATATTTTGTTCTAAATTTGATTTCGACTGAATTGTAGGTCGGATATGGAGCTTTTGGGCCCCAACAATCAATATCTTCCTAAGATTGTTGCTGTATTTGCTGAGGTAAATTGTTTATTTTCTTATGTTCTATCCTTTCCTAGGTACAATGAAATAGTTGCTCAGTTTTGCTAGAAGTTGATAAATTTGCTTATTTATTGAGCTCTCTGATTCTTTTTAGATTTCAACCTTGGTCACTTCTCAAGCAAACTATATTCTTCTCATATGAAACAAAATAAAGTTTAATTTTAGTTGCATTGTGTTTTTTGAATCAGTTTTTTTCTCTATTCTGTTAATATGGAATCAACCAATGATTCAACTATGATGGGACTCAAATGACACAATCTTTATTGCTGGTTCTGTGATTTACAATACAGAGGGTTTTATGTCAGTGTCTTTCCCAATTTATTACCCTCAGCTGATAAGTTTGTTATTGTCTGACAAATGTAGGTTCTATGTGGCGGCAACCTTGCCACTGAGCAAACGGCAAGGCGCATGGTAAATCTTTTGAAGCATCTTCAGCAGACATTATCTCCTCAGGCTCTAGCTTCTACATGGTCTTCCTTGCAACCGCAGCAGCAGCTCGCTCTTCAGTCTATCCTGTCCTCATAATATGCAAGCTGCATACTTCATTCTGCATCTTTTCTGGGCTCCATACTTCTGCCGTGTCTCTTATATTTATTATCCCATTCTTTATATCATTGGTTATCCATTCATTTCTCTTACCTTGGGTGCAGTATAACTATATACAAGCCAACAAAAAAAGCTCCCAGCTTGCTGAAGATAGCATTATTGTTGTAGCATGTGCATATATATTCACCTTGTTGGCCTTCCACCCTGTCAAAGATTTAAAAATAACTTTGCCGTTGTGGAGTTTTGAGTTGCTGGTTTTTGTTGTGGGTGAAGCATTCTGTTCATTTGCATCTGAAAGTAGATGTCACAGTTTTGTTTTCCATATTCTTGTATTTTTTCTCTTTATTTATATTTATACTGGAATGAGATTACATTGAGTGAACAAAGATAAGATAATGGGAATGTCAATTGTATTTTTTTTTTTAAAATTTTCATTTATAAACCAGTGAGTAATAAACTATTTCTTTTTCGACCTTTGCAAGGCCTTAAGACTTGATGTGCACTGATTTTTTCAATAATTAGTTTGGATCATAACTTTTCTATAAGTTTTTAACGCAATACTTTTCTTCGATGTGCAAAACTTTAGCTACCCAGGTTTGGTTCATTCATGGGTAAAAAAAATATATGGCTGTATTTGCGGCACTGCATATCACTGCATATGGTATGGGTAATGATATCACTACACTTTTCTACTCCATCTTCCGACTCCACTTATGTGGCACCAAACGTCTCAGTAAGATTGACCAGACATTTCCTTTCCTGCAACCTCTTTTTTTGTAAGATGTATGTTGCTCCGACAAAACAACTCCCATAGTGAAGTGAATTCAAGATCACCCAACATATATTAGGATGCCACGTCTCCATACATTAACGGAGTCTCCCGTGCCATCTGCGTTTGTTGAGACATCGTTGAGGGACAGAGAGCCCGGTACCTAGTTAAGAGAGCGGATCGGCTGCACGTTCCTCTGGACGTACGCTCATTTGCCGCCGCATGTCCTTTACAAACGACTCGTGATAGCGCACTCCGTTTCTCTTTTTTCAAACCAAACCGGCTCACTCCCATTCAAATGTGAAAAGTCTTTGTAAGGGACATGTGGCGGCAAATGAGTCCTCTGAACGTACATGCAGCCGATCTGCTCTCCTTAGTTAATAGCCTTTCATCCATCGTGGTGCTACCCAAAGTTGGCATCTTACTACCTGTTCCGAAGCCAATCAGGAATATCATACTGTAGTAATATCAAATTTGCAGGAAAATAGTTAAGTTCAATCTCTTTTTTAGTATTAAATTAAAAAAAATCCCTTTTTTAGTAGCTACAAAAGCACCTATGAATATTTTGTCCGTACATTCCTTCAATTATCCAGCCAAATCGAGCTAAACTAACTCAGACTGGAACCTGTCCCAATAGGATTGATCACTTATCCAAGAATACAAAGTAGAGCCAAGTCCCATCGCCTGTCTTTTGCAAGGTGCGACCCCATGAGAAAAATAAGACTTCTGAGATGAAATAGGTCTGTATTTCCTTTTTCTTGAACTGCAATTTGCTAGACTAAGCCATACAACTAAAAGCGGGTGCTAGTTACCACTACTTGGTCAACATTGAGAAAAGCAACAGTGAGGGTATATTCCATCAAGTAAGTACACTCGAACAAATACAACATAGCACTAGTTCTGGAGCACAGAAAATGACAATGAAATTACAATCACCCAAAAAAAAAACTAACAGAGATAAGAGTTTGCAAGATAAATCCCAACTAGCCAGACATCTGGTCCAAAAAAACAGCACAATCCGTACAAGATACTACAACAAAGTTTAATAGTCCTCGCCCTCATCTTCGTCCTCTACACCCTCAGCACCAACTTCTTCATAGTCTTTCTCAAGGGCTGCCAAATCCTCACGCGCTTCAGAAAACTCCCCTTCTTCCATCCCTTCACCCACATACCAATGAACAAAAGCACGCTTGGCATACATTAGGTCAAATTTGTGATCAATTCTGGAGAAAACTTCAGCAACTGCAGTGTTGTTGCTAATCATGCAGACAGCACGCTGGACCTTGGCAAGATCACCTCCAGGGACCACAGTCGGGGGTTGATAGTTAATTCCACACTTGAATCCAGTGGGGCACCTGAAAACATTAAGCAGAAATCAGAAAGCATATACAGACAACTTTTAAGTCCATTATTGTCCAAGCATCAGTGACGAATCTCCTATATCCTAGCATTAGTGATGTCACATAACAAAAATTCTCTAGTCAGTTATGAGAACTACGGCTAGGAAAATGCAGTAACCCCCTCCGTACTAAGAAATAGAAGTATCAAAATTATCCTAGCAAAATTTACAGTCTTACAACCAAGCAAAAGAAAATACAGTGTTAGTGAATCCATCTAAAATGAGTAGAATATTAATTATTGTTGGAAGTGAACAAGGTAATAGACACTCACCAGTCAACAAACTGCACAGTTCTCTTAGTCTTAATAGTTGCAACAGCAGCATTCACGTCCTTTGGAACAACATCTCCACGGTACATTAAACAGCAAGCCATGTATTTTCCATGTCGTGGATCACATTTAGCCATCATGCTTGAAGGCTCAAAAACAGCACTTGTGATCTCAGGAATCGATAGTTGTTCGTGATAAGCTTTCTCTGCTGAGATTACAGGAGCATAGGAGGAGAGCATGAAATGAATGCGAGGATAAGGAACAAGGTTAGTTTGGAACTCAGTAATATCAACGTTGATTGCTCCATCAAATCTCAACGAGGTTGTCAGAGAAGAGATAATCTGGGAAATCAATCTGTTCAGATTGGTGTAAGTAGGCCTCTCAATGTCCAAAGATCTCCGGCAAATATCATAAATGGCTTCATTGTCTAGTAGAACTGCAACATCAGTGTGCTCAAGGAGCGAGTGAGTGGAAAGCACACTGTTATAGGGCTCCACAACTGCTGTAGAAACCTGCATAGGGATGATAGCCCGTTATAACTCAAAATCGTCACAAGTCTCAAGTTTGGAAAGGGTAAGATGAAAGTGAAAAGTGTGAAGAGTCAAAATGTTTAGATAACACCTGACATGAAAAAAAAAACAGATCTAAAACGGTAGGTGTGCTTTAAGTCAGGTTGTTTCCTCCATGAAAAGATATTTATATTAAATTGTTTGTAGCACATATAATAGTTGCAACTGTCATTATCATGTCTCTATTGCTCAGCACTGGGCTTCTAATAACTTATCACTGACAAACTACCAATTCCAATTGTACAAAGGAACACAAGATACCAGAAGATGAACCACAACATTAAGCTGACAAGCATACCTGAGGAGATGGATATATCGTAAACCCAAGCTTTGACTTTTTTCCATAATCTACTGACAAGCGTTCAAGCAACAATGAACCTAAACCAGATCCAGTGCCACCTCCAACAGCATTGAAAACCAGAAACCCTTGCAAGCCAGTGCAATTGTCCGCTAACTTTCTGACTCGATCAAGGCACAAATCAACAATTTCCTTCCCAACTGCAACACACAAAAAACGACCAATTTGAGCTCAGATGTAAAGCAACTCAAGAAGAGAAAAATAGAAAACAGTTATACCAGTATAATGTCCTCGGGCGAAATTGTTGGCAGCATCTTCCTTGCCAGAAATAAGTTGTTCTGGATGAAATAGTTGTCTGTAGGCTCCAGTTCTAACCTCATCAATGACAGTAGGCTCCAAATCAACAAATATAGCTCTTGGGACATGTTTGCCAGAACCAGTTTCACTGAAGAAAGTATTAAAGGCATCGTGTGCAACACCTACAGACGTATCACTGCATAAAACAAAGATTATTAGGCACAAAGATTATTTATTAGGCACCATTACGCATTACACCTTCGAAACCTTGAAGTAAGCAGAGGCCTAATTTCATCCAAAACAACCACACTCCAAAGCTCAAGAAACCACTAAATCACATAGTGAAACACACTAGGACGCAGAAATTGCCCCGATTACGGCCAGAATCATAGGATGACAAATTCACACATCAGAACGCCAGATTTATATCAATGACCAACCGGCAGCATGGCATTAAACGAACCAAAACAAAACCTAACTGAATGTACGCCCAATATCAAGACAAGGAGAAACCGTCACATAAAAATCAGGCTACGCAAGGCATGAAGAAGGAAACCAAAATCAGAACAGCCATATTTAAAACTTGGAAAATTCCTCACATGATGTACAGTGAAACAGCAAAATCAAACATTTCAGCAGAAGCAGCCGCACATACTAAAAAAGCACAGATATTTCTTTGCAAACCAGTCATTCAAAGAAAAATTAGTAACACATTTATATAAAACGCATCTTCTTCTAACAAACGCAGTAAACCAGACCAATCTACAGATCACGAAACTATACCCAAATGTAAACAACAGAATAAACCCTCAGATCTAAAATCTCTGCAGATCTGAACCAAAATCCTAGGCAAAATCTCCTGAAATTACTTCATTAACATAAAAGGAACAGGAGACAGAGAGAGAGAGGGGTAAAGAAACCTAGGCATGAGGCCATCGGGCTGAATGCCATGCTCGAGGCAGTAGAGCTCCCAGCAGGAATTCCCGACCTGGATCCCGGCCTGCCCGATGTGAATGCTTATGATCTCCCTCATCTCTCCGACTCCTCTCTTGCTTCGGCCCGCCGGATCGGAGGATCGGAGGAGGAGGACGAGCTTTCTGAGACGGACGAGAAATTCCGCCCCTTTTTTTTCGGCACTTCGGGGCGGGCTGGAAATGCACTATAATTAGGCGCGGGCAGATCTCGGCGAGCCGCGACTACCCGAGAAATTATTCGGTACACGCTGCGTACGTGGAAGTAATGCTCATCACGAACAGGGTGATTGACACGACTTCCCGCTGTCACAAGGGCCCATGAGGGATACAAATTGGATATCGTGTCAATCACCAATTGGTGATGAGCACAACCTCTAGGTACGCCCGCGTACCTAATAACTTCTCCGACTACCCACCGCTGGTCCACTGCCACTCACCCTTTCTCTAATTTTAAAATCGAAATTTGATCTAATCTCCTAATCAGTGATAAAATCCAAATTAGTAATTTGAATTTTAATCAATTAGTTAAAAGGATTGCAGGCCAGCCAGGCCTTGATTTTTTTTTTTCAGTCTAAGTGGGCCCGGGGAAAATGGCACGGCTGTAATTGGCATTCGGGGAAACGAAACAAAAAGCCAAAAGGCCACAGATAAATTGGTAAGGGCGGCCGGTAGGCCCCATTGCACGGTCAGTGACTGTTCACCGTCCGTGTATTTTCAGACGATGGATATTTATCATGGGTATAGGGGGTATGGGACGGCTAAATCGTGGGGTGGGGAACTCATCCCATGCCAAAATGATGAACTGAGACCTGACTCGAATGGAATCCAATAACAATAGATTGAGTTGGTTGCTTAGGTTTGGGCCAAGGTCGAAATGGCTAAGGTTCAGCCTATCATCTGTCAAGACGAGTTGTCAATTATCAGAATCGACGGCGCATATAGATGTGTTGTGCTCCAATAAAAAGCACCTTTGAAGCGCACAGGAGACCTGTGTGCCTCGTCATGCTAATGATCGACGGCTCCTGCACAATGGCGGAAATTCGTGCAGATATCATAGAGCCAGATAAAAAATTCTTCCCGTTGGTTAAGGTTGCTCGCGAGTTTGGTTTTGCCTTGGTTCAATATCTTCAGTTGTCCTTGCTAACTTGGGTTTAATAATTAGAGTTAACAAACTGAGTGTATTTCGTTTGACATCAATTGCTGATAAAATGAGAGGCACGTGGAATCTGAGAAATTATTGGGTACAACAGCCTGACCACGCCACCTTTGCAGGAGCCGTCGATCTCTAGAATGGACGGTGCGGTGCACATGCCTTAAGCGTGGGCTCCAGCGGGAGCTGCCAAACAGCAGAGGGTACTCCGAAACTGCGTATACTCCGACCATGTGGATGACAAAATGTGCAACTGAGCTGTTTGCCCTTCCTGAATTAGCCAGCACTTGGCTAGAATGAGCGTGTTAGAGAATGGAAGCCTCTGACTGCCGAGCTGTCTATCTGTGTGACTGGCGGCAGCGGTTTGATTTTTGAATAGCTGCTGCCATCCTGTAAATGTAGAGGGACCGAGTGGGACACAGGGAGAAGGATCACGTGGGGGGAGGCAGACAATATATGTACCAGCTTATGTTAAGCTCGGTCTAAGATCAACAACAATTCTAGGGGAGACAGACAATATATGTACCAAGGGCTCGGCCTAAGATCAACAACAATTCATGAAATATGCTAGTCACCTCCACGTGATCCAGAGAGGACGTCAAGGAAGGCTGGCTCATTTAATGATACCACTTACCAAGCTGGGGCAGAACAAAACGAAATTGCTTGCAAGTGCCATGGTTCTTTACCACTTGCAATCATTGATGTGTTGAGAGCAGCAAGTGGAAGAAGGGGTTGGTGTGTAATAATAGTCTTGAAACAAGAACATGAAGCAAGCTGTGGTAAATGGAAGGTGTGGAGTACCCATCTGGATGCTTGTCGGGTGTTACAACAGCCAGCGCAGCAACAGCAGCAGCTCGAACAGTATTCCAGTATTAAGATGGATTGTATTTTAAGAAAATCTGTAATGGGCCAGTTTTCGAAGAGTTGAGACTAGAGTATAGTTTATGTGTACTTTATGTCACATGTGGATGGCATTATTAACGGATTAGCTGATTATTTCATAATCCTACGAGGTCATAACCGATGAAGGAGGTGTTTAAGTTGAAAGGGGCGTCTGAATCCTTAGGACCTGGTTAGAAGGAGCAGTCCAACCAGCACGACCAACTACAAGCCCCAACACATCATATGCACCGAACTAGGGGACCTTTGTTGCCCTTGATGTGGTCCTGGCTATCTCACCAACACCCCCTTGGTTGACAGAAGAGCTTTTTATCTTTTCATTTATGCATTGGGTGCTTGATCACTAGGGTGTCAACCCTTGTCCAGTCAATTCAAGTCTATCCTCACCCCACACCCATGTGAGCTGGAGGGATGGGGGCTTAATTTTTCTTATCACATGTCCTAATTGGCTAATTAGAGTAGTACAATAGTGAATTGTCTCTTGTCTCTGCCTCATCGTTCATGGGAAGGAATATTGCAAGCGGCACAGTATTGAATAGTTTTCTTAGTATTATTTGTCATCCTTTTCAACAGTACAAGAATATCTTATTTGACGGCAAATAATTGGGTGCTTTTATTATGCATTCACTATTTATTTGGGTACATCTAGACGCACAAGCGGGCGAGTGTGATGGAAGCAGCATTGTTGGCGTTGGCAAACCAGCGGCAAGTGTGCATTCCTGCGTGGGAATTGGTTTATACAAGAGAAGAAGCAAGCATTTAATGGGGAGCAAATTAATATCCTCCATTACACCTTCTTTCCTATTTGATACTCCATTTGTAATGGAGAAGTAAGACTCTGCTATCAATCTTCTGCAAGCATTTTTCCTCTTTTGTGATACTCTTTTTGCCTTGACATTTTAAACCTTGCTTCGTTGGTATGTGGTTATGATAATGATTTGAATTATATAAAAAACATATGCAATGAATTCAAGACCCTGAAACCATCTGTGGTCGATATGAGCTTGGCGTGTGACTTCTTCTAATAAATTTTGTTATGACACGTCCTACAGGTTCCGGGCTTCACTTAATCATTACATTGAAGATTTACGTTATTATTCCCTCTGTCCCAAAATCCTAGCAGCAAACAATTACGGATACAGTGACCGGATTTGCCTTACATGCCAATGAATCCACATGAACATGTGCAGAGTTAAGTAGAAGCTTGAAATATTGTGGGCTCCACAATCAATAAATTTAACTCATTTATAAATGCTACCAAAATTGGTTGGACAGAGGGAATATAATATAGTCATATTTACTACATTGGTAAGGGCCTATTTATAAGATTTGTAAAAAGAGTTATCTTGAAGTTAACCATCATGGTAGAATGCTTTATTTGTAGCTTGATCACTTGTGCCATTGTCATCGCATAACCACCAACAAATGATAGTGGGCTGAATATATTCATTCATATAGGGGGCATTAAGCACCAATATAAATTATTGTTAAATAAGCGATTATTCTAAAAGCTCGTGCTGTTAGAAAAGAGAATATTTAATTGATATGTTTCAACACTCCCCCTCTGCAAGTGCGAGAATTGCAACACGTGGACATATATTTGAGGGGAGGACAATGTGCCCCAATGCATGAATCATGGGATTTTTCCAACAGTACTAGGGGAACCAGGATAATGTTTTTTACGGGAGGAAACTACTCCTACCAGGGTTCGAAATCCAGACCCATGCTCTGATACCATGTTAAATAATCAATTTTTCCAAAAGCTCGAGCCATTAAGAAAGAGAATATTTAATTGATATATTTTAATAGTTATGAAAGACGATAATGGATAAAATATGACTTTTTATTTATTAAAATAACATCATTAGATAACATATGGGAGTTGTGGTCAAAACCCAAAATAGGTTAACAAATTGTAATATATACTCGGTGAATCCAAGTGTCGAACCACAGAAAATGATGTGGGGTTATTCTACTCCAAACTAATCTAAATACTACTTAGCTTAACAAATTAAGATTTTTATCAGGAAATTTTGTAGAGAAATTGTAATTTAATTAACTACTAAAATGATAATTAAAGATTCAATTAAAATTAACTAAAGATAGCAAAGATAGTCACTAAGAGATATCAAAGCTTTAAGGATCAATTATTTAATTAATACTTCTATGTCTATTTAATTTCTCAATTATATTCAAATAATGATTTGACCTAATCGGAAGATATTGCATTCACATTCATCGTAATCATTAACATAAAAATATCGATTGAATATTTATAATTAACAAGCTCAGTCGAATAATCACAGGGAATTATAAGCATTTATCGTACCTTACGTTAACGACAAATCAAATAATTTTATAGATTATGACTTTATCAAAATATCTTATTCAACGAAATAAACAATAAAATACTTCTTTCATAGACATAAAAATACTAATAAAATAATGTCACCTCTAACTTTGACAAAAGATTTAGCTATGCATATTCATGAGAAAAGAAATTAAATTCGAAAAAAATCGCATCGGAGAAAACACTATACCAGAATCACTATTCATAGTTACTATTCACAGAATTACTGTAGTAAAACACTGTTCACAGCAGAAACACTGTTCATCATCTTCCTCAGCCCGGCCGTGGTACTATAGCAAAAATACAATACTGTAGCAGTACTATTCATCGTCTCAAAACAGTTCAAAAATTCAGCTTTCTTCGTCAAATCTCTTCCTTTTCTTCCCCCAATCGATTCCCCTACCTTTTCCTTCTTGATTTCCGACTAAAATACCACTGAAACACCACCCAAATCACAAAAAACACGACCCAACTTCTCTTGAAATGAAGCTCTGTTTTTTTTCAAAACAGCCCAAAAACAGTGCTGCCTTTTCTCTCCATTGCATCCTCCTCCTTCCAAAATCGCCCCGTTTTTATAAGCAGATCAAGATAGTCCAGCCCTTCAACTCCTTTTTGTTTTAGATAAACCCAATCTATGCAAAGCAAATCTTATCCAAAAATCCGAACTGATCTTCTTCTGCTTTTTCGAACTTCCTATTCCAACATGTCTCCTCTGCAATCCCGCCTTGCAATTCAAATCAATCCAAATCCAAGCATGGCTCTATCATGATCCAAGTCGAACACGATTCTAAAAAAATCATAACTTTCCTCCATTTCCTGCCTTGCCGTGATCTCCGTCGTCGTCATAATCATCGTCAACTGGCCGCCGATTCGAGCTCCGCCGTGAAAGCGTCACCGCCGACTTACCAAGCTCGTCCCATCGGCGGCGATCGTATAGATTCAGACCGCCATTCCACCGGCACTCGAGCAGACACTCGAGCTCTGTTTCGTTCTTCTGTTAGACACCCGAGCCTTGTCTTTTTTTTTTCTTCGACCCGACCCGACAGATCAATTCTCTTTCTTTTCTTTTTTTTCTTTTGCTTTGATAAAACCCGTTGTATCAATCATATCCGCTGGATCAAATCTGCAGCACGTCCGTACTTTAATTTCGCGCCCGTCTTCTCTTAAGTAACTCATCAACGGTTCAGATCTTCGATATGCGTGATATCAGCTCTTGGGTCACTTTGGCACTTTAAAACACGTCTAATGCACTCTTTTGCTGTTGATCTGCAATCTGTATTTTTAAACCTGAAATAATAAAACTAAACAAAATTAGATGTATAATAAAAATATGATTCCTTAAATTCTTTAATGCATCTAAAATAGTTAATTAGAGTAAATTAATTATTAATTCCCTAATTACTATCCTAATCACAAATAACCCGTTTTATTCATGTTTTATCATTAAAAACTACACTAGCAAATAGGTAAATAAGGCATATAAATGTATATATTTTATACATATCAAGTTGGCTGAATAAAATTTCATAAACACTCGGAGAATTAGGTGTATTTAGATGAAATAAGGCAAAATTTAGCAAACACAATTTTCATTAAGTAGAATGACATAATTTAAGAAGCTCATGCTTGTAGATGGCATTAAATTTAGGAACGAAAAAATGCAGATAGTTCAACTATTGGGACAAGCCAAAATAGAGGCCATTTATTTTGGGTACCAATTTAAATTGCATAATTAAATAACATGTTATACAAATGGAATTATTAGAATCATACAAATTCTATCCAGGGTCAAATCTCCAGACCTTGCCTACATGGGTTCTTGCTTGCTCTCTTTATGAGGGCTAGGACTCTTCTTGTTCAAGGGATTCCTTAATTTTGATTATTCTACTATCTACCACAGCTAAGCCTCTATGGCGAATTGCACCAATCAGTGCTGCTATTAGAAGGGTATCCTCCTTCTTTATGACACTCCAGTTCGAAGCATATGTACCGCGAGGGAAATCATGTTGCTGATCTGCTGGCCAATTTTGCGCTTGATCACTATAGTTGTACATGCTGGAATGTGCCACCAAATGAGCTCATGGAGGCTTTGTTAGTAGATCGTCTTTCTTGTACTTATGTTCTCTATGTACAATTCAAAACCTAATAAAAAATTTTCGTAGCAACAGCATTTACAAGTGAAGTGTGCAAATAAGTAAAGCAGATCAGAAACTGAGTACAAGAAAAAATTCGTCTTTCTTTCTAAAAAAAGCTTGCTAAAAATCTATGGGCCGAAGCAGTTAACACTGCCTGCTACATCATTAACAAAAAAAACTTTCTCCAGACCTCCATAGGCTTCCCTTGAATGGTCCATTTCTTCACTTGGCAGCCTATTAGAGAGGCAGCCTCATCCCATTCATTTTGTCTAGGTATCAAGGTCCTTCTATAAAAAAAAAGTCACGGTCATAAACGAGATCCACAATTTACACCGCAATGGTTCCATCCAACTAAACTATAATTTGGAGGGAGAACATAAAAAAAATTACTCAAGCTAGGAACCATATTCTATGTAGTTTGGGGACACTTAATATATCCATACACTACTGCTAACAGAAAAAGGGGGTGGAATGGATAATTTTAAGTGAGTTCCCGAAATTCTCTTTTATAGGTAAACTTCTTAATTAGTAGTCTCAATGTTAATAAACAAATAATTAAGTGTCCAATTCACACAAGATGCCTAATTAGAGGTCATATAACGGTCAATTAATGGGATTACTCTTGTAACTAGTTAAAAACCCTATAAATTTAGCAAGAATTCTGTCCCTATTTGAAAATGAGTAAATTTCATTGGACTCTTAGGCCGTACAAAAAATAGCGCTCGCTCCAACCACTTCCATGTTTTTGGATGTGAGGGACCTTTAGGAGCTGTTTGGATAGTGAAGGAGGGCTGAATTCACAGTCAATTCAACCCTTTTTCACGTGAACAGGTTTGGGTAGTGAAATAATGATGAATTTTTAATTCACCTGAAAGAGAAAGTCTTGAGGAGGACTTTCACCAGATTTCGTGCTGCCTGTTACTTCATTCATTTGTGAAAAATGCAATTTTGCCCTCATAGCTGGGCTTTGTTCTTCCATGCTCGAGCTGTTCTGAAGACAGATAAAGCTTGGAGCTTTTTCTGGGGGATGATCCTCCCCATCTCGGCACTGGCTCCGGCCCCCGGCGCTCGCATTCTGACACCTCCTTCTACCTCCCCCTGACGACGACGACGACGAAGACATACTTTTAAACGACATCGACTTCTCCGATGTTGACCTCCGCGCCCTCACCATCTCCGAACCCGTTGCCGCTCTCCGGCCACTACAGAGCGACCCAAGGCGCTGCCATCCAGGGGACCTCAGGAGCTTGTCCATGGACACCGTGTTCTTCGATGGGCTGGACTTCCCAGCTCCGGTGCCGCCCGCCAAGGGGGCGAGCCACTGACGCAGCGGCTCAGTGGACGGACTGCTGGAATCCGAGTCGGTGGTTTTGGATTTCATGAAGAAGACGATGCCAGCCGATAAGCTAGCTCTGATGGACCCCAAAAGAGCTAAAAAGTTCCTCCTTTTTCATCCTATAGTACTTTTTTCTCTACTTCATGTTTTTTTGCTATTTTTCTGATGAAATTTGATCACTACTTGTGTTTTTTTTGGAATCTGAGTGCTGTGGATATGCCTTTCTTTATGTTTTGGCGGTTTTGAATCTTCCTATACTGGATGACAAGTTCAAAAATTGTACTCCTTCCGTATGGAAATAATAGATACATTTGGTTTTTGGAAATGAATTAGATATTTCCATAAAACAAAATGTATATATCAATTCCGGAAAAGTAGTATTTTTCTCATGCTTCTGAAATTTCCCTTGCATGGTTAGTATCAGTTGATGTGTGAATATTAGTGGCCATTTTTTTTCATCAGTTTATATGATGCATATTAGTTGATTGTTTGATGTGCATCGAAGTTGAGAGTTGGGAGATGACATCTTCTGAGGGGTAAAGTGGTCTGGTTATAAATTTTTTTCACTGTATCACATTCCTTATCTAAACATACTGCCCATTTCATTATGTAAAATTTTTTGCTATCCAAACGCATTTCACATTCATTGTGAAAGTCAATGAATTTTTTCACCTAAATTTAGGGGCTGTTTGGATAGTGAAAGAGTAATGAATGTGAAATTAAATTCAGGTGAAAAAATTCATTGACTTTCATGATGAATGTGAAATTCGTTTGGATAGTGAAATTCTTAAGACGAATGTAATTGGTCATGTGTTTGGATAGTGAATGTGATACAGTAAGTAAATTTTAAAAAGCTGACCATTTTACTCCTGCATGACCTCTTTTCTACAATCCGTCCAACATTAGTAATACCATATAATTTTCCCAAATAGATTGATTTTAGTTCAATTTGGAAAACTAAATGTTGGTACAAATTTTGGACGGAGGGAGTACTGTTCATGAATCATGATGAGGGCAGAATTGTATTTTTGCAGATGAATTGAATTCACTTTCAGGAGGACTTTCACCTGAAAGTGCTCTTTCACCCTGAATTTGTTCTTTCAGGTGAATTAGAAAATTCACCTGAAATTCACCCAACAAACATGTTTCACCCTCTTTGACTATCCAAACAGCCCCTTATTCATGGATTTACTTTTTTTTAAATGTAGCCACTTATTTTTGGACCAATGGAGTAACAAATTGTGTAGTCCTATTAGCACGCAATGTGCAGTATAACTAGTTTTCACAAAAAATTTAAAAAAAAACATAATTTGGAAGAACCTGGAAGGGCATAATGCAAGAGCTTAGCCATTGTAACTTAAAGTCTGGAACGAGAAGTGCGTGAGCCATTTTATTCTAAAAAATCGTAAAAAATGACATTTGTTGTTAGATTTTTACCGGGCTACCAAAAGTACCCAAAACCACGCGAAACATACAATTCCCCATTCTTGCACTCAATCACAACCCAGCTGTGATCAATAGCAAATAAAAAACAAAAATAATAATAACCCAGCTGTGATCATGCAAACTTTTCACCTTCCTTTGCCGCCATGGACCTCCTAGCCTACTACCATAAAAGGGATTGCACCCCAGCTATGCAGCGAAGCACGAGCTACAACAAATTCCGGATCCCATGATGAAGTCCTCAGCTCTGCTTCTGCTTCTGCTGCTTCTTCCCGCTTGCCATGCTGCAATTCAGTGCAGTGATGTGATCCAAGACATGACTCCTTGTGTCATGTTTCTAAGAAGCGGGGTTGGGGCCCCTTCCACCCAGTGCTGCACAGGTGTTAGCAACCTGGCCAATGCAGCCACTACCACGGCTGACCGGCGGGCTGCTTGCAACTGCCTCCAACGCACGGCCAGGCTGATACAGCCAAATGTAGCAGCTGCCAAAGCTCTAGCTAGCAGATGTGGATTCAGCCTCCCTTTCACTTTTTCTACCAACATCAACTGTTCCCAGTATGTGCCATCCTATATTTAAGTACATTATACTCACAAAGATTATTGGACTTAGCCGTTTCTTTGTCGCATAAAAGGGTGATCATCAAATTGACAATTTTTCTTTATTGCTTTTTTTTTGCAGAATTGGTTGAAGTGGAAGCTGATATAGTTTGTAGCAATAAAGGAGAGGACGGTCCTTCCGTATGGAGAGCTTGATAGTCATCATCCGAGTTCTATGTTCTCATAACTTATCTCCTATACATGATCTATTGTGATGTGCAATTGAATAAAGAGACAAGGTTGCAGTTATATTTGACAAGATCCATAAGAAATGTCAGCTGGCGTGAGATTTGTAATAGAGATTATGCAATATATATGCTGCCATATATTCACGCCAGGTCTCCACAGAATTTTTGGTGCTTCATCTAATAAAAGTTTGACAGTTATACCTGTTGCACATGTCCGCTAGATGGCGTTGTTAAGAGCTTTGAACATACTGGAATCGCGTCTTATCTTTTCTTGTAATCCTTTTTTTTAACTATAGAAACAGAAGAGTGATCTGACCCAAAAAAGAACCTGGTCCAAGTGATATGGGTGTGGTTTGGGATCTGCCGATGGCAAGGAGATCAATTTCTTTTTAGGCCCAGGTCCGGACTCCACAAAAGCATACGTTCACAGATGCCTACAAGCATGAGTCATGAGTTATATTTGACCATTTTAATGTAGGAAAATGTTTTAGTGACCGATTTTCAATACCAGATTAAATGACCCCGGCCCCACGTGGGCATGGGGCCTGCCCAATTTCAGGGCCCCATGTCCACGTAGGCTGAGGTCATTTAATCTGGTAGTGGAAATTGGTCACGCTAACACCCTCTTTAATGTATCATCAACTTGCTTATAATTGTTGGAGCTCCCTTATGTTGAGAGTTATAATGCGTGTAATATGAATAATGTGTTGGGCTTATTTTTTTAATAAAACATAAAGTGGTTCAACTATATCAATTAACACTGTTTTGGGCTTTTAGAACTGTCTGGATAATGAGCCTGAGTCAGAATACCCATTAAGCAGTGGTTTTAAGTGACAGATCTGAACCATTGGATGATCTATGGATGGGCGGTCAGGATTCTAGGATTCTACATTGGTGCCCTGGTTTAGTTAGAAATACACCATTAGTCATCCTAATACAGTGTTTCAAGTGAAATTACTCTCAGCCAAGTTCTATACCAGAAACTCATTATTGGTTGAAGACGATTAGCAGAAGATTAGCAGAATGCTCCTCAACCTCCAATACCCAACCAGCTCTTCCATGAAATGCCTTCCAAGGACAAATCTCGTCACTTCCCATCCATTTCTCTATATAAATACCCGGGCTTTTTACATATTACCTGGCGCCAAGTATGGTTTTATCATATTACCTGGTTTTTCTCATGACTTCTCATATGACCTGGAATCGGCACCTAGAGTACCGAAAATGCCCTTCTTTTACATTTTTTTATGCATTTTGTATCCGAAATGCTTCATTCTTCCCAAAATTAACGATTTATAGGATCATCAAGTTGGGGAAGAAGATATTCCGGCAAAGATCCATCCATAATCGCAGTTCAAACCATCGCCGGCGCCGTCCAACCCGAAAAAAAAAAATTTCATGCCAAAAAACTGTAAAAACAGCGGGAAAGACGAAAAAAAATCTATGATGAATGGATTTTGATGTAAGAGCAGTGGGAAAGCCCTCCCAACTAAAAAAATTAAGATCTACATGTAAAGAAACACATATAAAGATCACCCATTAGTGTTCGACTGCACCTGGACATGAAATAAAAGGATAAAAATGGGCAAAAACGTGAAATACTCGTCGGCGAGCGACAAGTTCTATTTATATATCTTTCTGTGATACTAATGAGGTGGAAGAGGAGGAAAAATAAGGAAGAACGAAAAAAAAATAGAAAAAAATGGATAAAAAATGAGCAAGTTATGACATTTTGAAGATTGTCATTTATCATGTTGTCGACGACACGACTTGATTCAAGTCGTGTACTATGCAACACGACTTGAATCCAAGTCGTGTTATATGCAACACGACTTAAATTCAAGTCGTGTTGCATATAACACGACTTGGATTCAAGTCGTGTTGCATAGTACACGACTTGAATCAAGTCGTGTCGTCGACAATCTTCAAAAAGTCAATCTTCAAAATGTCATAACTTGCTCATTTTTTATCCGTTTTTGCCCATTTTTTTTTGTTCTTCCTTATTTTTCCTCTTCTTCCACCTCATTAGTATCATAGAAAGATATAGGATGGAAAAAGAAGAAAAAATAATAAGAAAGAAGAAAGTGAAAGGATAAAAATGGGCAAAAACGTGAAATACTCGTCGGCGAGCGACAAGTTCCATTTATATATCTTTCTGTGATACTAATGAGGTGGAAGAGGAGGAAAAATAAGGAAGAACGAAAAAAAAATGGGCGAAAACGGATAAAAAATGAGCAAGTTATGACATTTTGAAGATTGTCATTTATCGTGTTGTCGACGACACGACTTGATTCAAGTCGTGTACTATACAACACGACTTGAATCCAAGTCGTGTTATATGCAACACGACTTAAATTCAAGTCGTGTTGCATATAACACGACTTGGATTCAAGTCGTGTTGCATAGTACACGACTTGAATCAAGTCGTGTCGTCGACAATCTTCAAAATGTCAATCTTCAAAATGTCATAACTTGCTCATTTTTTATCCGTTTTTGCCCATTTTTTTTTGTTCTTCCTTATTTTTCCTCCTCTTCCACCTCATTAGTATCATAGAAAGATATAGGATGGAAAAAGAAGAAAAAATAATAAGAAAGAAGAAAGTGAAAGGATAAAAATGGGCAAAAACGTGAAATACTCGTCGGCGAGCGACAAGTTCCATTTATATATCTTTCTGTGATACTAATGAGGTGGAAGAGGAGGAAAAATAAGGAAGAACGAAAAAAAAATGGGCAAAAACGGATAAAAAATGAGCAAGTAATATGATAAAACGTAAAAGAAGGGCATTTTTGGTACTCTAGGTGCCGATTCCAGGTCATATGAGAAGTCACGAGAAAATCCAGGTAATATGATAAAACCATACTTGGCGCCAGGTAATATGTAGAAAGCCCTAAATACCCTCATCTCATATTCTGCTCTCCGTCAACCAAACCTAAAGATAACAAAGCCTGTGTGAAAGCATATCCTTAACATAATTTTCTCCCAAATGGCCAAGTGCCTCTCTCTCTCTCTCTAATCCTCCTCCCTCTCCTCCTTAACTTCAGCTCCACCATGCAATCTTACCTT
The DNA here is from genome assembly GCA_039654745.1 of Houttuynia cordata. Lineage (NCBI taxonomy): Eukaryota > Viridiplantae > Streptophyta > Magnoliopsida > Piperales > Saururaceae > Houttuynia > Houttuynia cordata. Next base: position 57,530,892 of record CM077502.1, on the reverse strand, counting down.
CCCGTCCCTGCATTCATCCTTCGCGCTGCCGCCTGCAGCCCTGTGGGGGTGACACCAGCCACATATAATCATATGGCGCCAATTTGGAGCCCCTACTACCACCATGAACGTCATTAATTGCTAGGCACCCAACATTTTCTCTGCTGGATATGCCTCCAATCCATACTATCAGTACAGCATGGCCTTGGCCGGTGTATCTCCTACAATTTACAAGTTACAGCTTCAGTGCTAAATAACAGCTCTTGAACCAGCTCCAGGCCAGCCAGATCCTGAGTTCCAGGCCAACCAATTTTACAATCTGCAGCTCCAGGCCAGTTACGAATAATAAGTTCATTTTCGTTTTAATGGGGACAGGTAATTTTGGACGGAGGGAGTATATGAGAATAGTAAGTTCTTTGAAATTTTTTGTAAGTTTTAAATGGACATCATGGACAAGAATAAGCGACGGGTTGCATATTTGACGTGTTCATGTTGTGATTTCGTATATTTTGAAGAAACTGTACGTTGACGCATCAATATGGTCATGAGACTCTTGACTGCTTATTGAATGAAGTCGTGAGTCACATTCATCTTTCAGAAGCAGCAGTTAACGCAATTATATTTGAACTAGGATTGCTTCAACAATCTGAACTTTAAAGCAAATGTTCATAAGTTTTGAGCAATTTTCCCGCAAATTTTTTGAAGGCCTAATAAATACAAGTGAAGAGTTCAATGTTCACAAATCACACCATATATAGGAGAAGAGCCCTGGAGTGATAGCTTTATATCCATGAGTTATACTATAAGTGATGTAATTTTCACATAAGTTGTACCTTCTGGCTGTGTGGAATAAACAAATTACATTCATATAAATTTGGAACAAATAGTTTTATGCAAGGTTTTTAAAATGGAAATTTGGCCGGTCTGGTTGGACTATGGTCAAACTATGGGTCAAACTGGTTTGACTGGGATAGTTGTTAGGAGACTGATGCCCACCTCATATATATAATAAATATATATATATATATTGTGTACAATAAATATAAAAAAGTCAAATGGTCAAGGCATTCGGAATGATGGTTGTCAGTCTTAGTTGCAAGTCTTTTTTACAGAAAAAATACTGATTTAGCCAATTAAAACTCCGAACCAACGGGGTCAACTGACCAGGACTTATTGCCCTGACCGAACCAGTTTGTCTACCGATTTCAGTTTTTCTAGCGGTCCGGTTTTAAAAACCATAGTTTTATGTCATAAACACCACAGATGTACATTTATCATGAATGTTTGTGCAGTAGAAAAAAGAACGCCCGCCATTGGGCCTTGCTCCGCCCCTGTCCGAGTCCGCCGGCGGACGACACGCAATTTTTAGGGTATGTTTGGTAGAGAATTTTAGGAGTGAAAAATCTGAATTTTAGGGAATAAATTGGATTGAAGAATAATGGTGTTTGGTCGGGAAGAAATAACTTTTGGGGAAGAATTTAGGGTATGATGACATACTTTGGATATGAAAGATAGGGGTAAATAATAATAAAAAATGCATTTTCATGATTGAAAACGCATTTTTTATTACTCCCTCCATTCCAAGATATATATATTTAGAAATATTATTATATCTAAAATACTGTATAAATTTTTCCAAATTACGTGACTTCCTCTTTCCAAAATTGGAGGAGACTTGGAAGGATTGATGAGATATAAGGGAGAACAAGTCATGTAACTTCCTTGTGGGTTTTATGGTCCAATAAAAACGGGAATTTTCTTAAATGTATATAGTATTTTTGTAACACCCGAAAAATTAGTAAGTGTATTAAAACCAAAATTAGACCTTCTTGATGCTTGATTTTGTTGTGTTTTACTTCATAGTATTAAAGAGGGTGAAAAGAGCTTTCCAACGCCACCGACTGTGCATTATTTGGAGTTTGGAGTTTGGAGTAAAAAGATATGAGAAATTGAATTTTTGAATTGCCGTATTTGCGATCGATCGCCATGACTTACAATTGATCGGTATATTGAACCGATCGATCGCCTTGCTGAACGATCGATCGTATTTACTGTAATTTGTGACTGTTTTGTTTTTGGAACAACCGATCGATCAGCAATATTTGCTATCGATCGGCTGTAATGCGGTAATTTGCGAAAGGCATGCAACGATCAATCGCCGTGTCGCCGATTGATCGCCGGTTGTGGTTTTGCGATTTCTAGCCTATTTTGGGGCGGATTTGCATGGAAAAGATGTCATATCCTAACTAAACTTGGATTGCACGTCGCTAAGGAGATTTTGGGACTCTTCTATTGGTGGAAAGAGTCCATGATATGGGAGGATTGTTTTAAGAAAAAATTTCCTCAAATTCTATATAAACCCTTGTGGAGTTGGCTTGTGCTATTGAAACCCTAGACTTAGAACGTCCAGAGCCTTATTCTTATCCTTCCCACATTCACCCACCTCCTATAAAGCTTCTTCTTGTGGGAGTTTTGCAAGAGCTTGGAGTGGGAGCTTTGGAGGAAGCGGAGGAGACGAGCAATGCGTAAAAAGGCAGAATTTTCGGTGAATTAAGAGTAGGATGGTTTTTCCCTTCCTTCTCTTCTGTCATATGATGTTTATAAGTGTTTTGATTCAGTACCTTAGAGTATTGCTTTGATTCATGTGAGATGAATGAATTATGTTCTTATTTTCCATGCTTATTGCAACATAGTCATATATGCTTTCATGCTATGTGTCTAGATGGGAATTCACACCCAAAGTTGGTTGATTTAATCATTATACAGAGACTAAAAGTTTTGATATTGCTTTGTTGACCATGATCCACGTTGAGTCTTGTGTCTTAATGATTTTCTTACATTAATTGTCTTATTTGGGATGTATTAATGACTAAAACTGTGTTATATGTAAAGAAACATGATAAAAGGGTACACTTTAGTAATTCTAGACAATCCTAGGGTCTGTAATTGATCTAGGAGGGAAGTATTATTGTCTGTTAATAATATATTATCATCTATAATATGTTCTTAAGTGAGATAATCAAGTTTAATTAAGAGTCTTAATCTCGGCCAGAACTATTTCTGTGCTGACAGTCTGTAGTAAATAATTTATAACTAATTCAAATAAAATCAGAAAAATATAAAATCAGTGGGGTTAGAAACTAGACTCATAAAGGTATTATCAGTACAAATTTTAGAAGCTAAGTCTTACTTTACATAGTCCGGCAGTCGTCGGAAGAAGACTATTGTGCAGGAGGCAGTGAGCTGAATATGAGAGAAAATACTAAGTATCCAAATAACATTATGTAATATGGTATGAGAATAATTATCATGTCAACATTAGTAATATGACTATATGTTTATGGAATATCACAATAAGGTTGGGTTAGAGTTAATCCAATAAGGAAGAATAATGTAAGAACCCTCACCTTAAAAACCGGTTTATTTTTGTTAAACGTGGATTATCGTGTGGTTTAAGCACTTTCAGATTAAATTCGGTTGATTTCGAAAATAAAAATAGTTTTCAAAGGTTTCAATAAAAAACAACTTCACATAAATGAGTTTTAAGTGATTTAGAATCAAATGTTAATTTTTGGAATTTTTTTTTCTGATTTTTTACCTATTTTCCCAAAAATTAGGGTTTGACGGGACCCCCGGCTGGCCCCGCCGATGAAATTAGGTTTTGTGACCAAAAAGTCCCAGACATTAAACAAAGTCGTTATAAAAATTTTCAGAATTTTTTGAGCTTAATTTGGTATTAAAATCGCTAAATTACCCATTTTTAGTCAAAATTGCTCATTTTACCCCAGTTTTTACCAAGGTCTACCCCAAAACTTTCTATAAATGGAAAGGGTTGCGCACTCCCCATTTTGGGAAAGGGTTTTGGCTTGGAGCAGCAGCCTCTTTCCCCATTTCCAAAAGAGGAAAGGAGTTAAGGTATGCTAATCTATGCTTAATCTTTCATTTTCATTTGATTTTTCAATAATCTTTACTCAAACCCTTGATTTTCCAAATGATTTCAAAGCATTGGAAGGATAAAAATCTCTGTTTTAACATGTATCTTCAAACCCTAAGGTTCAAATTTCGTTTTTATATGATTAAAAGCCCTAGATTTAAGGTCTATTTTGGGTTTTCAAGCTTAGTCGCGATTAGTAGAGTATTAACAATGGATTTATATTTTCTTCAAGGTGATTAAGGTGTTGGACTTCGTGGTTATCCAAATCAAGGTAATGGGTTCTTTAATCTCAGCTTGGGTAGTGTAAATCTTGTTTTAATGAATGTATTTTGAAGGGGTTTATTCATTTTTAGGTCTCTAATGGTAAGATTAGTTTTCCTTAATCTCGTGCTTTCTTTTCTATGGGTTTTGATTTGTGATGGTCTAAATAGGATTTCTGGAAAGTTTGGTGTAATTTGGATATTGTTTGATGCTTCGATTTGATGTTTGAAGTTATGAAAATGGTGTTTCGGTTTAATTTTCGAAATGAGGATATACTGAGTGTTTTGGAATTATTGAACTTTACTGAGGTACATGGAATTGTTCTTTACTGTTCGCAATTACATATAACTTAGTAACTTTTAAAAAATTCCAATAAACTCAGTAATGTTCGAAAATTTACAGTTAAATGGGTTTTTGGAAATTTTGCATTTTTTTCCATGATTTACTTCACTTAATGACATGAGAAGTATATTATGAGTTAATGAGGCCACGTGATATGTAGAAATGATGATATAATACCTTATATATGTTGGATTATAGAAAATAAATGTGAGTATGCTTGTAGGAATGTTGTCGAGTTCATGCAAGTAAAGTTATGTTTTTACGGTGGTTTTCACCATGATTTTGGGATCGTGACCAGTACTTAAACGAGTTTTCAAGATATGAATATAACACTATGAGTTATGATAAGTATGAATCATGTGATTAGGATATGCATGACTACACACACGGATGGGGAGGTACCATGAGATTGTAATTATACCTTGATTATGATGCATGTGGGAATGGGTTGAGAGCATGTTTCATGTGTTGGCACCCACGTAGGATTTGCTCACGTATGTATCCTGAGAGCATGCATCATGAATCGGACTTCATGAATGAGATTTTACTGTGTCTTCATCGGTGTTGATCGATTGTATGCAATGGATGTAATTGCGTGCCGGATTAATCGATCGGAGAATTATCGAACTTGGTTGGTCCAAAAGGACACGTTTTCGATTTGGTCCTTCGTGGATCACGGACACTCCCCGAGTTGAGTTTGATGGATGATATGGGGGGCGTGTTTCGTACTCGCCTTGCGGTTGATACTATTGAGATTAGTCGTACGGGACATGAGTAATCCCGGTGGTAGGCTTGTGCACCCCCTACCACATGTGTTCTAGGGTCCCGCGTAACCGGGATTCGGGCTCTCCCCCACCGCAGGAGACTACCCAGGGCGAACACACCTGTTCTAGTTTCGTTGTGTACGATTCGGGCACCCTTGGCCAGGGCTGTCCAGGGCGAACAGACTTTGGGGTATACGACACCCCCTTGTTTCCAGCGAGGAAACCGGACCATGATACGCCTTCTTAGGTTTGATTGTGTCCCAAAGATATTGTGCTTACTCCTTGATGGAGGCATTCACCATTGTATTGATGCATTATTATGAATACTATGGATGATTGTGTATCCTGTAGATTCCACATGTGTCGTGAAGGGTGAGTGTATGTTCATATAAATGCATGATTATGTACCATGTAGATGCTCCACATGTGACGTGATGGATGGGTGGATCATGTTATATATGTATGATTGTGTACCATGTTGTATGAGATTCATACCACAGGAATGCATGTTTAGACAGTTTGTGGTTGAGATATTATTATGTATCGTCTTATGACGGGTATGCATGTTCAGTCGGTATGTTGATAAAATTCCATGGTATATGATGTTGTGAGATGGACATGTGATTTAGACGGCATTATCACGTGGATTACGTATATTATTTGATGAACTTTCATGCTTTGATGTTTCTTGTGGATTTCCGATGTGCCTTGAAAACCAGTACTGAGTTTTATACTCACCCCTCTTCCTTGTTTTGTTTTGGGGCTGCGTGGTGCGACACGCAGATGCGCAGGATCCTCTCTTCGAGGAGCGACCAGAAGGAGTATGGGATTAGTTTGAGCATGATGATTAGTGTTGTGTTATCGTACTCTCTATTGTCATGAGATTACAGTAGATGTCGTGTTATATTTCAGACTGTTTAGACTTGTTATCCGAGCCGCGTGTATGGCTCCGGACTCTATCTAATTGTGGGTGTAAGAGTTGTTGATATTCTAGACTTTATACCTCGTTGAATTTTTACTTGTTTACTCTTACACAAAGCGGCGCGAAACTCCGAAATTATGTTATCGCCCGTATATGGGTGTAAGTCTTCCGCTTTGTCTGACGTACCGTCGCCTGATCGTTTAAAATTAAAACCCTTGCAAGTGCACAAGGCAATTGTACTACGGTGAGTATTGAAGGGTTGTCGAACCTAAGGGACGGATTAATCTTTTACCAAATTCAAGCGAAGAAAGTTGCAGTTTTTTTGTTTAATCTAAATAAAGCTATGAACTTTAACTACTAAGCTGAGTTTTAATCAATGTGGAGAAGACCAAGGCTTCGAATCTACCACAATAACTAGTGTATCGTCTCTCTCTCTCTTTTAAATAAAGATTTCCAATTGGCTAGCATATTCCTCTCGGACATACACTTGTCAACTCAAAATATAGTGCTATCCTCTCGGATGTAACACATAAAACAATTAAAAAATATGAAACTTGTAGAAATTGATTAACTAACTAACGACTGATTAAAATCAATTAACAGAATAAAAATCTGAACTTTATCAAATTAATAAAATACTAAGGCTTTGGAATCGGCATGCAATAAATTATAGAGAACCCTAACCCTTCAATTATTTATCATTCTCCAAATACTCGTAACAATCTAGAATCCTACTCACGTTGTTACGGAAGATTTTACTTTAATGCACAATTACTCATACAAAAATCACGTCCTTCATGCTATTTAAATTAACAACTCAAATCACTAAATGTATCCACTTACGAGTAAATCACAACTAGTATCCGATTTGTTATTTAACCAATTAAAACAAGCATGCATTGACAATAGTAATTCCAAATCATAGCAAAAACATGATTAATGCTATATCCGAAACTAACTACGCAATTAACACAAGAACGCATAAACAATTAATGCATAATTCTATAATAAAAATATCAACTTTCATGAATATTGGAATCCCTACAATTACTGCAGCCTCATCCTAGCCTTAGCAACTGACTTAGCCAATCATACTAATAAAAACACATGTATAATTCATAATTGAACTCATCTAAATTGAAGAATAAAATTGAGTTACAAGAATTTGATATTAAATGAAATATAGCAGAACTGTACTCTCGGTCGACTGTTCCCGGCGACAGTTTGAATCAGACTTCTTCTTCAAAGTCGTGCACAACCGGAATGGAAATTGAAACAGAAAAAAACTCACTTTAATTGAAAGTAAATTAACTTACAAGATTTTTCGAAATTAAGACACACACTGTTCCTCTTCCCAACACTGGCCAGTACAATCGTTACAGCTTCAACGCATCAAAACAGCCGGGATAAAATGAAATAGAATAAAAACTTTAAAATTGCAAAGAAAATAAAATCTACTGTTCTGGTTGTCTTCCCCAGTGGTCGGACCTCCTCTCGAATGAGGTTCTGCTCTGTTCTTATACAGACTGCCGATTCTTTTTCTCTCCTCCCAGAATCAGATCTTGCCCAATTAACTTCCTCTAATTTCAGCAATTTCCCCTTCAATTTCTCGTCCACTTATGTAATAAAAATTTCAGCTTTACCATTTTGAAACAGGACCAGAACACCAAAAAGGATCCTCTTTCCCAATCTGAGACAAAATCCGACTTTTTTTTCAGTCTCCAATCGAAATGAAATTAGGGACTTACCACTTTCAGACAGATTGGAAATTTGTCTTGCCCGATTCGGTTTTGTCACACGCGATTTTTTTTCCAAATTGAAAACTTCCAAATCGAGCACTCTTTCTGTTGCTACTCTGATCGCGCTGCCTCGCGGTCGCCGGAAACCTCGCCGTGCTCTTTGCCGCCTTCGTATGACCGCTGCCATGCCCAAGTTGCCGTCGATCCTTCTGCTCAGGCCGCCGTCGATCTCCACCGGGACCCAGCCGCCGAGCACCTCGAGCTTCGCCGTCCAGCGCCTCGCCTTCGTCGGCCTCTCGAGCAGAGCTCGAGCTCTGCTCCTCTGTTTCGATTGAACACCCGAGCCTTTGGCTCGGGTTTTGTTTTGTTTTTTTCTTTTTTTTTTCAGTGAACCGGCCGAACGGTTCGGCCCTTTCTTTCTCTTTTTTTTCTTTTACTTGATTAAAACCCGTCGAAGCAATGTCGTCCACTTGATCGATTCTGAATGCTCTTATCTTAACTCAGTGCCCATCTTCCTCATCAGTGAACATCAACGGTCCATATCTTCTCTGCGCGTGATCTCAGATCTTGGGTCGCTTTGGCATTTCAAAACCCGTCTAATGGCTTCACTTTTGGCTGTTCAGCAGTACGAGCATGCGAACCTATACAAAATAAAACATGTCCCAAATTAGACATGCCACATAATTCATAAAATGGTAGAACATATTGAAATTTAAGCCATTTAGAGAGCATTATTTAATTAATTCCTAATTACTTAGAAAATTACCAAAATTCACTTTATTCCTCATTTTAATTAGAAAACATGACTAACAAATAGGTAAAAAGGCATATAAAAATGTGTATTTTTTAATGCTTAACAAATACCCCCAAACCTAGATTTTGCTAGTCCTCAAGCAAAACACAAAAGAAAAATAATAAAACTACTCAAAAATAAATGCCACTGTCGTAGGTAACCACGATTGCATTTAGCGTATGCAACAAGCCTTTTAAACCCCCAGGTGTCCCTGGATGGACGAGTGAAGTCTCGTGAGGGTTTGCAGCCATGCTACCCACAAACATGTATTTATAAAATTAACCTTATTCTTTATCTAAATGAAAAAGAAGTCAACTAAACATTTCAAAACACAGAACCTATTATCCCTTCAAATACACACTGCAATACTTAAGAAAACTAACCACACGTACTTGCATTTATAATCAACTGGAATATAGAAGCGCTCAAGTAAGTGGTTTTATTCTACACCTTCATCTTGGAAATTTCTGCTCAATATGATATAGCATGATACTTTAAATAATAGAAAGTGTAGAACATTATAGCAATACACTCTAAATCTCTGTTTCACACAGATCCAGTGTTACCCATTAACCAAAGAACATCAGAATCTACATGGTCATCGTAATCTTTAGGTTCATGATAGCACAAATTCTTGCGCGCCTCCTTCGGGTCCAACATTCTAGATTTGAGAGAATAATACACCATAGACTTTTTTTTTTCATTAGGACTGTGTAAGGCCTGACTTCAAGATGCTTAGGTTTAGCAATGACTCAGGCCAATGACTCCCAGCCAGTTGGCTTAGGGCATTAGGTTTTAAGATGGACCGCTTCGGACCTGAGCATCAGCCTAAGTTAATCCTATAATAGTCAAGAAGCCCTTTTCTTTATTTTCGTTTCCATTTTTTTTCAGCATATATATTTTCAAGCATCTTATTCTGTCCAGGCTGTATTATACTCTCAACCTATTTCCGGTTCCAAGCCCTTGCCATAGCCAAGTAAATGGTCTATCATGATCTTTTAAGCTCAACAGACAACCACACATCATCCAATGACTCTGACTAAAGACATCCCACTGAAGATTAGTATTCAACAAATCTCTAGAAGGTATTACTTTATGTAACTGGTGTGTGTGAGTGAATTTTATTAGCTTAAGCACTTGATCCAAGAGGACTGTAACAGAATGCTATTTCTCATTTAAGTGTCTCTATCCTCCAGTATACTTACTCACACTTCCAATGTAAATTAATCTCTTAAAAATTGAAGTATGCATCACGAAGGGATAAACTATGAAAAACCTATAAAAATACTAACAAACAACCTAAAATCTACAAAAAAAAAATATTTCTTAAATTTTTTTTAAATTTTTTTTTTAAATTCAAATCAAACAAGAAAATAACTAAGATATCCAAAACAAATATCTTCCTATACCCCCAAACCTGCATGAAACATTGTCCTCAATGTAAACAGATATGAAATAAGTACTGAGGAAAATAAATAGACGAGGGAAAGAAAGATAGTACCTGCACTCCACGAAAATGCTATAGTATCTATCAAAATGAAAAGAACAAGTGAAGCACAAGAATAGCATAAGAAAAAATAAGCACAAAAATAAAAATTCTAAAAACTTGGGTTGCCTCCCAGTAGCGCTAAGTTTTACGTCTTCAGCCAGACACAGCAATTAATCTTTAATCATGATAAATCGGGTCTCCCAGACTCAATTCATCAATTTGAGGTTGCTGCAATTCCAAGAATGGTTTAAGACGATGACCATTAACTTTGAATATATCACCATTCTTGGGGTTTTCTATTTCAACTGCTCCATGAGAATAAACAACACGAACTATAAAAGGTCCTGTCCATCGAGACTTCAATTTACCCGGAAACAGATGCAAACGAGAGTTGTATAAAAGAACTTTTTGCCCCGATGTAAAAGATTTTCGCAGAATATTTTGATCATGAACCTTTTTCATGCGATCCTTGTATGATTTTGCACACTCATAAGCATCATTACGAAGCTCATCCAACTCATTCAATTGCAGTTTCCTTTGAATTTCTGCTCTATTTAAATCAAAATTCAGGTGCTTAATTGCCCAATAAGCTTTATGCTCAATTTCAACAGGAAGATGACAAGCTTTCCCGTAAACAATACGGTATGGAGACATTCCAATGGGAGTTTTAAATGCAGTACGGTAAGCCCACAAAGCATCGGTGAGTCTCAGTGACCAATCTTTGCGATTAGGATTGACTGTCTTTTCTAAAATGTGCTTAATCTCCCGATTAGAAATCTCAACTTGACCGCTTGTCTGGGGATGGTATGGGGTAGCAATTTTGTGGGTTATGCCATATTTCTTCATTAACTGTTCAAAAACCCTATTACAGAAATGTTTTCCCCCATCACTTATGATAGCACGAGGAGAACCAAAACGTGCAAAAATATTATCCTTTAAGAATTGGACCACCACTTTGTGGTCATTGGTTTTACATGCTACGGCCTCTACCCATTTAGAGACATAGTCTACCCCCACAAGGATATAAAGATTGCCAAAAGAGTTAGAAAAAGGTCCCATGAAGTCAATACCCCATACATCAAAAAGGTCTATAATAAGGATTGGGGTTAAAAGCATCATGTTACGACGTGAAAGTGCTCCTAACTTCTGACATCTTTCACATGCTGAACAATAAGCATGACAGTCTTTGAAAATAGTAGGCCAATAAAATCCACACTGCAAAATCTTTGCAGCAGTCTTTTTAGAACTAAAATGGCCCTCACATGCTTGATCATGACAAAAAGAAATGATGCTTTCTTGATCATGTTTTGGAATACATCTCCTAATAATCTGATCGGGACAATACTTGAACAAGTATGGATCATCCCAAAAGAAATACTTAACTCGGGGCAAAAATTTGGACCTATCTTGGGAAGACCAATGAGATGGAATTTGTTCAGTTACCAGATAATTAACTATGTCCGCAAACCAAGGCAATTGGGATACTGCAAGTAATTGCTCATCAGGAAAAGATTCAGTTATGGGCAATGATTCATCAGTAAAATCAACTATCAACCTAGATAAGTGGTCGGCTACAACATTTTCGGAACCTTTCTTATCCCGAATTTCAATATCAAATTCTTGTAGCAATAATATCCATCGGAGAAGACGAGGTTTAGCATCTTTTTTAGATAAAAGATACTTCAATGCAGCATGATCCGAATAGATATAGACCTTCGATCCCAATAAGTAAGACCGAAACTTATCTAGAGCAAAGACTACTGCCAGCAACTCTTTTTCAGTTGTAGAATAATTAAGTTGAGCATCATTCAATGTTTTACTGGCATAGTAAATCACATGGGGAAGTTTATTAATTCGCTGCCCCAACACAGCACAAATAGCATAATCAGAGGCATCGCACATTATCTCAAAAGGTAGGCTCCAATCAGGCGGCCGAATAATAGGTGCAGATGTTAACTCTGATTTGAGTTTCTGAAAGGCATTATTGCAAGCATCATCAAAGACAAATGGTGTATCTTTTGCAAGAAGATTACACAAAGGTCTTGAAATTTTACTAAAGTCTTTAATGAATCTTCTGTAGAATCCAGCATGACCTAAAAAGGATCTGATTTCTTTCACAGTTCGTGGTGGTGGAAGATGTGAAATCAAATCAACTTTAGCTTTATCAACTTCAATGCCTTTATTAGATATAATATGCCCAAGAACAATTCCTTTCTGAACCATAAAATGACATTTCTCCCAGTTAAGTACCAGATTCTTCTCTTTACACCTCACTAACACTAATGATAGATGGTGCAGACATTCATCAAAAGTAGACCCAAAGACAGAAAAATCGTCCATGAATACCTCTAAAAATCGCTCTACCATATCAGAGAAAATGCTCAACATACACCTTTGAAAGGTAGCAGGTGCATTGCATAGGCCAAAGGGCATGCGACGGTAGGTAAAGGTACCAAAAGGACACGTGAAAGTGGTCTTTTCTTGGTCTTCAGGGGCTATGGGAATTTGGTTATAACCAGAATAACCATCAAGGAAGCAATAATATTCATGTCCCGCTAACCTTTCCAGCATTTGGTCAATGAAAGGAAGGGGAAAATGATCTTTTCTTGTCAAAGCATTCAACTTCCTATAATCAATACAGTCACGCCAACCTGTTTGAACTCGAGTTGGCACTAACTCATCAGCATCGTTTTTCACAACAGCTATGCCAGACTTTTTCGGTACAACTTGAACAGGACTTACCCATTTACTATCAGAGATTAGGTAGATAACTCCTACATCTAAAAGCTTAAGGATTTCAGCTCGAACAACTTCTTGCATTACAGGGTTAAGACGCCTTTGGGATTCACGAGAAGGCTTAGCATCATCCTCCAAATGAATTCTGTGCATAACAATAGAGGGACTGATGCCTTTAATATCTGCAATGGTCCACCCTATGGCTTCTTTGTGCTTTACAAGAACATCAAGTAATTTACGCTCTTGAGCTACATCTAGGTCAGATGCAATAATGACAGGTAAGGATTCAGCAGGACCTAAATAAGCATATTTCAGAGTATCAGGTAATGGTTTCAGGTCTAATTTAGGTGGCTCAACACTAGATGGAACTACTGGTGATGATGACAAAGCAAGAGGCTCCACTTTTGGTTGCCACCGTTCAGTACTCATCAGAGGTACAGACTCAAGCAATGAGTTTACTTGTTCAATTGACTGATCGATATCAAATTCACAACCAAAATGTGTTATGCATGCCTCTAAGGGATCTTGGGAATGTGTTTGAAGAAATGTTTCATGGACAAGTGTTTCAATCAGGCTTATTTCATTCACATCATCCATGTCAGGTGGTTGTTTACTGATGTCAAAAATGTTCAATTCCACCTTCATATTCCCAAAAGAAATTTGCATCACTCCATTTCTGCAATTAATGATAGCATTAGATGTAGCTAGAAATGGACGACCCAAAATGACAGGTATTTGCCCACTTATGTTCGGAATAGGTTGAGTATCAAGGACAACAAAGTCCACAGGGAAATAAAATGTATCAACCTTTATCAAAACTTCCTCAACAACACCTTGAGGAATTTTAACCGAACGGTCAGCTAATTGAAGTGTCATTGTCGTGGGTTTTAGCTCTCCCAGACCTAATTGCACATACACAGAGTAGGGCAATAAATTCACACTTGCCCCCAGATCTAACAAGGCTCGCTCAATTTGATGTTTCCCTATCATGCATGAAATTGTGGGACAACCAGGGTCCTTATATTTGATAGGAAATTTACATTGAATGACAGAGCTGACTTGTTCTGCTAGAAATGCCTTTTTAGGAACATTATTTTTCTTTTTGACAGAGACTAGATCTTTCAAAAATTTTGCATATGAAGGCACTTGTTGAATTGCATCTAGAAAAGGAATGTTTATTTGCACTTGTTTAAACACTTCTAGAATATCTCCATATTGTGCACCTTTTTTAGGATTGACTAGTCTTTGCGGATAAGGTGCCCTAGGTACAAAATTCTTAGGTGGAGAATCGCTGTCAACAGTTGGAGAAGAATTAATTTCTTTAGTCTCTATTTCAGTCTTAGTGTTCTCACTTTCTTTTTCAGACATTTCAATTTTATTATCAATTTGCTTTCCAGACCTAAGGGTAATCACGGATTGAACATGTTCCTCATTCTGTGAAGAATTGGAGCTACTACCAATGGAGAATTGGCCCTTCTGGTTAGGCACAGGTTGACTAGGGAATCTCCCTCTCTCTCTTTCTGCTAATTGAGTAGCCAATTGACCAACCTGAGTCTCTAACTTAGCAATTGCTTGAGTATTCATGTGTGTAGAGTTCTTCATCTCAAGCATAGCTTGGTTAGTTGACTGAATAACTTGGCTTGTAGATTGGATGAAAGATTTGAGAGTGTCCTCTAACGAGGATTGTTTTTGTGTAAGGGATGGAGATTGATTGGCTGGTTGTTGGTATTGGGTAGGAGGTTGAGACAAAGCTGGATAAGGTGGGTTGTTCTGCCTAAACTGATTATGCATGGGTTGCATAGGCTGCCCACCTACATTCATAGGTGGTTGACTTTGTCTCCAGGAGAAATTTGGATGATTTCTCCAACCTGAATTGTAGGTTTCAGAGAAAGGATTGCCTGTCGGCTTCCCATAATTGTTCAGGACATTGACTTGTTCTGCATAACACTCTGGATAAGTATTCATGGAAGGGCAGTTCAGAGATGTATGCATCGGGCTAGCACACACAAAGCATGCTTCATTCATGTTGAGGGCATTGATGCTTCGGTTCAAACTCAGGGCATCTATTTTGTTGGTTAACGCATCAAGTTTGACCTTAACATCTACGTCAACTTTGATTTCGTAGAGACCTCCCTTCTTAGGAGCTTGATGTTGTCTCTCCCTATGACCTGCAAAATCCCACTGTTGGGACCTTTCAGCTAATCGCTCGAAGAAGTTATAAGCTGCTTCACCTCCCAAGTCTAAGAACGCACCGCCATTCATTGATTCAATCATGTTGCGGTGTGTTTGAGTTAAGCCATTGTAAAAGTGTTGTATTAACCTCCATGTTTCAAACCCATGATGTGGACATTTTAGTAAAAGGTCTTCAAATCTTTCCCAACTCTCACAAAATTTTTCATTTTCATCTTCCATAAGTTAGTGATTTCTCTCTTTAATTCATTAGTTTTAGCCATTGGGAAGAATTTTGACAAAAATTTACTCATCAACATATCCCATGTTGTGATAGAATCAGCGGGAAGAGAATTTAACCATGCCTTGGCCTTGTCCTTCAAAGAGAAGGGGAAAAGGCGCAGACGAGCAGACTCATCAGAGAAGTCTGTGAACCTAAAAGTTGCACAAATTTCTAGAAAATCCTTTACATGCATGTAAGGATCCTCCCTGTTAAGACCATGATAATTGGGCAAAAGTTGAATTATCTGAGGTTTTAGTTCAAAATGCTTTGCAGAAGTTGCAGGCAACACTATGCAAGATGGA
Source organism: Houttuynia cordata (assembly GCA_039654745.1). Taxonomy (NCBI): domain Eukaryota; kingdom Viridiplantae; phylum Streptophyta; class Magnoliopsida; order Piperales; family Saururaceae; genus Houttuynia; species Houttuynia cordata. The sequence continues at coordinate 57,515,179 of CM077502.1, read as the reverse complement.
GGGTTGATTGTGATCGGAGAAAATAACTCCCTCAGAGATTTCTCAGGTTGCTCTTCCATTTTGAATGAAAGATCAATTTTAGTGTCACTATTATCTAAAGGATTAGAATTATTGCTAACCAAACGCAGTGTGTGATCATGTGTCCACGTGGTCATCCACCGTCAATCAACTCTCACGTGTTAAATTTTGTAAATTTTTAAATTTTTTTAAATTTTTTTTTGATTTTTTTTACTTAAAATTAACTGTAAGGGTAAAATTAGTCTTAGAATTTGATTTCCTACAAGTCCCCGGCAGCGGCGCCAAAAACTTGTTGTTGTTTTAATTAATCTCTTAATTTTACTCGCAAGTGTACGAATCGTGTTTGGAGTATAGTCGCACAATTCTTACGAGGTCGAACCCACATGGACTTGTGTAGTGGAAATCTAATTGAATCCTAACTAAACCCTTGACTAAACTATGAAACTTGTAGAAATTGATTAACTAAGTAACGACTGATTAAAATCAATTAACAGAATAAAAATCTGAACTTTATCAAATTAATAAAATACTAAGGCTTTGGAATCGGCATGCAATAAATTATAGAGAACCCTAACCCTTCAATTATTTATCATTCTCCAAATACTCGTAACAATCTAGAATCCTACTCACGTTGTTACGGAAGATTTTACTTTAATGCACAATTACTCATACAAAAATCACGTCCTTCATGCTATTTAAATTAACAACTCAAATCACTAAATGTATCCACTTACGAGTAAATCACAACTAGTATCCGATTTGTTATTTAACCAATTAAAACAAGCATGCATTGACAATAGTAATTCCAAATCATAGCAAAAACATTATTAATGCAATATCCGAAACTAACTACGCAATTAACACAAGAACACATAAACAATTAATGCATAATTCTATAATAAAAATATCAACTTTCATGAATATGGGAATCCCTACAATTACTGCAGCCTCATCCTAGCCTTAGCAACTGACTTAGCCAATCATACTAACAAAAACACATGTATAATTCATAATTGAACTCATCTAAATTGAAGAATAAAATTGACTTACAAGAATTTGATATTAAATGAAATATAGCAGAACTGTACTCTCGGTCGACTGTTCCCGGCGACAGTTTGAATCAGACTTCTTCTTCAAAGCCATGCACAACCGGAATGGAAATTGAAACAGAAAAAAACTCACTTTAATTGAAAGTAAAGTAACTTACAAGATTTTTCGAAATTAAGACACACACTGTTCCTCTTCCCAACACTGGCCAGTACAATCGTTACAGCTTCAACGCATCAAAACAGCCGGGATAAAATGAAACAGAATAAAAACTTTAAAATTGCAAAGAAAATAAAATCTACTGTTCTGGTTGTCTTCCCCAGTGGTCGGACCTCCTCTCGAATGAGGCTCTGCTCTGTTCTTATACAGATTGCCGATTCTTTTTCTCTCCTCCCAGAATCAGATCTTGCCCAATTAACTTCCTCTAATTTCAGCAATTTCCCCTTCAATTTCTCGTCCACTTATGTAATAAAAATTTCAGCTTTACCATTTTGAAACAGGACCAGAACACCAAAAAGGATCCTCTTTCCCAATCTGAGACAAAATCCGACTTTTTTTTCCGTCTCCAATCGAAATGAAATTAGGGACTTACCACTTTGAGACAGATTGGAAATTTGTCTTGCCCGATTCGGTTTTGTCACACGCGATTTTTTTTTCAAATTGAAAACTTCCAAATCGAGCACTCTTTCTGTTGCTGCTCTGATCGCGCTGCCTCGCGGTCGCCGGAAACCTCGCCGTGCTCTCTGCCGCCTTCGTATGACCGCTGCCGTGCCCAAGTTGCCGTCGATCCTTCTGCTCAGGCCGCCATCGATCTCCACCGGGACCCAGCCGCCGAGCACCTCGAGCTTCGCCGTCCAGCGCCTCGCCTTCGTCGGCCTCTCGAGCAGAGCTCGAGCTCTGCTCCTCTGTCCCGAATTTGTTTTTTTCTTTTTTTTTTCAGTGAACCGGCCGAACGGTTCGGCCCTTTCTTTCTCTTTTTTTTTCTTTTACTTGATTAAAACCCATCGAAGCAATGTCGTCCACTTGATCGAATCTGAATGCTCTTATCTTAACTCAGCGCCTGTCTTCCTCATCAGTGAACATCAACGGTCCAGATCTTCTCTGCGCGTGATCTCAGATCTTGGGTCGCTTTGGCATTTCAAAACCCGTCTAATGGCTTCACTTTTGACTGTTCAGCAGTACGAGCATGCGAACCTATACAAAATAAAACATGTCCCACATTAGACATGCCACATAATTCATAAAATGGTAGAACATATTGAAATTTAAGCCATTTAGAGAGCATTATTTAATTAATTCCTAATTACTTAGAAAATTACCAAAATTCACTTTATTCCTCATTTTAATTAGAAAACATGACTAACAAATAGGTAAAAAAGCATATAAAAATGTGTATTTTTTCTTGCTTAACAAAAACTATAATAAAGTAGCAATAATTCTAATCAAACACTAGCATAAATATAAGTTTAGGAGATAATAAAATGCGTATTTCATGTATAGATCATCGCCCCCGCACATCATTCGGCCCGTGAACCGGGTTCGGGTCGGGTCGGGCGGTGCGCGGGGCGTGACAGATAATCCCTTGACCAAGATGGTCATAGCTATCTATTTTAGAGCGTTGATGTCGATTTGAGGTTCCAATTGGAATTCAAATCATCTAAGACTTTTTGGTATTCTTATCTCTGATATTTTTATTATAAAATTCTAATGTGTATGAGAAATTCTCATCTAGGGCTGAGCATGAAAAGTATGTATTGATTGTATTATACTCCTTGGGTGAGTTGTCATTATTTGAAGTGTTTGGATTTCTGTGTTATTCCAAGAGGGAATTGTATGCTTTTGAGAAGCTTTGTTGTTCTACGCTACTCTAGTAAGTGAGTTATATGTTGCCCAAAGACTTTGACAATTCTATTTATACTCCGTGAGAGAGTCTATTCTAGTAAAAGATACCTTATGATCTTAGAGTATTGCGATCTCTATTCTTTTGAAATATTACCTATATTGTCACATGACTGTTTCCTCCACTAGAGATCTCGCGAGCTCTCTCCGAAGTGGATTCATAGTATGCTCAATTAAGCCATTGCTAGATCTTGTGAGGTCTCCGATTATTTATGCCCGAAGGGAGGCACTATACATACGTTAGACTAATGACATTACGGAAGGTCTTCAATCTCCGCCCATTGATCTACACAAGAACTATGAATTTTATTATCTTCTAAACTTATATTTATACTAGTGTTTGATTAGAATAACTACTACTTTAATATAGTTTTTGGTTTTTGTAGGAAACAAGAGTCATACACAAAAATGAGATAAAAAGTAACTCAAATGGTTAAATTATCATAACTTCATGTATAAATGTCGGATTGGACTGATTCAAGCTTCATCAAGAAGTCAGCTTTCCAACGCCACCAACCACGCGTAATTCGGAGTTCAGAGCGAAAAGTTATAGCCATTTGAAATTTATAAACAGTAACTACGATCGATCGCCTTAGCCACAAAAACAATGTATTAAAGGAAACGATCGATCGGACCTCAAAACGATCGATCGTATCTAATGGAATTTTTTATCCGCGCAAGACAGTAACTACGATCGATCGGTATTATACGGCGTCGATCACCAAGGCGATCGATCGAAGGAAAATAATGAAGGAATAGTGATCGATCGGTAGGCGAACGATCGGCAATACGGAGCGATCGATTGCCGTGTGCATAAAACTGAAATAAGACCTATTTCGACTCGGATTTGGAAAGGGACTTCGTGGTTTCTCTTCAAACTTATAAATAGGCCTTATGGGAGAACGTTTTGGGCTATCTTAAAACCCTTGGAGAATCTAGAGCTAAATTGGAGGCTAGAGCAAAGAAGAGAAGAACATGAAGAACATGATGGTGATTTCTCTTCCGATGCGAGGCTAAACACTTTTCCAAGGCATAGATGAAGCCCAATAATCTAGTTGTGTAGTTTCTTTTCTCTCATCTTATGTTTTACTCTAGTTGGTGTATGAATTTTATTGTGTAATCATTGTTAATTCAATAAAGGTTTGTTCTTTGTACTCGAAAGAGACAAGAGTGAATTCTTGTGAGTTTCAATCCTAGGAATACTTGCGTATCTAAGAGGAACGTAAGTAGACTGAGGTGTTATATATCAATAAAATTTCATTGGTTTATACTCGAGAGAGATAGATCACAATTTCATGTTTTAATTATTTTATGTGTTACATCCGAGAGGAGAGCACTATATATTTGAGTTGATAAGTGTATGTCCGAGAGGAATATGCTAGCCAATTGGAAATCTTTATTCAAAAGAGAGAGAGAAACGATACATTAATTTATTGTGGTGGATTCAAAGCCTTGGTCTTCTCTATATTAATTAATTCTCACTTAGTTTAGTTAAAGTTTATTGTTTTCTTAGTCTAGAATCAACACTGCTGCTTTTTTTTGAATTTTGTAAAATATTAATCCGTTCCTGAGGTTCGATAACCCTTTCAATATTCACTATAGTACAATTGCCTTGTGCACTTGCAAGAGTTTTATATTTAAACGATCACCCATCGTGTCTGTAAGCACTAGTGGGGCCAGCATCCTAGACGCATGGCAGGGTTCCAATGAGAGGACCCCTAGGGTGGTTATGGTATATTATTTTAGTCACTTGCGAACGACCAGTTCAACGAGCATAAATTATAACTCTTTTTACTATAAATGTCTGGAGCCTTTGATATAATTGTTATATGATCGTTTAAAATATAAAACCCTTGCAAGTGCACAAGGCAATTGTACTACGGTGAGTATTAAAGGGTTATCGAACCTCAGGAACGGATTAATATTTTACAAAATTCAAAAAAAAGCAGCAGTGTTGATTCTAGACTAAGAAAATAATGAACTTTAACTAAACTAAGTGAGAATTAATTAATATAGAGAAGACCAAGGCTTTGAATCCACCACAATAAATTAATGTATCGTTTCTCTCTCTCTTTTGAATAAAGATTTCCAATTGGCTAGCATATTCCTCTCGGACATACACTTGTCAACTCAAATATATAGTGCTCTCCTCTCGGATGTAACACATAAAATAATTAAAACATGAAATTGTGATCTATCTCTCTCGAGTATAAACTAATTAAATTTTATTGATATATAACACCTTAGTCTACTTACGTTCCTCTCGGATACGCAAGTATTCTTCGGATTGAAACTCATAAGAATTCACTCTTGTCTCTCTCGAGTACAAAGAACAAACCTTTATTGAATTAACGGTGATTACACAATAAAATCCATACACCAACTAGAGTAAAAACATAAGATGAAAGAAAAGAAACTACACTACCAGATTATTAGGCTTCATCTACGCCTTGGAAAGGTGTTTAGCCTCGCATCGGAAGAGAAATCACCATCGTGTTCTTCATCTCCTTCTCTCCTTTGCTTTAGCCTCCAATTTAGCTCTAGATTCTCCAAGGGTTGAATATGTGGTGCCCAAAATGTTCTCCCATAAGGCCTATTTATAAGTTTGAAGAGAAACCACGAAGTCCCCTTCCAAATCTAAGTCGAAATAGGTCTTATTTCGGTTTGCCGCATACGGCGATCGATCGCTCCGTATTGACGATCGTTCGCTATCCAATCGATCGCAATTCCTTCGTTATTTTTCTCCGATCGATCGCTTTGCCGATCGATGCCGTATGATACCGATCAATCGTAGTTACTGTCTTCGGCGATTGAAAAATTTCAGTAGATATGATCGATCGTTTTGAGTCCGATCGATCGTTTCCTTTAATACACTGCTTTTACGGCTCTTGCGATCGATCGCATTGATAGCCGATCGATCGTAGTTACTGTTCATAAAATTCAAATGGCTATAACTTTCTGTCCCGAACTCCGAATTGTGCGTGGTTGGTGGCGTTGGAAAGCTGACTTCTTGAACTTTAACATTAGACTTAAATCAGTCCAATCCGACATTTGTACACGAAGTTATAATGATTTAACCATTTGAGTTACTTTTCTCCTCATTTATGTGTATTACTCTTGTTTCCTACAAAAACCAAAAACTATATTAAAGTAGTAGTTATTCTAATCAAAACTAGCATAATCATAAGTTTAGGAGATAATAAAATACATATTTCATGTATAGATCATTATACTCTCCTTACTCATATGTTTGGTAGGAGCCTTATTGATGTTTTTCCTATACTTGCTAGTTGGAATTGTTGTTGGCTAACCTTTCAGGTGTATAGACCTTGGTTCAGTCCAGATGTTGTGGAATATCCAGAACCCTTTGTTGTCCTTATATCTCTTCATACTACTTTTTTTAATCCAGTGGGTTTTTACATCCTACTGAGTGTTTCTATGAAATACTCATGCATCCTCTGATGTAGGCGCAAAAGAAAGCCGAGTTCAGGAAGTTGCAATAGAGAAAATGCGGTTTGAGGAGCCATGAAGAGATCAGACGTTTACTTAGTTATTTGCTTTATTTATTTGATGATTTTGACATTGTTGGCCGTTGTGTGCCATAGACTCATTGGTTTATTTTATTTGTTTCCTTAAAGGATTATTACTGGATTAAAAATTAAGAAATTTATTTCATATTATTTAATAATGTCTACTATTATATTACACTGACTGCGGGCATAACTGGTTACACGTTCCTTTTGAGATGATTATAATTTATGGTAAGATCAACTGTTCGGTCGCGTGTCAGGATCTCTATCTCGAAATATATATTTGTTGGCTTTTATAATCCAATCGAGGTATGGGATTTCGAGGCGTGACAATTTTGGAACGGAGGGAATATTATTTATCCTTGCCTTTTTTATAAAATTATAAAAGATACCATTGAGAAAAATCAATGAAGAAAAAATTAAATTATTTTAGAGGAGATTTTCACGAAGAAGATAAATTATTCTAAAATCCACCTACGTAGCTGCTGCCGTCAGAGCACACGGTATCTCGTATTCGTAAAAACCTCCTCATAACGTCGTGTTTAGAAGAACGTCAATGAACGTGCTGTACAGAACGTCGTGTTTAGAACGTGGGCCCACACGATCCAACGTTTTCACCCTTGCACACGTTTCCGACACGTTTTATATCACACACGTTGTCTAACACTGGCTCAAAATTTATTCCCACAAATACCCTTCACTATCATTGCAGCCTCGTCTCGAATCGCCGCCATCACCAGTCCCCGCTCTGTCTCCACCGAGCAGCCAGCCGCATGCCGGTGGCCGGCGAAAAGCGTGGACCTTTCCGGAAAATTACCGACGAGCTTATCTCTCCCAGGTGATTCTTTTCCTCTTCTTCTTCTTTCCAAACCTGACCACAAAACCAGCTCGTTAGACACTAGTTCCCCATACAATGAGAAAGAACCAAAACCTGCCCATTTTCGGCCTTAATGTGCTCCGCCTCCTTTGCAGACCTCTTTCCTACTCTTCGGTTTCGGGGGGCAGCCAGTTGGGATTGGATTCCCATGGAACGAAATCAGACCTTGAGCTCCACCTGCGGTCGCTCTGCGAGAAACCCAATTGCCGGTTCTTGGAAGCAGTCACTCTCTTCAGTCGGGCGATCGACTCCGGCGCTTGCCCGTCGGCTGCCACCTCTAATTTCCTCGTTCATGCGTTCGCGAAGTCTAAAGAGTATGGTCTAGCTTTGACTGCTTATAGGTATATGGGGATTGCGAACATTCCACCAAACTTTCGCACTTTGACTTCATTGATTGATTGCTTGTTTCATACTCAGAATTCGCAGTTTGCGCTTGGGATTGTGGGTCTTGTCTTGAAGTCTGGTTTTGACTGTGGTCTCTATGTGTTTAATCTTGTTGTAAAGGGATTTTGCTATGAAAACAAGCTTTTGGAGGCTAAAGGACTTTTGAAATTAATTATGAAGGCTGGAATCGCGCCGGACACCTGTACTTATAATACAATTGTTAGTGGATTGTGTAAAGTGAAGAGATTTGAGGATGCAATGAGACTACTAACCGATATGCAGAATGCTGGCTGTGAGCCTGATGTGGTTACTTACACCATACTTATGAATTACTTGTGCAAGGATGGGAGGATCGATGAGGCCATGAGCTTGTTAATTGAGATGCATCAAAAAGACCTCAGTGTAGATGTTGTCACATATAGTGCCTTAATAAGTGGTTTTTGTGGCAAAGGAATGGTTGATCAGGCGCTTGAGCTCCTCCGGGAGATGCTAGAGAAGGGCGTTTTACCAAATGTTATTACTTATAATTTTTTAATTAACGGCCTCTGCAAGATGGGACATTTGGAGGATGCCGTGCAGATGTTTGACAAAATGAAAGAGCATGGACTCCACCCTAATGTTTTTACATATTCCAGTTTGATCGATGGTCTTTGTAAAGGTGGTAAAATCGATCATGCTTTGAGTCTTTTTCGTGTGATGATAGACAAGGGTGAAGAACCAAGCATCGTGACTTATAATATATTGATTAATGGGTTATGTGGGCAAGGTCTAACCGATGATGCTTTAAATTTGATGAGCAAGATGGTTGAGCGAGGGAAAAATCCAGATGTGATCACGTACAATACTTTGGTACAGGGTCTTTGTGGCACGCAACAGATAGATAAGGCCATTGAAATTCTTAATGCAATGATTAACGGGGAGTGTAATGTTAAACCTGATGTGATGATTTATAACACATTGATGCAGGGGCTCTGCAGGGAAGGCCATCTAAATGATGCCATAGAGCTTCGGCAGAAGATGATTGAGAATGCTATCCCTGAGAACTTGGTGACTTACAACATTCTAATTGATGGTTCTTTGAAGATACATAATGTTGAAATGGCTATGGAACTTTACCAAGAACTGATCAATGTAGGTTTCAAGCCAAATGGTTATACTTATAGTATAATGATTGATGGAATGTGCAAAATGAAAATACCAGATGAAGCAGAGCGCCTTTTGTCTGAAATGAAAATCTGTGGAGTTAATCCTTGTTTGGTCGATTACAACACTTTGTTGGTTTCCTTGTGCAAAAGACGTCATTTGGGTCAGGCGCTTAGTCTATTCCAAGAAATGAAGGCATCCGGATGTCTTCCTGACATAATATCTTATAATGCCCTAATTGATGGGGCATGTGATCTTGGAGACAGTAAAACCACAAAAGAGTTGCTGGTAGAAATGAATCAGAGAGGCTTGGATCCTGACAAAATAACATATTCTATATTGATAAACCATTTCTCTAAAATGGGTCAGTTTGATGAAGCCAAAAAAATATTTGAGAAAATGGTCACAGAGGGGCTTGCCCCAGATGTTGTTGTGTATGATTGCTTATTAAAAGGGCTTAGCAGTAAGGGCGAGAAAGAGGAAGTAGTACACTTGCTGAAACAAATGGAAGTCAAAGGTGTTGCTTTTGATGTAGGGATGGCATCTACCATCTTGAACCATCTCTGCTCAAATGTGAAAGATTCGGAGGTTATAAAAGTACTTTCGACCATCGCAGAAAAACGATGTTTCAACCAAAAGGTAGCTCATATATCAAGCTTTTGATAAATAGCTTAGAGTCTTCTGATATGCTCCAGCACAAAATTAACTTTATTTTGACTTTGATCAAGCTCTTGAAATCACATGCTGCAGCACAATTATGCAGAAAATTTCCAACTTATTTATGGTGATAAGTATAATTATTATTCCTATCTAGCTGAAGGATGAAATCTCCCTTCTTGATGAGAAAGCAAGACTACTTATGAAAGTAGGTTTCCATTGTACTGCTCTCCAGTAAATGAGACATATCTGCATTGCACATCTATTTCAGTAGCTGTGATGCAAAGGGGGCTCCAAATAGTGGCTAACTGGAGTTGAAGTGGAGCTGCATGTACCAAGAGCTTAAAAGTTGTTCTTGGAAAAATCAGTTTTGAAGTTTTTCTGATAGGTGAGCTGGTGCATTTTATTGTCGGAGTGCTGTTCTTCATACTCCTCTAAAGGCTGTGCTTGCTACATCCCCTTGCTTTCCAGGCTTTGTACCAGAAATTGCATTTTTCTTGCAAATGATACAGATTTATCCTCGCAATTGGTTATGAGGAGCCTATGGTGTGTAAGGTAAGTGTGTAAGAATTGCAGTGTCAAGTTAGTAATATGCACAGTACAACACTTGATATTTATTTCTACCATGAACTTTTTGGGCTTTTCCTTCATTTAACAGAAGCATTTGATGCCGATTATTTCTCTTGGCAAACCATTGGGAAAAAGGAATTTATTCCTGAACTCTATCTTGTAGACTGATGAGGGATGAAGTAAGTCCTATAGTTTAAAAAGTTTTTTGTTATGTTTTTAATGATGTATTTTAAGTCTGTGGTATACATTTTACTTTCTCAAACCGTGGGAGTCAGAAAATTACCAGAGAGCTACAAACGGCAAAGTGCTCTTTAAATGTTTACTATTTGGTTTAGTTTTTTTTCAATTTTAACTAAAAAATCTGATGAGTCAGATTATGCTTACGGCCATTACTTTGCACTATGGTAGTATTAATACAGGATGAGTTTACGGATTGTTGATCATTGATAACAGGAGAACTTCCAAAAAAATGATGCTGTCATCCTTACTTAAAAACTAGTTTGATAAATGCCACTGATAAGTCTAATCCAATGTCTCAATTCCATTGTGCATATTAGTTTTTCTGGGATGGTAGTGGGTATGGAAAAGTTAGGATTCTAGACAGGTGTGGAATACTGGCTTCGGCTGTTTTTTTGCATCTTTCAAAAATCTATGTAAGTTGACAAAGTTGTATTGAGTTATGAAAGTTTTATGCTGTTGCAATGCTTTAATATTGAGACAGGTGATCCAAGCTATTGATGCTACTAGTAATGTCACCTGGCTTAGCTATCTAATTTGATTGTATGCAGGGACTGGTCTGTTGACAACCTTCTTTAGACTTTTAATGTGTTCTGGACCCCCTCCTGAGTGCTGTAATGATTGGTCAGTATGTGTGCTAGAATCATATCAATACAGCACATTTTAACTGATGACGTTATATCAGATGATGAAAGGTTTGATTTCATATATACGCGTTTATTTTAGTTAATGAACAGGTAGATGTGTGTGGTCTTCTATTTTGCAACTATTTAAATAATACAAAAAGTTATATTTAGTTATATTAGTCATAAAGCGTGTATGGAACTTTCCTAGATGATGTTGCTAATGTGTAACTCATAATCATAATCATAATCATAATCATAATCAAGTAGCACATTTTCTCAACTATTTGGAGTCGGTGACAAGGATCTTACTCCTCCATTCTGGCCTGTTTTGGACTACCTCTTTTGTAACGGATAATAAAGTTCTTTTTTATTAACTCCATCCAAGTTCTCTTAGGTCTTCCTCTCCCTCTTTTGGCATCATTTACATGCATCCTTTCTAATCTTCTCACAGGGGCATCTATTGGTCTTCTTTGCATATGCCCTAAAGGAGTTACACCCTAACACACCCTACATTTCCTCAACTTCTCCCCTAAAGGAGTTACTGTTAAGCAAGAAAAATACACATTTTTATATGCCTTTTTACCTATTTGTTAGTCATGTTTTCTAATTAAAATAAGGAATAAAGTGAATTTTAGTCATTTGTTTAGTAATTAGGAATTAATTAAATAATGCTCTCTAAATGGCTTAAATTTCAATATGTTCTACAATTTTATGAATTATGTGGCATGTCTAATGTGGGACATATTTTATTTTGTATAGGTTCAAATGTTCGGACTGCAGAACAGCTAAATTGACTCCAATAGACGGGTTTTGAAGTGCCAAAGCGACCCAAAAGCTGAGATAACGTGCAGAGAAGATCTAAGCCGTTGATGTTCACTGATGAAGAAGACAGGCGCGGAATTAAAAGATGGACGTTTAGATTTGATCCGGCGAATGAGCTTGATACAACGGGTTTTATTTGATCAAAAGAAAAAAAAAAGAAAAAGAGAGAAAAGCCGGTTCGTTGGGCCGGTTCACCGAAACAAAATAAAAAAAAAGGGGAAAGAAAAGAAAACCCGAGCGATAGCTCGGGTGTTCTTCAGAACAGAGGAGCTGCTCGAGCGCTCCTGGGTCCCGGTGGAGCTCGACAGCGACGGAGGCGATGGACAGCGATCATGTGCGAGGAGCAGATCGAGCGACGGCGGCTATGCCCTGGGTTCCGGCGACATGGATGGCGGCGGCGGAGCTCACGGCGAGGTTGGAGGCCGAGTTGAGGAGGAGAAAAACAGAACAGAGCAACCTCTGTTTTGGAAAGTCTCGATTTGGAAATACATGTAAAACAAAGTTGATTTGGGAAAAGATGATTTGCAACTCCGGTTCAAAATGGTAAGTGTTCCTATTTCTATTTGAATTGAGATTCAAAGAGGGGCGGATTTTGGCTCAAAGGGGAAAGTTACAGTTTTTGGGTGCCTCGGTTCTGTTCGAGAGGATTAAAGATGATATTTTTACTGCACAATCGGACTCGATTTGAAACAATTCGAAGGGCGAATGGCCGGATTTAGAAGATCTACTCGTTTGGCTTGGAAAGATTTCTGATTTAGGAATGGAGAAGAACTGGAGGCAGTTCTATATAAACAGGGGAACCGAGAGCAGTAGGGCCGACAGAGAAGACGACCAGACAGATTTTCTTGTTTATAGTTCAGTTTTCATTTTTTTGACTTTCTTTCTGTATTTTTCATCTCAGTGTTTTGTTGAGTTGAGGCTGTAACGACTCTATTATGAACAGTAAATTGCTCGAGGCTTCCAGTCGAGATTCTCATTTCACAGTTCAAAGTTTTTAGTTCTTTTTCAATTTTTAATTTCAGTTTTAGATTTTTATTTCCCAAATGTGTAATTTAATTTCGATTGTAATTCCGGAGATTCAAGTGCAAGGAGTGACACTTTGTGGCTGATTCAAAGGAAGATCAAAGTTGACATTTTTATTTATTTCTTCAAGTCAAGTAAGTTAATTCTTTTAATTCCAATGAATTTTATTATGCATTTTACCTCTGTTTTAGTTGATATGTGTGGCTAGATTTGTTGCTAAGGCTAGGATGAGGCTGTAGTAGTTGTAGAGAATGCCTGATATGTGAAAGTTGATATTTTTCTCCTAGGATTATGCTATAATGTTTATGCGTTCCTGTTATTAATTGCGTAGTTATTTTCAGATATAGCATTAATCATGTTTTTGCTATGATTTGGAATTACTATTGTCAATGCATGCTTGTTTTAATTGGTTAAATAACAAATCGGATATTAGTTGTGATTTACTCGTAAGTGGATACATCTAGTGATTTGAGTTGTTAATTTAAATAGCATGAAGGACGTGATTTTTGTATGAGTAATTGTGCATTAAAGTAAAATCTTCCGTAGCAACGTGAATAGGATTCTAGATTGTTACGAGTATTTGGAGAATGATAAATAATTGAATGGTTAGGGTTCTCTATAATTTATTGCATGTCGATTCCAAAGCCTTAGTATTTTATTAATTTGATAAAGTTCAGATTTTTATTCTGTTAATTGATTTTAATTAGTCGTTAGTTAGTTAATCAATTTCTACAAGTTTCATAGTTTAGTCAAGGGTTTAGTTAGGATTCGATTAGATTTCCGCTACACAAGTCCCTGTGGGTTCGACCTCGTAAGAATTGTGCGACTATACTCCAAACACGATTCGTACACTTGCGAGTAAAATTAAGAAGATTAATTAAAACAACAAGTTTTTGGCGCCGCTGCCGGGGACTTGTAGGAAATCAAATTCTAAGACTAATTTTACCCTTGCTGTTAATTTTAGGTAAAAAAAATCAAAAAAATTTAAAAAATTAAAAATTAAAAATTTTAAACACGTGAGAGTTGATTGACGGTGGATGACCACGTGGACACGTGATCACACACAGCGTCTGGTTAGCAATAATTCTAATCCTTTAGAGAATAGTGAAACTAAAATTGATCTTTCATTCAAAATGGAAGATCAACCTGAGAAATCTCTGAGGGAGTTATTTTCTCCAATCACAATCAACCCTCCATCTTGCATAGTGTTGCCTGCAACCTCTGCAAAACATTTTGAACTAAAACCTCAGATAATTCAACTGTTGCCCAATTATCATGGTCTTAACAGAGAGGATCCTTACATGTATGTAAAGGATTTTCTAGAAATTTGTGCAACTTTTAGGTTCACAGACTTCTCTAATGAGTCTGTTCGTCTGCGCCTTTTCCCCTTCTCTTTGAAGGACAAGGCCAAGGCATGGTTAAATTCTCTTCCCGCTGACTCTGTCATAACATGGGATATGTCGGTGAGCAAATTCTTGTCCAAATTCTTCCCAATGGCCAAAACTAATGAATTAAAGAGAGATATCACTGACTTCATGGAAGATGAAAATGAAAAATTTTATGAGAGTTGGGAAAGATTTGAAGACCTTTACTAAAATGTCCACATCATGGGTTTGAAACATGGAGGTTAATACAACACTTTTACAACGGCTTAACTCAAACACACTGCAATATGATTGAATCAATGAATGGTGGTGCTTTCTTAGACTTAGGAGGTGAAGCAGCTTAAAACTTCTTAGAGCGATTAGCTGAAAGGTCCCAACAGTGGGATTTTGCAGGTCATAGGGAGAGACAACATCAAGCTCCTAAGAAGGGAGGTCTCTACGAGATTAAAGAGGACGTAGATGTTAAGGTCAAACTTGATGCGTTAACCAAGAAAATAGATGCCCTGAGTTTGAACCGAAGCATCAATGCCCTCAACATGAATGAAGCATGCTCTGTGTGTGCTAGCCCGATGCATACATCTCTGAACTGCCCTTCTATGAATACTTATCCAGAGTGTTATGCAGAACAAGTCAATGTTCTAAACAATTATGGGAAGCCGACAGGCAATCCTTTCTCTAAAACCTACAATTCAGGTTGGAGAAATCATCCAAATTTCTCCTGGAGACAAAGTTAACCAACTATGAATGTAGGTGGGCAGCCTATGCAACCAATGCATAATCAGTTTAGGCAGAGCAACCCACCTTATCCAGCTTTTCTCAACCTCCTACCCACTATCAACAACCTGTCACTCAATTTCAGAGTCTTACACAAAAACAATCCTCGTTAGAGGACACTCTCAAATCTTTCATCCAATCTACAAGCCAAGTTATTCAGTCAACTAACCAAGCTATGCTTGAGATGAAGAACTCTACACACATGAATACTCAAGCAATTGCTAAGTTAGAGACTCAGGTTGGTCAATTGGCTACTCAATTAGCAGAAAGAGAGAGAGGGAGATTCCCTAGTCAACCTGCGCCTAACCAGAAGGGCCAATTCTCCATTGGTAGTAGCTCCAATTCTTCACAGAATGAGGAACATGTTCAATCCGTTATTACCCTTAGGTCTGGAAAGCAAATTGATAATAAAATTGAAATGTCTGAAAAAGAAAGTGAGAACACTAAGACTGAAATAGAGACTAAAGAAATTAATTCTTCTCCAACTGCTGACAGCGATTCTCCACCTAAGAATTTTGTACCTAGGGCACCTTATCCGCAAAGACTAGTCAATCCTAAAAAAGGTGCACAATATGGAGATATTCTAGAAGTGTTTAAACAAGTGCAAATAAACATTCCTTTTCTAGATGCAATTCAACAAGTGCCTTCATATGCAAAATTTTTGAAAGATCTAGTCTCAGTCAAAAAGAAAAATAATGTTCCTAAAAAGGCATTCCTAGCAGAACAAGTCAGCTCTGTCATTCAATGTAAATTTCCTATCAAATATAAGGACCCTGGCTGTCCCACAATTTCATGCATGATAGGGAAACATCAAATTGAGCGAGCCTTGTTAGATCTGGGGGCAAGTGTGAATTTATTGCCCTACTCTGTGTATGTGCAATTAGGTCTGAGAGAGCTAAAACCCACTTCAATGACACTTCAATTAGCTGACCGTTCGGTTAAAATTCCTCGAGGTGTTGTTGAGGATGTTTTGATTAAGGTTGATACATTTTATTTCCCTGTGGACTTTGTTGTCCTTGATACTCAACTTGTTCCGAACATAAGTGGGCAAATACCTGTCATTTTGGGTCGTCCATTTCTAGCTACCTCGAATGCTATCATTAATTGCAGAAATGGAGTGATGCAAATTTCTTTTGGGAATATGAAGGTGGAATTGAACATTTTTGACATCAGTAAATAACCACCTGACATGGATGATGTGAATGAAATAAACCTGATTGAAACACTTGTCCATGAAACATTTCTTCAAACACATTCCCAAGATCCCTTAGAGGCATGCTTAACACATTTTGGTTGTGAATTTGATATCGATCAGTCAATTGAACAAGTAAACTCATTGCTTGAGTCTGTACCTCTGATGAGTACTGAACGGTGGCAACCAAAAGTGGAGCCTCTTGCCTTATCATCATCACCAGTAATTCCATCTAGTGTTGAGCCACCTAAATTAGTCCTGAAACCATTACCTGATACTCTGAAATATGCTTATTTAGGTCCTGCTGAATCCTTACCTGTCATTATTGCATCTGACCTAGATGTGGCTCAAGAGCGTAAATTACTTGATGTTCTTGTAAAGCACAAAGAAGCCATAGGGTGGACCATTGCAGATATTAAAGGCATCAGTCCCTCTGTTGTTATGCATAGAATTCATTTGGAGGATGACGCCAAGCCTTCTCGTGAATCCCAAAGGCGTCTTAACCCTGTAATGCAAGAAGTTGTTCGAGCTGAAATCCTTAAGCTTTTAGATGTAGGAGTTATCTACCCAATCTCTGATAGTAAATGGGTAAGTCCTGTTCAAGTTGTACCGAAAAAGTCTGGCATAACTGTTGTGAAAAACGATGCTGATGAATTAGTACCAACTCGAGTTCAAATGGGTTGGCGTGTCTGTATTGATTATAGGAAGTTGAATGCTTTGACAAGAAAAGATCATTTTCTCCTTCCTTTCATTGACCAAATGCTGGAAAGGTTAGCGGGACATGAATATTATTGTTTTCTTGATGGTTATTCTGGTTATAACCAAATTCCCATAGCCCCTGAAGACCAAGAAAAGACCACTTTCACGTGTCCTTTTGGTACCTTTGCCTACCGTCGCATGCCCTTTGGGCTATGCAATGCACCTGCTACCTTTCAAAGGTGTATGTTGAGCATTTTCTCTGATATGGTAGAGCGATTTTTAGAGGTATTCATGGACGATTTTTCTGTCTTTGGGTCTAATTTTGATAAATGTCTACACCACCTATCTTTAGTGCTAGTGCGGTGTAAAGAGAAGAATATGGTACGTACTTAACTGGGAGAAATGTCATTTTATGGTTCAAAAAGGAATTGTTCTTGGGCATATTATATCTAATAAAGGCATTGAAGGTGATAAAGCTAAAATTGATTTGATTTCACATCTTCCACCACCACGAACTGTGAAAGAAATCAGATCATTTTTAGGCCATGCTGGATTTTACAGAAGATTCATTAAAGACATTAGTAAAATTTCAAGACCTTTGTGTAATCTTCTTGCAAAAGATACACCATTTGTCTTTGATGATACTTGCAATAATGCCTTTCAGAAACTCAAATCAGAGTTAACATCCGCACCTATTATTCGGCCGCCTGATTGGAGCCTACCTTTCGAGATAATATGCGATGCCTCTGATTATGCTATTGGTGCTGTGTTGGGGTAGCGAATTAATAAACTTCCCCATGTGATTTACTATGCCAGTAAAACATTGAATGATGCTCAACTTAATTATTCTACAACTGAAAAAGAGTTGCTGGCAGTAGTCTTTGCTCTAGATAAGTTTCGGTCTTATTTATTAGGATCGAAGGTCTATATCTATTCGGATCATGCTGCATTGAAGTATCTTTTATCTGAAAAAGATGCTAAACCTCGTCTTCTCCGATGGATATTATTGCTACAAGAATTTGATATTGAAATTCGGGATAAAAAAGGTTCCGAAAATGTTGTAGCCGACCACTTATCTAGGTTGATAGTTGATTTTACTAATAAATCATTGCCTATAACTGAATCTTTTCCCGATGAGCAATTACTTGCAGTGTCCTAGTTGCCTTGGTTTGCTAACATAGTTAATTATCTGGTAACTGAACAAATTCCATCTCATTGGTCTTCCTAAGATAGGTCCAAATTTTTATCCAGGGTTAAGTATTTCTTTTGGGATGATCCATACTTGTTCAAGTATTGTCCCGATCAGATTATTAGGAGATGTATTCCTGAACATGATCAACAAAGCATCATTTCTTTTTGTCATGATCAAGCATGTGGGGGCCATTTTAGTTCTAAAAAGACTGCTGCAAAGATTTTGCAGTGTAGATTTTATTGGCCTACTATTTTTAAAGACTGTCATGCTTATTGTTCAGCATGTGAAAGATGTCAGAAGTTAGGAGAACTTTCACGTTGTAACATGATGCTTTTAACCCCAATCCTTATTATAGACCTTTTTGATGTATGGGGTATTGACTTCATGGGACCTTTTCCTAACTCTTTTGGCAATCTTTATATCCTTGTGGGGGTAGATTATGTCTCTAAATGGGTAGAGACCGTAGCATGCAAAACCAATGACCACAAAGTGGTGGTCCAATTCTTAAAAGACCATATTTTTGCACGTTTTGGTTCTCCTCGTGCTATCATAAGTGATGGGGGAAAACATTTCTGTAATAAGGTTTTTGAACAGTTAATGAAGAAATATAGCATAACTCACAAAATTGCTACCCCATACCATCCCCAGACAAGCGGTCAAGTTGAGATTTCTAATAGGGAGATTAAGCATATTTTAGAAAAGACAGTCAATCCTAATCGCAAAGATTGGTCACTGAGACTCACCGATGCTTTGTGGGCTTACCGTACTGCATTTAAAACTCCCATTGGAATGTCTCCATACCGTATTGTTTACGGGAAAGCTTGTCATCTTCCTGTTGAAATTGAGCATAAAGCTTATTGGGCAATTATGCACCTCAATTTTGATTTAAATAGAGCAGGAATTCAAAGGAAATTGCAGTTGAATGAGTTAGATGAGCTTCGTAATGATGCTTATGAGTGTGCAAAATCATACAAGGATCGTATGAAAAAGGTTCGTGATCAAAATATTCTGCGAAAATCTTTTACATCGGGGCAGAAAGTTCTTTTATACAATTCTCGCTTACATCTGTTTCCGGGTAAATTGAAGTCTCAATGGACAGGACCTTTTATAGTTCGTGTTGTTTATTCTCATGGAGCAGTTGAAATAGAAAACCCCAAGAATGGTGATATATTCAATGTTAATGGTCATCGTCTTAAACCATTCTTGGAATTGCAGCAACCTCAAATTGATGAAATGAGTCTGGGAGACCCGAGTTATCATGATTAAAGATTAATAGCTGTGTCTGGCTGAAGACGTTAAACTTAGCGCTACTGCGAGGCAACCCAAGTTTTTAGAATTTTTATTTTTGTGCTTATTTTTCCTCATGCTATTCTTGTGCTTCACTTGTTCTTTTTATTTTGATAGATACTATAGCGTTTCAGTGGAGTGCAGGTACTATCTTTCCTTCCCTCGTCTATTTATTTTCCTCAGTACTCATTTCATATCTTTTTACATTGAGGACAATGTTTCATGCAGGTTTGGGGGTATAGGAAGATATTTGTTTAGGATATCTTAGTTATTTTCTTGCTTGTTTTAAATTTTGTAAAAAAAATTAATTAAAAAAATTAAAAAATTAAAAACAAAATTTTTTTAAATTTTTTTTGTAGTTTTTAGGTTGTTTGTTAGTATTTTTATAGGTTTTGGTAGTTTATCCCTTCGTGATGCATACTTCAATTTTTAAGAGATTAATTTACATTGGAAGTGTGAGTAAGTATACTGGAGGATAGAGACACTTAACTGAAAAATAGCATTCTGTTACAATCCTCTTGGATCAAGTGCTTGAGCTAATAAAACTCACTCACACACACCAGTTACATAAAGTAATACCTTCTAGAGATTTGTTGAATACTAATCTTCAGTGGGATGTCTTTAGTCAGAGTCATTGGATGATGTGTGGTTATCTGTTGAGCTTAAAAGATCATGATAGACCATTTATTTGGCAATGGCAAGGGCTTGGAACCGGAAATAGGTTGAGAGTATAATACAGCCTCGACAGAATAAGATGCTTGAAAATATATATGCTGAAAAAAAAATAGAAACGAAAGTAAAGAAAAGGGCTGCTTGACTATTATAGGATTAACTTAGGCTGATGCTCAGGTCCGAAGCGGTCCATCTTAAAACCTAATGCCCTAAGCCAACTGGCTGGGAGTCATTGGCCTGAGTCATTGCTAAACCTAAGCATCTTGAAGTCAGGCCTTACACAGTCCTAATGAAAAAAAAAAGTCTATGGTGTATTATTCTCTCAAATCTAGAATGTTGGACCCGAAGGAGGCGCGCAAGAATTTGTGCTATCATGAACCTAAAGATTACGATGACCATGTAGATTCTGATGTTTTTTGGTTAATGGGTAACACTGGATCTGTGTGAAACAGAGATTTAGAGTGTATTGCTATAATGTTCTACACTTTCTATTATTTAAAGTATCATGCTATATCATATTGAGCAGAAATTTCAAAGATGAAGATGTAGAATAAAACCACTTACTTGAGCGCTTCTATATTCCAGTTGATTATAAATGCAAGTACGTGTGGTTAGTTTTCTTAAGTATTGCAGTGTGTATTTGAAGGGATAATAGGTTTTGTGTTTTGAAATGTTTAGTTGACTTCTTTTTCATTTAGATAAAGAATAAGGTTAATTTTATAAATACATGTTTGTGGGTAGCATGGCTGCAAACCCTCACGAGACTTCACTCGTCCATCCAGGGACACCTGGGGGTTTAAAAGGCTTGTTGCATACGCTAAATGCAATCGTGGTTACCTACGACAGTGGCATTTATTTTTGAGTAGTTTTATTATTTTTCTTTTGTGTTTTGCTTGAGGACTAGCAAAATCTAGGTTTGGGGGTATTTGTTAAGCATGAAAAATACACATTTTTATATGCCTTTTTACCTATTTGTTAGTCATGTTTTCTAATTAAAATAAGGAATAAAGTGAATTTTAGTCATTTGTTTAGTAATTAGGAATTAATTAAATAATGCTCTCTAAATGGCTCAAATTTCAATATGTTCTACTATTTTATGAATTATGTGGCATGTCTAATGTGGGACATATTTTATTTTGTATAGGTTCAAATGTTCGGACTGCAGAACAACCAAATTGACGCCAATAGACGGGTTTTGAAGTGCCAAAGCGACCCAAAAGCTGAGATAACGTGCAGAGAAGATCTAAGCCGTTGATGTTCACTGATGAAGAAGACAGGCGTGGAATTAAAAGATGGATGTTCAGATTTGATCTGGCGGACGAGCTTGATACAACGGGTTTTATTTGATCAAAAGAAAAAAAAAAAGAAAAAGAGAGAAAAGCCGGTTCGTTGGGCCGGTTCATTGAAACAAAATAAAAAAAAAGGGGAAAGAAAAGAAAACCCGAGCGATAGCTCGGGTGTTCTTCAGAACAGAGGAGCTGCTCGAGCGCTCCTGGGTCCCGGTGGAGCTCGACAGCGACAGAGGCGATGGACAGCGATCATGGGCGAGGAGCAAATCGAGCGACAGCGGCTATGCCCTGGATTCCGGCGACATGGATGGCGGCGGCGGAGCTCACGGCGAGGTTGGAGGCCGAGTTGAGGAGGAGAAAAACAGAACAGAGCAACCTCTGTTTTGGAAAGTCTCGATTTGGAAATACATGTGAAACAAAGTTGATTTGGGAAAAGATGATTTGTAACTCCGGTTCAAAATGGTAAGTGTTCCTATTTCTATTTGAATTGAGATTCAAAGAGGGGCGGATTTTGGCTCAAAGGGGAAAGTTACAGTTTTTGGGTGCCTCGGTTCTGTTCGAGAGGATTAAAGATGATATTTTTACTGCACAATCGGACTCAATTTGAAACAATTCGAAGGGCGAATGGCCGGATTTAGAAGATCTACTCGTTTGGCTTGGAAAGATTTCTGATTTAGGAATGGAGAAGAACTGGAGGCAGTTCTATATAAACAGGGGAACCGAGAGCAGTAGGGCCGACAGAGAAGACGACCAGACAGATTTTCTTGTTTATAGTTCAGTTTTCATTTTTTTGACTTTCTTTCTGTATTTTTCATCTCAGTGTTTTGTTGAGTTGAGGCTGTAACGACTCTATTATGAACAGTAAATTGCTCGAGGCTTCCAGTCGAGATTCTCATTTCACAGTTCACAGTTTTTAGTTCTTTTTCAATTTTTAATTTCAGTTTTAGATTTTTATTTCCCAACTGTGTAATTTAATTTCGATTGTAATTCCGGAGATTCAAGTGCAAGGAGTGACACTTTGTGGCTGATTCAAAGGAAGATCAAAGTTGACATTTTTATTTATTTCTTCAAGTCAAGTAAGTTAATTCTTTTAATTCCAATGAATTTTATTATGCATTTTACCTCTGTTTTAGTTGATATGTGTGGCTAGATTTGTTGCTAAGGCTAGGATGAGGCTGTAGTAGTTGTAGAGAATGCATGATATGTGAAAGTTGATATTTTTCTCCTAGGATTATGCTATAATGTTTATGCGTTCCTGTTATTAATTGCGTAGTTATTTTCAGATATAGCATTAATCATGTTTTTGCTATGATTTGGAATTACTATTGTCAATGCATGCTTGTTTTAATTGGTTAAATAACAAATCGGATATTAGTTGTGATTTACTCGTAAGTGGATACATCTAGTGATTTGAGTTGTTAATTTAAATAGCATGAAGGACGTGATTTTTGTATGAGTAATTGTGCATTAAAGTAAAATCTTCCGTAACAACGTGAATAGGATTCTAGATTGTTACAAGTATTTGGAGAATGATAAATAATTGAATGGTTAGGGTTCTCTATAATTTATTGCATGTCGATTCCAAAGCCTTAGTATTTTATTAATTTGATAAAGTTCAGATTTTTATTCTGTTAATTGATTTTAATTAGTCGTTAGTTAGTTAATCAATTTCTACAAGTTTCATAGTTTAGTCAAGGGTTTAGTTAGGATTCGATTAGATTTCTGCTACACAAATCCCTGTGGGTTCGACCTCGTAAGAATTGTGCGACTATACTCCAAACACGATTCGTACACTTGCGAGTAAAATTAAGAAGATTAATTAAAACAACAACAGTTACCCCCTAAAGGAGTTACTCCTAAACTCTCATGAATATATTCATTTCTAATCCTATCTCTCCTATTTATCCCACTCATTCACCTTAGCATTCTCATTTCGGCTATATTCAATTTATCTATATGACTTCTCTTTAGTACCCAGCACTCCGCTTTATAGAGTATTGCAAGCCTAATAGTTGATCTTTCTTCTTGGGTATAAAAAATTTGATTATGATTATATATTTGACTGAGCTTTCTTACCTGCATGCTGAAGCAGTATTTGAACGCTTCTTCTTGGGTATAAAATAGATTGTAGCAAGACGAGCATCTTTAGAATAGAAAGCAAGGGCGTCTATATGTTGTCTGCTGCTATCGAGCTCTATCAGGAAATGATTAAAATATATGAAGGCAAATGGCATTATGTATAATGGTTGACTGGCTGCTAAATGAAGGTGGTGGATGCAGTTGAATGGCTTTTCATTGTGGAGGAAACATCAGAAAAAACAACAAAAATTGCTGACAGAAATAAATCAGAGGAAAACTAACTCCTGACTGTATATACATATATCAGTCATTTATTTGGTAATAGACAATCTCCTAAAATGTTCAGTTTTGTACCAGAAAATGTTGAGGAGTTGATTTGTGGGGTCTACCCCTGTTGTTGCTGCACTTGATTCTTCTTGGAGAGGGGTAGGGATAAGAAATCTGTGGATTGTATCGATGGACACTGAACAATACAGTAGATTCTGAGAAATTTTTGCACTCTACGGTCTGTATAATCGGAGTATAGGCTTAATTTGCCTTCCCTCTCCTCAGTGGAAGAGAGCGAAGCTAGGTGGTACATACCTAATTGAGTTGATAAGAAAAGGGCAAGTTTCTCTTGTGCCAAGGAAAAGAACAGAAATGTATCATAATTTATGTATGTAACCAAAGAATGCTTTTTTCGAAAGGGGAAAAATAAAAGAATACTGGCATGGACACCACCCACCAAATTGTTGGGATTTGGTGATTGATGATGACAATGTTACTGTTGCTGCTAATTAAAATTTGTGTCACTCTATTTGTTTTGATTCTGAAGTCAATCATATAGAAATTTCTGCCCCCACTTGTAGATTCTCAATACTTTTTGTGAAAAGAAATAACGGAGGTCTTTGAGGTAGCAGTTGGCTACAGGTTGAAGACCCTTTGCAAGTTGTTGGGACTTGACTCTAGTAGGCTACCTTCCGCCCTGCTTCAAATTCGACTGAAGCCGACTGGTCCAGCAAACCTGTTCACAACTTTGTAATCATCAAAGCAATTGGATCGGTTGTCAAACTCAAAGAATTGGAGAAGGCACAACGTGGATAGTCAGAGTCCGGTCACAGGCTGACAGTTGACACAAGTTGGGTGACTGACAGCGTCATCCTACATTTTACCTCACAGGCAACCAGGGTGTCGTCCGTGCACTCATGGAATTCCCAAAACCAGCTGAGCTGATGGTCACAAGTGACCAGACTCACCACAAAAGTTTTTCTTGTTTGGTGGCATCTAAAATGGTGGGATGGTGTTTTGGCCTGTGATCAATTTTCTTAAATGTAAGTCAAGAAGTTTAGAGATTTTAATTAGCTTTTCAGGCCCGGCCAACTCGGCCTCTCGGACTATGCCTCAGCTCAGAAGATCTTAAGTTCTTTACCAACTGCAATAGGAGTAGGATCCTGTAAAACTGTTTAAGTTTTCTCCACCTTGGAGAATAGAATTCAAAGCCGCTGGTGAAGCTTTAAATCACGAAAGTACAATAGCACACATACTTTCACACAATTGGTACACTCAATCTACAAAATCCCTTAATGTCTGCGCGCTAATGCATTCACTATCAAATTCCTACAATTGATGGCTGGTGAAATTTCACTAGCAAATTCAATCTTTGACCTTTGAAGAGATTGTAAATAATGTGCCAAGAACTGAACCCTATGTGGAAAGAGACAACCATGACTAGCTTATCCCCCAAGTATAATAGGATCCAGCTGTTGGTCTTGTTTGTGAGTCGGTTGCCATTACGAATTGCTATGAAATTCATGGAATCATCTCTTGACTCCAGTAGCACATTTAGCCACACGAAAAAAAAATACCTCCACAAGCACACCACAGCTTAATAGAGAGCTGTTGCCAAAAATAAAGCTTATTACTCTATTAAGCATAATAGAGCTATATTACTCTATTAAGTTTAATATTATTGCCAACAATAAAGCTCAATAGAGTGGTGCATATTTGACAAATTTTTAACTACTGTAGAACTAATTAATTAAGCCCAGGTTCACCAACGCCCATAAGCCCGGGCGGTCGGGGCCGTCAGATTTTGATTCCACGCTTGTTAACACAGGAAGCACAGGCAGACTTTGAATCACTGCCTGCCCTGCACATCGTCGGATCTCAATCCAACCGCTTACATCATCTCGGCTCAGCGCCGAGACTCTCATGAGCCCGAGCTCATACTAACTTTTTCCTAATTTTGACTCCCTAATTAAAAAACTCGTAAGTTTCATCATATCCATAATCTTATCTTATAATTCAGGAGCCGTTTGGAGCGTGAAAAAAAGTAAAATAAATAATGAAAATGAAACATCTGCTGTGGATGTTTTGCTTTTTTTTTCACGCCCCAAACGGCCCCTCAACTACGATGCATCCATCAGCTTCAAGATGAGTTCGAGCAGGCGGAGACAAGGCTCCTGCAAAAAGTGAATGAAACCAAGCCAAACGCAAAAGCCACCGCGAGAGACAGATAAAAGAAATAGAGAGCTCCATTTCCCTCCCTATCCTTTGCCTTGCCCTGCCCCCTTGCTGCTTCCTCGTCCATACTTTCATGGCCGGCCGTTGCTCTTCCGTCGGCATCCTCCTCTGCGTACTCGCGATTTCCGCTCTCCGTCCGGTCGCCTCCGAGCCGTCCACCGTCTGCCCACCTCAGGCCTCTCTTTTCTTGAACGCCCTCGAATCGCAATGCCCCCTCCACGTACCGCCTTCCACGCCCTTGGAGGTAAGATGTTCTTGGACTGTGTCTTCGTTCTTTCTTTAAAAGAAGGGACTTGTTAGGTTTTGGAATGTTATGTCGATTTCGGATTTGGGGTTGTCGAGTGGTGAATGATGGTGGTTTTGATGTGTTCTCTCTGTTTGCTGAAAATTGGTTCCAATTGGCATCTGAATTTTGCTCTAGCTAATGGACAAGTAGCCTCTATGTATGAAGTTTCCATCGATTGTCGGTAATAACATTTGTCTACCCTTAGTTTAGCCGGAGCAAAAGTGTGGCTTTGTAAATGTTTGTGCAATATTTCTCTCGAATTTGCTTCTCGATCAGTGTGTTTTTCTTATTTGCGGAAATTTCGTTTAATTTGCTCGTTAGGAAAAAAAATGGTAAATAGTGAACCAATTACCATTGATCACTATTTGTGTGTTTGTACACATAGTTTGTGGTATTTCATGTTCTTGAGAACAGTTGGTTTTGACTTACTCACTCCGTCCCCTATTTAGTGCCCTCTTTGGTTTTTTAAAATGAAGTTACTAGCAAAAAATAGCAGGTACACGTATTGCTAAACAATCCACGTCACTATCCAACTCGAATCATATACTCTCTCTGTTCAAAAATGCTATGTACATTTGGAAATATTCAGTGTTCCAAAGTACTATGTATATTTTGCTAAATCACGTGACTTCCTCTTTCCAAAATTTAAGGAGACTTAGAAGGATTGACTTGAACTTGGTTTGTGAATGAGCATACGAGTTGGACGGGATATAAAGGAGAAGGAGTCATGTAACTTCCTTGTGGACTTCATAGTCCAATAAAAATGAGAATTTTCTCAAATGTACATAGTATTTTGGAATGGAGGGAGTAACATTTTATCTGCTTTTATGTTGTCAAAGTTTGAAGTTCCTTTAAAGGGGGGTAGTCGTTATGGATTGGAGAATACCAGGATTGAAATCCAAGACTCCCCAATCCAAGACTGCAGAAGAACAGATTTTTAATCTTGTATGCCATATTTAAAATATATGTTAGGATTTTCAATATTGGATTGCAAAATTTTTCAGGATTTTCAATCCTAGAATGGAGAATTTATGGGATTCAATTAACTACTAATCATATACTTGAAAAAGTACTTAATTGTTCATTACAATCTCATCTAAAAATTTAAAAAGAGTTTTTGAAACATCCATATCATAACAAATTTAAATAATCAATGCACAACAATAAATTTAACACGAAGCTTTCCAAATTTCTTTCCTTTTCAAATATTATTCGTATGTGTAAGAGTTTATTGTACAGGATGCTGTGTGTGGGAATCGACTGGATCACTGCTCATGCTGAGCTTTTATTCCCTCCGACAGAACACCCATTTCTGAGTCAAAATTATAAATGAACTTTTTGCATCCAAGAAATACACAATAGTATAACAAGCATACCAGAAAGAACATCACAGAAAAGCTTCCTGCTTTCTGAGGGAAGAGACTCTCCTCTTGTCAAAAAGGATATCAGAGAGAGGTCTTAACAACAGTTGACAGTCATATTGAGGCTTTGCCTCTAGACTTCTTATAAATCTTCCCACCGATGAGGTTGCCAAGGAAACAAAGAAAGAACCCAGAAACTGAATTAGATATACAACAGAAATAAACCATGAAGAATTACCAAAAAATGAAATAAACCATGGACTGATGCTGAACATGAATACCAAGCAAATAAAGGGGGTAGGGGTTGGGGGAATCAAAATAAAGAGTAAAATCGTGAAAGCGCAAAAATTCAAAGCTTCCTTTTCAAAATCATAGAACAAACACATATCCAATGGACTAGCTTGTCTGCAACAAATGCAGAGAAGGCACAATTATTTCCAAAACAAATATGTAAAGCAAGGAAATACCTCCTCGTACGTGGACTGCAAATCGAACAGAATTGGGGAGGAAGAAAAGACCATAGATTATCAAACAGGCATACCTAGAATCGCCATGAGAGTGTGCAAGTCGGCGAGTCCAGACGGAGTAGAGAGAGTCCGTATGAATTATAAAATCAAATTCATTAGAGATGGAAAAATTCATTAAATGAAAGGTAAATTCATTAAATTATTTAATCATAAGTCTGTTTTTTCCATGTAGTAAAGCAGATTTTAAGCTTGACTTCTTCAGTAGACGGCGGAGGCGTTCTAGGACGAGATGTTTTCGCCTATACCAAAGCCAAGTACCACCACAAAGAAGCCCAAAATGACTAGTACTAGCCCGGCATCACCACTCTCCATCTTCCTCTCCCTCCTCCTCATCTCATCCGTCGCCCGCCTCGCTGTCTCTCAGTCCCTCTCCCAGCAGGAAGCCAAGATCCTCCTCGACATTAAGGCGGCGTGGGGCGACCCGCCCGTCCTCTCGTCCTGGAACGCCTCCGCCGGCTACTGCTCTTGGCCTGAGATTACTTGCGATGGCACTTCTTTCGCCTCCATACCCACAACTTCTTTGGAAGTTTCTGCCCCTCTTTCGGGCACCTCAATTTCAGCTACTTTGCAATCAGCTGCCCCTATTCCAACTACCACTGCAGGAAATCTAACAGCCCCATTGACAACAACCCCTACTGGAATGTCCACGGGTGTTTCACAGGTTCAGTTTGGCACTTATGCGCCTAGTCACTTGACTACATTACCGATTTACTCGTCTTCTGTGGACAAGAGCGGCATACTTCCAATACCATCTCAGCCGATGGTCGTTCCTGCATCATTACAGCATCGAGTTCAACAACAGGGAGCCCATGAATCTGATTCAACAAGTTCAGCTCATGCTAGCGCATTACACAACCAACAACCACACTTCATGACTAATCCCCTATTTAAGGCATCACTTGCTAATCCTGCTGCACCCGTGGGCAATAATCCAGACCATACTCAGTTTTATCCACCCGACTTCCTTGGCCGCCAACAATTGCAGCATCCAGTGGAATTGGGTTATGAAGATTTGCAGGGACATCTTGACCTTGATGCAGTCTATGCTGATTTTGACCAAGAACGTCGACAACAAGATCGACATGATGCTAGTCATTTCTATGGCCGGGGTGGTCGCCCTCCTGAACGAGGTGGCCGCTATTGGCAACATGGTCGGGGTGATAGAGGCCGACCCGACCAGAGCCATTATGATGACTGTCAGGGTGCTGATTCCGGATTTCAAGCAAGCGTTAAGCGCTTGGAATTTCCAAAATATCATGGTGAAGACCCCCACTCACTAGATTTTTCAAGTTGAACAATATTTTGATTTTCAAAATACACCTTATGAGAAAAAGGTACGAATGGCTTCATTGCATTTTTGAGGTGATCCAGTGCGATGGGTTAGGTGGCTTTTACGGCGTCATCCAGGTAACTCATCATCATCATCATCATCATCATCATACGCCTTATCCCAGCCATCTGAGGTCGGCGGCATGGATTATATACCGCATTTGACTCTTATCGGAATCAAAATGGTACAAAATCCATACAAAGAAACATAGTGGCAAGTTTTTACGCCGGATCATCTCTTGGGAAGAATTCACATATGAGTTGTGTTCGTTTTGGTCCTAATGAGTATGATGATTTTCACTCTCTTATGCCTCGAGTGATCGAGAGGGGAATTATTCAAGAATACCAAGCTGAGTTTGTGCGTCTTGCCGATCGTGTTTCTCAATGGCCCGAGTGTGCACTTAAGGGGGTATTTCTATCAGGTATTTGCAAGCCTATCCAATATGAGGTTCGTTATCGTTATTCAGCTTGCGCGCATGGTTGAGGCAAAGCTCCGACATTCGGGTGCACCTACTCAGTTTTCTCGGCTACCCCCTACTCGTCGTTCACTATTGCCTTCTACTGGTCAGCCCATTCGCAGCGGACCCCCTTCAGGTAACTCGTTGCATGTTGCTCTGCCACGTTTAACTCCGGCTGAGTTAGAGGATAGACGGTCTAAAGGTCTGCTATTTTTGTGATGAGAAATTTACTCTCAGCCACCGCTGCAAGTCTTTTCATATTTTGAGGGGGACGATAATGAGTACCTAGGGGATTATATGGCTGATGATTATCAAGATGACCATCCCGATTCTGATGATATAATCGTGCTTGAGGGTGATGGTGTGGAGATTTCTATGGAGGCCTTTTCTGGTACTTATCACCCTAGGACTTTTCATGTTCATGGTTCTATTAAAAAGCAACGAGTGTCGATATTGATTGATAGTGGTAGCACCCACAACATCATTAATGACAGAGTTGCTCGTCGCTTGGGATGTACTATCCGGAATTCCCCTACATTCGATGTGATTATTGGAGATGGCAAGCGCAAAGTAAGGGTGTCTGCCCTAAAGTGAATCTACTTATACAGGGCCATACATTCCCACTAGACCTATATTTGCTTTCTACTTAGGGCGTTGAGGTAGTGCTTGACATCTAATGGTTGCAGGAACTTGGAGCGGTTGCTTGGAATTTCAAAGACATGACTTTGCAGTTTAATTATAAGGGGCAGCCTGTGCGACTTTCTTCTTAGCCCCGGGGAAGTTGCAATCAGCTGAATTTGAAGAGACTTTAGGCAAGGATACTTGATGCAGTTACGACCCTTGGATGATATTCCTCAACTTGAGCTACTTAAAATTTATCTGCTCTTTTGGACGAGTATTCCTATATTTTCGAAGAACTATCTGGCTTACCTTCACCAAGGGCACTAGATCATCGGATTCCGCTTCAGCCAGCTGCTGCCCCTTCTAATGTCCGAGCATACCGCTACCCGCAGATTCAAAAAAATGAGATTGAGAGACTTGTCTGTAAGATGCTTGACACAAGTATTATCCGTCCTTCTCAGTCTTTTTTTTCTCCTGTTTTTATTAATGCGAAAGAAGGATGGCACTTGGCAATTTTGTGTGGACTATTGGGCTCTCAACACTATTACTCAGCAGGACCAAGTTCCCTATTCCTGTGATTGAAGATCCCTATTCCTGTGATTGAAGAAGAGCTGCTTGATGAGCTTGCAGGTGCCACATTTTTCTC
Source organism: Houttuynia cordata (assembly GCA_039654745.1). Taxonomy (NCBI): domain Eukaryota; kingdom Viridiplantae; phylum Streptophyta; class Magnoliopsida; order Piperales; family Saururaceae; genus Houttuynia; species Houttuynia cordata. Next base: position 57,484,047 of record CM077502.1, on the reverse strand, counting down.
CAAGTTGGATTTATGCTTCGGCTATCACCAGATTCGGATGCACCTGATGTCGTGCATAAGACAACCTTTAGAACCATGATAGATATTATGAATTTCTTGTTATGCCTTTTGGGTTGACCAATACTCCTGTCACCTTCCAGCATTTGATGAATGATGTCTTTTGGGATTGTCTACGAAGGTTTGTATTGGTCTTCTTTGATGACATCTTGAATTATAGTCCTCCCTGGGAGTCTCATTTGGCGCACTTGAGGTCTGTTTTTTCTCCTTACAACAACATCAGCTAAGTATTCTTTTGGTGCAAGGTGTATCTCGGCCATATTATTTTTTCCTCAGGTGTATCAACCGATCCTTCCAAGGTTGTTGCCATGAGAGATTGGCCTATGCCAAGAACTGCTAAAGCACTTCGTGGTTTTCTAGGTTTGACTGGCTAGTACAGGAGATTTATTCTTGGCTATGGCTCACCAAGACCATTGTAGTGGAGAGTGATGCTTCAGATGTCGGATTGGGTGCCGTGCTTATGCAGGATGACCACCCCATTGCCTTTTTCAGCAAGGCTTTATCGGGTCGCTCCCTCCTACTTTCGGCCTACAAGCACGAGATGCTAGCTATTGTGCATTCAGTGACAAAATGTCATCCCTATTTACTTGGCCGACACTTTATCATTCGGATTGATCATAATTCTCTAAAATATATGATGGATCAACGTATTTCTACTCTGGCACAACAACGATGGATCACGAAGCTACTAGGGTATGATTATGAGAATGTCTATAAGAAGGGCACTGATAACCGAGCAGTGGATGCTTTATCTAGAAAGTTTGAGAGCTCTTCCCTATTGAGTGCCCCCACTTTCCCCTTCCTTGATGATCTCCGTATCTTCTACAGCAAGGACCCAAATGCTTCTACTCTTACTGCCCACCTTCAAGCAAATCCTTTATGCTCACCAGGTTATGTTTTGCAGGATGCTTTTCTGTTATACCAGGGACGCTTGTGGGTACCCAAAGATTGACCAGTTGTGACATGATATTCTTCATCATTTTCATTGTACACCTTTCATTGCACACCTATTGCTGGTCATGAGGGTATTTTTCGCACTTATAAGAGGGTGTTGCAAAGCTTCACTTGGCGTGGTCTTAAGCGTGATGTGTAGCACTTTGTTGCTCAATGTGATGTGCGTCAGCGTGCAAAGGCGGATACTACTACACCCCTGGGATTACTTTGACCACTCCTTATTCTGAGCATATTTGGGAGGACATTTCTATAGATTTTATTGAGGCACTACTAGTGGTGCAAGGAAAGTTAGTTGTACTTGTGGTTGTCGATCGACTTTCCAAATATGCCCACTTCTCTACTCTTGTTCATCCTTATACAGCCCGATCAGTTGCTAAAGTTTTTGTGCGCGATATTGCTCGCCTCCATGGGATGCCATGCACCATTGTTTGTGATCGAGATAAGGTCTTCTTATCAGCCTATACCTCATGCTATACTACAGAGTAAAGGGCATTCAGTGTAAAGGTCGTGTGGTCCAAGAGATTCTAGTTTCATGGTTGCATAAGTCGCCAGAGGATGCTCTTTGGGTGATTGAAAATGATTTTTATGCTCAGTTTCCTGATTGGTCGCCTTGAGGGCGAGGCGTAAGCAGAGCGTGGTGGGATGTTATGATCCCTAATTAGAGTAGACTTTCCTGATTTAGTTAATCCTAGTTGGAGTAGGATTAGTTTATTACTTTCCTAGTTTAAGTTTTCCTAGGCATGCTACCTCTATTAGGACCTCTTTCTTAGTTTGATTATTCCTATTTATAGTAGAATTCAGCAATTGTAAGGCTATAGACCTGAGACTATAAATAGGGTTTCAGCCCTACTGCTACAGGAACGTGAACAGTACATTTGAGAATTAGATTTTTAGTTTTCCCTTGTCACTTCCCTCTACTCTTCATCTTATTCTCTCCCCTTTCACTCTCTATTTCTCCCCTTTCACCCAGCCTTCTCTACTTAATCTATTGTAGATCCTTAAGCATATTAAGGAGATACAACAGAATAGTAAAGTAGAGGGAGTTGACCCCTGAGTATGGTGTATAACTCATATGTAGCTCATGTATTTGGACAGTGATCGAAAGCAATTTGGGATTTAGTGTATAGGTGAAGAAGGTTGTTGATGGAATCTGTATGGAGATACACCTAGCATTTTGTGGAGGGAGATAGAGAGACAGAGAGGGAGTAAAACTTTATTATTTATCATGAATGGCAAAGTAGAACGAAATAGAAAGTGTAAATTGTTGAAAATTAACATCTAAGTCTAGTGTTAAAAAATGCGGGAAAATTTGAAGTGTATTGTAAATCGGAAGGAGGTTTTTGATGGTTTCTGCATGGACATGCAACTTGCAGGTTTGTGGAGGTAATATTGTTGAAAATAAGAGATAAGAGTCAAAACGGAAGTACCTTTCATAATATTTTATTTTGAATTGTTAGTTCGAACGAGCTAGAAAGTTTAAATTGTAAAGGGAGGAAAAACAATTTGAGATGTAATGTAAATTTAAGAAGATTTTTTATGGAACCTGCATGGAGATGCAACTAGCAGGTTAGTGGAGGCGTATTGTGAGTGAGAGAGAGGCAGGGAGATGTGGAGTTAAAAGGAGCGTGGTAGCTTGGTGCCGGAGCTGATGCCCAGTGTTACATTACTTGATGCCACATTCTGGAGCAGTCTGAGGGTAAGAGTTCTTGATTTCATGATCAACGTTGTGCATATGATGGATGAGCCTTGTACGTGCCCAAGGGGATTAGCATTGGGATACGATGCTCTAAGAGGGCGGTTGGCCTGCCCCTTCTAGTTGGGTCCTAAGGACTTGGACTCAAAACACCCTTGTTATATAAAAATAATGCAATAGGGACTAGTGATAACAAGCATATTATTTTGAGATTAGTTTTATGATCTTTAATGAATTTGGGCACTTAAAAGTCATGGATTTTATTTTATATTCGATCTTCAATTATCTGATTACTTGCATCTAAAAATAGAGGAAATGACACCCAGTTCCTTTAGATTGTAGAAGTAACAACTTAGAATGAAAATATCAACTTTACTGCGATTTTTCTTAGCAAAACACCATCTGGTTGTTGTTGCCTTGATTGATATCTGTATGACACGTTTCTGGAGGTAACTTGAGGAGGTTGGGCGTTCAACTTCCTGTGCGAATATTATCTGGCATAACTAATGTTTAGAAATTTTCCCGCGAAAATTAGAATTAGACTTTAGTTCTGTTAGTTTTGCTATAAGGCAATCTGAATTTTGAGGTTCTGCTGGCTTGAGCTTGATTTGAATCTATAAACTAATTTAAGGTAGGGTAAAAAGTTGAGCATATATAATTTGAGTTGGTTCAAGATATCCCCGTGCTCAATCTCAGGGTTGAGCTTAGTGAGCAAAGTCAAGCTGGATCAGCTCGCTTAACACCCCTTTTCAGGGTGGTGCAGAAAGGTCCTTTGTTGATTCGGGGATCCTATATTTTATGTGTGCAACCAATATTTAAACCTTACTATCGTTGTGGTATTTTAACATAACTTCTAATGAAAGATGGTACTACCACTGGCCAGGTTTTTATAAATATCCTGTACTTTTCATGTTTAATTGAATTGAATCCTCTTGGCAATTTTTTGTTGTGCATTTTGTGGATTCTATGTTATGTAGATTAAGATAATTGTTGTCTCCTTGGACTTTTTTTTTTGGGACAAGAGGCACACATAGACATTGAAATCTAGTCTAACCTAACCCCAGCCCTCAACCAAAGTGCCTTAATCCGGGGTTTTGAACCTAGGATGCCCTTTGCACAGCGAGATATAACCACAATACTATCGGGTGTGCAGGCATAACCTTGAACTTAAAGCAACCAGTAATGTGAGTGACTAATTACCCAAAAAAAAGAGGATGAGTGACTCGAATTAGCTGACATATGATTTTGATCTGTCTTTCTTTATTTGAAACTAGTAAAACCTGCACGTGCTGTATAATTGTCTTCTCGTTTTTTCTCTTAGAAATTTTTAGATATGCTTAAATTAATATGTCCATTAAATTTTTTTGCGTATGCTTAAACCATCACACCGTTTAAATCAGGGGAAGATTTGAAATTATCTCGTCAAAAATTATATAAATCTTTTTTATTTCATTATCTTATCGTTTTTTCTCTATTAAAATTTTTTAGATATGCTTAAACCATCACAATTTGTCCATTAATTTTTTTACATATGCTTAAACCATCACACCGTTTAAATTAGGGGAAGATTTGAAATTGTCCGTTCCACCCCTTTTACTTTTAATAGTAGTGAAGATATGTTTTTGTTCTCTTATATATTTCACTTACGGTTTTTGTTTGCTTCCAATGTAACCCAGCAAGAGAATTTTTTTACTTGCTTGCAGTTGATTCTTTATTTTGAAGGTGACATCATCTTTTTTGTTTTTGAAGGTGGATGGAGAATCTGTAGATCGTATTTTGAGTCATGAGTTGAGAAGTTCATATACTTCTGTACTTTTTTATAGCTCCTGGTGCCCTTTCTCTCTGAGAACTCGGTCTACTTATGAAATTCTTAGCTCCATGTTTCCTCAGATAACTCACTTGGCTGTAGAAGAATCAAAAGTCATGCCAGTGTAAGTTCCAAAACGCTTTTGTGAATGGTATTGCAATTTTTCAACATACAGAACAGCTAACTCCTGTCCGCTTGTTACATTTTCAGTGTATTTTCTAAGTATGGAATTCACAGTTTGCCTGTAATACTGATAGCGAACCAAACTTCAAGGGTTCGCTATTATGGTTCAAAGGATCTCAGTTCTCTTGTGCAATTTTATAGTCGAATTACAGGTATGCCTAGATCCTGCTGATTTTTCTCTAGCATAATAGATGCTTCATTCTAAATTTGTTGTCAATGCATACAGGTGTACAGCCTTCTGATCACTTTGCCAGAAGCCTTACAATTAGCTTTGAATTTGAGAGACCACGTCTTCTATGGGATCTTCCTCCAAGAGAACTGCTGAAAAGAGAACCCTACATGGTCTTTTCTATTCTCTTCATTTGCTTGATGGGGTTGGTCCACTTTTTCCCTGATATAGTATCTCAGCTTAAAGCCTTCTGGATCTCACACATGTGGTGTCCAAACTTGAGTTTCTTCTGGGAAACAAGTCAAGTTCTATCGCGAGTTTTCCATCTGATAGACATCAAGAGGATCTGGAGCAAGGTAAGACTCTGTAAGGCAAGAAATTTTCAGAATGGGGCAAAGAGCGCACGTGTCTGGGCTTCTTCATTGGCTTCTGTGTCATTGGGTGAATCATCTTCCATGAGATTAGTGGGTGCTTCATAATCTTATTACATAGTCTCACGAGTATCTTAATCCGCTAGTGCAAGTCAAAATAGTGAGAGCAGGATGAGCTTTTTGGTTTTATTTGCAGGTGTTGATGTCAAGGTAGGGCATATGTATCATTTTTTCTTCTTCTTCTTGTTCGATCCATCAATTAGTGGATAAAGAACAATAATAGCGTGGGTAGAGCATGTAAATTTCGATTTGTCTGTGTGCTAATTTCACACGGGATAACCCTCCCTTTTAGTCCTGTACCCGTGTTGGGGGAACTTTCTGTTGTTTCCTTAGGGTTTAACTGATAATAAAAGGTGGGTGGCCTACAACAATTTGTGTACGTTTGGCCGAAATGGCTCCTATACTGCATAAATTCCTGCATAATGTTTGCAGATGGCTGTGAAATAACATCCAATTTGTTTACATTTGGTCGAAATGACTCTTATCCTGCATAAATTCCTGCATATTGTTTGTAGATGGCTGTGAAATAACATCAGGTTAGCAATTTTCAGGCGGTTTCAATAGACCCTGCTAGCGCACCCAGCACAAGCTTGGCCTCCATCCGTTCGCCGACGAAGCAAACATTGAGGGCAGGCTTCCAGCGCCAAAGAGATCCTCTGGTACCGCTACGATCTCTCTTTTCTCCTCTTATTGCTCCGCCACTGCGAACATACTAGAATATAATGATGTTAATAATCCCGGATAAAGGGCATTGTCTCATGATGCAACTAAACATCCAAAATACACGCTGTGCTGCTTTCCACCACTCATTGGGAGACGTAATCACCAAAAAGAGATACAAGATAATAATATCTCCACGTAAAAAAGATGTAGTATTCCAAGAAGTTAACAAGTCATAATCATTCAATCCTTTACGTAGAAAATAAAAAAGTAGAAAATATCTTTCAGGGTGCGTCGAGATTTATCTAATTTTAATGCACTCATGACAGCATAATTTGTTCCTTCCGAAGCAAAATCCAACACACTGGCCCAATACAAGATTGTATGGAGATCAAAGCTTCCCATCGATGTGCAGTTCCATACTCTCTGAAATTGTACCAGTGTTTGTTTCCTAAGTCCTTCACATCCAGCTAAGTCAACATGCCAAAAAAAAAACTTGTAAAACAAAAATCGTATGCCATGGGGGGAGGGGGGTGTTAGAAGGGCATAGGAACATGTGAACAGAGAAATGAACCTACTGCAAATCAATAGGTGATGACGAATAACCGAATAATCTTCCGATACCAAGGGGAGGGTGTAGAGTGCAGCAAACACAAGGTCCACGCCCAGCCGCCGGTGGGCACTAGATTCAACTGCAGGACCACCCTTGAGCTGCAAGTTCCCGAAATTGTCGACAATTGTCATGGCAAGCTTGCAAAGATTCTGGCTTTTTTCCTGTTGCTGGTGTTTGTTAATTGTCATACGAGGTGGGCAACTTGGCTGAACCATAACCCTATAACAACTTGCCATTTTCATGAAAGTAAGTTAGCCACGTTCATCACAATGTTCCTGAATGAACTCAACTGCCCTTTAAACGTGGGGGTGGGAGCTAGATACTCCGGAATCCCTTGCCAAAGTACACACATAACATGTACTATTGCACCGGATCTTCTTAGAACTCTGCAGTTAAACTTGTTTGGGGAGGACTAGATTGGTGACCTTGTAGAAGTCCTTGTGTAGCACTTTAATTAGAAAAAAAAACCATAAAAAAAGACATAAATGTACTCCCATGTCTAAATAAAACCTAGATTCAATCTGAACCTGACCAATGAACCTTTGCTAAATGAATGCAAACCGAAAAATGACTCATCTCAAAACGAAAACCAGCATCTTTGCCATTGCAATACAGCCAAAAAATAAAATAGAAATGTTTGCCAGTTGCACTGTATTGACCAGAATTATGAGCAATGAAAGAATCAAACGCCATATCCCTTTCAAGTTCCAGCTTTTCCCCCAACCCGCAAGCAACCAGCCTCTCTTATTGATTCCAAACTTGTTGAAAAAGAATATCCAACCCAATCTTTTCTTCTATTTTTCTCCTACTACAAAAAAGAAGCAATCCGGCAACGTCCGCACCGTTCAAAGAAATATAAACAAATATCTATAGCAAGGATCAAGGATGGGGTCTCTTCCCTTCCCCAAAGGTGGGTCCCTGGAGAGGTTCTGCATTTGTCACCTTCCTACAAGGATAAGAGTCCCATTGAAACACCATCCTTTCTTGCCTGTTCAATCTTCACTCCTGGAACGTTAAGACAGAAGAGAAATCTGCCCATGTGAGAAAATCAGCCAAGACTCTCGGACACCCCATGAAAACAACCCTTCTTTTCAATAATTCAACTCCTACTTGTAGTACCACTTCCAGCTTCTCCTCCACAACTTTCTCCATGCAGAAGGCTTCAGTTGAGATGGACTTGGGGGAGTGGGAGCTCGTCGATGATCGCTTCTTCAAGTTCTCGAGGAAGCCAGCGTTCCGTCCCGATGGGATAGTGGACGTGGAGCACTTCAGCCCCGGTCTCAAACCAACTGAGTGTGTTAAGGGTGAGAAGCTGTTGATTCCAAGGCCAATTCGGTTGGATAGTCTGGTTAAGAAGGATGATGGAGAAGAGGAGGTGCGAGATGTCCCTGTTGTGGAGATGAGTGTGGTGGAAAAGTTGAAGCCATATTTAAGTGGAGATCAGGAATTGGTCTCCCAAGTCTTCTTCAATAATACTAAGATAAAGAAGAACGAATTCGCCGACATGATGAAGATAGACTCTCCTCCGAGGACTCCGACGAGGGAACTGAGGCCTCAGTTTGAGGTGGGTCTAATCCAGTATGATAGAGAAGAGAGCTATTGTGATGAGAAGTTGGACTATAAGGCTCCCCAGTTGGTTGATGATCAAGAGATCGGAGATGACAGTAAGGAAGCGGAGAAGAAGCAGAGGGGAGGATGCTGGGAAGGTGGTGTTCTGACCATCTGGAAGTGGAAGATCAAAGGAATTGGAGGTCTCTGCTCCGTCGGGATGGCCGGAGTCGCCACCATATGCATATTGATCATTGGCAGCCGGCAGAGGCACAGGCAGGAACAGAATCAGAGGCCCCGGTTTCAGATCTACCCGGAAGACAAGGTTCATCATCAGCCTTCTTATTTCATACCCATAACGAGTTAATAAGTTTTTCAGCTGGCTGTTCGAACTCATATTTGCTTTACCATTTCAGGATTGATCCAATTGGAAACATGCAATTATTTGATCTTATTTATTCATATGTTTGATATACAGAGGATTGAACAAGTAGTACACCAAGCAAGCAGACTAAATCAAGCGCTTTTGAGAAGAGCCACTTTCAAATTTGGAGGACACTTTGATGCTATATGAGGACATTGTAGTTAGATTTTCCTCAAAACTGCATAGTTCACACATATTAAGCTCTTTTCCGCCACTATCTAATCCATATAGCCCGCAGATAGCCTTCTATTATATTTGTAGATATATTAAAACTGTATATATTAAGTTGTATCTAGTTGGGTTATTGTAAAAAAAGATCATTCTGATCATGTCAAAATCAAGAAAATAAGAAGTTATGGATAGATGATGAGATTATGAGGCTTATCCACACTCTTTTTCAACGAAGTTGTTAGATATTCGTCATCAATTGATGCATTCCATCTAACCAATCTGGTCAGAGGTCAAATCATTACATTTTGAAATGACAGACTGACCAATGGGTTTCCCCGCAAATTAAACAAATAAAAGGCCAACTAACTACTCCATGGCAGACACGCCAGAGCTTCCCCTTTTCTCTTCCGAAAGAACAAATTTCTATGTTGTTTCATGAAAACAAATGGTGAAAATGTCCAAAACGATATAGGGAAGGGATTGAGAGGAATTGCTCCTTCCCCTTAAACAGTTCCGGATTGAAGAACCTTTACTGGGCACTTCAAAGTTCAAACTTGATGTGTGCCTCCGTCTGAACTGTACGTAGTTTAATTATGTTCCACGCCCAGTTATTCGAGAGGCAACCATTAGCAAACATAACATGATCTGATCTTTCTACGCATCAAAGAGACAGCAAATAACGACGAATTGAGGATAAAAACGTAAGAATTGTCCAAGGCTGCTTGGAGGACTCTGGATGTACCATTACAGACTTACAGTCCCCTCAAAAGGCCTCAGTGGAAAAGAAGGTTAACCCTTCATTCCACTTAATCTAAGCCTCCTAACTAAGCCACATGCTATGCAATTGGAGAGACTCCACAACCGCATATAGCTACTCAAAGAGGCTGCATCCATAAACAAAAACTCAGAAAAAATACGGAAAAAATGCAAAAAAAGTGGCAAAATCGGATTCAAGTACACAACTTAGGATACAGATGAAGGGTATACCCAAGAAAGCTTATTTGGGTTGCTCTGAGAGAGAGAGACGAAGCAGGTGCAGGGCCTGGCAAAAAACGAACCCAGGAGAGGAAAACGATGGCTTTATAGTGTTAGGGTTAGATATTTGAGATTCAAATTGGGGGTAGTACTGCCATTACACTTATAAATGGGCCGTTTGAGCTTTGTGTTTGGGGCTGAGGAGGCCCAAACGGAAGATGATCCGATTCTGGCTGAGTTGGGAGTCGACTCGGAAGCAGGAGCTCTGATTGACTCAGTTGCCTTCCATGGTGTCAACCGTCATGGTGACTGGTGCTTGGTGACGGCGTGTAGAGGGAGTAGAAGCGGAGAAAATGAAGTCAACTCTGGCTCGCTTTGATGGCTTCAGCAGAGTTACTGCCACGGCTCCTTCTCTGCTTCGGCAAGGTGCTCCATTTCTCCCCCTTCCAAAGTCCGCTTCTTTCCTCACCAGGCGCTTCTCCGCGTCGTCTGCTCTCGCCATGGCAGCCCAACCTCCGTCTTCTTCCCAGGTATGCTAGTCTTTTCATTTTCATCCATCTTTCATGTTTTTTCGTTCTTCTTTGCTGGGTGTCATTTGTTTGCAGTCTTTTTTTGCTTGTTTTTTTATATGTATGAATAGCTGCAATCCAGTCTGACTGTGTGAGTTGAGTCTGCTGTGTTTAACAAGAATGACCCAGATTGGAGTAACACCAATCTGGAGCCTTGGAGCTGCCGGCACACGATAATCATCCTTCTTTTAGCTTTTCGCATATGGGAATGGAAAAAAGAATTACCTCTAATTGTATTTGTCCTTCTTCTCGTTAATTCTTTTAGTAGGAAACAATTATTCATTGGAATATATTTAAAATCAATGCGACAGCTCGAGTTGGAATTTGGTTCCAAGGACAAACAAGGCAGCAATATCGAAACTTTGTGATGGTCGATTAATTTTTCTTCATGATATTGTTAGTTTATTTTCTGCTTCCTCTCTCTGTGGTTCTTTTTCTCTAATTAAGAAACGTGATAAACTATTACCAGACGATGGCACCTGGAAATGCCAATAGCACCCCGGACTTCTTCGAGAAAATTCAGGCACATCAGGTAGTGCATGATTATCATTTCTTATATTTTGCGTAAACTTTAGAATTATTCTGTCTATTTGGTTTCTACTTCCAACGTTTTTGTCCTGACAATTTCCTGTTGTAATTTGTTTAACAGGCAGGTGCATCTCGGCTTTCCCCTGTAAAAGAAGTACGGACTCTTCTTGATCGCAGTGTTAGGGGCACACTGTCTACATTTTCTGCGGTAGAACTCATTTTGCTATGTTAGAGATTATTTAGTTGAATATACTCATTTTAAAATTAGTGCATCTGAATAAATTTGAATATGTAATGCAATTATGAAGCATAACCTTGTAATATTATCAAGTTCGTGGACTATTCAACAGATTTTTTTCTCTTTAAATGCAGAAGCACGAGGGTTACCCATCTGGATCAATGGTTGACTTTGCATGTGATCTTGATGGTTCGCCAATACTTGCAATCAGTAGTTTGGCTGTTCACACCAAGGTTTGTGAATACTTCAAAAGCACATGTATGCTTTTATTATAGCTTCTAATGCCTCTTCGATTTCGTATGGTGCTTGTGTTCGCATAGTGGCAGTCTTCTTTGTTCTTTCTTTGTACTTGGCCTGATGATGTGTGTTCCTGGTCTATGCAGGACCTTTTGGCTAATCCCAGGTGTTCCTTACTTGTAGCAAAAGATCCTGAAGATCGAACTGACCTTATCGTCAATCTACATGGAGATGCTATTTCTGTATGCTCACATTCTTTCTTATGTTTTTTTTATTTTTCATGCGTCCATTGTTTCCTTGTCATTATATTCATCATGCTTCTTATATATCATGCTCCATCCTTCCTATATAAATAGTCCTATTTGGTTTTTCTGAATGAACTGATTTAATATGGAACGGATGGAGTACCGTATATGATTACAGTGCTTTGTAGTTTCCTGGCTTCTTTCATACTTTCTGGCTTTGCAATTCATAAAGAACTTTTTCTTTCATATTTTGTAACCTAGGTTTCTGAAGCGGATAAGGAAGCTGGACGCAATGCTTACTTGAAAAGACATCCTGATGCTTTTTGGGTAAATTTTATATCTCTTACAAATTCTCTCTCTTTTCAGTATGCACTTTGTGGCCTGTTTATCTTGTTACTCAAGGAATACTGTCCATTATGAAGGTTGACTTTGGTGATTTCCAATTTGTTCGCATTGCACCAAAGGTTGTGAGATATGTGTCTGGGGTAGCCACTGCTTTGTTGGGTTCCGGAGGTATTGAGCCATTTATGATAGTATTTTAAAAGTGCTGCCTCTTTACCTGTAACATGAAGGAGTATACACTTGTTCTTTAAGAGAACAATACCATCTGTTATTGATTTTCTACACTATCCAGAGTGGTTTCTACTGATGATAGGCAACAAATTTGCATAGGTGAACTTGCGATAACTAACTAGGACAAATACATTCCTCAATTGTCTTCTCTTAATTATCTTAAATTCTTTACAGAATTTGATGCAGAGACATATAAAGCTGCAAAAGTTGATCCACTGTCTCAGTTTTCTAGTCCTGTGGCGGTACTCTCTCTAGACATCTTCTCTCTCTCTACCGACTACTGTTATGTTACCTCATGAAATTGTATCTACTGCAGTCCCACATGAATAGAGATCATTCTGATGATACAAAAGCAATTGTTCAACACTCAACATCAGTTCCGGTACTTTTTCCATCGCCTTTTTTGTCTTGAAGAATTTGTACATTATATGTTGTGCCTAGTACGACACCTGATTGCAAGCTTCAACCTGAAAATTATTAAGATCTGGCAACGTGACTAAATAGCAAAGTTAGATATGTCCAATGCAAACATTGTCCTGCTCGTCCCTATGCCTTAGGCAGAATAGGTGAACTCTCAACTTTGACTTTGAATGAACCGTGAATCTTAGCCGTGGTTATTTGTACAAGGAGATGCATTTGAGAAAATTAACCAAGTTGACATGATGCTTCAGATGTGGTCAATTCTCTTTCATTAATTTAATACCAGAATACAAAAATATAATTGGAAATTTGGTGGAGAAGTTGGTATGTTTCATGCTAATAATTGGCCCTGTGAAAATAAAGGATGACGTTGCTTGTTATTGATCTTGTTCTGCTGCTCAAAGCCAGTTACTGAAGTTGCTAAATATATTTTCAGGTGGACTTTGCTTACATGCTGGACTTGGACAGTCTTGGCTTTTATGTCAAGGTAACTGAAGCCTGTGAAAAGCATCAGAAAATTTTGTCAATTTTTTGGGATTTTGACTTGCATGGAGATATATTATAGCTAGCTGGAAAGTATCTTTAATGAAAAGACTCCATTATGTGACTTGAAACTTTCAGGCGGGTTATCAAGGTGAAACTTTCAAGCTCCGAATTCCTTTTCCCAGGCGTGCAGAGGATAGGAAGTTAGCCTTCTTTTCATCTCATTTTCCTACTACTAGATCAAATGGCTATTATTGAGTTGTCGATTGTTAGCTTCCTTTCCATCAGCTAACTTATTATGTTCTGTCAGGATTGTGGCAGCTTATTAAGAGACGGTTTATTTTCCCGTAATATTTGTTTGTCTTTCCTTCGCAGGGATGTAAAGACACTCATTGTGGAAATGCTCCAAGCTGCAAAGGCCCCTAAATGAAGAGTATTGATCATGTACAAGTTCCAGCAGAATCCAAGCATGGTTAACTGCATCATGTACAAGTGTAAAATCTATACAAGCCGTTGAACAGGAATTTGTAGACTTCTATAAGCTACCAAAATTTTATTACAAAGGTAACAAATGCACAATTGGAGGAAAAGAAAGAAAAGTTTACATTTCTTTATGAGGAAAGAGAAGTTTACATATTAGGTTGGTGAGATGAAAAGTAAATGCCACCTCAAAAAAAAGGATGAAAAGTAAATGTCTATGAGACCAATATTAGCTGGAGATTAGCTGATGTCTTGACATAAGCCAAATGTGCTTCATCACTTTTAGCAGGATCTATTACATTACTAGTAAATACAAGCGATGTGTTAATATAACTCTCATCCTAACTTGCACGCTTAACTTTGATTGTACCCCTTTTCTTTTCCTTCGATAGTAGGAGCATTATTTACTTGCCCCAAAGAAAAAATCTACATCTCAACGATTTCCAAGGCCAATCAAATATCGGATGCTCGTGCTGGTGTCAGGTGAGGATCATTTAATAGGGAAAATAGGGGAACAAAATGCGACCACATGATCCTTGGCAAGCTCTTGATCCCGGTTGTCCTTTACAACTTTATGTTCCCCGACTAAACTGATAAATGTGGATCTCAATGTGCCATGATGAACTATTAATCCCTCTGTCCCATATTAATTGTCTAATCTGATTTTGTAAATAATAAGAAAATCAGTTCATATTGAAAAGTCAAATGTGACTTGAAGTGAGACGGGGTAATTGTAGCTGATTCTGCGATATCTTCAATAAATTCGTAAGCTACCAAACTTCCAGACAGCTAACAGCAGAAACCACCCACTTATGTACCCTAAGTTTTGCTCAATAAAATTATAAAGATAATAACGTCAAGTACTCAGAATAAAGCATAAACAAAGTAAGTTTCAACTTTACTGTCCACCAAAAAAAAAAGCAAATCAATTAGCTTTTCTTGTTCCATTCTCCCTCAAAATCGTTGACGCACGACTTTGTACAAACAATATCGCATTTGCTAGAATGCTTGTGAGACCTCGGCAATCAAATTCGGTTTCCATCCAGCTGAGTTCAAGACAAATGCTATCTTCAATGTTACATATCATGGAGCAACGAGCGATCGTCCATAATCTACGCTCAACCAATGTCACTGTTGGCCGCTGAATTTGCACACAAATATACACATACGACCTGACATCCATGGTTCTTCTACCTTTCCTTACCATCATCTGCCTTCCAACCCCAATTAAGGGCACTGCAAATGTTTCATTAGAAGGGGATAAACCAGAGGAGAGAAATAAACGCAAAGCTTAATAGCACAAGTAAACAAAGCCGAGGCAGAGCAAAATTTGGCTAAACTAGGAATACAAACAAAACTGTGAGGCAAATGCCGCCATTGCCCAAAGAACAGCATTTTATCTGTTATACAGGGGAAGAACATAGGCGCGTTTATTTGCCCGTCCCGGAGGCAGAAAATACATGGGATCAGGGACTGAATCAAAGAGAGGAGGCTGATGTTTGTTGTTCTTACTGGCATCAGCCTTGCTCTCCTCCCTCTTTCTGGAAAACTCAGACCTTCAGTCTCGCCTCATTTTAGTCTGAATCGCTTTCCATACTCTGCATTGCCTTCAACCCTCTCGGCCGCTGCATCAAAAGATCATATGGAACACCCACAAATCAATCACAAAAAAGGAATATTTGAAATAAGTAAATTAATCTAGAACGTATTAATTCCAATCAATTGAAATTAAATTAGACAGGTTGTTACCTTCTTTGAGCTCTTCTTCTCTCTAACTTCATATCTCTCATGAGAAAGGTCTGATAGCCATGTACCAGGACTCACCAACTACACCACATGAAACAAAAAAACAAGAAAATAAGAAAAAATTCTGCAGCAGAAGATAGCAATTAGAATTTCAATTGGGTGACAGAGGAATTACAAGTAAGGATTTCTGAATGAGTTTGGCCCTTTTCTTAGGTCTCTGAGGCAGCTTACATCCTTTCATGGCCATGAAATCTTCTTCCTTTTCTTTGCTAGACAAGGAAATAAAGAACTTGGGCCAAACAAACCCCTTATCCTCCCCAACGCCATCCATTAACAACTTCCCACCCCCGTCATCAAACATCGATCCCCTCGTGGTGTAGTACCGGTCCTCCTTCTCAGGGGATGAAGATTGGAACTTCTGATTCTCGCTAGGAGTCGGCGAGTCAGAGCTTCTGGATTCAAATTAGCCAAATACACATCAAGTGAGGAACAAAGACTTGATTTTTACGGAAAAGAGCATGAATTTCTAACGTTTTGACTGACCTGTTACGACAGGGATGAAGAGGAGACGCATCCTTATCGGTTCTCACAAGACAAGAAGTCGTCCTTTTACGGATCGACCCATCTGATTTCTTCAGAATCTCGTCCTTCTTCTTGACCTTAAAGCATCTGGGTCGCTTCCTGTTCCCCCACTGGACAAGAAAATCCGTTTCAGGAGATCTATGACAATTAGTCTCTTCCCTCTCCATCGCTGCAACCACAGAAAAGCACGATCAACACCCATTCTCTCTCACAATCCAGACCATAAAACACAAAATAACGAGCACAAGTATCACCTCAGGATCCGTGCCAAATAGGAAATCCAAATGACAAAACTGAATCTGTCGCCTCAAATTCCTCTGGAAACAGAGCATGCCAAAATATCCATAAACAAATATGTACAAAAACCCTGCATACTTAGAACCAGACATACATAAGAAGAATGAAAACTTACTGGCAAAACGCCATCAGAAAGCCCGCAACAACATGCAAGTCTGACACAGAAATAGTAACTCAACAAACAAGTAAAGCGAAACCCAGAATTTGTTCTTGGCAATTGCTTGATCTGTAATCAGATTTCACGTGTTTGCCTTATCGCCTCCTGTCTCCTCTCTCCGTCCTCCGCCTTCTTCACTTTGTATGGCTTCTTCCTTCTGTGTTTTGTCTCCTTTTATCTCCCAGGTGTGCCTGTTCCTAACCAGGTTTGTTATACTAGTTTAATCCATTAATTACATGTAATATCTGTTAATAGCCGTTGATTTCGAAGGTTGAAACGACGGTTACGATCGGTTCCCTCCCAGGCACACTGGACTTGTAAGCTTCGAAGTTCGAAGAGAGGTGGATAGGGTTGGGCGATTCTGTTAATGGGCTTTGGTAAGGCCCGGTAGCCCACGACGATTTATTCCTAGATATGCACGGACGGTCAATTTACTCCTATTCACTCCCGGTCAGGTGGAGGGCAAGGAATTCCGCCGATATATCGATATCGGGTCCCACCCACTAAAAAGATACAGACTAATATCATTTTTTTTAATTTTTTAAAATATCGCCGACGGACCGATATATTGCCATTTAAAAAAATGTTTAGAAAAAAAAGAAAAAAGCAACTTTCCCGTTGGTTTCCCATCCTAATATGTATTTTTATACATATTTTGAGATCTATGCTTTGTCTAAATTAGTATAACTCATTTTAGAAGTTAGATTGTGAAAATATATAGTAAAAACTAGTTTTCGACCACTTATATTTTTTTATACAATATCTCTGATATATCTCCGATATTTTGTCTCTTTGATCGACCGATATTTTACCGATATCTGATACGGAATTCCTTAGTGGAGGGTGGCAGAGAGCTGTGGAGGCTAGGGTTTCAATTTTGGAATGTAGGGTAGATTTTGAAGATGCAAGAAATTAAGATGCGCCCGGGCTCACTGGCGATAATGGTGTGTTTGAGGGTCACTTGCCACTAAATTATTGCACGCCACCAGATCGTAATCCGACAATCCGCGATAGGTCAGTGCATGCCTAGGCAAGTGAGTCAGGTTGCATAGTAACGGGGCTCTTTGAAGATTTGATTTCAAATGAAGGCTATTTCTATTCTTGTCTCATATAATTCCCAACTAATAATCCATCTCGTCAAAGAAGTTATACTTCATTTCTTTGGGCATCATTTGGAACCATTTGTGGCTCATTTGCTGTGAATGATATTTGCATAGCCTTATTTGAGCATAAATGAATTATTTGCCAACAGATGCAGTTTCCATCATTTGGAGTTAATTCACCGTATTGTCACAATATATGGTGAATTTATGGTGAATATATTTGGAGTCAATATATGGTGAATTAACTCCAAATGATGGAAAATGCATTTGTGGGTAAATGATCCATTTTATGCACAAATAAAAGCATAAATGAATATTCACTTGCTAATGCCATTTTCCATCATCGCTAGCCCATTTGAAGTCAATTCACCATTTGTCTATAAATGTGACAAATAAATTTACCGCAAATGATCATTTTCTATACTTAGCTCAAGAGGCACAACAACCAAGGTTTTAAAATTTAGACCGGTTATCGATCCGAAATTCTAGCCAGGTAGGTTCAACCGGGGGTCAACCTGGATTGACCTGGTTGCTGACGTCATTATACTAAAAAAATCCCCCCCTCGAGCCAAAGAGCTTGGGGAGAGAGAGAGAGAGAGAGAGGGAGGCTCACTAGGTGGCTGAACCGGGGAAAGGGGGGGTTGTTGTGGCTGGCTTTGGGGGGTTACCGGGGGGGGGCTCAACAACGGTAGCTGGGGTGTGGAGATTATGGCAGAGTGGGGCGAGGTGACAACGGTGACAGAGGAGGGGGGTTATAAAACCCAACCTATCCAGCCGACCCGCTCGAAAAAGCTGCCAACTTTGGTCGAACTGGCTGGGCCGGTCGGAGTTTTAAAATCATGGGCACAATAACTTATTAATTTTTCAAGCAACCAGACACAAGGGTAGGTGTGCGTCCATACCTTCTCCGAGACACAAAGTTGAAGGATTTATTAGCACTCTGATCGAATCAATCCAGATCTGATTCACTTGTAGCTTAATTAGGAAAAATGTCTTACTTTAAGCAAAATAAATAGGTAAATTACGCTTGACCCCTATGAGTTACGGTGAAATTACATTTAACCTTAATGAATTATGAAAATAGGCACACCCATATTTAACCAATATTCAAACAATTTTACCCCGGATATTCTCTCTTAGTTTTACTCCAATCTAAGGGTGTGACTGGCAGAGAACAAACTTTTCTTGCATTGGAGAAGGCAAGGCTGACACCTTACTACTATCTATCCAGGAATATGGTACCCTTGGCCATGGTGAAAAGAGGGGCACGGTGGAAGGTGGGTTTTGTTAGTAAATTAAAGAGGTAAAATTATGTCATTTTATAAGTTACAGGAGTTAAATGCATATTTTTATTTTATAAGTCACGTGGGTTAAGTGCAATTTCACCATTATACATAGCGTTAAGTATAATTTACCTAAACAAAATCTAGTGAGCTGAATCTCCATCAGAGAAAAACATAATCTAGTGAATTGTAGATAATCTTCTAAAATCTAGTGAGGAGCAGGCGTGTGCTAACCTTCGAAATTCGTCTCCCAACACCTGCTGCTCCTTCAAAAAAAAAATAGAGTACTTACTTTGCTACCATCTTTATTAGCCCGTGCACATTTTGTTAATATAAAGCTTCTTGTGTCAAAAAAACCTTCTGGTATCACAATAAACCTGTATTAAATGGGCTTCAAAGTTCAAAAGCCTTAATCTATTTATTAATGAACTGTGTTGAAAATGAGGGTTTTTTTTTTATAAAACTGAAAAATGATTCGGGTATTAGAAAAACTACCTTGCTCTATTGTAGCATCTTTGACCGTGTCTTCCGCTTCCAATGTGTAACACCCTGTTTGGTTAGTAAGGTGGTTTTTTTACTTGTTTTCGTCCCAAGATTTGCATTTGGGGACAGGGATGAGCCCAAAAACACGTTTGGCATGGGTTTCTTCAAATCAGAATGCGGGCCACGACCTTTTGTATTTCTTCCCCGTAACTAAAACGGGGGTAGGGCTGATCGCGGATGTCCAACGTCCGAGCAATGTCCAAAGTTACCTTGTCCGTGTCCGGACGTATAATTTTGTTCTAAAAAACTAGACACGGACACAGGTTCTCGGACTGCCGTCTGTTCGTTGTCCGGTAGCAAAGTGCCTTTTTAGATAACCCAGCACAAAATATTAGGACACTGATGCCCTTCAAAACGAAGTCAACAGTGTATTGATTTTGTTAGCTTTTGTAATTGTGTAATAGATAAGGGTCAGATTAGTCACATAGAAGTGCATCGAAGATAAAAACACCTGTATACTTCTCTTTTCTTTACACTGACATGAACTTTTTCAGTCGAGCATTTTTCTACATTTATTAATGACAAGGAGCACGTGAGAAACAAATGATATGCCGAGACAGCCCCTCATTTATAAATTTGAGATGTTGCTCTTGCTGTAACAGTTGTCCGTGTCTCCGGTCAAGGACATGGTTGAAAGGCGGCGGACAAAGCTTCACAGACACGGACACGGACAAAAAAGAAAAAATTTGATAAATATCGTGCCCTAATTTAGGCAGAGGTCCCACTTGATTGGACAGCTCCCACACTTGAGCATTTACAGCACAGGTATGCTAACAGGCCGTATCTTTTCTGGTCTAGTCCAAAATGCACTTAAATTTTAGATCCTAGGCATAATCCTCCTCCGTTTTGAAATTGTTTTTTTACACAAGGTATTGTAGCATCATCGCCCATTGAACTGCAGGAGGGAGGCGGGTTCGAATCACCCGCCCACCCCCTGTATTAACATAATGCCTTCGCGCATACAGACGCTTGTGAGGCAGAGCACATACTATGCTGCAGTTTATGGTGCAGCTTTTGAAAAGGGAGACAATTGTGCAGCCACATAGCGCCTGCTGCATATAAAGACATCCCTAATCTCAAAAGCCATAGTTTTGAAACTTACACATATTCCCCAAGAGCAATCGTGTTAAAACCCGTTTTATATAAAAGAGAATCACTAAATGTACATCAAACTTAATTGTTTAAAATGAGTGTTCCACAAGAATTACTCTCAACAAAATAAGTATACATTCTGTGTTCTTCACTTCCATGTTATTAAGGTCACTTCCATTTTGGTAAGGTAGGTTGCAACAACACAAAAGAAATGTGATTTGTGAAGATAGAAAGATAGAGAGGAGAGGAGCAACAAAATCAGCAACATTGCAACTTAGAAGATCGACAGAAAAAGGAAAATGTGGTCAAATTAACGAGAGGAGAAGAGGGGTTAGGGCTTGCTGACAATGATTTACAAAATTGGGTTGAGTAAACATTTGAGTTATGACAAGAAGAACATCACTTGAGGCACATAAGTCGTATGGGGGATATGGAGATTTTTCCATATTACCTAGCCAATGAGGCCAGAATGCCAGATTACCTGGTTTTTTTGGTCTTATGCCATGTTACCTAGTTTTAGTACCTGGTCTTCCTATTTTGCCCTCCTAAAACCCTAAACTCGGTATTTTCCATATTACTTGACCATTCAGCTTGAACAGACGACCGTGCGGGGCGCCCCTTAATGTATCCTTCCCCCGCCCTCAGTCGCGCCATTCAGCCCGCCCTCAGTCGCCTTCACACATCCGTCCCCCACCCTCAGCTGTACCTCAACCGCATCGTAATGGGAGAAGTTGTTGTTTATCTACACTACGATGAAGTATTTAGAGGCGGTCATGAGTACGTAGGTGGGAAAGTGAAGCTAATAAGCATTGACCGATAGGTGAAGTTCATAGATTTGTTGATTCAAGTTCAAGAAAGATTATGATTCAAGTATGAAATGGGCAACTTATCCCTCAAATATCTAGTTTCGTCAGCATCACTATGTATACCATATGTCTTGGGGATGATGAAGATTTGAAATGTGTATTCAACATTCAGAAGACAGAAAGGAAGGCAGTGTTGGAGTTATATGTGGAGAGGACTTCTAGTGTAAATAAGGAGAGAATATCCCCATCAGATCAACCTTTTCACTTGAGAGATGATGACATTCAATCATCAAGAGGTGAAAGAAGGAAACAGCCGGAGCTTGTCTTTAGAACAACAAGGTAATAATACAATTTATCATCATTTGTGACAAGATAGACACAATAGCAAGGCTATCGTGTAATTGAATACATAATAGCAAGGCTATCGTGTAATCGATATGTTGACACGACAGCCAGAACCCCCAATTTCTAAAGAGGCATACCTCATGGTGCATTCACTTAAGGTTCAGAAGAAGGAAGCGCAAAAGCAACCTCCTACTGCGGCATCACTGAGAAGAGGACGGAGAACTCTGACCTGCACTGAAGGCTCAGGAGCCTATGAATGTTAGCCGAAAGCGGATATCTAAAAAACAAGGTGATAAGAAGGCAAAGAAGCCCCCAATGAATAAGCAGACATAAGTGACCCCCATGGAGAAGTCACCCTGGGAGAATGAGGCAAAGAGGCCTCCAACGGAGATGACACCAGAGCAGCAACCAACTCTATCTCCACTTCTTTCTTGCTGGCACAAGGTTACGACACATAAGTTAATCAAACAAGGTAATTTCGACTAGTATCTTGTGCTCCATTACATGATAGCAGTGCTATTGATCGTTTAAATATAAAACCCTTGCAAGTGCGCAAGGCAATTGTACTACGGCAAGTATTGAAAGGGTTGTCGAACCTCAGTGACGGATTAATATTTTACAAAATTCAAAAGAAAGCAGTAGTGTTGATTCTAGACTAAGAAAACAATGAACTTTTAACTAAATTACATGGATTCAATCAATATGGAGAATATCAAGGCAGAGAATCCACCACTAGACATGCAATTACTACTCTCAATTATTATTAAGCATAAGTTAACATGATATGGTAATTCGTGTTCTTGATCGGACACACGAATTACTAATAAATTCACTAACATTCTTAATCGGACATGAAAGTACATCCACTATTTTGTAATCAATCATATCCTTGATGGGGCATAGAATCAACACAAACATGTTATAATGTAATTAATCTTATCATTGATAGGGCATAAAATCAATCACAATATCTAATTCTATTCATAATCAATCAAGTCTATGGTCAAACACTCAAATGAATATCGCATTAAACATGAATCATAATCAACTTTATAAAATTAAACTATCAAGAGTAGTAATACACATCTAAAGCTTCATCTAGCCTTAAATAAAAGTTTAGTTACACATAAAAAGAAAGAAAAGAGAAGCCTATTTATATAGATTCATCGTCATAAATCCTTCTTCTTCTTTGCTTCAAAAGACTCCTTCTCTTACTCCTCTCTAGCTTTCAATATAGCTCAAAGTTGATCTCCAAGTTGGTCTCCAAGATAGCCCAAAACGTTCTCCCATAAGGCCTATTTTTATGTTTGAAGAGAAACCACGAAGTCCCCTTCCAAATCTGAGTCGAAATAGGTCTTATTTCAATTTACCGCACACGGCGATCGATCGCTTCGTATTGTCGATCGTTCGCCTACTGATCGATCACAATTCCTTTGTTATTTTTGGCTGATCGATCGTTCTACTGATCGATGCCATATGATTCTGATCGATCGTTGTTACTGTCTTCTGCAAGATTTTAAAAACCGAACCGGCCATCGACCTGAAAATCTTATGGAGTAGGTCGAACCTTGCAATACAAAATAATGTAAAAAAATCCCCTCCTGACACAAAAACTTCTACCTAATCTAATGATCCCTGTATAGCAATTTAATGAAAAATTATAATCCACATTCTAAAAAAAAATTCCTAACTCTTTTTTCACCTATCAATTTTCAATTCACTAATCAAAACTACACATTGTATAACGAAATATTCAAATCTAAAAATCAATATTCCACATTCCACAATGATAATCAAAGTTTCATATTGTATAATAAAAGTTCACCACTATCAAGCAGATACCTGTAACAATCCTAGTATCCACAACTAATAAGCATCGATCCTAAATAGCGACAACTAACACCCCTAATAGCCACATCTAGCACAATCATATAGTCACAGAAAGAAATATAAAAATACCAAGCACCCAAATTTAACTAAAAGAGAAGGTAAGAGAATACAAACGAGGGGAAGGAGTTCCACATTCAATAATCAAAATTCACATAAACAAAATTTGACAATTGTCAATGTCCAATAGCCAAAGTTCAATATCAACTGTCAAAGTCCAATACTCCAATAGTTAAACTCCATCCCAAGTTTCAATAGCCAAAAGTTACAATCCCAATTTCCTACAACAAATAAAATACAATAAACAATTAATATGATGAGTATTGGAGTGTAACACTTGCAAATTTGTAAGCAAAATGAATTACCAATTACAAACTTTCATATGGAGCTCGTAGGTCTATAGTCTTCTTCTAAATTTCCTACATAAATCCAAAATCTTCAAGTCCCATACGCTCCTCATCCCATTCATTAGTTGCTGGCTCATCCGTATTCCCTACAAAAAAGTTGTTTCTTAAACACAATAGGATAACAAACAATTATAATGATGAAAAATTAAACTAACAACTATATTAATATCATTACCTTCCCGATTAGTGAATATCCTACATAATTCATTAGTTTCATTCCTTAGTTCATCATCATCAATCTCTTCTGCGGTAACACTTTGTCCACTACCCATTCTTCAACCAAGTCAAATGACTCAATGGATATGGGATCAAAGATGCTCTCTATATCTTCCTCCTTCTTTCCAATCTTAAGCAAATGCCTTCATTTCCAAGTTCCAACACAAAAGTTAAACTATAATTAAGAATAGAAATTAAGAACTGATGAGTTATTATAATTAGGTTCTCTTACTTCATATGTAGATTGTTTTGCACAAAGACGAGATCATTAAGCCTTTTGTGCTCCAATCTATTCCTTCTTTTAGTATGAATTCTTTCAAAAACACTCTAATTGCACTCACAACCTGAAGAAGCATAAGTTTGACTTAAGATCCTTATTGCCATACGCCTCAATGTTGGAGCACAATCTCCAAATGTCGCCCACAAAGCAACTACAAAAGAAAAATATTAATCACATAATCAATAAATATGAATTAATAAGATAATGAACTATTATGGAATGATAATTTACCGGGATTCATACTAGTGCGTGTAACTTTTGCCATGTCACGTGAGAACCCTTTTTGTGCATCCTTAAACAAAAGAAGCTCGTTTGCAATTTCCTTTTGTGCCTCTAAATCCCCATGGTGTAGCTTCTCAATCACATCTAAAAGATCCCTTTGCACAGCAAGGGTGTCTGCTTCAGACTTTTCAGCATATTGAAACTAAGGGTTCAAATAGTAAGCTGCCACATGAAGAGATTGGCAAAGTTGGTTCTTCCACTGTTTCTCAATGATATCTAAATATGGCCCATAGTCTTCCTTCTTTCCACCACATACCACTTTTACTCTTTCCATTGCTGTTCTTACTTTCTCATACAAAAATCCCATTGATGGGTATTCATCACCATCAACCATTCTAAACACTCTCAAAGAGGCTCACTAATGGCAATCACCTTAGCACAATTGCACCAAAATGAAGAGCTTAACACCACACTTTCAAACTCTTTGCCTTTAAGAGATCTTGCTAACTTTGCTATCTTCCGCATAGACCACTCTTCTCCAACTACCATCTTTCTTAAAGAATCCTTGTTATTGTATACACTTTGTAAGGTTAAAAAGTTGGTTGCAAAACGGGTGGCACCTGGTCTAATAATCTCTCTCCCATTATTGAACTTTTTTAGTAATTGTAAATAGCAAGGTGATTGTAAACAAATTTTGTGACAATTCTTGCTTCATCAACCACTTCCTTCACTTCAGATACATATTTAAAGAAGTCCTCTAACATTAAATCCAAGTAGTGTGCAGCGCATGGTGTCCAATAGAGCCTTGGGTACTTCTCAATGAAATCCCTTCTAGCAGCCACATAATTGGATGCATTATCTGTCACAATTTGGACAACATTCTCCGGTCCAACAAATTCTATTATCTCAGAAATCTGACTACTTAACATCTCTGCCGTCTTGGACAAATCAGAAGCATCAATTGATTTTAAAAATATAGTTGCAGTTGGACAATACACAAGAAAATTAATTAAAGTCCTGTTTCTGTTGTCAGTCCATCCATCTGTCATTATAGTGCAACCATTCTTCTTCCAATCTTCTCTATATTCTTCCACCTTAGTTGAAACTTCTGAAACAACACTTTGCAAAAATTTTCCCCTCAGAGCATGTAGGAGCCTTGTAACCACGACAAACAGAAGCAACTGCATCAAGCATTTCTTGAAAGAATATTGAGTTAATGACATTTAATGGAATGCATGCATGATAAAAGAACTTACCAACTGCAATATCAACCTTTTCAAGAGTATTTTTTCTAGCCATCACACTCTTGATACCAGGTTGGGCACCTGGGGTGGTACATGGTGGAAAATAACTACCTATGCCCTTTTTCCCTCTTGAATTCCCTCCACTTCCCTCATTTGGCCCTTTTGGCTGATTTGACGTTTCCCGTTCTTCATCATCATCTACATCCATATAAAGCTCTTCATTCATGGTTTTCCTCTTCTTTGACTTATTTAAATTATATTTATCTAATGAAAGTTCCATTCGATATTGCACATCAGCTGGAACATCTTTGCAAGCTACAACATGCCCTTTACGCTTACTCAAATGCTCTTTCAATCTATGGATTCCTCCACCATAAAAAACTTTTGAACAATAGTTGCACAAAATTCCTTTTTTTCCATTTGCAAAGGTAAGCAACTGACAATGTTCCCATCCAAGATCAACCTTTACCCTAAATGCTTTCTAACCCCACAGATTGACTAGGATTATTAGAAGTAGCTCCAGTAGATGCATTAGGGGTTGTCCCAATGGACACACTAGCATTAGAACCTGATCCAGATGCCATGATGTGAACTACAATGATACACAACAATGCCATCAAATAAACATATTAATGTTCTATCCAACACCATGTAAACATATCAACAAAATCATATAAATACATCTTTAACAATCAATTAAAAAAATTAGCATAAATTAAAAGCTAGGGTTTTGAAATACCTTTGTGGATAAAATGCAAATCCGGCGCCAATCAAAGTCCTCCCGCCGATGAACAACAAAGAATGACGATTCCGGTCACGGAGCCTCAGGTTTGGCCGCCGGAGAGAGGAGGGACAGACCAGTAATCGGCTAATCGATCAAACCCCAAAATAGGTTGACAAATTGTAATATATACTCGGTGAATCCAAGTGTCGAACCACATGGAATGATGTAGAATTAATCTATTCCAAACTAATTTAAAACTACTTAACTCAGCAAATTAAAAGATCTGATCCGTTGATGAGTCAATTAAGAGAAGACGGGCGTGAAATTGAAGTGCGGACGTGCAAATTTGATCCGACGGATATGATTGATATAACAGGTTTTATCAAAGCAAAAGAAAAAAAAAGAAAGGAAAAGAGCCGGTTCAATGAACCGATTCAGTGGAAAGAAAAAAAATATAAAAAAAACTAACCCGAGCCGGACGAGAAGCAGAGCGCTCGAGCGCTAATGGAGAAGGGCCCTGGTGGCCACTTGAAGGTTTGACGATGACGGTGGCCCTGGTTTTCGGCGGCGATCGAGATTCACGGTGACGATGGTCTGACCGTGATCGAGTAGTCGACAGAGACTGAAGAGAAACCAGAATAGTGGCGGACAGATGAGCTCGATAGCATTCGAGCAGCAGAAGGGCTTGAGGTAGGCGGTCATGGCAGAAATGGTGACGACGGTGGACCTGAGCTCGGTGGAGATGGGTGTTTGTTTCAGTAGAGGAGGTGAGGCTCGATGGTATGGGTGAGGAAAATTAGAAAACAGATTAAGGGCGTGCTCGATTAGGACTGTGGAATTGTGTTGAAACAGTGTTGTGCTAATTTGGGAAGCTCAGAGGCATGTTCATGCTGAAATCGGGTGTTGGATTTCGATTTGGGTTAATCTAAAACAGCAACGGATTTGGGCTCATCGTTAAGGTGGAAAAGGACTCTTCTGTTGTCTATAAAAGTAAAGCAAAAAGGAGGAGAACGGACTTGTTTTTTTTGGGCTGTTTTGAAAAAAACAGAGTTTTGACGAGGAAGAAAAAGTGGGTCATTTTGGAGGTGATTCGGGTGGTGTTTTCGCCGGATTCCGATGGCAACAAGGCTGGAAGAAGAGAGGTGAAGGAAGAGGGGAATTGGAAGAAGGCATGACTATTTTTTGGTGAACGGTTTCTGAGAAAAAACAGAGGTTCATTTTTGGTGAAAAAGGGCTGTGATTTGGGTGGAGTTTCGGTGGAATTTTGGCCGGAAATCAAAGAGGAGGAAGAGGAGAATCTACGGGAGAAAGAAGAGGAAGAAATCGAGAATAAAAGGGAAGTTTTTGAGCTGTTTTTGCATCGTGAACAATGCTGCTACAGTAACCTGCTCATTGTTAAAGTAACCGGGCTCGTGGAGAAGATGAACAATGCTTGATGAACAGTGTTTTGCTATAGTGAACAGTAAATTATGAATAGTAAAATTGCTACAGTGATTTTTCATATGCAATTTCTTCTGAATCTGATTTTTCCCATGAATATGAATAGCTAAATTTTTTTGTCAAAGCTAGAGGTGATATTATTTCATTAGTATTTTTATGTCTATGAAAGAAGTGCTTTATTGCTTATTTGGTTGAATGCAATGTTTTGGAAAAAAGTTATAATCTATATAATTATTTGATTTGTCGTTAACGTAAGGTACGGCGAATGCTTATAATTCTCTGTGATTATTTGACTAAGCTTGTTAATGATAAATTTTCAATCGAAATCTTTATGTTAATGGCTATGATGAACGTGAATGAAATATCATCCAATTAGGTCAAATCATTATTTGAATCTAATTGTGTAATTAAATAGACATAGAAGTATTAATTAAATAATTGATCCTTGAAGCTTTGATATATCTCATCGATTATCTTCGTTATCATTAGTTAGTTTTAATTGAATCTTTAATCATCATTTTAGTAGTTAATTAAATTACAATCTCTCTACAAAATTTCCTGATAATATGATTCCTTAAATTCTTTAATGCATCTAATATAGTTCATTAGAGTAAGTTAATTATTAATCCCCTAATTACAATCCTAATCACAAATAACCCGTTTTATTCATGTTTTATCATTAAAACTACACTAGTAAATAGGTAAATAAGGCATATAAATGTGTATATTTTATGCATATCACTAATCAGGGGATTCAGGTGGGGAGTCGAGGAGAGGCAGTCAAAGGTAATCGAAGAGGAGGGTGAGCAGCGATGGCGCAGGGCGAGCGAGGTGGCGACGGCGTAGGGCGAGGCAACCAGGGGGAACAGGGTAGATTTTTTTACTCTTTTTACTCGCAATTGCACGAGACTCAATATAGTCTAGTGGAAACGAGGTCGAACCCAAAGGACTTGGAAGATTAACTTAATTCTAATGAAAGATTGAATTTTAATGATTTAATTAACTAAAGAAACAAACTTTAATAAGAAATCAGATGAATGAGAATATCAAAGCGTCAAATCCACCACTCAACATGCAATTACTACTCTCAATTATTATCTCCACAAATTGATATGATACAGTAATTTATGTTCTTGGCCAGACACACAAATTACCAATGAATGAACTACACGTTCTTGTCCAGACACGAAAAATTCATCCACTATAAATTAATACAATTAACTCTATCCTTGGCCGGGCATAGAATCAATCATAATCCTGTTATTATCTAGACACAGGAAATATCAAGGTCAAATTCCATTAATCATTTATTAAGTCTCGGTCAAAGCACTTAAGCACTTAAGTCTCGTTCATCTTCCCCATCGCCGGCGTCTTCTCTCGCTCGAATAGGGCTCTGTTTCTCCCATGGCTCAGTCCGTCGTCGCTATCCTTCACCGGGCCTCCATCGATCACCGTCGAGCCCATGGTCAGAACCGCCACCGATCGTCGCCGTGGCTAGAACTGCCGAGCTCGATCCATAACCACCGCCGGTCGCCATCATTCCTTCGCTGATGCAGAGCTCAAACAGAGCTTGGCTCTGTTCGACTGAAAGGCCGAGCTTTGGCTCGGGCCGTTTTTTTTTCCATTTTCTTCTTTAAAACCTGTCGTATCGATTCCATCCATCAGATCTTCAATCTCAGCACAAAACGGTTTGGCGCGCATCCACTCTTGACGATATGCATTTGGGACTTTTAAAACCTGCGTAGATAAAATTAAATATAACTTAGACGCATAATTAAATGTAAATCCATCAAATCCACTTAACGCATCTAAATTAATCAATTAAGCATATTTACTTATTAACTCCTAATTACTCACCTAATCATAAATAACCATTAATTATCCTTATTTCAACTAAAATTATGACTAATATATAGGCAGAAAGGCATATAAAAACATGCATATTTTGTAGATATCGCTGCATTGTAGTTTAATTATCCTTATCCTTACAATTCATTGAGTTGTAGTTTACGTGCTGATCCTGCTTTATGCATATCAAAATTCAAAGCCTTGATTGCCCAATATGCACGGTGTTCTAACTCCACTGGTAAGTGACAAGCTTTCCCAAAAATGAGTCGATAAGGTGACATACCAATGGGAGTTTTATACGCAGTCCTGTAAGCCCACAAAGCATCATTTAAGCATAAAGACCAATCTTTCCTATCGGGTCTAACAGTTTTCTCAAGAATCTTTTTAATCTCCCGATTAGACAATTCTACCTGACCACTTATTTGGGATGATATGGCGTAGCAACCTTATGTGTAACAGAGTACTTCTGAAGAAGAGCTTCAAAAGATCTATTACAAAAGTGAGCGCCTCCATCACTGATAATAGCTCGTGGGGTCTCAAAGCGACAAAATATTTTATCTTTAACAAATTTTACCACAACCTTATGATCATTTGTCTTAGTTGCAATTGCTTCGATCCATTTAGAAACATAATCTACAGCAACCAGAATGTAAATGTGCCCAAAAGATTGTGGAAAGGGTCCCATGAAGTCAATTCCCCAAATATCAAACAATTCTACTACAAGAATGGGTTGGAGAGGCATCATATCTCGTCGAGAGATAGATCCTAACCTTTGACATCTATCACAAGATTTGCAGAACTCATGAGCATTCTTAAATAAGGTTGGCCAATAAAATCCACTCTGCAAAATCTTGGCAGCAGTTTTCTTTCCCCCAAAATGTCCCCCGCATGCTTGAGAATGACAAGAATGTAAAATGCTATGAATCTCATTCTCAGGCACACATCGTCTAATCACCAGGTCCGAACATATTTTAAATAGGTACGGATCATCCCAAAAGTAAGATTTAACCTTAGAAAAGAATAGATCTTTGTCGTATTTGGTCCAATGGGATGGAATCTGACCTGTAGCAAGGTAGTTCACAATGTTGGCAAACCAAGGTGTTTTAATTTGGGAAATAGAAAATAATTGTTCATCAGGAAAAGAATCATGTAGTGGCTCTTCATCTTTAGATGTTTCAACAAGGATTCGAGACAGATGATTGGCTACTACATTCTCAACACCTTTCTTATCTCGGATTTCATAATTAAATTTTTGTAAAAATAAAATCCATCTAATCAATCGAGGTTTGATGTCTTTCTTGGACAAGAGATGTTTTAACGCAGCATGATCAGAGAAAATGATGATCTTAGAACCTAAAAGGTAGGATCTAAATTTATCCAAGTCATAAACTACCACTAGAATTTCTTTCTCCGTAGTGGTGTAATTCAATTGAGCATCAGAGAGGGTTTTACTAACATAGTAAATGACATGGGGAAGCTTATTGACTCTCTGACCTAGGACAGCACCAATGGCATAGTCTGAAGCATCACACATGATTTCAAAGGGAAGAGAGTAGTCAGGGGGCTGAATGATAGGTTCAGTAGACAACAAAGTACGAAGAGTATCAAAAGCTTGCCTACATGCATCATCAAACACAAAAAACACATCTTGGGCTAGTAGATTACTTAAGGGGCGAGCAATCTTACTAAAGTCTTTAATGAACTGCCTATAAAAGCCTGCGTGACCAAGGAATCATGCTTCACCGAAGATGGTGGTGGTAGATGAGTGATGAGATCGACCTTGGCTTTGTCGACTTCAATTCCCCTTTTTGAGACTACATGTCCCAAAACTACGTGACCAAGGAATCATGCTTCACCGAAGATGGTGGTGGTAGATGAGTGATGAGATCGACCTTGGCTTTGTCGACTTCAATTCCCCTTTTTGAGACTACATGTCCCAAAATAATTCCCTCTTGCACCATGAAATGACTTTTTTTCCAGCTCAAGACAAGATTTTTCTCTTCACAACGCTTGAGAACTAACGACAGATTATGGAGACATTCATCAAATGATGGACCAAATATAGAGAAATCATCCATGAACACTTCTAGAAATTCGTCTACCATATCAGAGAAGATGGCTAGCATGCACCGTTGAAAGGTGGCAGGTGCATTACATAGCCCAAAAGGCATTCTTCGGTAAGCAAAAGTACCAAAGAGACAAGTAAAAGTAGTCTTCTCTTGATCTTTCGGAAACACTCGGACTTGGTTATATCCAGAGTAACCATCAAGAAAATAATAAAATTGTTGACCTGCTAGTTTCTCTAAGATTTCCTGAATAAAGGGTAATGGAAAGTGGTCTTTTCTAGTTTTTATGTTCAATTTTCTATAATCAATACACACTCTCCACCCAGTAGTTTCACGGGTTGGGACTAACTCTCCATCAGAATTCTGCTTCACTGTGATGCCAGACTTTTTAGGCACAACTTGTACAGGGCTGACCCACTCGCTATCAGAGATGGGGTATATGATACCCGTATCTAGCAGTTGCACAATCTCTTTCTTGACCACATCCCTCATGTTGGGATTCAATCTCCGCTGATTCTCTCTTGAAGGTTTAGCATCATCCTCTAAATGAATTCGATGCATAGAGATCGAAGGATCAATGCCTCTTAAATCAGCAACAATCCACCCTATGGCTCTCCTATGCTCAACTAGAATCCTAAGCAGTTGACTCTCCTGGCCGCTAGACAAGCTAGATGAAATGATGATGGGAAGAGTATCATTAGGACCTAGAAAAGCGTACTTGAGGGAACTTGGAAGTGGCTTCAACTCAAGTTGAGGAGGAGACTCAATGGAAGGTTGGAGTGATGGACTGGGAGATATTGGTAAAGGCTTTTCTATTTCTATAAGGAAAAGAGTCATGATAGGGAGGAGAGGCTGACATAGCATGGGTTTCTTCAATGTGTGTCTCTAAGTCAGAATCATCTATCCCTAAAGAGAGTAGAGTAGGATCTTAAGCATCAGGCATTAGCTCATTCAAAAGTGTCTCTTCCATAAGATCATCAATTTCATCAACAAGAGAACACTCTTGATCACTTTCACTAGCTCCTTGGTTGGAGCTTAGAACACATTGAGTATGCTTTTCATTTTTCCAAAATACATCTTCATCATTCCAGATCGATATTGAATACATGCATTGGCCGTCGCTAAGAAAGGGCAGCCTAAAACAACTGGAATGGTGTGAGAAGCATTAGATACATGTTCCATGTCCAAGACCAAGAAGTCAACTGGATAGAAAAAATTTCTCTACCCCAACTAAAACATCTTCAAGAAGACCACGAGGTTTTCTAACGGATCTATCGGCTAACTGCAGAGTAGCCGATGTTGGTTGCAAGTTCCCTAAACCTAATTTCTCATATATTGAGTAGGCTAATAGGTTGACACTAGCACCCAAATGTAAAAGAGCCATGTGAATGATACGGTCACCAATGACACATGAAATGGTAGGTGTGCCAGGGTCTTTAAATTTTGGTGGTGTGCCATGTTTCAGAATGGAGCTGACCTGCTCAGTAAGAAAGACCTTTTTCGAAATGTGAGTCCTAGACTTCTGCTTTTGTGTGCACAAGTCTTTGAGAAATTTGGCATAGGCGGGCACTTGTTGAATGGCTTCTAGGAGTGGAAGATTAATCTTAACATGTTTGAAGGTTTCTAGCACCTCATCCATCCTAGCTTTATTTTTGTTGAAAGGCGAAGGCATGTCTAGGCATTGAGGAAATGGAGCACGGGGTACATAAGGTACCTCATGATTGGCCTTAGACTTGGTTCCTGAAGAAGACTCAGAAGGAGACACAATGTGCTTCTGTTTTGGCTTATTCGAATTAGGTGGCGTCTCTAAGGTTTCATCATTATCTGGATTGCTTATTTTTCCCTAATCCTTATCTTCTCTCACCTCAACACCAACTAGGTTTTCAATTTGTTTCCCACTCGTTATAGAACATGCTCGTTGGAAGTAGTTTGTTGTTCAACCATAAACTGACCCTTCGGATTATTCATTGGTTGACTAGGCAATCGACCCTCTTCTCTCTTACTCATCAAATTAGCTAATTGGCAGATTTGAGATTCTAGTTTGGCTATGGATTGAGTATGAGAATGCACAAGTTGAGCTTGTGGTTGTGGCTGGGCTTGAATACTTTGTAGAGTAGACAAGATTTTATCCTCAAAATCTGAATTTCTAGAGGGTTGTGAAAATTGGGAAGGCATGGTAGCTTGTTGAAAACGTGGTGGGTTATTTTGAAAGTTGGCTCTTTGGGGTGGATTAAAAGGAACACCCTAGTTCTGTGGACGCCAGAAAAATTTGGGTGATTCCTCCACCCCGGTTTATATGTGTTGGAGAACGGATCATTGCCTGTTCGAGCATAAGTTTGGGCAGCATTGACATGCTCCTGAACAAGCTCTGGGAATTGTGGGGCTGATGGGCACTCTAGGATAGAATGCATGGGACTTAAGCATAGAACACATGCTTCTTGAGTGTGTGCAGGGGTTTGTGACTTCAGGCTCAAGATTTGATCTATCTTTCTAGACAATGATGCAACCTGGTTAGAAAGATCATCTGTTTGCTTCACTTCGTACATACCACCTTTAGATTGGGTAGACAAAGAAGATTCATTTAAACTCCTATTAGCCATCGTATGTTGCAACGAATTTTCACTCAAGTTCTCAAATAGTTCCCATGCTTCATTTTCATATTTTAATAGAAAAGTGCCTCCACACGAAGCATCAACAAGATGACGATTCTGATCCGTCAATCCTCTATAAAATCTCTGCACTAACTGCCATCTAGGTACGGCATGATGAGGACACTACCTAAGGAGGTCCTTGAGTCTATCCCAGCTCTCATGAAACTGCTGAGTCAGCTGTTGGGTAAAGGTAGTAATGGCACCTCTCATTTGGTTTGTTTTACCTAAGGGAAAATATTTCTTTAGAAAATCTTGTTGCATTTTTGCCCACGAGGTAATGGATTCGGGTTCAAGAGAGTAGAGCCATTCTTTAGCCTTATCTTTAAGGGAAAATGGGAATAGTCTCAGTCTTACTGCATCATCTGTAAGATTATTTAGTTTAAAAGTTGTGCAGATTTCTAGAAATTCATCCACATGGCTATATGGATCTTCGTGATTTCGCCCATAAAATGATGGCAACATCTGTATTGTGTTGGGCTTAATCTCAAAGTTACCGGCTGTTGCAACCGGTACTCAAATGCAGGACGGAGATATATAGGCATTTGGAGTATAGTATTCTTTCAGGGTTTTTAAATTTTCATCTGCCATTTTAAACAAGGGGTTGTTTATACTTAATTGGCCTCTTTGGTTTTGTCTAAAGGTTCTCTCAATTTCACCGTCAAAGGCCTCTAAGTTTTCACCCAATGACCTACGCCCTTGCATAAACTGACACGCCAACAAAGAAACACAAAAGTAATCCTAATACCGATAACTAGCAATCAGCAGTCCTAGATATCGACAACTAGCATTGCATGCTGTCACAAAAATAAAAGTAAAATCACACAACACCCAAATTAAACTAAAAATAGAGGTAACAGATGACATACAGTGGGAAAAGATGGCCTTTCCGCGTTGGCGAGAAATCCACATGTCGCTTTTTACCTCTGCAATGTGATTCCTACAAAGACAAGAAAATAAAATATTAAAATCCTTAAAAAAATGTATAAACTAATTAGAATTAAATTAAACCATTACCAAGTCCCCGGCAACGGCGCCAATTGATTGATTGATTTTTTTACTATTTTTACTCGCAATCGCACGAGACTCAGTATAGTCGAGCATGGGTACTGTAGCACTATAGCAAAAATCACTATTCACCATCTTCTTCCTCGAGCATGGGTACTGTAGCAATTTTGAATCGTCACTGTAGCAATTGTAAATCAGTGCGAAATCAAAGCTTCTCTTCTCCTATCTTCTTCTCCTCTTCCTCCGGCAAAAACCACACCGGAAAGCCTGGCTTTTTCCAACGGAAATTCTCTCCAAAAGTCTGTTTTTTTTCTCTGTGAAAAGCTCTCCCCCCTGCTTCGATCTTTTCTGATTTTATAGGCAAATGGAAAGAGTCCTCCTCAACAAGTCTTTCTGACTTTTAGGTTATCCCAAATCGAAATCCAACACTCAATTTCGGCTTGAACATATCTCTGAACTTCCCAAGTGAACACGCCTCTATCAAGCCGAGAGTCCTTGCCACGCTGTCAAACTTCACTCAATCTCCTCCTCGAACACGCCATCTCTGTCGCTGCTCGATCGCAGGCTCTGCCGTTTATCTTCCCCATCGCCGGCGTCTTCTCTCGCTCGAACAGGGCTCAATTTCTCCCATGGCTCAGTCCGCCGTCGCTATCCTTCTCCGGGCCTCCATCGATCACCGTCGAGCACTGCCATGGTCAGAACCGCCGTCGATCGTCGCCGTGGCTAGAACCGCCGAGCTCGACCCATAACCACCGCCGGTCGCCATCATTCCTTCGCCGATGCAGAGCTCAAACAGAGCTTGGGTCTGTTCGATTGAAAGGCTGAGCTTTGGCTCGGGCCATTTTTTTTTCCATTTTCTTCTTTAAAACCTGTCATATCGACTCCATCCATCAGATCTTAAATCTCAGCACAAAACGGTTTGGAGCGCATCCACTCTTGATGATCTGCATTTGGGACTTTTAAAACTTGCATGGATAAAATTAAATATAACTTAGATGCATAATTAAATGTAAATCCATTAAATCCACTTAACGCATCTAAATTAATCAATTAAGCGTATTTACTTATTAACTCCTAATTACTCACCTAATTATAAATAACCATTAATTATCCCTATTTCAACTAAAATGACGACTAACATATAGGCAGAAAGGCATATAAAAACGTGCATATTTTGTAGATATCACGAGGCGATCGGGGGGTAAAAGGGAGGTGATGAGGGGGGGGGGAAGACTGGGTGGAGGGTGAGCGGCGACGGCGCAGGGCAACGGCGAGCGGGGGGCATAACGGTGCCGGGAGGTAGAGAGGGCCGAGGGGTCGGGGACTCGGGGGGATATACCGTGGGGGAGAGGGGGGGATGATATAAAACCGGACCGAACTGGTCGGCTGGGTCGCCGGTTTGACCAGCTGGGTTGAATTGACCCGGCCGACCCAAACGATCTGGATCGAAATAGAGGCCGGCTCCGGTCCGACCGGCCGGTTCGGTCCGGTTTTTAAAACCGTGGTCTTTTGTGGATCAAAAACTCCAGTAGACACGATTGATCGTTTTTATTCCGATTGCTCGTTTGTTTCAATAACACTATTTTGCGGTTGAGGCGATCGATCGCATTGAATGTCCGATCGATCGTAGTTAGTGGTCATGATTTTCAAATGGCTATAACTTTCTGCTTCGAACTCCGAATTACACGTAGTTGGTGGCATTGGAAAGCTCACTTCTTGAACTTTAAAATGAAGCTGAGTCAGTTCAATCAGAGATTTGCACATGAAGTTATGATGATTTAACCATTAAAGTCTATTTTCACCTCATTTCTGTGTATTACTCTCGTTTCCTACAAAAACCAAAAATTATATTAAAGTAGTAGAAATTCTAATCAAACACTAGCATAATCATAAGTTTAAGAGATAATGAAATGCATAATTCATGTGTAGATCGCACCTCCAAACCTAGATTTTGCTCGTCCATAGCAAAACAAAATCAAACAAACAAATAAAGGAACTAAAAAAAACACCACTTTCGTAGGGAACACGATTGCATTGAGCGTATGCAACAAGCCGTTAAACCTCTAGGTGTCTCTACTAGGACGAGTTGTGTCTCGTGAGGGTTTGCAGCTATGCTACCCACAAACATGTATTAATTAGCATAATTAACCTAAGTGCAAAAACAAAGCAAAAATTAAAATATTGCAAAACACAGAACCTATTATCCCGAAAAATGCAAACTATAATGCTTAAGAGAATTAACTACACGTACTTGGTTCATAATCAACAGGAACATAGAAGCCCTCAAGTAAGTGGTTTTATTCCACACTTTCATCTTGGAAATTTCTGCTCAATATGATATATCATGATAATATAGATAGTAAAAGTGTAGAACATTGTAGCAATATATTCTAAATTTCTGTTTTATATAGATCCAGTGTTACCCATTAACCAAAGAACATCAGAATCTACATAGTCATCGTAATATTTGGGTTTATGATAGGACAAATCTGCGCGCCTCCTTCGGGTCTAACATTCTAGATTTGAGAGGATAATACACCATAGACTTTTTTTTTCAATAGGACTATGTAAGGCCTGACTTCAAGATGCTTAGGTTTAACAATGACTCAGGCCAATGACTCCCAACCAAATTGGCTTTGGGCATTAGGTTTTAAGAGACCGCTTCGGGCCCGAGCATCAGCCTAAGTTAATCCTATAAAGTCAAGCAGCCCCTTTTCTTTCATTTTGTTTTCATTTTTTCGCATTTTTATTTTCAGCACATATATTTTCAAGTACATCTTTATTTTGTCCAGGCTGTATTATTCTCTCAACCTATTTCCGGTTCCAATCCCTTGCCATAGCCAAGTAAATGGTCTATCATAATTTTTTAAGCTCAGGAGATAACTACAGATCATCCAATGACTATGACTAAAGACATCCCAGTGTAGATTAGTATTTAGTAAATCTCTAGAGGGTATTACTTTATGTACTAATGTGTGTGAGTGAGTTTTCTTAGCTCAAGCACCTGTTCCAAGAGAACTGTAACAGAAAGGTATGCTCAATTAAGTGTATCTATCCTCTAGTATACTTACTCACACTTCCAATGTCAATTAATCTCTTAAGAATTGTAATATGCATTATTATGGGATAAACTATCAAAACCTATAAAAAAATACTAACAAACAACCTAAAAACTAATTAAATTTTTATGATTTTTCAAATTTTTTTTATATGCATGCAATATTCCCTCCCCTAAGCCTATTATGAACATTGTCCTCAATGTGAACACAATATAAAAAAATGATAATGATCATATAACAAAGAAAATAAGAAAAGGAGAGAATACACCTGAATACGTGGGTTGCCTCCCACCAAGCGCTAAGTTTAATGTCTTCAGCCAGACTGAGGCAGGATCATTCGATTTGGTCTGGAGCATCCACGTAGACAGCCACTGCATCCATGTCGGCAACAGTCTCCAGATAAGGATTCAATCCGTGGCCTTTCATATTGAATGTACTCCCATTTTTTGGATTATGAATCTCAATGGCGCCATGGCGGTAGACATGTTTCACAATGAAAGCTCCATACACCGAGAACGAAGTTTCCCAGGGAATAGATGTAGCCAAGAATGGTAGAGTAACACTTTTTGCTCAGGATGAAAAGATTTCCTGGAAATCATCTTGTCATGTACAGCCTTGGTCCTCATTTTTGTAGAGTTTGGCATTCTCATATGCCTCAAAACGCATCTCCTCTAACTCACTCAATTGGAGTCTTCGCTACTCACCGGCTTTATCCATATCAAAGTTGTACGCCTTAATAGCCCAATAAGCCCGGTGTTCCAACTCAACATGTAAATGGCAAGCTTTGCCATATACCAATCTGTAAGGAGACATACCAATAGGGGTCTTGAATGCTGTCCGGTAGGCCCATAATGCATCATTCAGTCTCAAGGACCAATCCTTTCTATCGGGGCGAACCGTCTTCTCCAGAATCTGCTTGATTTGGCGATTGGAGACCTCCACTTGGCCACTCGTCTTAGGATGATATGGTGTGGCAACCTTGTGGGTGATAGAGTATTTCTTGAGAAGAGCTTCAAAAGACCACTTACAAAAATGAGAACCTCCGTCACTAATGATAGCACGAGGGGTTCGAAACCTGCTAAAAATATTAGATTTCAGAAATTCCAGCACAACTTTATGATCATTGGTCCTAGTGGCAACAACTTCAATCCACTTAGACACATAATCAACAGCAACAAGAATATAGGTATGACCAAAAGATGGTAGAAAAGGTCCCATAAAATCGATACCCTATACATCAAATATTTCAACAATCAATATGGGTTGAGTTGTAGGGACATCATATTCCTTTTAGATAAGGCTCCAAGTTTTTGACACCTATCACAAGATTGACAATAAGCATGAGCATCTTTAAATAGAGTTGGCCAATAAAAATCACTTTGAAGTACTTTGGCCGCAATTTTCTTACCACTGAAGTGTCCACCATAGGCCTGAGAGTGACAAAAAGATAAGATGCTATGAAACTCACTCTCGGAGACACATCGTCTTATGACTTGATTAGCACATATCTTAAACAGGTCAGGGTTATCCCAATAGAAGTGTTTGATGCGCGAGAAGAACACATCTTTATCATGCTTAGACTAAAAGGTTGGGATTTGACCCACAGCAAGATAATTCACAATATGTGCATACCAAGGTGGAACAGTGGTGGAAACAGCAAAAAGCTGCTCATAAGGGAAGGAATCTCTCAAAGGTTCGTGGCTGAGCAATTCAGGGGTAGGAATTCGGGATAAATGATCAGCCACGACAATTTCAGATCCCTTCTTATCTTTGATTTCAAAGTCAAATTCCTGCAGGAGTAAGATCCAACGGATCAGCCTTGGCTTGGCATCCTTCTTGGAAAGAAGGTACCTCAAAGTTGCATGATCAGAGAAGATGATGATCTTACTACCTAGAAGATATGACCTGAACTTATCTAATGCAAATACAATAGCAAGTAACTCTTTTTCTGTGGTAGTATAATTCAATTGCGCATCAGTGAGTGTCTTGCTAACATAGTATATAACATGAGGAATTTTGTTGATGCGTTGGCCTAACACTACCCTTACAGCAAAATTAGATGCATCACACATTATTTCGAAGGGCAGTGTATAGTCAGGGGGCTTAATGATGGGAGAGTGATCGTTTAAATATAAAACCCTTGCAAGTGCACAAGGCAATTATACTACGGTGAGTATAAATAGGATTGTCGAACCTCAGGGACGGATTAATATTTTTCCAAAATCAAAAGAAAGCAGTAGTGATGATTCTAGACTAAGAAAGCAATGAACTTTAACTAAACTAAGTGAGAATTAATCAATGTGGAGAAGACCAATCCTTCGAATCCACTACAATAAACTAGTGTATCGTTTCTCTCTCTCTCTCTCTCTTTTGAATAAAGATTTCCAATTGGCTAGCATATTCCTCTCGGATATACACTTGTCAACTCAAAATATAGTGCTCTCCTCTCGGATGTAACACATAAAACAATTAAAACATGGAATTGTGATCTATCTCTCTCGAGTATAAACTAATGAAACTTTATTGATAGATAACACCTTAGTCTACTCACGTTCCTCTCGGATACGCAAGTATTCTTCAGATTGAAACTCACAAGAATTCACTCTTGTCTCTCTCGAATACAAAGAACAAACCTTTAATGAATTAAAAATGATTATACAATAAAATCCATACATCAACTAGAGTAAAAATATAAGATGAGAGAAAAGAAACTACACAACCAGATTATTGGGCTTCATCTACGCCTTGGAAAAGTGTTTAGCCTCGCATTGGAAGAGAAATCACCATCATGTTCTTCATTTTCTTCATCTTCTTCTATTCTTCTCTCCAGCCTCTAATTTAACTCTAGATTCTCCAAGGGTTTCTCCAAGAAAGCCCAAAACGTTCTCCCATAAGGCCTATTTAACTCTGAATTGTACGTAGTTGGTGGCGTTGGAAAGTTGACTTCTTGAACTTTAACATTAATCTTGAATCAGTCCAATCTGAGATTGATACACGAAGTTATGATGATTTAACCATTGAAGTCTATTTTCACCTCATTTCTCTGTATGACTCTTGTTTCCTACAAAAACCAAAAACTATATTAAAGTAGTAGAAATTATAATCAAATACTAGCAAAAACATAAGTTTAGGAGATAATAAAATGCATATTTCATATGTAGATCAAAGATCTAGAGAGGAGGGTTTTTAATGTGGTAAAAGCTTCTTTGCACGACTCTTCAAATTCAAATGGCACGTCTTGACCTAGAAGGTGATATAGTGGACGTGATATCTTGCTAAAATCTTTGATGAATCGGCTATAGAACCCTGCATGGCCAAGAAAAGACCGTATTTGCTTAACTAATGTAGGTGGTGGTAAATTAGCAATCAGGTCAACCTTGGCCTTGTCAACCTCTATACCCCTTTTTGAGATAACATGTCCAAATACAATCCCCTGTTGAACCATGAAATGACTCTTTTTCCAACTTAACACTAAGTTTGTTTCCTCACAGCGTTTCAAAACCAAAGTAAGGTTGTGTAAGCAGTCATCAAAACAAGAGCCAAAGACAGAAAAATCATCCATAAAAACTTCCAAAAATTTGTCAAACATGTCAGAAAAGATTGACATCATGCAGCGCTGAAATGTAGCAGGAGCATTGCAAAGACCAAAAGGCATCCTACAGTATGCAAATGTACCGAAGGGGCATGTAAAAGTTGTCTTCTCCTAATCCCCTAGAAAGACTGGCACCTGATTATATCCTGAGTACCCATCTAAAAAGCAATAAAACTCTTGGCCCGCTAGCTTCTTCAGGGTTTAGTGGTGGGGCGATGGACACAGGAAGAGGGTCAGGATGGGGTCTCCATGGGATATGTCCAGGGTGTAGTGTAGCCACTAAATGGTGATGGACCTCCTCAAGGTCAGGTGTGCCCTCATAAGTATTGATCCAGTCATAAAAAGGGTGTGCTCGAGGGCATCCTTAAGCACAGCAAAGGGAAGGTACTCCTGGTCTAGGTCATCTAGGTCGTCGACCATAAGGCACTCAGCTTCACTCGAGGTTGTTGGGAAGCACTAAAGATGTTTAACTTAACTTTCATGTTTCCAAATGAGACGTTCATGAGCCCTGACCTACAATTAATGATGGCATCGGCTGTGGCTAGGAAAGGGCGGCCAAGGATAACAGAAATCTGGGATTTGGAGTTGGCAACAGGTTCCATGCCTAAAACGACAAAATCAACAGGGAAGTAGAACTGGTCAACTCCAACAAGAACGTCTTCTATAACGCCCCTAGGTCGACGAATGGATTGGTCTGCTAACTGAAGGGTGACTGCGGTGGGCTGCAACTCTCCTAGGCCAAGTTATTTATAAACTGAGTAAGGGAGGACGTTGACGCTGGCCCCTAAATCCAAGAGAGCTCGGCTAATGGTATGGTCACCTATGATAATGGATATAACAGGGACACCTGAGTTTTTAAATTTAGGAGGCATTTTACTGGTCAGCAAGGAGCTCACTTGGTTAGTCAGAAAGACCTTTTGGGAGACATTGGATTTGGCTTTCCTCTTTTGGGTACACAGGTCTTTCAGGAACTTGGCATAGGCAGGCACTTGTTTGATGGCATCTAAGAGGGAAAGGTTTATCTTAACCTGCTTGAACACCTCTAACATTTCCTCAATTCTTTGATGAAACTTATTAAACGGGGGAGGGTTGGTTGAGGTATTGGGGAAAATGAGCCCGATAGATGTAGGATTTTTCAATGGTGGGCTCAAATGGGACATCCTTATGTGGTGGAAGACTAACAGGGACAGGTGTGGTAGGAGTGAGTTCTTTAGCTCTATCTGGGGAAGTTACTTCACTCACGGTACCAATGGATGGGTTCCTAACCTGATTATCAACTTGCTTACCACTCCTCAAAGTAGTGATGACCTGTACCTGCACATTTGGATAATACGAACTCTCGACGGCAAACTGTCCTCTAGGGTTCTGCTGTGGTTGGCTTGGTAAGGTACCTGCTTCCCTACGGTTCATGGATTGGGCCAGCTGTCCAAATTGGGTTTCTATTTTGGCAATGGATTGTGTATGGAAGTGGACTAGCTGGGCCTGGGTTCTTAGCTCACCTTTCAGCTCTCTGTGTTTGGTGTCTATCTTAGCGTCCATTGCATTGAAAGCTGAGAGGAGAGTAGATTGGGTGGCTAGCATTTGGCTCATTTGATCTTCTAGAGATGGTTTCTTATTGGTTTGGCCAAATGAGGGATTTGTGGCTGGTTGGTAAGACTGAGTTGGGTTTTAAAAATCTTGTCTTGGGGCCTGATTGAAAGTGGGCCCCTGGTTAGGTTATTTCCAGGTGAAATTGGGATGATTTCGCCATCCCGGGTTGTAGGTATTTGAGTAGGGGTTATTGGCTCTAGGATAGGTTTGTGCAAGATTGACGTGCTCCTGTACAAGTTCTGGATACTGGGAAGCAGAGGGGCAGTCAATTATGGCGTGCATAGGGCTGGCACAAATGGCACAAGCATCTTGAGAGGTTGGGGTATAAGGTGGAGTCTGTGAGAAAAACCTGTCAAACATCTCTGTAAGGGATGCCACTTGGTGTTCTAGGCTGGTGGTGGCTTTAACATCGTACATGCCTCCCCTTGAGGCACTCCTGCCAGGCATATGGCCTTCAGATCTATAGAGGGAAGCACTATGTAAAGAGTTTTCGCTCAGGTCCTCTAGTAGATCCCAAGCATCATCCGGGTTTTTTTTTCATGAATGTGCCTCCACAGGAGGCATCTATTAGGGTTTTATGCTGATCGCACACACCCTCATGAAATCGCTGCACTAATTGCCATTTGGGCACATCACGGTGGGGATAAGACCGCAGTAGAGCTTTCGTTCTTTCCCAACTTTCATGGAATTGTTCATTAGGTAGCTGGGTAAAGGTGATGATTTCATGGCGGATCTTATTGGTCTGCCCCACAGGAAAGTATTTCTTGAAGAATTCGGCCTGCAGTTCTTCCCAAGTGGAAATGGACTTATGCTCAAGAGAGTATAGCCATTCTTTTGCCCTATCTTTTAAGGTGAAGGGGAAATAGACTTATGCTCAAGGGAGTATAGTCATTCCTTTGCCTATCTTTTAAGGTGAAGGGGAACAACCTAAAGCGCACCTGGTCATCAGACAGTGTAAGTTTAAAGGTTGTGTTAACCTCTATGAAATTTTAGAAATGCCTATAGGGATTCTCATTTAGTTGGCCATGGTAAGTGGGCATCATCTGGATGATGTTGGGCTTAATTTCAAAATCAGCCACGGTTACAGGAAGTAGGATACAGGAGGGGGAGGTGTAGGCAGTGGGACAGTAGTAGTCTTGCCGGGTACGGGCATGGGGCATTAGTGGATTTTGTTTTAGGCCATTCCCACCCCCAAGGTTCATGTTATCCGCCATTGAATGAATTTCAGGGATTGAGTGGCTAGGAGTTCTACAAATTCTATAGAGTCGCTCAGGATCAGGGTCAAAG
Organism: Houttuynia cordata; assembly: GCA_039654745.1. Classification (NCBI taxonomy): domain Eukaryota; kingdom Viridiplantae; phylum Streptophyta; class Magnoliopsida; order Piperales; family Saururaceae; genus Houttuynia; species Houttuynia cordata. The sequence goes on along the minus strand of CM077502.1, from coordinate 57,439,117 downwards.
GCCAGGTCAGGGTTCAGGGAACGGTGACCATGCATGCACAATAAAAATCAAACAAACATGTGCAATCCTAATAGAGACAACTAGCAAGCATAAATCCTAGATAGCGATAACTAGCAACCTAATAGCGACAACTAGCACATCATGCAGTCACAGAAAGAAAAAGAAATACCAAGCACCCAAATTTACTCTAAAAAAAGGTTAAGAGAGTGCAAACAGTGGGAAGGGATGTCCCTTCCGACAATGACGAGAATCCACGTCCTCTCTTAATCCTACAAAAGAAGAAGAAGGCAATTAAGCTACTGAAAAGAAATCTAAATTAAACTAGACTATTGTAAAACTAACTATGCTAAGAATCCGGTAAACTATTGGCTTCTGTCCCTAGCAACGGCGCCAAAAACTTGATCATTTAAATATAAAACCCTTGCAAGTGCACAAGGCAATTGTACTACAACGAATATTGAAAGAGTTGTCGAACCTCAGGGACGGATTAATATTTTACCAAATTCAAAAGAAAGCAGCAGTGTTGATTCTAGACTAAGAAAGCAATGAACTTTTAACTAAATTACTGGGATTCAATCAATATCGAGAATATCAAGGCAGAGAATCCACCACTAGACATGCAATTACTACTCTCAATTATTATTAAGCATAAGTTAACAAGATATGGTAATTCGTGTTCTTGATTGGACACACGAATTACTAATGAAATCACTAACGTTCTTGATCGGACCGAAAATTCATCCGTTATTTTGTAATCAATCCTATCCTTGATCGGGCATAGAATCAACACAAACCTATAATGTAAGTAATCTTATCCTTGATCGGGCATAAAATCAATCACAATACCTAATTTCATTCATAATCAATCAAGTCTATGGTCAAGCACTCAAACGAATATTCATGAAATCGCATTAAACATGAATCATAATCAACTTTATAAAATTAAATTATCAAACACATCTAGGGCTTCATCTAGCCTTGAATAAAAATTTAGTTACACATAGAAGAAAGAAAAGAGACGCTTGTTTATGTAGATCCATCGTCATGAATCCTTCTTCTTCTTTGCTCCAAAAGACTTCTTCTCTTGCTCCTTTCTACCCTCCAATATAGCTCAAAGGTGATCTCCAAGATAGCCCAAAACGTTTTCCCATAAGGCCTATTTATATGTTTGAAGAGAAACCAGGAAGTCCCCTTCCAAATCCGAGTCGAAATAGGTCTTATTTCGGTTTACCGCACACGGCGATCGATCGTTCTGTATTGCCGATCGTTCGCCTACCGATAGATCACAATTCCTTTGTTATTTTCGGCCGATTGATAGTTCTGCTGATCGACGCCGTATGATTCCGATCGATCGTTGTTACTGTCTTATGTGGATCAAAAACTCCAGTAGATACGATGGATCGTTTTTATTCTGATCGATCGTTTCCTTCAATAACACTGTTTTATGGCTGAGGCGATCGATCGCATTGAATGCCCGATCGATCGTAGTTACTGTTCATGATTTTTAAATGGCTATAACTTTCTGCTCCGAACTCCGAATTGCACGTCGTTGGTGGAGTTGGAAAGCTGACTTCTTGAACTTTAACATGAAGCTTGAATCAGTCTAATAAGAGATTTGCATTCGAAGTTATGATGATTTAACCATTGAAGTCTATTTTCACCTCATTTCTGTGTATTACTCTCGTTTCTTATAAAAACCAAAAACTATATTAAAGTAGTAGAAATTTTAATCAAACACTAGCATAATCATAAGTTTAGGAGATAATAAAATGCACAATTCATGTGTAGATCAGCTATCGTGCATTCGATTACATGATAACACCGCTATTTTGACAAACCCATTTTTATTTTACCTTTACCGTATTTTAGGGAAGAAGTTTACTTGCGGCCAGGCAAAGAACATAAAGAACTTTCTCCGGCAGTTATGTGAGGAAAATGAAAACCAACCGGTCCACAATTCTATCTTCCCACAAGGTCCTCATGTGCCTTTATAAAGGAAAAAGTAGATGTTTAGTGAAGGTAAGCACGATTAGAAAGACACCTCCAACAGCTGAGCAGGCGGAGAAGAAGTCTCTTAAGGAGGAGGATATGTATCATAAGGGAAAGGATATGTCGCCTAAAAAGGATCAAATGGAGCTTGATTGTCCATTATTTATGACCGACCCAGTAGTACTTACCAAAATGGTCCTTTTCCATAGTTGCAAAGTATATGAAGACATGACTCCGTAAGGAGCCCCCTATTCAAATACACGGCTATTTGTAATATTGTCTGCGCGTTTCCACGATATCTACATTAACCCTTATCATATTCAAATACATGCAAGTGATTGTTCTTCAGATTGCTAAATCGGAGGAATGCTAATAACCTAGCCGTGCAACCATACTATTTTTTTTTGAAGTATCGTAATTTAAAAATATATTGAATACTTAAGCTTGCCATAGTCACTTATTTTTACATTGCTGCTTTAAGCAATGCAATATACTAACCATCACAAATAATACTATTTTGTAGGAGTTCATTCTCGACGGGAATAATACAAAGCTAGAACATAAGTTGGTAGAGAACTTGCTAATTAAAGGAATCGCAAAACACATCCAATATGCTTTCTTCCTAATCCATACTTCCAAACATTTATGCTTGCTGATTCTACACTTCCCCACACAACGCTGGAGATTCTACAATCCTCAAGGGGGGAACCCAGTGTTGCATCCACACCACAAGGAGGTTGCGGCAGTTGTAGTGGAGTTTTTGAATGATCTGCTCCAAAAATATTTCAAAATGAAGGGAGCTCAGCGATGAAAGCTATCCTAGATCCGATATGCACCATTCCAACAGAATTCCATCGACTGCAGAATCTACGTAATGATGTAAGTGGCTTAATTGGTATAAGGGATAGAACAACCAGTGTTTGATCAGATGGCCATAACAATGCTATTTCGGCCTATAATAGCTACGGTTATGCTCAAGGGAAAGATTGAGAATGAATTTGATGACGACTCTCCTTGAGTAGGTTACAGGACTCACTGTCTCCTACTTGTAATTGAAAATAGACAATACAAATTGCAAAATGCACGTGTAAATTTATTCTTTTTTGTTCATATTCAAGTATGTCATATACACATTACATTTGTAAGATATACCAGTCAACACGTTTTTTCTTAATCATGTTATTGAACACACGGGATATAATTGTATCGAGTCTATAGTTGAATGATCGTGTGTTTGAGGACACGACTCATTGTTTGTTACTTGTAATTAAAAATACATAAAATATGATTTGCAAAATGAACATTTAAACCTAGTCCTATTCTGTTCATATACACGTATTTCAATTACGATCAAATTGTTATCGTGTATTTAACTAGTCATATGTCCCTTCTTTCCAATTTGTTTTCACCCCTTCCTTGATGACACTACTCACAGTTTGTTCCTTATAATTCAAAATACACCATAGAAGAGAGTGATAGAACAGCTACACCTATCATGTAATAGAATAGCGGTGCTATCATGTATTCGAATACACGATAACGATGATATCATGTAATCAACTACACAATACACTGCTTCAAAGACACGATAGTGCTATTGTGTTATCGACTACACCATAGCACTGCCGCGAAGACATTATAGGGGTGGCTATCGGGTATTGGATAATCGAGTACATGATAGCAGTTGCTGTCGTGTATTTGTATACACAATAGTATTACACTATTTGCCCTTTTATTAGATATAATCTCAAGATCCTTATGATATCATCATGATAAAAAAGCAATAAAAATAAGGCAGAACGAAAAAAGGGCAAAAATAGATCAGAAATAAAGGATCCGTTGAAGTGTGTAATAGTATATTGTGTTATTGTGTAATCGAATACACGGTAGCACTGCCTCGAAGACACAATAGGGGTGGCTATCATGTATTCGATTACACGATAGTGTTGGCTATTATGGTATGGTGTAATCGATAACACGATAGCTATTTTTGGGGGACATACTTTAATGATTCATATCTCTCACATTTTTATTCGTTTTCACCAATTTTTTTACGTTCTTCTTAATTTTTCCTCATCTTCTTATCATGATGATAGCCTAACTACTTGACAACATATATGCTATTTATCGTAGATTTTGCTATTTTTTTTAGATATTATCTCAGCATCCTTACGATATCATTATTATATGAAAGAGCACTAAAATTAAGGAAGAATAAAAAAATGGGCGAAAACGGATCAGAAATAAAAGAGATATAATTCCATGAACTGTGTAATACTATCATGTATGCGAATGCATGATAGCAAGTGCTATCATATACTCGATGACACGTTAGGTGAAAATAGATAAGTAATTTAAGAGATATGAATCGTTAAAGTATGTCCCACAAAAATAGCTATCATGTATTCGATGACATGATAACATGACTATCGTGTAATCGAATACACGATAGCTATTTTTGTGGGACATACTTTAATGATTCATATCTCTTAAATATCTTATCTATTTTCACCGATTCTTTTTGCATTCTTTTTTATTTTTCTTCCTCTTTCTTGTCATGATGATAGCCTAACTATGTTGAGACACCATATGCTATTTACCATGGATTTTATTATATTTTTCTTAGATATTATTTCAAGATCCTTATGATATCATCATTAGAAGAAATAACATTGAAAATAAAGAAGAACAAAAAAGGGTAAAAACAGATCAGAAATGAAGGAGATATGATTCGTTAAAGTGTAAAAGCTGAAATTATGTAAAATGGAAAAAGTTTAGGGTAGGGTATAGGAGGGCAAAATGGGAAGATCAAGTCCCAAAATCAGGTTATATGGCATGAGCCCAAAAACCAGGTAGTATGGCAATCCTGGCTCATTGGCCAGGTAATATGGAAAAACCTCAGAGGATATCTGTAAATTTTCATGTTTCTAACAGGGTAATGTTTTGTTTATGATAATACATGTGGATTATATACATAAAGTTGAGTGCGTTAAGATGACCATCTCAATCTGCCAGAGTGACCTGACAAAGAAAAGACAATAGTCAATGCCTAGAATTCAGGTGCAAGTTTATTTCCTTAGTTACCAGTAGTCTCCACAAGAACATCGCCCTTGCGTGAAATGGTGAAACCTACTTGTTATAATTTTTAGTTTACTGCTACTGTCTTAAGGATGATCTGTGTGTACCTTTTGCAAAGATGATAATAAAATAGAGTTTATGATCGAATCAAGCGAAACACTTTGTCCTTAAGACAGAATTCGCCCTCCCTACGGTGCTTAGGACTCTTGGGAGTTTGCCTCCTAGGATAAAACGATCAACCACGTACTGTAGGAGCACTCCAAACAGCACGCGCAGCGAACCACAAATGTGTAATGCTTTCACAGAAGAGAGGATGAATGAGTAAGATGAAGTGCAATAAAAACTGTACAGAAAAACCTATTTTTTCAAGTTTTATAGAAATCCCGCTAAAGGCCCGTCGAAAACACCATTTCCTGTTAAACGGACGCGTCCGTCCGTTAACGGTCATAAGAAAATAAACCGGACCCATTTTGGTTGAACCAAAATAAATTAGAAAACCAAACCAATTGAATCTGTCCCAAAATAATATTATCTTGTTGACCCAACCCAACCCAACCTAACCGACCTGTCTCGGCTGGCCGCGCATGCGAACCGAACCGAGCCAAGCCGGCCGGACGGATGGCGGCGATTGCGCATGCGCGCATTTGGGTTAGCCCACCTAGGTGCATGGGTCCAATATCTCTCTCCCCCACAAAAGTGGGGTGGCCCTTGGGCCTAACTTCTAAGGCCAAACTTGGACCTTATATACCATCTACAACACCTCCTTGGTGTGGATGTGGGACTATTCATCTTTCACCCAATTCACTCATTCATATCAAAAGTGGGTTTTAATATGGGTTATTATACCCACTTCTAACAATCCCCCAAATGAATGAGAATTGGCTGGATAACTATGCAAAAAACTATGCAGAAAACTTGTGAAAGCAAATATTAAGAAGATCATGCATGGGGGAAAGGTAGCTTTCGGCTTTGAACCTTCCCTTGTGAAGACTATCGGGTTTACTGGCTAATCAGTGAATGTGATGTCTTGAACTGTTCAGCCGTTTGTGTAAACCAAGACAATAGAAGTCACACATTCACTTCTCAGACACATTGTGGTTCTCATGACTTTGTTCATTTTGGCCCCGAACAAACCTGATTTTCATGAGTGCTTTAGAAGATTTAGCCTTAAAATCCTCATAGAAGTGGCCCCTTCATACTCATATAGGTGATTCTCATTAGAAGCATCCTGCAATACCCCACTCGAACTAAGTCAAGCTATGAGAACCATTAAAAGTAAAGCTTATCCTAATTCATTCAGCAGGCATCACTATCTCATCATAGGAATGGAAACGAGATTTTATCTCCATAGTGATTCCCCTTGAATCCCCCACAATTCAGTTGTCCCTTTTGAACCTAGATCTTGGGATCTCCAGTCAACTAGGTGATCGTTTAAAATTAAACCCTTGCAAGTGCACAAGTCAATTGTACTACGGCGAGTATTAAATAGGGTTGTCGAACCTCAGGGACGGATTAATCTTTTACCAAATTCAAGAGAAGAAAAAGATGTAGATTAATTAATTCTAAAGAAAGCAATGGATTTTATCTAATCTAACTAAGATTTAGTCAATATAGAGAAATATCAAGGCAATGAATCCACCACTGGACATGCAATTACTACTCTCAATTATTATTAAGCATAAGTTAACATGATATGATAATTCGTGTTCTTGATCGGACACACGAATTACTAATGAATTCACTAACGTTCTTGATCGGATATGAAAGTTCATCCACTATTGTGTAATCAATCATATCCTTGATCGGGCATAGAATCAATAACAACTCTATTATAATGCAATTAATCTTATCCTTGATTGGGCATAAAATTAATGACAATATCTAATTTCATTCATAATCAAGCAAGCCTATGATCAAGCACTCAAAAGACTACTCATGAAATTGTATTAAGCATAAATCATAATCAACTATATAAAATTAAACTATCAAGAGTAGCAATACACATCTAGGGCTTCATCAAGCCTTGACAAGGAATTTAGTTACACATAGAAAAGGAGAAAAGAAAAGCCTGTTTATGTAGATCCATCGTCATGAATCCTTCTTCTTCTTTGCTCCAAAAGACTCCTTCTCTTCCTCCTCTCTAGCCTCCAATAAAGCTCTGGTTCTCCAAGGTTGAAAGCCCAAAACGTTCTCCCATAAAGCCTATTTATAATGGTGAAGAGAAACCATGAAGTCCCCTTCCAAATCCAAGTCAAAATAGGTCTTATTTCAGTTTGCCGCATACGGCGATCGATCGCTCCGTATTGACGATCGTTCGCTATCCGATCGATCGGAATTCCTTCGTTATTTTCCTCCGATCGATCGCTTTGCCGATCGACGCCGTATGATACCTATCGATCGTAGTTACTGTCTTCGGCGATTGAAAAATTCCAGTAGATACGATTGATCGTTTTTAGGTCCGATCGATCATTTCCTTTAGTACACTGCTTTTACGGCTATGGCGATCGATCACAATTATATACGATCGATCGTAGTTACTATTTATAAACTTTAAATGGCTATAACTTTTTGTCCTGAACTCCGAATTGTACGTGGTTAGTGGCGTTGGAAAGTTGACTTCTTGAAATTTAAAATGAGACTTGAATCAGTGCGATCTGATATTTGTACACGAAGTTATGATAATTTAACCATTCGAGTTATTTTTCTCTTCATTTCTGTGTGTTACTCTTGTTTCTTACAAAAACCAAAAACTATATTAAAGTAGTAGTTATTCTAATCAAACACTAGCATAATCATAAGCTTAGGAGATAATAAAATGCATATTTCATGTATAGATCACACCCCCAAACCTAGATTTTGCTCGTCCCTAGCAAAACAAAACAAAACAAAATCAAACAAACAACTAAAGGAACTAATGCATAAGAGTAAACACCACTTTCGTAGGGAACACGATTGCATTGAGCGTATGCAATAAGCCGTTAAACCTCTAGGTGTCCCTAGTAGGACGAGTTGTGTCTCGTGAGGGTTTGCAGCCATGCTACCCACAAACATGTATTTATGAAACTAATTAACCTAAGTGCAAAAACAAAGCAAAAATTAAAACATTGCAAAACAAACAAACCTATTATCCCGTCAAATGCAAACTACAATACATAAGAGAATTAACTACACGTACTTGGTTCATAATCAACAAGAATATAGAAGCCCTCAAGTAAGTGGTTTTATTCCACACTTTCATCTTGGAAATTTCTGCTCAATATTATATAGCATGATAATATAAACAGTTGAAAGTGTAGAACATTGTAGCAATACATTCTAAATTTCTGTTTATACAGATCCAATGTTACCCATTAACCAAAGAACATTAGAATCTACATAGTCATCGTCATCTTTAGGTTCATGATAGCACAGATCTACGCGCCTCCTTCGGGTCCAACGTTCTAGATTTGAGAGGATAATACAACACAAACTTTTTTTTTCTCTGCTAGGACTGTGTAAGGCCTGACTTCAAGATGCTTAGGTTTAGCAATGACTCAGGCCAATGACTCCCAGCCAGTTGGCTTAAGGCATTAGGTTTTAAGAGACTGCTTCGGGCCCGAGCATCAGCCTAAGTTAATCCTATAAAGTCAAGCAGCCCCTTTTCTTTCATTTTGTTTTTTTTTTCGCATTTTCATTTTCAGCATATATATTTTCAGCACATCTTTATTCTGTCCAGGCTGTATTATACTCTCAACCTATTTCCAGTTCTAATCCCTTGCCATAGCTAAGTAAATGGTCTATCATGATCTTTTAAGCTCAACAGACAACTACACATCATCCAATGACTATGACTAAAGACATCCCATTGTAAATTAGCATTCAACAAATCTCTAGATGGTATTACTTTATGTACTAGTGTGTATGAGTGAGTTTTCTTAGTTCAAGCACCTGTTCCAAGAGGACTGTAACAGAAAGATATGCTCAGTTAAGTGTATCTATCCTCCAGTATACTTACTCACACTTCCAATGTAAATTAATCTCCTAAGAATTATAGCATGCATCATTACGGGATAAATTATCAAAACCTACGAAAAAGTACTAACAAATAACTTAAATCTACTCAAACAAATTTAACTTTTTTTTTTATTTTCCTTTTTTTTTTGCTTTTACAATGAAGCACATCCTCTCCCCCCAAACCTAATATGAGCATTGTCCTCAATGCACAATAAAGATAAAATACAATGATCATAAAAATGTAAAAGAGAAAGAGGAAGGAAAACACCAGAGGAAGTGGACTAGAAATCTCGATGATCGCCATCACCATCGCCTGGAGGAAAACGCCATGCGTGAAGAAAATCAACTATGGAGTCGAGGCGTTCCGTAATAGCATGCTGGGAGTCCATAAGCACCTACTGGGACTGGCGAATCTCCTGCTGTGACTGGCGAATCTCCTGCTGTGACTGGCGAATCTCCTACACATGGCCAGTGAGATCGCTGATCTGCTGCTGCATCGTCGCCCATGGTGGTTGAGTAGGCTCACCCTCAGGTACCTCAGCGTGTTCCTCAAGACGGGGAGCTCGTGGCCACCCGCGTCGTGTATGGCCCATCATACGGTTATATGCATCCACTCAAATGGGCCCCAGACCATGAGATACTCGAGAATGCTCAGGAAAATGCACCCCATGAGTCAGAAATACCCGCTCTAAAATGTATGGATATGGTAACCTCTCATCTTTTCGGCCCACCATCATTTGCTTCATCCGGCCAAAGACGAATGAAGGCAGGTCAAGATCACGGCGCCGAGTATCGTCGCCGAATACATAAAGCAAATCAGTCATGGTTCGGTTGACTTTCTCCTTCTGGGCCGACCATACATCATGCTGTAGAATTAAAAAGGCAAAGCGGAACTCAGCTCGCATGCTGATGGCAGCAAGGTAGGTAGAGGTCCTAGGTCCTACTGCAGACCCCATCAATCGCCCTGTGATATTCCGGTACGGAGGAAACTGATATCCATTAAAATCAGGGTGATGAATCGTACCTTTGTCACACCCCATAGCACTAGCAATATCGGTGACTCAGACCCGGATAGGTTTATCACATACAACACTCTGAATAGTCACCTGCTCTGGATTATCGTTGTCTTCAATGGTGCCATTCGCATAGAAGTGCCGAACCGGGTCCTCGTGGACCATTGCGAATGCATTATGCCTTTTCGCAGCAATATGGGTGAAATAGTTCACCCAATCCAGCCGGTCCTCAATCCATCTCTGAGTTGGAAGATCGGGAATAGCCGGGTTCAGGACCACCTGCCTCTCATATTGTATGGGCCGTGGCTGTGCAGCAGGTTCAGGTGGAGGGGTGGAAGGAACAGGGCGTCATGAAGAAGCTTCACCCCGTGAACGTTTGTGAGCGACCGATTTCTGAGGCATGGTACCTGAAAACCAAAGATAATAGTGAAAATCCAATCAAGGTACAAGAATATGCAGCATGTAATTGCAATACTGAAATATCACAGCAAGCATGTAATAACAGATCCACTTCACAATTTTCAGTTTTTTTTGAAAATAATAATAAATTTCCTAAAAATAATAAAAAAATAAAAATAAAAATTTTATGAAAACTTAGGAAATCAAAAGGAATCATCATGCATAACATAAATCACAATCATCAATATAGAAGTATGCATGAGAGGGATATATAACCCGGAAATCAGATTTCGATTTTTTTTAAATAGAAAACACTGTTCACTGCAAGAACACACATCCAAAAAAATTGAATAAAACACCTAAAATCGAAGAATCTGAAGCTGAAAGTCACGCATAAGCATCGCAATAGTCATTATAAGAGAATGCATGAGAGTAATCGCAACAATATCTACCGGAAACTAAGAAAAATCGAGTTTTTAAGTTTTGGCTTACCGGAAGAAAAAGAAGTGATTGCGATGAAAGGAGTGGGAAATCACGGAAATAGACACCGGATCCGGATTCTACGTACAAAAATCTTCTGGGGGCCGGAGTTTCACCTCAAATACGGGTCGGAAACGGCGGCGGCGAGCGAAAATAGATTTCTCTCGCCGCGCCGTTCGGACTTTATGCGCGAGGAAGACGACCCGCGATCGATCGCATTTTTGTCCGATCGATCGTTATGTAAATCGAGAAACAGCGCCCGTTAGATTGAAGATGAACGGTGTCGATGTACCGCAGAGCGATCGATCGTTCATATCCGATCGATCGTATCTACTGTTCTTCGATTTTTTTTAAGTATATCCTCTCCCCCAAACCTAATGAAAATGGTAATAAAAATAAGACAATAAGGAGAAGAAAAGGAGAGAATACACCTGAATACGTGGGTTGCCTCCCACCAAGCACTAAGTTTAACGTCTTCAACCAGACTGGGCCAGGATCATTCTGTTTGGTCTGGATCATCCATGTAGACAGCCACTGCATCCATGTCGGCAATAGTCTCCAGATAAGGTTTCAATCGGTGGCCATTTACTTTGAATGTACTCCCATTTTTTGGATTGTGAATCTCCACAGCGCCATGAGGGTAGACATTTTTCACAATAAAAGGTCCATACCACCGAGAACGAAGTTTCCCAGGAAATAGATGTAGCCGTGAATGGTAAAGTAATACTTTCTGCTCAGGCTGAAAAGATTTCCTAGAAATCATCTTGTCATGTACAGCCTTGGTCCTCATTTTGTAGAGTTTCGCATTCTCATATGCCTCAAAACGCATCTCCTCTAACTCAGTCAATTGGAGTCTTCGCTACTCACTGGCTTTATCCATATCAAAGTTGTACGCCTTAATAGCCCAATAAGCCCGGTGTTCCAACTCAATAGGTAAATGGCAAGCTTTGACATATACCAATCTATAAGGAGACATGTCAATAGGGGTCTTGAAAGCTGTCCGGTAGGCCCATAATGCATCATTCAGTCTCAAGGACCAATCCTTCCTATCGGGGCGAACCGTCTTCTCCAGAATCTGCTTGATTTGGCGATTGGAGACCTCCACTTGGCCACTCGTCTGAGGATGATATGGTGTTGCAACCTTGTGGGTGGCAGAGTATTTCTTGAGAAGAGCCTCAAAAGACCTGTTACAAAAATGAGAACCTCCGTCACTAATAATAGCTCGAGGAGTTCCAAACCTGCTAAAAATGTTAGCTTTCAGAAATTCCAGCACAATTTTATGATCATTGGCCCTAGTGGCAACAGCTTCAATCCACTTAGACACATAATCTACAGAACAAGAATATAAGTATGACCAAAAGATGGTGGAAAAGGTCCCATGAAATCAATACCTCATACATCAAACATTTCAACAATCAATATGGGTTGTAGGGGCATCATATTCCTTTTAGACAAGGCTCCCAATTTTTGACACGTATCGCAAGATTGACAATAAGCATGAGCGTCTTTAAATAGAGTTGGCCAATAAAAACCGCTTTGAAGTACTTTGGCCGCAGTTTTCTTACCACCGAAATGCCCACCACAGGACTGAGAGTGACAAAAAGATAAGATGCTATGAAATTCACTCTCGAGGACACATCGTCTTATGACTTGATCAGCACATATCTTAAAGAGGTCAGGGTCATCCCAATAGTAATGTTTGACGCGAGAGAAAAATAAATCTTTATCATGTTTAGACCAAAAGGTTGGGATTTGACCCACAGCAAGATAATTCACAATATGTGCAAACCAAGGTTGAGATGTAGTAGAGACAGCAAAGAGCTGCTCATCAGGGAATGCATCTCTTAGAGGGTCATGGCTATGTAGATCAGGAATAGGAATTCTGGATAGATGATCAGCCACGACATTCTCAGAACCCTTTTTATCTTTAATTTCAAAGTCAAATTCCTGGAGGAGTAAAATCCAACGGATCAGCCTTTGCTTAGCATCCTTCTTGGAAAGAAGGTACCTCAAGGCTGCATGATCAGAGAAGATGATGATCTTACTACCCAAGAGATAGGACCTGAACTTATCTAATGCAAACACAATAGTAAGCAACTCTTTTTCGGTGGTAGTGTAATTTAATTGAGCATCAGTGAGTGTCTTGCTAGCATAAGTATATAACATGAGGAATTTTGTTGATGCGTTGGCCTAACACTGCCCCTACAGCAAAATTCGATGCATCACACATTATCTCGAAGGGCAGTGTATAGTCAGGGGGCTTAATGATGGGGGAGCTAGAGAGGAGGATTTTTAATGTGGTAAAAGCTTCTTTGCACGACTCATCAAATTCAAATTGCACATCCTGACCGAGAAGGTTATATAATGGACGTGATATCTTGCTAAAATCTTTGATGAATCGACGATAAAATCCTGCATGGCCAAGGAAAGATCGTATTTGCTTAACTGATGTAGGTGATGGTAAATTAGCAATCAGGTTAACCTTGGCCTTGTCAACCTCTATACCCCTTTTTGATATAACATGTCCAAGCACAATCCCCTGTTGAACCATGAAATGGCTCTTTTCCCAACTTAACACTAAATTTGTTTCCTCACAACGTTTTAAAACTAAAGCAAGGTTGTGCAAGCATTCATCAAAACAAGTGCCAAACACCGAAAAATCGTCCACGAAAACTTCCAAAAATTTATCGATCATGTCGGAAAAGATGGACATCATGCATCGCTGAAATGTAGCAGGGGCATTACAAAGACCAAAAGGCATTCTTCGATAAGCAAAAGTACTGAAGGGGCATGTAAAAGTCATCTTCTCCTGATCCCCTGGAAAAACTGGCACTTGATTATATCCTGAGTACCCATCTAAAAAGCAATAAAACTCTTGGCCCGCTAGTTTCTCTAGGATTTGGTCAATGAATGGGAGAGGGAAATGGTCCTTACGGGTGTTAGAGTTCAGCTTCCTATAGTCAATGCACACCCGCCAGCCCGTGGTCTCTCTTATTGGCACAAGTTCACCCTCTGAGTTTGGTTTCACCGTGACGCCCGATTTCTTAGGGACGACCTGAATGGGGCTCACCCACTCACTGTCAGAGATAGGGTATATAATTCCAACATCTAACAATTTCACTACCTCTTTCATCACCACTTCTCTCATGTGTGGGTTCAACCGTCGCTGCCCCTCCCTAGAAGGTTTAGCCTGGTCCTCCAGGTTTATGCGATGCATGCACAAAGAGGGGTCTATACCCCGGAGGTCAGCTACTATCCATCCTATAGCTCGCCCGTGTGTGGTAAGGATCTCCAACAACTGGGCTTCCTGGTCAATAGATAGGCTAGATGAGATAATTACAGGAAGGGTGTTGTGGGGTCCTAGGAAGACGTATTTGAGGGAGCTAGGAAGGGTTTTGAGTTCAAGTGTGGGTGGGGATTCTATGGAGGGTTTAAGTGGTGGGCCGGACGACATAGGAAGAGGGTCGGGGTGGGGTCTCCATGGGATATGTCCAGGGTATAGGGCAGCCACTAAATATTGATGGACCTCCTCAAGGTCAGGTGTGCCCTCATATTGATCGATCCAGTCATAGAAAAGGGTGTGCTCGAGGGCATCCTTAAGCACAGCAAAGGGAAGGTACTCCTGGACTAGGTCATCTAGGTCGTCAACCATAAGGCACTCAGCTTCACTCGAGGGTTGTTGGGAAGCACTAAAGATGTTTAATTTAACTTTCATGTTCCCAAATGAGACGTTCATGAGCCCTGACCTACAGTTAATAGTGGCATCGGCTGTGGCTAGGAAAGGGCGGCCAAGGATAACAGGAATTTGGGATTTGGAGTTGGCAACTGGTTCCATATCTAAGACGACAAAATCAACAGGAAAATAGAACCAGTCAACTCCAACAAGAACGTCTTCTATAACACCTCTAGGTCTGCGAATGGATCGGTCTGCTAATTGAAGAGTGACTGCGGAGGGCTGCAACTCTCCTAAGCCAAGTTGTTCATACACTGAGTAAGGGGGGAGGTTGACACTGGCCCCTAAGTCCAAGAGAGCCCGGCTAATAGTATGGTCACCTATGACAATGGATATAACAGAGACGCCTGGGTCCTTAAATTTAGGTGGCATATCACTGGTCAGTAAAGAGCTTACTTGGTTGGTCAAAAAGACCTTTTGGGTGACATGGGATTTGGTTTTCCTCTTTTGGGTACACAGGTCTTTTAGAAACTTGGCATAGGCAGGTACTTGTTTGATGGCATCTAAGAGGGGAAGGTTGATCTTAACTAGCTTGAACACCTCTAACATTTCCTCCATTCGTTGGTGGGACTTACTAAGTGAGGAGGGTATGTTGAGGCATTGAGGGAAAGGATCCCTAGGGATATAGGATTTTTCATTGTTGGGCTTAGCTGGGACATCCTTCTGTGGTGGGAGACTAACAGGATCAGGCATAGTAGGAGTGGGTTGGTTTTGTTTCTCAAGGGGAGTGTCCTCACTTACAATGGTTGGGTCCCTAACCTGATTGTCAACTTATTTTCCATTTCTTAGGGTAGTAACGGCTTGCACCTGCTCATTTAGATAATGGGAACCTTCAACGGCGAACTGGCCTCTAGGGTTTTGCTGTGATTGGCTGGGCAAGGTTCCTACTTCCCTACAGTTCATAGATTGGGCCACCTGTCCTAATTAGGTTTCTATTTTGGCAATGGATTGTGTATGAGAATGAACAAGCTGGGCTTGGGTTCTTAGCTCACCTTTCAGCTCCTTGTGTTTGGATTCTATCTTAGTTTTTATATCAGCTTTTATTTCAGTTTTCATCTCAGTTAAGGTGGCTAGTAATCTATACATGAAATATGCATTTTATTATCTCCTAAACTTATGTTTCTACTAGTATTAGATTAGAATTATTGCTACTTTAATATAGTTTTTGGGTTTTGTAGGAAACAAGAGCAAAACGCAGAAATGGGATAAAACGCGATTCTAATGATTGAATATTAATAACTTCGATTGCATATCTCTGATGGGACTGATTTAAGCTTCATGTTAAAGTACACGAAGTCAGCTTTCCAACGCCACTGATTGTTCGCAATTCGGAGTTATGAGCAAAAAGTTATGATCATTTGAAATATCGCATGCGAAAGAGGCGCGATTAAAGAGAAGAACCGTCAAGATGAGATTGGATGGATGAGATAGATACAACGGGTTTTTGTTTAATAAAGAAAAAAAATAAAAAAAAGGAAATATGATCGGCCCCGTTCCGGTCCGGTTCAGTTTAAAAAAAACAAAAGGAAACCGGCCCGAGCCAAAGCTCGGGCCTTTCGTTCCAGAACAGACGTTCGAGCTCTGCTCGAACGCCGGCGAGGCTGAGCTGGGCCGGTGACGAGGAAGACGACTGCAACGGAGAGGCCGGCGAGACCGCGGCGGTGGGTTTCGACGGCGACGGTGATTTTGACGGCGGAAGGCGAGACGGCGAGGCACGGCGGCGGCGGAACTTGACAAAACAGAAAAAAAAAACAGAGCTCTGTTTTGAGCTCTGTTTGAGACGGCGATGGCGGTGGTGCTTCGCCGGTGCCGGAGACGGTGAAGAACACACGGCGACTGCAGAATGACGGCGGATTTGGAGGGCATATTCAATTCGGAAACTAAAATCAGAATCGTGCTCAATCGGGAGAGAAATAGAAAAAAAACAGTCCGCCGGAATAGGAAAGTGGGTGCCGGATTTGGGGCTCGATTCAACTTCAAATTGGACTGGGAATCGTGTTCGATTTGAGACGGGGCTGAGGCCTATAAAACCAGAACAATACGGGGGAGAAAAAGGGACTTTTTACAGAGAAAATTTCAGAGTTTTGAACGGAAAAATAGAGAGGAAAAACCAGACTTTTGGAGGTCCGCTGTTTGCCGGAATCCGGCGTGGTCTCGGCCGGAACAGAAGGGGGAAGAAGGAGGAGCTTCCAGAGGGAAGGAGGAAGAAAGCGCCGGAAAAGGTGCTGATTTTGGATTGCTACAGTAACTGCCGAACGGAGAAGATGATGAATAGTGTTTTTCGGTGAACAGTGTTTCGTGAACAGTATTTTTCGGTGAATAGTGCAAAACGACGCCAACGAATCAATAGTGTTCTCCTTGTCCGATGGCCGGCTAAATCCTTGTCCAAGGCGTAAATGAAACCCGAGTAAATTGGTTGTATCGTTTTCTTTCATCTTAATTTTATTTTACCTTGATTGGTGTATGAATCTTATTATAGAATCACTGTTAATTTATTGAGATTTATTCTATGTGCTCGAGAGAGGCTAGAGTAAATTCTTGTTAATTTCAATCCGAGGAATATTTGCGTGTCTGAGAGGAATGTAAGTAGACTAAGGTGTTATAAAGGAATAAGATTTCATTGGTTTATGCACGAGAGAGATAGATCACAGTTCCATATTTTCATTGCTTATGTGTTACGTCCGAGAGGAGAGCACTACATTTTGAATTGACAAGTATATGTCCGAGAGGAATATACTAGCCAATCAGGAATTTATTCAAAAGAGAGAGACGATAAGCTGGTTTATTGTGTGGTGGATTCGAAGCTTTGGCACTTCTCCATATTAGTTAAAATCCATTTTAAAAGTAGTTAAATTTTATTGCTTTCTCTAGATTAATTAAAACAGAATTTGCTTTCACTTGAATTTGGTAAAATATTAGTTCGTCCCTGAGGTTCGACAACCCTTTGATACTCACTGTAGTACATTTGCCTTGTGCACTTGCAAGGGTTTAATTTTAAACGATCAAGCCGAGCTTGTTCATTATCATACTCAATCCATTGCCAAAATAGAAACTCAATTGGGACAGCCGGCCCAATCCATGAACCGTAGGGTAGCGGGTACCTTGCCAAGCCAACCACAGCAGAACCCTAGAGGACAGTTTGCCGTCGAAGGTTCCCATTGTCCAAATGAGCAGGTACAGGCCATCACTACCTTAAGGAGTGGTAAGCACGTTGATAATCAAATTAGAAACCCATCCATAGGTATTGCGAGTGAAACATCTTCCCCAGATACACCTAAAGAACCCACTCCTACCCCACCTGTCTCGGTTAGTCTCCCACCACAGCAGGATGCCCCTACGGAACCCACCAATGAAAAATCCTATATCCCTAGGGCTCCCTTTCCCCAATACCTCAACAAAGAATGGAGGAAATGTTAGAGGTGTTCAAGCAGGTCAAGATAAACCTTCCCTTATTAGATGCCATCAAACAAGTACCTGCCTATGCCAAGTTCCTGAAAGACCTATGCACCCAAAAGAGGAAAGCCAAATCCAACATCACCCAAAAGGTCTTTTTGACTAACCAAGTGAGCTCTTTGCTGACCAGTGAAATGCCACCAAAATTTAAGGACCCAGGTGTCCCTGTTATCTCTATTGTCATTGGTGACCATACCCTTAGTCAAGCTCTCTTGGATTTAGGGGCCAGTGTTAACCTCCTCCCGTACTCCGTATACGAACAACTTGGTTTAGGAGAGTTACAGCCCACCTTAGTCACCCTTCAGTTAGCAGATAGATCCATCCGTCGACCCAGAGGTATTATAGAAGATGTTCTTGTAGGAGTTGACCGGTTTCTACTTCCCTGTTGACTTTGTCGTCTTAGATATGGAACCAGTTGCCTACTCCAAATCCCAGATTCCTGTTATCCTTGGTCGCCCTTTTCCTAGCTACAGCCGATGCCACCATTAACTGTAGGTCAGGGCTCATGAACGTCTCGTTTGGGAATATGAAAGTTAAGTTAAACATCTTTAGTGCTTCCCAACAACCCTCTAGCGACGCTGCGTGTCTGATGGTAGATGACCTAGATGACCTAGTTCAGGAGTACCTCCCCTTTGCTGTGCTTAAGGATGCCTTAGAGCATACCCTTTTCTATGACTGGCTAGATGCATATGAGGGAACACCTGACCTCGAGGAGGTCCATCACCATTTAGTGGCTGCCCTATATCCTAGACATACCCCATGGCGACCCCACCCTGACCCTCTTCCTGTGTCCACTGCCCCAGCACTGAAACCTTCCATATAATCCCCACCTACACTTGAGCTGAAACCCCCTTCCTAGCTCTCTGAAATATGTTTTCCTAGGACCTGATGACACCCTTCCTGTGATTATCTCCTCGAGCCTATCTACTGATCAGGAAGCCCAGTTGTTGGAGATCCTCATCACACACCGGCGAGCTATAGGGTGGACAGTGGCTGACCTCCGGGGTATAGACCCCTCTGTGTGCATGCATCGCATAAACCTGGAAGACCACTCTAAACCATCTAGGGAAGGGCAGAGACGGTTGAACCCTCACATGCGAGAGGTGGTGATGAAAGAGATAGTGAAACTTCTAGATGCAGGTATCATATACCCTATATCTGACAGTGAGTGGGTGAGTCCTATCCAAGCTGTACCTAAAAAATCGGGCATCACGGTGAAACCAAACTCAGAGGGTGAACTTGTACTTGTGAGAGAGACCACGGGCTGGCGGGTATGCATTGATTATAGGAAGCTGAACTCCAATACCCGTAAGGACCATTTTCCTCTCCCATTCATTGATCAAATCCTAGAGAAATTAGCGGGCCACGAGTTTTATTGCTTTTTAGATGGGTACTCAGGATATAATCAAGTGCCAGTTTTTCCAGGGGATCCGGAAAAGAAGACTTTTACATGCCCCTTCGGTACATTTGCATATCGTAGGATGCCTTTTGGTCTTTGTAATGCCCCTGCTACATTTCAACGATGCATGATGTCCATCTTTTCCGATATGATTGATAAATTTTTGGAAGTTTTCATGGACGATTTTTCGGTGTTCGGCACTTGTTTTGATGAATGCTTGCACAACCTTGCTTTGGTTTTAAAACGCTGTGAGGAAACAAATTTAGTGTTAAGTTGGAAAAAGAGCCATTTCATGGTTCAACAGGGGATTGTGCTTGGACATGTTATATCAAAAAGGGGTATAGAGGTTGACAAGGCCAAGGTTGACCTGATTGCTAATTTACCACCGCCTACATCAGTTAAGCAAATACGGTCCTTCCTTGGCCATGCAGGGTTTTATCGTCGATTTATCAAAGATTTTAGTAAGGTATCACGTCCACTATGTCACCTTTTAGGCCATGACGTGCCATTCGAATTTGATGAGTCGTGCAAAGAAGCTTTTACAAAGCTCAAAACCCTCCTCTCTAGCTCCCCTATCATTAAACCCCCTGACTATACACTGCCCTTCGAAATAATGTGTGACGCATCTAATTTTGCTGTAGGGGCAGTGTTAGGCCAACGCATCAACAAAATTCCTCATGTTATATATTATGCGAGCAAGACACTCACTGATGTACAATTGAATTATACTACCACAGAAAAAGAGTTGCTTGCTGTTGTGTTTGCATTAGATAAGTTCAGGTCGTATCTCTTGGGGAGTAAGATCATTATTTTCTCTGATCATGCAGCCTTGCGGTACCTTCTTTCTAAGAAGGATGCCAAGCCGAGGCTGATTCGTTGGATCTTACTCCTGCAGGAATTTGACTTTGAAATTAAAGATAAAAAGGGTTCTGAGAATGTCGTGGATGATCATCTATCCAGAATTCCTATTCCTGATTTGCACAGCCATGACCCTCTACGAGATTCATTCCCTGATGAGCAGCTCTTTGCTGTCTCCACTACATCTCCACCTTGGTTTGCACATATTGTGAATTGTCTTGCTGTGGGTCAAATCCCAACCTTTTAGTCTAAACATGATAAAGACTTATTTTTCTCACGAGTCAAACATTATTACTGGGATGACCCTGACCTATTTAAGGTATGTGTTGACCAAGTCATAAGACGATGTGTCCCTGAGAGTGAGTTTCATAGCATCCTATCTTTTTGTCACTCTCATGCTTGTGGTGGACACTTCGGTGGAAAGAAAACTGCGGCCAAAGTACTTGAAAGCGGTTTTTATTAGCCCACTCTATTTAAAGACGCCCATGCTTATTGTCAATCTTGCGATAGGTGTAAAAAACTAGGAGCTTTGTCAAAAAGGAATATGATGCCCCTACAACCTATTTTGATTGTTAATTTATTTGATGTTTGGGGTATTGATTTTATGGGACCTTTTCCACCATCTTTTGGTCATACATATATTCTTGTTGCTGTTGATTATGTGTCTAAGTGGATTGAAGCTATTGCCACTAGGACCAATGACCTAAAAGTTGTGCTGGACTTTCTGAAATCTAACATTTTTAGCAGGTTTGGAACTCCTCGTGCTATTATTAGTGACGGTGGTTCTCATTTTTGTAACAGGTCTTTTGCAGCTCTTCTCAAGAAATATTCTGTCACCCACAAGGTTGCCACACCATATCATCCTCAGACGAGTGGCCAAGTGGAGGTTTCAAATCGCCAAATCAAACAGATTCTTGAGAAGACGGTTCGCCCCGATAGAAAGGATTGGTCCTTGCGACTGAATGATGCATTATGGGCCTACCAGACAGCTTTCAAGACCCCGATTGGTATGTCTCCCTACCGATTGGTATATGGAAAAGCTTGCCACTTACCTGTTGAGTTAGAACACCGGGCTTATTGGGCTATTAAGGCCTACAACTTTGATATGGATAAAGCCGGTGAGGAGCGAAAACTCCATCTGAGTGAATTAGAGGAGATGCGCTTTGATGCATATGAGAATGCCAAACTCTACAAGATGAGGACCAAAGCTATACATGACAAGATGATATTCAGAAAGTCCTTTCAGCCTGATCAGAAGGTACTACTTTACAACTCTAGGCTGCACATATTTCCTGGGAAGCTCCAATCTCGGTGGTCTGGGCCTTTTATTGTCAAAGAGGTATTTCCACATGGTGCTGTTGAGATTTATAATCCAAAGGATGGGACTACATTCAAAGTCAATGGACACCGATTGAAACCGTATCTCGAGGCTGTGACAGATATTGATGTGATGATGGTATATTTGGATGATCCGGCACTTACAGATTGATTGTGGCTACGTCTGGCTGAAGACGTTAAACTTAGCGCTTGGTGGGAGGCAACCCACGTATTCAGGTGTATTCTCTCCTTTCTCTGATTTTCTTTATTATATGCTCATTGTCATGCTATATTTTGTTCACATTGAGGACAATGTTCATAATAGGTTTGGGGGAGGGAATATTACTTATAAAAAAAAATTAAAAAAAAAATTAAAAAATCATAAAAATTTGATTAGTTTTTAGGTTGTTTGTTAGTACTTTTTCTTAGGTTTTGATAGTTTATCCCGTAATAATGCATGTTACAATTCTTAGGAAATTAATTTGCATTGGAAGTGTGAGTAAGTATACAGGAGGATAGATACACTTAACTGAGCATATCTTTCTATTACAGTCCTCTTGGAATAAGTGCTTGAACTAAGAAAATTCACTTACACACACTAGTACATAAAGTAATACCATCTAGAGATTTGTTGAATACTAATCTACAGTGGGATATCTTTAGTCATAGTCATTGGATGATGTATAGTTATCTGTTGAGCTTAAAAAATCATGATAGACCATTTACTTGGTATGGCAAGGGATTGGAACCGGAAATAGGTTGAGAGTATAATACAGCCTGGACACAATAAAGATGTGGTGAAAAAAAAAAAAAGAATGCTGAAAAAAAATGAAAAAAAAATGAAAGAAAGGGGCTGCTTGACTTTATAGGATTAACTTAGGCTGATGCTCGGGCCCGAAGCGGTCTCTTAAAACCTAATGCCCTAAGCCAACTGGCTGGGAGTCATTGGCCTGAGTCATTGCTAAACCTAAGCATCTTGAAGTCAGGCCTTACACAGTCCTAGCGAGAAGAGAAAAAAAAAAGAAAAAAAAAGTCTGTGGTGTATTATCCTCTCAAATCTAGAATGTTGGACCCGAAGGAGGCGCGCAGATCTGTGCTATCATGAACCTAAAGATGACGATGACTATGTAGATTCTAATGTTCTTTGGTTAATGGGTAACACTGGATCTGTATAAACAGAAATTTAGAATGTATTGCTACAATGTTTTACACTTTCTACTATTTATGTTATCACACTATATTATATTTGAGCAGAAATTTCCAAGATGAAAGTGTGGAATAAAACCACTTACTTGAGGAATTCTATATTCCTGTTGATTATGAACCAAGTACATGTGGTTGATTTTCTTAAGCATTGTAATATGTATTTGTCGGGATAAGAGGTTTGTGTGTTTTGTAATGTTTTAATTTTTGTTTTTGCACTAGGCTAATTAGAATTAATAAATACATGTTTGTGGGTAGCATGGCTGCAAACCCTCACGAGACAACACTCGTCCTACTAGGGCTACCTAGAGGTTTAACGGCTTGTTGCATAAGCTCAATGCAATCGTGTTCCCTACGAAAGTGGTGTTTACTTTTATGCATTAGTTCCTTAGTTTGTTTGGTTTGATTTTATTTTGTTTTGTTTTTGCTAGGGACTAGCAAAATCTAGGTTTGGGGGTGTGATCTATACATGAAATATGCATTTTATTATCTCCTAAACTTATGTTTCTGCTAGTATTAGATTAGAATTATTGCTACTTTAATATAGTTTTTGGGTTTTGTAGGAAACAAGAGCAAAACGCAGAAATAGGATAAAACGCTATTCTAATGATTGAATATTAATAACTTCGATTGCATATCTCTGATAGGACTGATTTAAGCTTCATGTTAAAGTACACGAAGTCAGCTTTCCAACTCCACTGACTGTTCGCAATTCGGAGTTCTGAGCAAAAAGTTATGATCATTTGAAATATCGCATGCGAAAGAGGCGCGATTAAAGAGAAGAACCGTCAAGATGAGATTGGATGGATGAGATCGATACAACGGGTTTTTGTTTAATAAAGAAAAAAAATAAAAAAAAAGGAAATATGACCGGCCCCGTTCCGGTCCGGTTCAGTTAAAAAAAAACAAAAGGAAACCGGCCCGAGCCAAAGCTCGGGCCTTTCGTTCCAGAACAGACGTTCGAGCTCTGCTCGAACGCCGGCGAGGCTGAGCTGGGCCGGTGACGAGGAAGACGACTGCAACGGAGAGGCCGGCGAGACCGCGGCGGCGGGTTTCGACGGCGACGGTGATTTTGATGGCGGAAGGCGAGATGGCGAGGCACGGCGGCGGCGGAACTTGACAAAACAGAAAAAAAATAGAGCTCTGTTTTGAGCTCTGTTTGAGACGGGGATGGCGGTGGTGCTTCGCCGGTGCCGGAATTGTACTACGGTGAGTATGGAAAGGGTTGTCGAACCTCAGGGACGGATTAATATTCTACCAAATTCAAGAGAAAAGCAGCAGTTTTTAATTAATCTAGAGAAAAGCAATGAACTTTAATTAAACTAAGCTGAGATTAATCAATAGGAGAAGTACCAAGGCTTTGAATCCACCACAATAGACTAGTGTATCGTCTCTCTCTCTCTCTTTTGAATTCAGATTTCCAGTTGGCTAGTGTATTCCTCTCGGACATACACTTGTCAATTCAAATTATAGTGCCCTCCTCTCGGATGTAACACATAAATCTATTAAAACATGGAACTGTGATCTATCTCTCTCGAGTATAAACCAATGAGACTTTATTAATATGTAACACTTCAGAGCCCTTACGTTCCTCTCGGACACACAAGTGCTCTTTCAGATTGAAATCCACAAAGATCCACTCTTGTCTCTCTCGAGTACAAAGAATAAACTCTAATGAATTAACTTTTATTGCATAACAAAGATTCATACACCAACTAGAATAAAAACATAATATGAGAGAAAGAAACAATACAACCAATCAGTTGGATTTCATCTACGCCTTGGAAGAGAGTCTAGCCAAGCATGGGAAGAGAATCCATCAACAAGTTCTTCATCTTCTTCTTCTTCCTTTGCTCTAGCCTCCAAGGACTCCAAAAGAACTCAAAACTCTATTCTTGCATACCCCATACGTTCTCCCTTAAGGCATATATATAGGGGTGAAGGAAAGCCCTCAAATCCCCTTCCAAATCCGAGTCAAAATAGGGTTAAATTGCGTTTTCCGTATGCACCGATCGATCGCCCGTATAGAACGATCGATCGCCTTGCGAACGCTGCCGAACGAAGCCGTTTTCCTTTGTTAATTGCTTCCGATCGATCGTATGGCGAACGATGCCGGACGAAGCCGATCGATCGTTTTTACTGTCTTCGCAAGTCCAAAAATTCCAGTAGATACGATCGATCGTTTTGGTGTCCGATCGATCGTTTTCTCCAATGTAGTGTTTTCACGCGGAAGACGCGATCGATCGCGTAAGGATGCGGTCTGACTATAACTTTTTGCTCCAAACTCCGAATTGCGCGTGGTTGGTGGCGTTGGAAAGCTGACATCTTAAACTTTAACATGAGACCTGAATCAGTCCAATCCGATATTTGTACACGGAGTTATGATAATTTGACCATTGAAGTCCGTTTTCGCCATATTTTTGCATCTTTGCTCTCATTTCCTACAAAAACCAAAAACTATATTAAAGTAGTAGTTATTCTAACCAAACACTAGCATAAATATAAGTTTAGGAGATAATAAAATGCATATTTCATGTATAGATCAGTGATCTACACATGAATTATGTATTTTATTATCTCCTAAACTTATGATTATGCTAGTGTTTGATTAGAATAACTACTACTTTAATATAGTTTTTGGTTTTTGTAGGAAACAAGAGTAATACACAGAAATGAGGAGAAAAGTAACTCAAATGGTTAAATCATCATAACTTCATTTGCAAATATCGGATTGGACTGATTTAAGCTTCATGTTCAAGTTCAAGAAGTCAGCTTTCCAACGCCACCAACCACGCACAATTCGGAGTTCGGGACAGAAAGTTATAGCCATTTGAGATTCATGAATAATAACTATGATCGATCGGCAATCAATGCGATTCATCGCTAGAGCCGCAAAAGCAGTGTATTAAAGGAAACGATCGATCGGATCTCAAAACGATCGATCGTATCTACTGGAATTTTTCAATCACACAAGACAGTAACTACGATCGATTGGCATAATACTACATCGATCGGAAAAGCGATTGATCGGGCAAAATAACGAAGGAATGGCGATCGATTGGTAGGCGAACGATCGGCAATACAGTGCGATCGATCACCGTATGTGGAAAACCGGAAATAAGACCTATTTCGACTCGGATTTGGAAGGGGACTTCGTAGTTTCTCATCAAACTTATAAATAGGCCTTATTGGATAACGTTTTGGGCTATCTTGGAGGAACCTTTGGAGAATCTAGAGCTTTATTGGAGGCTAGAGAGGAGCAAGAGAAGGAGTCTTTTGGAGCAAGAAGAAGGATTCATGACGATGGATCTACATAAACAGACTTCTCTTTTCTTTCCTTCTATGTGTAACTAAACTTTTATTTAAGGCTAGATGAAGCCCTAGATGTGTATTGCTACTCTTGATAGTTTAATTTTATAAAGTTGATTATGATTCATGCTTAATGCGATTTCATGAGTATTTTTTTGAGTGCTTGATCATAGACTTGATTGATTATGAATGGAATTAGATATTGTGATTGATTTTATGCCCGATCAAGGATAAGATTAATTGCATTATAATAGAGTTGTGATTGATTCTATGCCCGATCAAGGATAGGATTGATTATATAATACTGGATGAACTTTCATGTCCGATCAAGAACGTTAGTGAATTCATTAGTAATTTGTGTGTCTGACCAAGAACACGAATTACCATATCATGTCAATGTATGCTTAATAATAATTGAGAGTAGTAATTGCATGTCTAGTGGTGGATTCTTTGCCTTGATATTCTCCATATTGATTGAATTCCAGTAATTTAGTTAAAAGTACATTGCTTTACTTAGAATGAATTAAACTACATCTTTTCTTCTCTTGAATTTGGTAAAAGATTAATCCGTCCTTGAGGTTCGACAACCCTTTAATACTCGCCGTAGTAAAATTGCCTTGTGCACTTGCAAAGGTTTTATATTTAAACGATCAAGATTTTGGCGCCGTTGCCGGGGATGGCTCAATAGTTTACTAAATTTTTAGCATCGTTAATTTTGGAGTAGTTTAGTTTAATCTAGATTTCTTTTCAGTAGCTTAATTGCCTTCTTCTTCTTTTGCAGGATTAAGAGAGGACGCTGATTTTCGTCATCGTTGGAAGGGCCATCCCTTCCCACTGTTTGCACTCTTAACCTTCTTTTAGAGTAACTTTGGGTACTTGGTGATTTCAATTTTCTTTGTGGGATTGCATGACGTGCTATTTGTCGCTATTAGGTTGCTAGTTGTCGCTATCTAGGATTGATGCTTGCTAGTTGTCGTTATTAGGACTATTACAGGTTTTGTTTGATTTTTATTATGCATGCATGGTCGTCACTCCCTGAATCCCGACCTTGCCTTTGACCCTGATCCTGAGCGACTCTATAGAATTTATGGAACTCCTAGCCAACCAATCCCTGAAATTCATCCAATGGCGGACAACATGAACCTTGGGGGTGGGAATGGCCTAAATCAGAATCCACTAATGGCCCATGCCCATACTATGCAAGACTACTAACGTCCCACTGCCTACACCTCCCCCTCATGTATCATACTGCCTGCAACCGTGGCTAATTTTAAAATTAAGCCAAACATCATTTAGATGCTGCCCACATACCATGGCCAACTCAATGAGAACCCCTATAGGCATCTCCAAAATTTCCTAGAGGTTAACACAACCTTTAAACTTACACTATCTGATGACCAGGTGCGCCTTAGGTTGTTCCCCTTCGCCTTAAAAGATAGGGCCAAGGAATGACTATACTCCCTTGAGCATAACTCTATTTCCAATTGGGAGGAACTTCAGGGCGAATTCCTCAAGAAATACTTTCCTGTGGGGCGGACCAATAAGATTCTCCATGAAATCATCACCTTCACCCAGATACCTAATGAACAATTCCATAAAAGCTGGGAGAGGATGAAAGCCCTACTCCGGTCCTGTCCCCACCATGATGTGCCTAAGTGGCAATTAGTACAGAGATTTTATGAGGGTGTGTGCGATCAACACAAGACCCTAATTGACGCCTCTTGTGGAGGCACATTCATGAAGAAAACACTGGATGATGCTTGGGATCTATTAGAGGACTTGAGTGAAAACTCTTTACATAGTACTACCCTCTATAGGTCGAAAGGCCATATGCCTAGCAGGAG
Source organism: Houttuynia cordata (assembly GCA_039654745.1). Classification (NCBI taxonomy): domain Eukaryota; kingdom Viridiplantae; phylum Streptophyta; class Magnoliopsida; order Piperales; family Saururaceae; genus Houttuynia; species Houttuynia cordata. The sequence continues at coordinate 57,411,049 of CM077502.1, read as the reverse complement.
TGCCTCAAGGGGAGGCATGTATGATGTTAAAGCTACCACAAACCTAGAACACCTAGTGGCATCCCTTACTGAGAGGTTTGACAGGTTTTTCTCACAGACTCCACCTTATACCCCAACCTCTAATGATGCATGTGCCATTTGTGACAGCCCTATGCACACCATAGTTGACTGCCCCTCTGCTTTCCAGTTCCAGATCTTGTACAGGAGCACGTCAACTTTGCACAAGGATACCCTAGAGCCAATAATTCCTATTCAAATACCTACAACCCGGGGTGGCGAAATCATCCCAATTTTGCCTGGAAACAATCTGACCAGGGGCCAGCTTTCAATCAAGCCTTAAGACCAGAATTTCAAAGCCACCCCAATCCAACCAACCCGCACCGTCTCCCTTTGGCCAATCTAATAGGCGACCTTCATTAGAAGAACAAATGAGCCAAATGCTCCTCTCCCACTTAACCGCGATTAAAACTGAATAGAATGAGATAAGAGTAGAGCTACGAACATAAGCCCAGTTGGTCCATTCTCATACACAATCTATTGCCAAGATCAATACCCAATTAGGACAGTTGGCCCAATCCATGAACCGTAGAGAAGCAGGAACCTTGCTGAGCCAACCTCAACAAAACCCTTAAGGCCAGTTTGTAGCTGAGGCCTCCCATTACCCTCCTGAACAAGTGCAAGCCATAACCACCTTGAAGAGCAGTAAACAAGTTGACAACAGGGTTCAGGATCCCATTGCTGGCCCTTCGAGTGAGACACCTTCCCATGAGAAAGAAAAAGAACCTAATTCCATCAAAGCTATACCTGTTAGTTCTAAAACCCCGCCGGATAACCAACCCGAGGCCCAGAAAGAGAGATCTTATATTCCCAGGGTACCATTCCCACAATGCCTGGACAAACCCTCCCCGTTTAGTAAATCCCACCAAAAGACGGAGGAGATGTTCGAGGTGTTTAAACAGGTTAAGATCAATCTCCCTTTGTTAGATGCAATAAAACAGGTGCCTGCCTATGCCAAATTCTTGAAAGACCTTTGTACTCAAAAGCGCAAAGCTAATTCCAATTTGACTAAAAAGGGCTTCCTTACCGAGCAGGTGAGTTCCCCATTAACACACAATGTTCCACCGAAATATAAGGACCCAGGATGTCCAACAATTTCATGTGTGATAGGGAACCATACTATTGACAAGGCATTATTAGATTTGGGGGCGAGTGTCAATTTGTTGCCTTACTCTGTGTATGTGTAACTTAGGTTGGGGGAATTGAAACCGACTACAATAACACTACAACTTGCAGACCGATCCATTAAAGTTCCACGTGGTGTTATTGAAGATGTTCTGGTACAGGTTGACAAATTTTTCTTTCCTGTGGACTTCATTGTCTTAGATACACAACCTGTACCGAACATTGGTAGTCAGATTTCAGTAATTTTGGGATGTCCATTCCTGGCGACGTCCAACGCTATTATAAATTGTGGGATGGGGGGCAATTTAAATGTCAAACTCAATGTTTTTAATGCTGAAAAACAACATTCACAGCCAGATGATTATTATGCAGTTCATATGATTGATACTATGGTGGATGGTGTACCTCCATAGATTTGTTCTGATGATCCACTTGCGATTTCTTTCATTAACCCTAATGTGCGCAGTAGGACCACAGATGGGCTGAACGTTGGATTGAAAGACCCTGAATAAGTTGGATTAATGGAGTTTCGTCTGGCCGAAGACGTTAAACTTAGCGCTTGGTGGGAGGCAACCCACGTATTCAGGTGTCTTCTCTCCTTTATCTGATTTTCTTTGTTATATGCTCATTGTCATGTTATATGTTGTTCACATTGATGACAATGTTCATAATAGGTTTGGGGGAGGGAATAATACTTGTATAAAAAAATCAAAAAATTAAAAAAAATCATAAAAAATTGATTAGTTTTTAGGTTATTTGTTAGTACTTTTTATTAGGTTTTGATAGTTTATCCCGTAATAATGCATGTTACAATTCTTAGGAGATTAAATTGCATTGGAAGTGTGAGTAAGTATACTGGAGGATAGATACACTTAACTGAGCATATCTTTCTGTTACAGTCCTCTTGGAACAGGTGCTTGAACTAAGAAAACTCACTCACACACACTAGTTACATAAAGTAATACCATCTAGAGATTTGTTAAATACTAATCTATAGTGGGATGTCTTTAGTCATAGTCATTGGATGATGTGTAGTTTTCTCTTAAGCTTAAAAGATCATGATAGACCATTTACTTGGCTATGGCAAGGGATTGAAACCGGAAATAGGTTGAGAGTATAATACAGCCTGGACAAAATAAAGATGTGCTGAAAAATATGTGCTAAAAATGAAAATGCGAAAAATGAAAACAAAATGAAAAAAAGGGGCTGCTTGACTTTATAGGATTAAGTTAGGCTGATGCTCGGGCCCGAAGTGGTCTCTTAAAACCTAATGCCCTAAGCCAAATTGGCTGGGAGTTATTGGCCCGAGTCATTGTTAAACCTAAGCATCTTGAAGTCACGCCTTACAGAGTCCTAGTGGGAAAAAAAGTCTATGGTGTATTGATCTATACATGAAATATACATTTTATTATCTCTTAAACTTATGTTTCTGCTAGTGTTTGTTTAGAATAAATGCCACTTTAATATAGTTTTTGGTTTTTGTAGGAAATAAGAGTAAAACGCAGAAATGGGGTGAAACGCGACTCTAATGATTGAATATTAATAACTTCTATTGCATATCTCTGATTGAACTGATTTAAGCTTCATCTTAAAGTACACGAAGTCAGCTTTCCAACGCTACTGACTGTTCACAATTCGGAGTTCTGAGCAAAAAGTTATGAGCATTTGAAATATCGCACGCAAAAGAGACACGATTAAAGAGAAGAACCGTCAAGATGAGATCCGATGAACGAGAGCAGTACAACAGGTTATAAAGAAGAAAAAGAAAAAAAAAGAAAAAAGGAGAAGAGAAAACCAGACCGGCCCGAATTAGAATGGTTCGGGTCGGTTCGGTTTTAAAAGAAAAAAAATAAAAAATAAAAAAAAAGACGACCTGAGCTCTGCTCGGGCGGTCTGTTGCAGAAACAGAGCAGCGCTCGAGCTCGAGCGCCGGCAAAGAACGGCGATGGGTCTTGTGTTGACAGCAGCTGGGGTCTTGGCGGTTCTAGCCAAGGCGATGATCGAAGGCGGCACGGCCACGGCGGCGACGGATGAAGAGCAGGGCATGGCAGCCATGATTGACGGCGAGGCGGAGCTTGAATGGTGGTTCTGGGTTCCGGCAAAGGGCAGCAACGGCAAGGTGGGCTTAGTTAGACAACGGCGCTCGTGCTGGCTTTGGAGCTGGCGGTGAAGAGATGAGAACGGCAGTTGTGCTGGAATCAGAAAATGAAACGAAAAGAAAAAAAAAGAGCTGTGTTGATTCAGGACTCTGTTAAAAACAGAGCCGTGCTTTATTTCGACGGATTTGAGCTTATCCAAATGAGTAATTGACGCGAAGAGGATTCTCATCTCGAAGCCTATATATAGAGGAAGATTAGGAGAAGAGAAAGCACGGATTTTTGACGGGATTTTTGGTGGATGAACTGGCTGTTTTTGAAGTTTTGTTTTGAAAAAAATAGAGCTTCTGTTTTCTTCTTTTTGGGTAGATTTTGATCGTGTTTTCCGTCGGATTTTAGCCAAAATTGAAGAGAAATCGAAGGGAGAAGAAGATAGGAGAAGAAAAGGGCTGGATTTCGCACTAATTTACAACTGCAACGGTGACGATTCGACTGCTACAGTAACACGGATTTTGGGAGAGACGATGAATAGTGCTGTGAACAGTGTTTTGTGAACAGTACTATGAATAGTGATTTTGTGAGCAGTGTTTCGATGAATCCGACAAATCAGGCTGTTTCTTTCTCTTATCCCATGTCTAGCTAATTTTCTTATCAAGGCTAGATGAAGCCCTAAATTTGTATTTACTACTCTTATTTGTTTAATTTAATGAAATTTGATAATGATTCCTTATGCTTAATGCGATTTCGTTACTGTTCCTCTTAAGTGCTTTGACCGAGACTTAATGAATGATTAATGGAATTTGATCTTGATATATCCTGTGTCTAGATAATAACGGGATTATGATTAATTCTATGCCCGGCCAAGGATAGAGTTAGCTATATTAATTTATAGTGGATGAATTTTTCGTGTCTGGACAAGAATGTGTAGTTCATTCACTGGTAATTTGTGTGTCCGGCCAAGAACATAAATTACTGTATCTTATCAATTTGTGGAGATAATAATAGAGAGTAGTAATTGCATGTTTAGTGGTGGATTCGACGCTTTGATATTCTTATTTATTTGATTTCTCAGTAAAATTTATTTTTTTAGTTAATTAAAATCATAAAAATTCAATCTTTCATTAGAATTAGATTAATCTTTCAAGTCCTTTGGGTTCGACCTCGTTACCACCATTCTATACTGAGTCTCGTGCGATTGCGTGTAAATAGTTAAAAATTCAATCAATCAATTGGCGCCGTTGCCGGGGACTTGGTAAGGGTTTAATTTAATTCTAATTAGTTTAGACATTTCTTGGTAGGAATTTAATATTATTTTCTTGTCTTTGTAGGAATCACACTGCAGAGGTAAAAAGCGACACGAGGATTTCTCGCCAACGTGGAAAGGCCATCCTTTCCCACTGTTTGTCATCTATTACCTCTCTCTTTTTAGTTTAATTTAGGTGTTGTGTGATTTTTGTTATTTTTTTATTTGCGTGATTAGTTTATGCAAGGGCGTCGGTCATTGGGTGAAAACTTAGAGGCCTTTGACAGTGAAATTGAGAGAACCTTCAGACAAAACCAAAGAGGCCAATTAAGTATAACCAACCCCTTGTTTGAAATGGTCGATGAAAATCTGAAAACCCTGAAAGAATACTACACTCCAAATGCCTATATATCTCCGTCCTGCATTCGAGTGCCGGCTGCAACAGCCGGTAACTTTGAGATTAAGCCGAACACAATACAAATGTTACCATCATTTTATGGGCGAAATCACGAAGATCCATATAGGCATGTGGATAAATTCCTAGAAATCTGCACAACTTTTAAACTGAATAATCTTACAGATGATGCGGTAAGACTGAGACTATTCCCTTTTTCCCTTAAGGATAAGGCTAAAGAATGGCTCTACTCTTTTGAACCCGAATCCATTACCTCGTGGGCAAAAATGCAACAAGATTTCCTTAAGAAATACTTTCCCATAGGTAAAACAAACCAAATGAGAGATGCCATTACTACCTTTACCCAACAGCCGACTGAGCAATTTCATGAGAGCTGGGATAGACTCAAGGACCTCCTTAGGAAGTGTCCTAATCATGCCGTACCTAGATGGCAGTTAGTGCAAAGATTTTATAGAGGTTTGACTGAGCAGAATCGTCATCTTGTAGATGCTTCATGTGGAGGCACCTTTCTATTAAAAAATGAAAATGAAGCGTGGGAACTTTTTGAGAACTTGAGTGAAAATTCGTTGCAACATACGATGGCTAATAGGAATTTAAATGATTCTTCTTCTTCTACCCTCTCTAAAGGTGGTATGTATGAAGTGAAACAAACAGATGATCTTTCTAACCAAGTTGCTACATTATCTAGGAAAATAGATCAAATCTTGAGCCTGAAGTCACAAACCCCTGCACACACTCAAGAAGCATGCATTCTATGCTTAAGTCTCATGCATTCTATCCTAGAGTGCCCATCAGTCCCACAATTCCCAGAGCTTGTTCAGAAGCATGTCAATGCTGCCCAAACTTATGCTCGAACAGGCAATGATCCGTTCTCCAACACATATAAGCCGGGGTGGAGGAATCACCCAAATTTTTCCTGGCATCCACCGAACCAGGGTGTTCCTTTTAATCCACCCCAAAGAGCCAACTTTCAAAATAACCCACCAGGTTTTCCACAAGCTACTATGCCTTCCCAATTTTCACAACCCTCTAGAAATTCAGAATTTGAGGATAAAGTCTTGTCTGTTCTACAGAGTATTCAAGCCCAGGCACAATCACAAGCTCAACTTGTGCATTCTCATACTCAATCCATAGCCAAACTAGAATCTCAAATAGGTCAATTAGCTAATTCGATGAGTAAGAGAGAAGAGGGTTGATTGCCTAGTCAACCAATGAATAATCCGAAGGGTCAGTTTATAGTTGAACAACAAACTACTACCAATGAGCATGTTCAAGCTATAACATCCCTACGGAGTGGGAAACAAATTGAAAACCCGGTTGGTATTGAGGTGAGAGAAGATAAGGATCAGGGAAAAACAAGCAATCCAGAGAATGATGAAACTTTGGAGACGCCACCTAATCCGAATCAGTCAAAACAGAATGACACTATTTCTCCTTCTGAGTCTTCTTCAGGAACCAAATCTAAGGCCAATCATGAGGTACCTTATGTACCCCATGCTCCATTTCCTCAATGCTTAGACATGCCTTCCCCTTTCAATAAAAATAAAGCTAGGATGGATGAAGTGCTAGAAACCTTTAAACAAGTTAAAATTAATCTTCCACTCCTAGAAGTCATTCAACAAGTGCCCGCCTATGCCAAATTTCTCAAAGATTTGTGCACACAAAAGCGGAAGTCTAGGACTCACATTTCTAAAAAGGTTTTTCTTTCTGAGCAGGTTAGTTCTATTCTGAAACATGACACACCACCGAAATTTAAAGACCCTGGCACACCTACCATTTCATGTGTCATTGGTGACCATATCATTCACAGGGCTCTTTTAGATTTGGGTGCTAGTGTCAACCTATTACCCTACTCAGTATATGAGAAATTAGGTTTAGGGAACTTGCAACCAACATCGGCTACTCTGCAATTAGCCGATAGATCCGTTAGAAAACCCCGTGGCCTTCTTGAAGATGTTTTAGTTGGGGTAGAGAAATTTTTCTTTCCAGTTGACTTCTTGGTCTTGGATATAGAACATGTGTCTAATATTTCTCACACCATTCCAGTTATTTTAGGCCGCCCTTTCTTAGCGACGGCCAATGCATGTATTCAATGTCGATCTGGAATGATGGAGATGTCTTTTGGAAATATGAAGATCATACTAAATGTGTTCCAAGCTTCAAACCAAGGAGCCACTGAAAGTGAGCAAGAGTGTTCTCTTGTTGATGAAATTGATGATCTTATGGAAGAGACACTTTTGAATGAGCTCATGCCTGATGCTCAAGATCTTACTCTACTCTCTTTAGGGATAGATGATTCTGACTTAGAGCCATACATTGAAGAAACCCATGCTATGTCAGCCTCACCTCCCTATCATGACTCTTTTCCTTATAGAAATAGAGTAGAGCCTTTACTAATATCTTCCAGTCCATCACTCCAACCTTCCATTAAGTCTCCTCCTCAACTTGAGTTGAAGCCACTTCCAAGTACCCTCAAGTACGCTTTTCTAGGTCCTAATGATACTCTTCCCATCATCATTTCATCTAGCTTGTCTAGCGGCCAGGAGAGTCAACTGCTTAGGATTCTAGTTGAGCATAGGAGAGTCATAGGGTGGACTGTTGCTGATTTAAGAGGCATTGATCCTTCGATCTGTATGCATCGAATTCATTTAGAGGATAATGCTAAACCTTTAAGAGAAAATCAGCGGAGATTGAATCCAACATGAGGGATGTAGTCAAGAAAGAGATTGTGAAACTGCTAGATGCGGGTATTATCTACTCCATCTCTGATAGTGAGTGGGTCAGCCCTGTACAAGTTGTGCCTAAAAATTCTGGCATCACAGTGAAGCAGAATTCTGATGGAGAGTTAGTCCCAACCCGTGAAACTACTGGGTGGAGAGTGTGTATTGATTATAGAAAATTGAACACAAAAACTAGAAAAGATCACTTTCCATTACCCTTTATTCAGGAAATCTTAGAGAAACTAGCAGGTCAACAATTTTATTGTTTTCTTGATGGTTACTCTGGATATAACCAAGTCCCAGTGTTTCCGGCAGATCAAGAGAAGACTACTTTTACTTGTCCCTTCGGTACTTTTGCTTACCGAAGAATGCCTTTTGGGCTATGTAATGCACCTGCCACCTTTCAACGGTGCATGCTAACCATCTTCTCTGATAGGGTAGACGAATTTTTAGAAGTGTTTATGGATGATTTCTCTGTATTTGGTCCATCATTTGATGAATGTCTCCATAATCTGTCATTAGTGCTCAAGCGTTGTGAAGAGAAAAATCTTGTCTTGAGCTGGGAAAAAAGCCATTTCATGGTGCAAGAGGGAATTGTTTTGGGACATGTAGTCTCAAAAAGAGGAATTGAAGTCGACAAAGCCAAGGTCGATCTCATCACTCATCTACCTCCACCATCTTCGGTGAAGCATGTTAGATCGTTCCTTGGTCATGCAGGCTTTTACAGGCGGTTCATTAAAGACTTTAGTAAGATTGCTCGTCCCTTAAGCAATCTACTAGCCCAAGATGTGCCTTTTGTGTTTGATGATGCATGCAGGCAAGCTTTTGACACTCTTCGTACCTTATTGTCTACTGCACCTATCATTCAGCCCCCTGATTACTCTCTTCCCTTTGAAATCATGTGTGATGCTTCAGACTATGCCATTGGTGCTGTCCTAGGTCAGAGAGTGAATAAGGTTCCCCATGTCATATATTATGCTAGTAAACCCCTTTCTGATGCTCAATTGAATTATACCACTACGGAGAAGGAACTTCTAGCGGTAGTTTATGCCTTGGATAAATTTAGATCCTACCTTTTAGGTTCTAAAATTATCATTTTCTCTGACCATGCTGCATTAAAACATCTCTTGTCCAAGAAAGACACCAAGCCTCGATTGATAAGATGGATTTTACTTTTACAGGAATTTAATTATGAAATCCGAGATAAGAAAGGTGTTGAGAATGTAGTAGCCGATCATCTCTCTAGAATCCTTGTTGAAACATCTAAAGATGAAGAGCCACTACATGATTCTTTTCCTGATGAACAATTGTTTTCCATTTCCCAAATTAAACACACCTTGGTTTGCCAACATTGTGAACTACCTTGCCATAGGTCAGATTCCATCCCATTGGACCAAACATGATAAAGATTTATTCTTTTCTAAGGTTAAATCTTACTTTTGGGATCATCCATACTTATTTAAAATATGTTCGAACCAGGTGATTCGACGGTGTGTGCCTGAGAATGAGATTCATAGCATTTTACATTCTTGTCATTCTCAAGCATGCGGGGGACATTTTGGGGGAAAGAAAACTGCTGCTAAGATTTTGCAAAGTGGATTTTATTGGCCAACCTTATTTAAGGATGCTCATGAGTTCTGTAAATCTTGTGATAGATGTCAACGGTTAGGATCTATATCTCGACGAGATATGATGCCTCTCCAACCCATTCTGGTCGTAGAATTGTTTGATGTTTGGGGAATTGACTTCATGGGACCCTTTCCACAATCCTTTGGGCATATTTACATTCTAGTTGCTGTAGACTATGTTTCTAAATGGATTGAAACAATTGCAACTAAGACAAATGATCATAAGGTTGTGGTAAAATTTATGAAAGATAACATATTTTGTCGCTTTGGGACCCCACGAGCTATTATTAGTGATGGAGGCACTCATTTTTGCAACAGATCTTTTGAAGCTTTGCTGAAAAAGTACTCTGTCGCATTGGTATGTCGCCTTATCGACTCATTTTTGGGAAAGCTTATCACTTACCAGTGGAGCTAGAGCACCGTGCCTATTGGGCAATAAAGGCTTTGAATTTTGATATGCATAAAGAAGGATCAGAACGTAAATTGCAACTTAATGAATTGGAAGAAATGCGACTCGATGCTTATGAGAGTGCAAAACTTTATAAAGAACGGACTAAACTCATTCATGATAAATCCATTCTTCGGAAGTCCTTTCAGCCTGCTCAAAAAGTTTTGCTTTATAATTCAAGATTGCATCTTTTTCCTAGCAAACTGCGCTCTAAATGGTCTGGTCCTTTTACTGTGACTAAGGTGTTCCCTCATGGTGCCGTTGACATTCACAACCCTAAATCCGGTAATACATTCACGGTAAATGGCCAGCGATTAAAACCGTACTTAGAGGGAGTTGCAGATGCTGATGGAACCACTGATTATTTTAACGATCCTGTTTACCCTGAGTGAATTGAAGGACTATGTCTAGCTGAAGACGTAAAACTTAGCGCTCTTGGGAGGCAACCCAAAATTTTATTTTCTTGTTTCTTTTCTATTTTATTTTTATTGTAGGTTATTTCTTACCTATGTGGGGATGCTACAGTCGAGGTTTGGGGGTGTATTTAATTTTTCCATATTTATATTATCTCCTCATTCGTCGATTATGTGTTTCATGCTTTACATCTACCATGAGGCTCTCCATTCAGGTGACTTCTTTCCTCACTTCTTTTCTTTTACTATTCATTGTAGTATTATTTTGGTAAACATTGAGGGCAATGTTTAGTTTCGGTTTGGGGGTGTAGAAAAGAAGAAGTGTTATTTTGTTTCATTATTATCTATTTTCGTTTATGCAAAAAAAACGAAAAAAAAATAAAAAAAAATAGTTTTTAGGTTGTTTGTTAGTATTTTTCCTAGGTTTTGATAGTTTATCCCGTGATGATGCATTTTACAATTCTTAAGAGATTAATTTACATTGGAAGTGTGAGTAAGTATACTGGAGGATAGAGAACTTAACTGAGCAGTATCTTTCTGTTACAGTCCTCTTGGATCAGGTGCTTGAACTAATAAAACTCATTCACACACACTAGTACATAAAGTAATACCCTCTAGAGATTTGTTGAATACTAATCTTCAGTGGGATGTCTTTAGTCAGAGTCATTGGATGATATGTAGTTGTCTTTTGAGCTTAAAAGATCATGACAGACCATTTACTTGGCTATGGCAAGGGCTGGAACCGAAAATAGGTTGAGAGTATAATACAACCTGGACGGAATAAAGATATGTGAAAAATATGAATGCTAAAAATGAAAAATGCAAAAAAAAAATGAAAACAAAATGAAAGAAAGGGGCTGCTTGACTTTATAGGATTAACTTAGGCTGATGCTCGGGCCCGAAGCGGTCTCTTAAAACCCAATGCCCTAATCCAACTGGCTGGGAGTCATTGGCCTGAGTAATTGCTAAACCTAAGCATCTTGAAGTCAGGCCTTACACAGTCCTAGCGAAAAAAAAAGAGTCTGTGGTGTATTATCCTCTCAAATCTAGAATGTTGGACCTGAATGAGGCGCACAGGCATTTGTGCTATCATGAACCAAAAGATTGGGATGACTATGTAGATTCTGATGTTCTTTGGTTAATGGGTAACACTGGATATGTGTAAAACAGAAATTTAGAATGTATTGCTACAATGTTCTACACTTTTACTATTTACATTATCACGCTATATTATATTTGAGCAGAAATTTCTAAGATGAAAGTGTGGAATAAAACCACTTACTTGAGGGCTTCTATATTCCAGTTGAGTATGAACCAAGTACGTGTGGTTAATTCTCTTATACATTGTATTTTGCATTTGTCGGGATAATAGGTTTGTTTGTTTTGTAATGTTTAATAAATACATGTTTCATAAATACATTTAACGGCTTAGGTTAATTAGTTTCATAAATAAATTTCCAAGATGAAAGTGTGGACAATTCACTTAGGTTAATTAGTTTCATAAATACATGTTTGTGGATAGCATGGCTGCAAACCCTCACGAGACAAAACTCGTCCTACAAGGGCCACCTAGAGGTTTAACGGCTTGTTGCATACGCTCAATGCAATTGTGTTCCCTACGAAAGTGGTGTTTACTTTTATGCATTAGTTTCCTTAGTTTGTTTGATTTTATTTTGTTTTGTTTTGCTAGGGACTAGCAAAATTTAGGTTTGGGGGTGTGATCTATACATGAAATATACATTTTATTATCTCTTAAACTTATGTTTCTGCTAGTGTTTGTTTAGAATAAATGCTACTTTAATATAGTTTTTGGTTTTTGTAGGAAATAAGAGTAAAATGCAGAAATGGGGTGAAACGAGACTCTAATGATTGAATATTAATAACTTCGATTGCATATCTCTGATGGAACTGATTTAAGCTTCATGTTAAAGTACACGAAGTCAGCTTTCCAACGCTACTGACTGTTCGCAATTCGGAGTTCTGAGCAAAAAGTTCTGAGCATTTGAAATATTGCACGCAAAAAAGACACGATTAAAGAGAAGAATCGTCAAGATGAGATCCGATGAACGAGAGCAGTACAACGGGTTATAAAGAAAAAAAAGAAAAAAAAAGAAAAAAAAGAAGAGAAAACCAGACCGGCCCGAATTAGAATGGTTCGGGTCGGTTCGATTTTAAAAGAAAAAAATAAAAAATAAAAAAAAGACGATCCGAGCTCTGCTCGGGCGGTCTGTTGCAGAAACAGAGCAGCGCTCGAGCTCGAGCTCGAGCGCCGGCAAAGAACGGCGATGGGTCTTGTGTTGACAGCAGCTGGGGTCTCGACGGTTCTAGCCACGGCGATGATCGAAGGCGGCACGGCCACGGCGGCGACGGATGAAGAGCAGGGCATGGCAGCCATGATTGACGGCGAGGCGGAGCTTGAATAGTGGTTCTGGGTTCCGGCAAAGGGCAGCAACGGCAAGGTGGGCTGAGTTAGACAGCGGCGCTCATGCTGGCTATGGAGCTGGCGGTGAAGAGATGAGAACGGCAGTCGTGCTGGAATCAGAAACTGAAACGAAAAGAAAAAAAAGAGCTGTGTTGATTCGGGACTCTGTTAAAAACAGAGCTGTGCTTTATTTCGACGGATTTGAGCTTATCCAAATGAGTAATTGACGCGAAGAGGATTCTCATCTCGAAGCCTATATATAGAGGAAGATTAGGAGAAGAGAAAGCACGGATTTTTGACGGGATTTTTGGTGGATTAACTGGCAGTTTTTGAAGTTCTGTTTTGAAAAAAACAGAGCTTCTGTTTTCTTCATTTTGGGTGGATTTTGATCGTGTTTTCCGTCGGATTTTAGCCGAAATTGAAGAGAAATCGATGGGAGAAGAAGATAGGAGAAGAAAAGGGCTGAATTTCGCACTAATTTACAACTGCAACGGTGACGATTCGACTGCTACAGTAACACGGATTTTGGGAGAGATGATGAATAGTGCCGTGAATAGTGTTTTGTGAACAGTACTGTGAATAGTGATTTTGTGAGCAGTGTTTCGATGAATCCGACAAATCAGGCTATTTCTTTCTCTTATCCCATGTCTAGCTAATTTTCTTATCAAGGCTAGATGAAGCCCTAAATTTGTATTTACTACTCTTATTTGTTTAATTTTCGTGTCTGGACAAGAACGTGTAGTTCATTCACTGTAATTTGTGTGTCCGGCCAAGAACAGAAATTACTGTATCTTATCAATTTGGGGAGATAATAATTGAGAGTAGTAATTGCATGTTTAGTGGTAGATTCGACGCTTTGATTTTCTTATTCATTTGATTTCTCAGTAAAATTTATTTTTTTAGTTAATTAAAATCATAAAAATTCAATCTTTCATTAGAATTAGATTAATCTTTCAAGTCCTTTGGGTTCGACCTCGTTACCACTAGACTATACTGAGTCTCGTGCGATTGCGAGTAAATAGTTAAAAATTCAATCAATCATGTATTATCCTCTCAAATCTAGAATGTTGGACCCGAAGGAGGCGCGCATATCTGTGCTATCATGAACTTAAAGATGACGATGACTATGTAGATTCTGATGTTATTTGGTTAATGGGTAATACTGGATCTGTATAAAACAGAAATTTAGAATGTATTGCTACAATGTTCTACACTTTCTACTATTTATTTTATCATGCTATATTATATTTGAGCAGAAATTTCCAAGATGAAAGTGTGGAATAAAACCACTTACTTGAGGGCTTCTATATTCCTGTTGATTATGAACCAAGTACATGTGGTTAATTCTTTTAAGCATTGTAGTATGCATTTGAAGGGATAATAGATTTGCTTGTTTTGTAATATTTTATTTTTGTTTTACTTCTTTACTTAGGTCAATCAGATTAATAAATACATGTTTGTGGGTAGCATGACTGCAAACCCTCACGAGACAAAACTCGTCCTACTAGGGCCACCTAGAGGTTTAACGGCTTGTTGCATATGCTCAATGCAATTTTGTTCTCTACAAAAGTGGTGTTTACTTTTATGCATTAGTTCCTTTAGTTGATTGTTTGATTTTGTTTTGTTTTGTTTTGCTAGGGACTAGCAAAATCTAAGTTTGGGGGTGTGATCTACACATGAATTATGCATTTTATTATCTCCTAAACTTATGCTTATGCTACTGTTTGATTAGAATAACTACTACTTTAATATAGTTTTTGGTTTTTGTAGGAAACAAGAGTAATATACAGAAATGAAGAGAAAAATAACTCAAATGGTTAAATCATCATAACTTCATTTACAAATATCGGATTGGACTGATTTAAGCTTCGTGTTAAAGTCAAGAAGTCAGCTTTCCAACGCCACCAACCACACACAATTCGGAGTTCGGGACAGAAAGTTATAGCCATTTGAGATTCATGAACAGTAACTACGATTGATCGGTAATCAATGTGATCGATCGCCAGAGCCGCAAAAGCAGTGTATTAAAGGAAATGATCGATCGTATCTACTAAAATTTTTCAATCACGCAAGAAAGTAACTACGATCGATCGGTATTATACGGCATCGATCGGGAAAGCGATCGATCGGGCAAAATAACGAAGGAATGGCGATCGATTGGTAGGCGAACGATCGGCAATACAGTGCGATCGATCGTCGTAGGCGGAAAACCGGAAATAAGACCTATTTCAACTCGGATTTGGAAGGGGACTTCGTAGTTTCTCATCAAACTTATAAATAGGCCTTATGGGAGAACGTTTTGGGCTATCTTGGAGGAACCCTTGGAGAATCTAGAGCTTTATTGGAGGTTAGAGAGGAGCAAGAGAAGGAGTCTTTTGGAACAAAGAAGAAGGATTCATGGCGATGGATCTACATAAACAGGCTTCTCTTTTCTTTCCTTCTATGTGTAACTAAACTTTTATTCAAGGCTAGATGAAGCCCTAGATGTGTATTGCTACTCTTGATAGTTTAATTTTATAAAGTTGATTATGATTCATGCTTAATGCGATTTCATGAGTATTCTTTTGAGTGCTTGATCATAGACTTGATTGATTATGAATGGAATTAGATATTGTGATTGATTTTATGCCCGATCAAGGATAAGATTAATTGCATTATAATAGAGTTAGATATTATAATTGCATTTTATACCCGATTGGATTTTGGGGGTATTTGATATATATACAAAATATACATATTTTTATATGCCTTTCTACCTATATGTTAGTCGTAATTTTAGTTAAAATAAGGATAATTGATGTTTATCATAATTAGGAGTTTAATAGATAAGTGCGCTTAACTGAGTTATTTAGATGCAGTAATTGGATTTAATAGATTTACATTTTATTACGTGTCTAATTTAGAGTTGATTTATTTATGTAGGACTTAAAGAGCTCCAGATTAAGATCGCCGAATGTGAAACACATCACACAACTTATGTGAAGAGGTTGAAGATCCAACGGACGAGGTTGCTACGACGAGTTTAGCCCAATGAAAAGAAAAAAAAGAGAATGAACAAGACTGAACCACGGTTCAATGGCCCTGTTTGGTCAGGAAAAGAAAGAGAAAAAATGAAAATGACCCGAGCCGAAGCTCAGGTGGTCAGCCAAAACAAAGCGCTCAAGTAGACTGCTCGAGCCCTGCCGGAGAACAGAGGGGGCGTTGCTCTGCTAGAGGTGGCGATGCTGGCTATGGGTCCTGGTGGAGAGAAGCTCGATGGCTGGGCTCGAGTTCGGGGGGTGGATTGCTAGCAGCCATGAGCTCATGATCACGGCATGGCGGATAACGGCGACGACGGTGGCAAACGACGACGGAGTTTCGGCAAAGGGTAACCACCGGTATAGGAGGATTTTTCG
This sequence comes from Houttuynia cordata, assembly GCA_039654745.1. Classification (NCBI taxonomy): domain Eukaryota; kingdom Viridiplantae; phylum Streptophyta; class Magnoliopsida; order Piperales; family Saururaceae; genus Houttuynia; species Houttuynia cordata. The sequence continues at coordinate 57,395,087 of CM077502.1, read as the reverse complement.
GCGAGATCGACAATGCGATTAAGAGGAATAGTGCAGCAGAAGGAAGGATGTTCGATTTGGAAAGATTGCGAGCGAGAACCAAATCGAGAAAGATTGATTTTTCTTGGAGATTTGGGCTATGTTTTGGAATGGTTTAAAAACGAAATTTTTACTCCAAATTGGGACGCGATTAAAGGCAAATCGGATTGAAAGCTTTTGATTTGTATAGTATTGAAGAAGGAAAATTGCTGCTTTTTGAAGGGGGTTCGTCTATAAGTGAGAGGGGGAGTAGCTCTGTTCTAGAGGTCGGAGGGAGGAGCTTTTGATAGAGCAGAACTTCTGCTCATGGGGGAACTCTTTGGTAGCGGCTGATTTGAGGACGGAGGAAGGCAAAGGGGTGGCCGGAAGGGGTAAGGACGAGAGGAGCTCACGACGGCAGGCTTTTGCAGATTCAAAAGGGTTGTCTGTTTGAATAAAGGGGCCGAGACAAGGAACTGATCTGTTTTTGGCTCGAGAGAGCGAGACAAACCAGAAACGAATTGCAACAGATAGCTCTATTTTGATTGAGATAGAAAGACAGTTGTTGTAGAAGGTAGAGTCGAGAGGGCTGTTTTCAGACGATGATCTGTTTTGCAATCGAGAGATGAAGAACTGATTTTGTGTAGAATTGTGATTTCGAGAGAGGTTGCAGACGATAGAATTGTTTTTGCTCGAGAAAGAATTACTGGGTTTCATGGAGACTGACTTCAGTGCTTGCTCGAGAGAGAGGGACTGACTTCAGAAGGTGAGGGAAAGCTTTGTTTTGGGTCAGAATTGGGGACTGTCTATTCTATCTATTCGAGAGAAAAAGCAAAACGGTTGAGGCGTGCAGTCGAGAGATTGTTGCAAAAGGTAGAGGAGAGAGCAAAGCAGGCCAGTATTGCAGACGAACTGAAAGCAGAATACATGCTTTTTCTTATTTTATTTTATCTTTTGTTTAATTAATTTCTGTGTTTTAAGATTAGATGAACATCTGATTGATTAATTATAAATTAAAAATTAGAACTTTTTATTTCATTACTACTTGTTACATACTCTTAGAATTAGGTTGAATATCTTACTAAGTCTCTGAGGGATCGACCTTACATTAGATTCGTGCGCTTGCGAGTATTATATTAAAATTTACATCACTCACCATTAGAGTACTAACAAGTATATCCCATTCGAATAAAATCATGAAAAACAAACCATTTTTCAACCCTAAGCTGAGATTGAAAAACTCATTACCTTCCTTATTGAGAATGAACCTTTAACATCCTCCAACACCTCTAATTCTTTCCCTTTTTGGCCTAATGAGGAATAAGCTCCAAATCTCCTGGCCAAGCCTATTCTCAATTTGGGAAATGCACAACACTTTCCTTTTATAGAAAAGGGTTGGGGGTAAACCTAAGTAAAATGTAGGGTAGAAATAGAGTTTTTGACTAAAATTGGAAAATTTGGCAATTTAACCCAAAACTAGGTCCATAAAAATTCTGAAAATTTTTATAGTATCTTCCTTTGGTGTTTGGGCTATTTTGGTCACAAAAACCTAATTTTATCAGTACGGCCCACAAGGGTCCCGTCAAACCCTAATTTTAGGAACATTGGTGAAAAATAAAAAAACGCAAAAATTCAGATTTGATCCAAAATCACTTAAAACTCATGATTGTAAAGTTGGTTTTGATTAAAACCTTTGTAAACCCCATTTATTTTCGAAAACCACCAAATTAAATGAGAAAATGCTTAAACTACACGACAACCGATAAGTAATATTAAAATAAACCGTTTCAAGGTGAGGGTCCTTACACAATGGGCCTCGCTATCATGTATTTACGTACACGATAGTATTAAATGTTTCAAACAATTTTATCTCCTTAATTTTTTATCTATTTTTTCCCATTCATTTTGCTTTCTTCATTATTTTTACTGCTCTTTTCTTTTATTGATGATATCATATGGATGTTGAGATAATATCTAATAAAATATAGTAAAATCTACAATAAAAAGCATGTGGTGTATCAACATAGTTATGCTATCATTATGAGAAGAAAGATGAGGAAAAATAATGGGAAAAAAACGGATAAGAAATGAAAGAGATATGAATCATTAAAATATATCCCAAAAAATGATTATCATATAATCGAATATACGATCATGTAATTGAATACGCAATAGTAGTGCTATCATGTATTCAATTGCATGATAGCGTTCAATTCCTACTTATATATTTCAACAAATTCGATCTGCTTTATTTTTTATCTATTTTTACTAATTCTTTTTACATTTTTCTTTATTTTTTCTCATCTTTCTTATAATAATGATCGATGTCATAAAGATGTTGAGATAATATCTAATAAAATATAATAAAATCCATGATAAATAGTATGCAGTGTCTTAACATAGTTAGGCTATTATCATGAGAAGAAGATGAGGAAAATTAAAGAAAAACGTAAAAAGAATGAGTGAAAACGAATAAGAAATGAGAGAGATATGAATCGCTAAAGTATGTCCCCAATAAATGACTATTGTGTAATCGAATACATATTTTTAACCATTTATATCTCTCTCATTTTTTATCCATTTTCACCTATTAATTTTTATTTCCTTTTTATTTCCCCTCCTCTTTGTTACCATTATGATAGTCTAACTATGTTGAGACACTGCAGAGTATTTATCGTAGATTTTATTATATTTTATCAAAAAAATTTTGAAGATCCTTATGATATCATCGTTAGAAGAAAGAGGAGTAAAAATAAATAAGAACGAAAAAATTGGCGAAAACAGATTCGAAATGAAGGAGATATAATTTATTGAAGTGTGAAACCAAAAAATAGGTAATATGAAAAAATGAAGTTGGGGTTTAGGGTTGGGGTTTAAGAGGGCAAAATGGGAAGTTCAAGTCCCCAAACCAGGTTATATGGCATGAGACTGGAAAAACTAGGTAATATGGTATTCCGGCCTCATTGGCCAACTAATATATCAAAACATCGGCAAAAATCCTTGGCCCCCATTTTTGCATCCTTTGAACACCACATATTTTCTGAACTTGAAGCAAAACCTTTCCCGCTTGCACCCATACATAGACATTCACTGGCCTATATATGTTCCACACCTAAGTGAAAGAGGAGAAGAGGAACTTGATCAATACAGAAGAAAACGTACAAAAGAGATGGCAAGCACCAAGGTGTTCGTCACCCTTCTCCTCATCTCTATGGTGATGGTGGGTGACTGCGTGCTGGCCAGCAGCACCACCTACCGCAACGTGTGCTTATGGAACTGCATTGAGAACGAGGGAAAATGAGAGAGAGAGAGAGAGAGAGAGAGAGAGAGCTCCATTGTTTGTGTTCCCAGTCGAAAGACTTTTCTAGAGGCCTTGGGCTATTAACACCCCCTTCTTCCTCCTGTCTCCCTTGTAGAGTAATCAAGAAGCGGAGGATGGCGGAGATGCCCTTGTTTCTTTTTTTCGTTTTAACAGAATGTTTAATTATGACTTAAATTGTAAATAAGGAAGTGATTCCATTCCTAGGCTCACTTGCAACGGAAGATGAAATCCTCCGTGCATTAATGACTACGAGTAAATGTCGATTTTTCATCATCAACTTGAATGGCATTTGTTGTTTTTCTAATATTTTTCTGAGTGCCTTATTGGAAGATTCTTTAATGGTGCTGATAAACATTTATAGTAAACTTCTACCTAAATGAAACAATTCAACGTGTATGGGAAGATTCTAATCAAGCTTGAGTCTTGACATTAGTGCAACTTGTAGTCTTACACTCTTTTTCTTTAAAGGAAAGTATTAATTCAATTAGGATGGGTTAGGGGTTAATAAAAATTAGAAATAGAAAATTATTTTATATTAAAATAATTTTTTCAGCCGGTTAGGGGTTAAAGAAAAGCAGGCTATGAAAATTTATTTTTCCGGAGGGTCCGAAAATAGCCATGAAAAAAGGCCTAAAAATGGCCCAAATTAAAGGTCGGGGTTGGGCGAATCGACCTCCCGCCGCTCCTCTGATTGCCACACCTTCTCTTCCCTGCAGCCGTTCCTCTTTTCTCTCTGCTCCCGCCTCTCTCCACCTACTAGGTGAACCTCTCTCTCATCTCTGATCTCTCGTCTTCGTGGATTTCTGGATTCATGGCGTTTCATCCTCATGGCAGAGCTCCTACTGCTCTGCACAAGGCTTGCGGGAATAGGAGCTGTTTGAAGGTTTTCCGGTGAGTTCAATTTTTTGAGGTTTTTGTTTTCTGCCTGATTTCATTGCGAGAATGGGAGCATTTTTCTCGTTTTTGTTTTCTTTCCTTCTAATGCTTCCCATTGATTCTTCTTGAGTGATGTGCTATTCTGGCAGAGAGACTGAAAGAGAAGGTGGAGGAGCTCTTCGGCTGTGAATACCAACTTTTTATTGAATTCACTGGTTTGATCAGGTTTTCCTTGGTTGTTTGACTCTTCATATCAAATGGCTCAATACATGAACTTTCTAGACTATGATTGGTTGTTATTTAAATAAATGAAAAAGGAACAACATATTGGGCACTCGTATTTTTTTGAATCTCGTTATCTGTGAATAATGCTGCCGATCACTGTTTTGAATCTTTGTTTTTACTAATACAGTTGGTGCCAAGGCGTGAGAATCGGTTGGCACAGTGATGACAATCGACCTTATCTAAAGCAACGCCATTTTGCAGTACATTATTCGAACATGAATAACCGGTACTTTTGCTTTAAGATGCGGATTTCAGTGGCTACATTCTGAGTCAGTATAATGCAGATATGGTATTTGTTGCCAAGGAATCAGTGGTCTCCCTGTTTCAATCATCTTCCAGAATGATTCGCATTCTCTGAACAGACAACCCTTCTTCATTGGCAGACTTCTTATAGTGGGAAATATTTGAACTGGGGTCAATAGAAAACCCAGAAAGTGATCTCCGACCTGACCCATGGTGCTCCACGCCATCTGAGAGATTATTTCTGGCTGAAGAATTAATTGAAAATGCAGAAGCAAGACAAAAAGGCTCTAGCACTTGTGGAGCTCTTTTTTAAAAATAATGGATCTTTATCTCTAACTGGCGGAAATATCTGTCGTCTGGATTCAGGCTTGCAGAGTTGGATCCAAGGATTTTCCCATGAATCCTTTTGGGCTATCCTTGAATCAGCAAATGTTGGTTATGTTGTTATTTGACTAAATGTTTCTTATTTTCTACCGTTAGATGTAATCTTATTGCACTGCTGCATGTTGTGATTACTGAAAAATTTTCGTCCACGTAAATTACACACAATTAGATTATGAGCGTACTTTGATGATGATTACTAATATCTGAATGATCAACTATTTTGAACCCCTTTTTCATTCCAATGGGTTTGACATCTCCCGTATGTGTAAGTTCTCAAATATGCATCCAGAAATACACGATATAATGTGATGCGTCTCTTGTTTAACATGCTAGAATCTTAGCTGGTAAACTTGTAGTCATATTTTTATCAGGTTTGAGACAATGGCCTGTAGCGTGTTGTTGACTGTTTAATTTGTCTTTATGTTATTGCAACTAGCAAACTTTGTTGTGTCTAACAATTGGAAGTAGTGAGCTATTTGAATAGTCATGGAAATGATTTCAAAGGTAGAAACTTTCACTTCTAAGATGGGGAACCTAAAACCATTATTCCAATGGCTGGAGTAAGTTGGCAAATTCTTGGATTATGAAATTTACAACCTTCAAGAATTTATTGAATTTGCTTGCTATACTTGATACTTTTCTTACAATGACTACATGTGTACTCCATCAATTATGTCATTTGATGTTCTTGTACTATATGGAGTAAGCATTTGTAGGCATATATAGATGAAAATCCAGTTTTCTTCCTCTTTCATTTGGTGACAGTCGCAATATTCACTCAGTTGATGAACTATGTCTCCTTCTGATATACTAGTATGCAGGTTGTTAGCTGTAAATAGAACAATACGAAATGTTTAGTATTTGCTAACCTCTAGCAAAACATCTATCAATTTTTTTATTTATCTGATTCCTAGATGTTTCTTAGTTAATTTTTATGCTACTCTCTCTAGTTAATTAATTAGATGATCAATAACCAAATGACACCTGATAGAAGTAGCCAACTCAGTGAAGAAAACATATCCACATTTCTTAAGGGAAGCATTGAGCAGTTACAATAGTTGTTGAGTTTGAAGGTCTCAGCAAGTGAGCAATCTGGCAATCTGGTTAACAATCATATGTGCCAGATTTCTCCCGTAGAAAAGTTTTGGCCATATTTACCCAAAAAGAAACATGGCTATAGATTATGACGTGTTGTGATGTTTTGGCTAATGTTTATGTCTGGGAACTTCAAATCAGGTGTCCTATCTGATATATTTGCAACCGTTCACTAGCAGAATTGTTGTTTTAAATGTCATTATACAAAGATCTGTTTGCGTCTTTTTACCCCTCTTGTTTTTACTTTAGCTTTGCCATTTGCCTTGTGCTTGACAGATAATTGCAGGTGAAAGGCTTACACTAACCTTATGGTTCACCCTTGACCATTGTCATGATGAGGATGCAAAGCTTCTTATGCTTTTATCTCAGAGTTCGTTTGCTAGCCCAGCTGGTGAGCCAGATTCTTATTTGCCTTTGGCAGGGCCTAGCAACATGTACTGGTTTTGTCCTGATCCCGCATCTGATCCTCAAAGGGGCTTCGACATACGCTGGGCTAGAATAAACATCCTGGGTTGCAGGTCGTGTACATATGATGACAATAACAGCTTGGATGTACCAAGTTTATCAGATGATTCGGGGTGGAAAGATAATGGCCCACTGATGCTTGCTCCAGGAGTTGAAGTATTTGGGAAGGAATTTGGTAACAGTCTGCACGCTTGTGCACCGTTGCTAGTTTATCTCTTCTTTTAATTGGTTGAACGAGATGACCATTCCTAGTGCAATTAGGGTGCGTTTGGGAATGGGGATTTGATTTTGGGGGCGAAATCTAAATTCATTATTTGAATATTTTTAAGGTGGAATTTTTTATTTCCGCCAAAATCCACAGGAATCCATAAATTTCCATTTTAAACATAAGACTGCTGATTTCTAAATGACGTGTAGGGGACGTCATTTAGAAATTCGGGGTTGGGGTCGGGCATCGGCCGGGGGGGGGGGGGTCCCTCCAGCAATCATCTTCCTCTGCTCCGCCCTCGCCGGCACCGGATTCTACCTGCTCTGGTCTTCCCCCTGCGGCCTAATTTCTCTCGAGAAAAAACTAGGGTTCATCCTCGTTGACATCGCCCGACTCCAAGGGACTCTCTTAGACGGCGAAGATGGGATCTGTGCACTTCCTTATTCCTCTTTGTTCTCATTTCCTCCTGCTTCCAACGGTATTCATTCTACTTGTTCACTTTTTTAGGTGCATTTTGGTGTTCTTTGGTGATGGAATTGAATGTTGTGCTAATCGTGCATGATTTGTTCATTTGTTTGTGTAAGTTGATTTTCTGCAGCTCATTTGGCTTGGGCCTTTGTTTTGGATGGAATTGAATGTTTGCTATGCACATATTTGTATCGACTCAATGTATTAGAGCAGAATTAGTTGAGTTTTTACACTCATATATAAGTGTGGTGCATCTAGCCTTTTTTTTACTTGGCATTGGCCCCACTACTACAAGTTAGCCATGTGTTTTCTCAATTTCATAAGGCATATGTCTGGGCAAAGTAGCAGTAAATGGACTCAATTCTGCATCAAATTATGGGACATGTTTCCACGCATTTGTATTTAAAACTGTTTATGCGTGTAGTATACATGTGCAAGGCGCACTAATTGATATGTATGCTAAGGCTGGAGACATGAAGGCTGCATGTCTTGCCTTTGAGAAAATGGAAGAGAAGGATAAAATATCATGCTCTTCCATTAATGTAGCAAGCTTTTCATGCAATGGAATGGATCAAATCATCCCTGGAATTTTACATTATGCTGCATCGATCTTGTATAAAATCTGAACCTTTCACATTGGCTAGTGCCATGATTTCGTGTGCAAAACTTGCAGATCAGCTAAGAGAGAGGCAAGTTCATGCTCAAATCATCAAATGTGGTTGCGAATCTGACGTTTGTATACCCAATGCACTTGTAACATGTATTCCAAGAGGTCAGCTATTCTTGATGCTGAAATAGTCTTTGTTGAACTTTCAACAACAGACAGGATAGCTTGGACAGTTATGATTGATGGATCTGCACAGCATGGACAAGGAAGAAAAGCCTTGGTTTTATTTGAGAAGATGCAGAAGGAAAGTGTGGTTCCAAATGGAGTAACATTTGTAAGCGTTCTTCATGCTTGCAGTCACGCAGGTCTAGTTGAGGAAGGTCTGGAGTATTTTTAAACTCATGCGTCAGATTATGAGATTGAACCTGTCATTCACCATTATGCTCGTGTGATCGATCTCTTGGGTCGCTCTAATCGCATTACAGAAGCCTTGAATTTTATAAAGAAGATGCCTCTGGACCCAAGCTCCATAATATGGAGATCATTGCTTGCTGCATGTAAAGTTCATACAAATCTTGAACTTGGAATATATGCTGCTAAACAGCTTCTTCAAGTAGACCCATTGGACGATGCAACTTATGTACTCCTAGCATGGAGTGAAGCGTCAAGGGTTAGAGAGTGAATTGGGTGAAGGATGAATAGTCCCACATCCACACCAAGGAGGTGTTGTGGATGGTATATAAGGTCCAAGTTTGGCCTTAGCCGTTGACGGGACTCCTCTCCCTCGTCCACCAGCAACCTCTGCCTTCCTGGCACTTTGGATAGGAAGGTCGTCCAAGGTAAGGTGGTGCTCTGCGATCGAGGGACCAACGCCTGGGTGGTAGACCACCGTCACCAGCGACGAAGGTCTGATCGTTGAGGACCTTGCAGTCCTTGCCGATGTTTAGGATGAAGAGCTCCACCAGACCCTTGATGTTCATCAGGAGCACCCAGAGAGGGACAATGAGGCCCTTCGGGATGAAAGCCTTGGCCATCGCCGATCCATCTCCCCGAAAATGACTCCGAGTCAAACAGCCTCTGCCATGCACCATCGACGACGAGGTGACAGGAGATACCTCCTAGCAAGCCCCGCCTCTGGCAAGACCTCCACTGCACAAGCACAGTGAAAATAAAAAAAGGCAAAAAGGTAGGGCCTTTGAGTCCTGGCAGAGCATCATAGGTCCAACGGAGTGGCCACATGATGGCGATTTCACCGGCACTTTGCCATGGTGGCCAAAGAGGCTGCTAAGGAACCTTGATGCCATTAGTGTGGCCGGAAGTTGGACATCCGATCTGGATCGGCGCTTCACTTTGAGACGGCCCCGACCCAGTCCATAACTCATTGTGTCGCTGGTGCTCTAGCCACGGTTGGGCCTCTCGCTCGAGGGCCATGACCGCGAAATCGCCGGCCCGAGCTTGACGGAGAAGGGCGACGTGCACGGCAGCCATGGTTGGGCCGATTGAGGTCGGAGAGCGGGACGTACCCCTCTGTTACTGTGCATCATTTCAGAAACCCAGAACGAAGGTTCTGCTGGGGAAGATGATGGGTTGGTTCAGCTCAATAGATGGTCTGGATCAATTTCATGGTCTGGTTCAATTTCATGGTATGGTTCAATTTGATTAAAAAAAAGATCAAAAAGGTAGCATGGAAGATCGATCTGGTTCAATGGTTTTTTGACATCTAGTTCAAGTTATAAGGTTTGGGTTCAATTTCTTCTAAAAGGCACGGTTCAGTGTATCAAGCTACAGTCCAGGTAAGCGGAACTCCGACATTTTATATATATATAAAAAACCATTATGGTTCTAATAATTTGAGTATTTCAAATACTCTCGTCAAATTAAGTAGGCGGGTGGCCTTTGGATCAAGTGGCATGTTAAGATTGGGAACAAGCATGACATGCAATATTTAAAGTTGTTCCTTAGTATGATATTGATATGCATAGAATGTGATATATGTATGCAATTTAACTTCATCAGATAACATTTTCATGAAATTAAAACTATTTATCATTGCTTGCCATGTGATACATAGTAATGTTTTTGAATTGCATGTTAATCTCATTATGGATGGTAGAAATATTATGTTCCATTCATGCATGATTGTTCTTATTGATATGTATATTTGTTGAGAAGTAAAGATGAGGCAATAAACATGATTATATAAAATAGAGGTTGAAAATCAACTTGGCAAGAAAATAAAAGTTCTAAAAAGTGATAGAGGTGGGGAATATGAATCACATTTTGGTGAATTCTGTTCACAATATGGTATTTTACACCAAACCACGGCACCTTATTCACCACAGCAAAATGGAGTTGCTTAACATAAAAATAGAACTTTAAAATAAATGATGAATGTCATGTTAATAAGTTCTGGGTTACCTCAGAACATGTGGGAAACACAAAAAGAAAGTTCTCTTAAAAGAACTTTGGATGTTGCAACAGACAATAGTGAAGACCAAGAGGGAGAAGATGATGAACCTAGACATAGTAAACGTGCTAGAACATCAAAATCCTTTGGTCCAGATTTTCTAACATATTTGTTAGAAAATGAGCCTCAAAGCTTTAAGGAAGCCATGTCCTCTCCTGAAGCACAATATTGGAAGGAGGCTGTAAATAGTGAAATTGAATCCATTATGCAAAATCATACTTGGGAGTTGGTAGATCTACCACCAGGTAGTAAACCTCTTGGATACAAGTGGATCTTCAAGAGGAAGATGAAGGCTGATGGATCAATTGACAAATATAAAGCAAGACTTTTTATCAAATGATACAAGCAAAAGGAAGGTCAAGATTATTTTGATACATATTCACCAGTCACAAGAATAACTTCCATTAGGATGTTAATAGCTATGGCTGCTTTGTATAATCTTGAAATACATCAAATGGATGTAAAAATAGCATTCTTGAATGGTGACTTGAATGCGGAAATATATATGCAACAACCTGAAGGGTTTGTTGTACCGGGTCAAGAAAACAAAGTGTGCAGACTTGTTAAATCTCTTTATCGGCTTAAACAAGCACCTAAGCAATGGCATGAAAAATTTGACAAAATGATGATGTCAAATGGATTCAAAATCAATGAATGTGACAAATGTGTTAATGTCAAAGCTAGACCTAAAGGCTATGTTATTGTATGCCTATATGTGGATGATATACTCATTATTGGTAGCAATGATAATATCATTAAAGCTACTAAGAGGATGTTAAACAAACAGTTTGACATGAAGGATATGGGTGTTGCAGATGTTATACTAGAACATCTGATAGATATGTATTATCTCAATCTCATTACATTACAAAAATCCTAGACAAATTTAATGAGAATGATAATCGTCCAGCGAGAAAACCTGTGGATGTGACATTGCATTTAAGCAAAAACATAGGTGAGAGCATATCACAACTCCAATATTCACAAATTATTGGAAGTCTCATGTACCTCATGAATTGTACGAGACCGGACATTGCATACTCAGTAAGTAAACTGAGTAGATATAATAGCAATCCAGGGGAAGACCACTGGAAGGCTCTAGTCAGGGTTCTTAGATATCTAAGATATACCTTGGGCTATGGACTGCACTATACGAGATATCGAGCAGTACTAGAGGGGTACTGTGATGCAAATTGGATATCTGATACAAGAGACTCTAAATGCACAAGTGGATATGTCTTTACTATTAGAGGTGCAGCAGTGTCTTGGAAATCTTCTAAACAAACGTGCATTGCAAGATCCACAATGGAATTAGAATTCATTGCACTTGATAAAGTAGGCGAAGAGGCTGAGTGGCTTCGTCATTTTTTAGAAGATATTCCAATGTGGGGGAAACCTGTGCCACCTATATGTATCTATTGTGATAGTCAATCTGCTATAAGAAGAGCACAAAGTAACTTGTATAATGGTAAGTCTCGACATATACGTCGGAGGCATAATACCATAAAATAATTGCTCTCTAGTGGGATAATCTCCATTGAGTATGTTAGGTCAAAAGAAAATATTGCGGATCCGCTTACAAAGGGTTTGACCAAAGAACAAGTGAGCAATTCATCGAGGGGAATGGGCTTGAAGCCTATACATTAAGAATCATCATAATGGCAACCCAACCTAGTGATCTATACATGAAATATGTATTTTATTATCTCCTAAGCTTATGATTATGCTAGTGTTTGATTAGAATAACTACTACTTTAATATAGTTTTTGGTTTTTGTAGGAAATAAGAGTAATACACAAAAATGAAGAGAAAAAAAACTCGAATGGTTAAATTATCATAACTTCGTGTACAAATATCAGATTGCACTGATTCAAGTCTCATGTTAAATTTCAAGAAGTCAGCTTTCCAACGCCACCAACCACGTGCAATTCGGAGTTTGGGACAAAAAGTTATAACCATTTGAAGTTTATGAATAGTAACTACGATCGATCGTATATAATTGTGATCGATCGCCTTAGCCGTAAAAGCAGTGTATTAAAGGAAACGATCGATCGGACCTAAAAACGATCGATCGTATCTAATGGAATTTTTCAATTGCTGAAGACAGTAACTACAATCGATCGGTATCATACGGCATCGATCGGCAAAGTGATCGATCGGAGGAAAATAACGAAGGAATTCCGATCGATCGGATAGCGAACGATCGTCAATACGGAGCGATCGATTGCTGTATGCGGTAAACCGAAATAAGACCTATTTCGACTTGGATTTGGAAGGGGACTTCATGGTTTCTCTTCACTATTATAAATAGGCCTTATGGGAGAACGTTTTGGGCATTCAACCTTGGAGAACCAGAGCTTTATTAGAGGCTAGAGAGGAGGAAGAGAAGGAGTCTTTTGGAGCAAAGAAGAAGAAGGATTCATGACGATGGATTTACATAAACAGGCTTTTCTTTTCTCCCTTTCTATGTGTAACTAAATTCCTTGTCAAGGCTTGATGAAGCCCTAGATGTGTATTGCTACTCTTGATAGTTTAATTTTATATAGTTGATTATGATTTATGCTTAATGCGATTTCATGAGTAGTCTTTTGAGTGCTTGAACATAGGCTTGCTTGATTATGAATGAAATTAGATATTGTGAATTATTTTATGCCCGATCACGGATAAGATTAATTGCATTATGATAGAGTTGTGATTGATTCTATACCCGATCAAGGATAGGATTGATTACACAATAGTGGATGAACTTTTGTGTCCGATCAAGAATGTTAGTGAATTCATTAGTAATTCGTGTGTCCGATCAAGAACACGAATTACCATATCATGTTAACTTATGCTTAATAATAATTGAGAGTAGTCATTGCATGTCTAGTGGTGGATTCATTGCCTTGATATTTCTCCATATTGACTAAATCTCAGTTAGATTAGGTAAAGTCCATTGCTTTCTTTAGAATTAATTAAACTACATCTTTTTCTTATCTTGAATTTGGTAAAAGATTAATCTGTCCCTGAGGTTCGACAACCCTATTTAATACTCACTGTAGTACAATTGCCTTATGCACTTGCAAGGGTTTAATTTTAAACGATCAAGTTTTTGGCGCCGTTGCCGGTGACGGCTCAATAGTTTACTAAATTCTTAGCATAGTCAGTTTTAGAGTAGTTTAGTTTAATTTAGATTTATTTTCAGTCGCTTAATTTCGTTCTTCTTCTTTTGCAGGATTAAGAGGGGACGCTGATTTTCGTCATCGTTGGAAGGGCCATCCCTTCCCCCTGTTTGCACTCTCTTAACCTTCTTTTATAGTAACTTTGGGTGCTTGGTGTTTTTCTTTTCTTTGTGGGATTGCAAGATGTGCTAGTTGTCGCTATTAGGTTGCTAGTTGTCGCTATCTAGGACTGATGCTTGCTAGTTGTCCCTATTAGGAATGCACATGTTTTGTTTGATTTTTATTGTGCATGCATGGTCGTCGCTCCCTGAACCCCGACCTTGCCTTTGATCCTGATCCTGAGCGCCTATATAGAATCTGTGGAACTCCTAGTAAACCAATCCCTGAAATTCATCTAATGGCGGACAACATGAACCTTGGGGGTGGGAATGGCCTAAACCAGAATCCACTAATGCCCCATGCCCGTACCCTACAAGACTTCTACCGTCCCACTGCCTACACCTCCCCTTCCTGTATCCTACTTCCTGCAACCGTGGCTAATTTTGAAATTAAGCCTAACATCATCCAGATGCTACCCACTTACCATGGCCAATTAAATGAGAACCCCTATAGGCACCTACAAAATTTTGCTAGAGGTTAACACAACCTTTAAACTTACACTATCTAATAACCAGGTGCGCCTTAGGTTGTTCCCCTTCACCTTAAAAGATAGAGCCAAGGAATGGCTATACTCCCTTGAGCATAACTCTATTTCCACTTGGGAGGAACTTCAGGCCGAATTCCTCAAGAAATACTTTCCTGTGGGGCGGACCAATAAGATCCGCCATGAAATCATCATTTTTACCCAGACACCTAATGAACAATTCCATGAAAGCTGGGAGAGGATGAAATCCTTACTCCGATCCTGTCCCCACCATGATGTGCCCAAGTGGCAATTAGTACAGAGATTTCATGAGGGTGTGTGCGATCAGCATAAGACCCTAATAGACGCCTCATGTGGAGGCACATTCATGAAGAAAACCCCGGATGATGCTTGGGATCTATTAGAGGACCTGAGCGAAAACTCTTTACACAATGCCACCCTCTATAGATCTGAAGGCCATATGCCTGGCAGGAGTGCCTCAATGGGAGGCATGTATGATGTTAAAGCTACCACGAACCTAGAACACCAAGTGGCATCCCTTACTGATAGGTTTGACAGGTTTTTCTCATAGACTCCATCTTATACCCCAACCTCTCAAGATGCCTGTGCCATCTGTGCCAGCCCTATGCACACTATAGTTGACTACCCCTCTGCCTCCCAATATCCAGATCTTGTACAGGAACATGCCAACTTTGCACAAGGATATCCTCGAGCCAATAACCCCTACTCAAATACCTATAATCCGGGATGGCGAAATCATCCAAATTTCGCCTGGAAACAACCTAACCAGGGGCCCGCCTTTAACCAGGCCCCAAGACAGGAATTCCAAAACCATGCTCAGCCTTACCAATCAGCCACAGTTCTCCCATTTGGCCAAGCCAACAGGAAACCATCCCTAGAAGACCAAATGAGCCAAATGCTAGCTGATCGTTTAAAATTAAACCCTTGCAAGTGCACAAGGCAATTGTACTACAGTGAGTATTAAAAGGTTGTCGAACCTCAGGGACGAACTAATATTTTACCAAATTCAAGTGAAAGCAAATTCTGTTTTAATTAATCTAGAGAAAGCAATAAAATTTAACTACTTTTAAAATGGATTTTAACTATTATGGAGAAGTGCCAAAGCTTCGAATCCACCACACAATAAACCAGCTTATCGTCTCTCTCTTTTGAATAAATTCCTGATTGGCTAGTATATTCCTCTCGGACATATACTTGTCAATTCAAAATGTAGTGCTCTCCTCTCGGACGTAACACATAAGCAATGAAAATATGGAATTGTGATCTATCTCTCTCGAGCATAAACCAATGAAATCTTATTCCTTTATAACACCTTAGTCTACTTACGTTCCTCTCAGACACGCAAATATTCCTCGTATTGAAATTAACAAGAATTTACTCTAGCCTCTCTCGAGCACATAGAATAAATCTCAATAAATTAATAGTGATTCTATAATAAGATTCATACACCAATCAAGGTAAAATAAAATTAAGATGAAAGAAAACGATACAACCAATTTACTCGGGTTTCATCTACGCCTTGGACAAGGATTTAGCCGGCCATCGGACAAGGAAAACGCTATTGATTCTTTGGCGTCGTTTTGCACTATTCACCGAAAAATACTGTTCACGAAACACTGTTCACCAAAAAACACTATTCAACGTCTTCTCCGTTCGGCAGTTACTGTAGCAATCCAAAATCAGCACCTTTTCCGGCGCTTTCTTCCTCCTTCCCTCTGGCAGCTCCTCCTTCTTCCCCCTTCTGTTCCGGCCGAGACCACGCCGGATTCCGGCAAACAGCGGACCTCCAAAAGTCTGGTTTTTCCTCTCTGTTTTTCCGTTCAAAACTCTGAAATTTTCTCTGTAAAAAGTCCCTTTTTCTCCCCCGTATTGTTCTGGTTTTATAGGCCTCACCCCCGTCTCAAATCGATCATATGTCGGAACCATGTGCCCTCTGTTTAAGTCCCATTCACACCCCAGTAGAGTGCCCTTTGGCCCATGAGTACCCTGATTTTATAAGAAAATATGTGAATGAGGCCCAAAGTCTTCATAGGTGGGAGGATCATCCTAACAACCCTTGGGAGCAACCCAACCCTGGGCCCACTCTTCATCAGGCCCCTAGACAAGATTTCCTAAGCCATCAATTACCTTACCAACTAGCCTCTACTCCTCAGTTTGGCCAACCGACCTTGGAAGACCAGATGAGTCAAATGAGCCAAATGCTTCTCTCACACTTAACCGAGATTAAAACTGAATGTGAGGAGATGAGAGATGAAATACGGACTCATGCCCAGATTGTCCATTCTCACACACAGGCTCTTGCCAACATTGAAATACAGTTAGATCAGCTAACACAGGCCATGAATAAGAGCGACGAATGCATTTTACCTGTTGAGCCCCAATATCCGAAGGGCCAATTTTCTGATGAAGGGATCTGTTTTTCCCCTGATTATGATGTTACATCCCTTCAGAATGCCCAAGGGTTTGACAATGAGCTTGAGTGGGCTTTACACAATGATCAAGAGGGTGTAGAAATTAAAGAAGAAGTGAGTGTGTTGATAGAACCAAAATGTCAACCTTCTTCTATATCTGAGGAGTGGCAGTCTACAACACTGTCAACAGAACCTTATATTCCTGAAGCACCATTCATATCTTGTATAGATCAATCTAACTCTTTGTTTATTGACAGTAACTTCGACTGTTTCATAGATAGTTTAGTTGATTCACTAGTTGAGGAAGCTTTCCCAATTCTATTACTAGAAGAGGCCCCTAAGGCCAAAATGGTTGATGTGGGGGAGGAGGTTCCCTTTATATTAAAATTCTCTAATGACCTTCTTTCATGGTTAATGCAGGGACCCCTCTTTCCAAAGCTTCCCTACCCACCACTCCATCCTTTTATTCCACGATGTGCTCCATACTTAGGCAACAAGGATAGGAGTGTATGGTGCAATAATTTAATTGATCCAGGTTGATGACTTGATAATCTGGACCCTACAGAGGATCGTGACTACGTCTGGCTGAAGACGTTAAACTTAGCGCTTGGTGGGAGGCAACCCACGTAATCAGGTGTATTCTTCCCTTTTCATCTTCTTTATTTTTATTTACATTGGGACAATGTGCATAATACGTTTGGGGGAGGTTTTTCTGCTTAATTCATTAGAGTTTTAACAAAAAACCAAAAAAAAAAAGTGTCAAACAGTAAACACGATCGATCGCACTACGATCGTATCTGCAGATCATCAACGCCGTTCATCTGTGATCTGACGGGCGCCGATCATCATCGGTTAAAACGATCGATCGGTTTTTTTTGTGAGATCGATCGCGGGTCGTCTTCTTCGTCTTTAAAACCTGCGCGGCCGCGGCGAACGAATCCTATTTTCGCTCGCCACCGCCGCCTCCGGCCCCAGTTTGAGCTAAGACTCCGGCCCCCGACGAAGTTTTGCACGGAGAATCCATTTCCGGTGGCCGTTTTAGAGATTTCTGTCTCTTTTCATCGCAATCCCGAGCTTTTATTCCGGTAAGCCGAAACGAAAAAAAAAATTGATTTTTCTTAGTTTCTGTTAGGTACTTTTAAAATCTGTCTCATACTTGCTCTTAAATTGATTATTGTGATACTTGTGTATGAGTTCAGCCTTTGATTCTCAGCATTTTCGCCAGATCTTATGATTTTTGTGCGTGAACAGTTCTGTTTTTCAATCGAAAAAAAAAAAAACAGCGCCAACGAGCTTTCCTATGCCATTATTTGTGATATGCCTGCTGTGCTGATGATCTATACTTCTTTGTGCATTAGTTATCTTTATAAGGGTTTTTATTATGACCTTTGGTTTTCAGGAACGATGCCTCAGAAATCCTCTGCTCACAAACGCCCAAGGAGTGAAGCTTCCACTTCACGACATGTTGCTTCCACCCCTGCACCTCCACCAACTGCTACTCCACCACCACGGCCACTTCAATATGAGCGCCAGGTTCTCCTAAATCCATATATTCCTGATCTACCAACCCAAGGCTGGATAAAGGCTCGGCCGGATTGGGTGAATTACTTCACCCGTATTGCTTCTACGACGGGGAATGTGCCTCACTTGGTGCACGAGGACGCCGTCAGAGAGTTCTATTTGAATGGCACTATAGACGACCACGAGGATCAGGAACAAGTTGCCATTCGCAGTTTGGTGTGTGGCACTCCTTTACGCATCCGGGCTGCTGACATAGCTCGAGTTATGGGCTGCGAGCGAGGTACTATTCGGCATCCAGATTTCAGTGGTTATAAACTTCCCATGCCTCGCATTGTTACGGGTCGCTTGACAGGGTCGCCCATAGGACCTTGCCTGACCACATATCTCCAGGCCATCAGCATGCTACCGGAGTTCCGATTTGCCTTTCTCATTTTCCAGCATGATGTATGGTCCGCCAGGAAGGAGAAAGTTGACCGCACGATGACTGAGCTACTTTATGTATTCGGCGACGAGGCTAGGCGGGGCGACCTTGATTTACCTTCATTCGTCTTTGGGCGGATGAAGCAGATGATGGTGGGGAGAAAGGATGAACGGCTACCGTATCCTTTCATTCTTGAGCGCATATTCCAGACCAGTGGGGTCCATTTTCCAGAGCATGCACGTTTATCTCGTGGACTCGGTCCGATTGGAGTTGACGCCTTTAACCGTATGATCGCCCACACACGTATACATACTTGGCCACAGGCTCGCCGTGCTGAGGAGCAGGCCGAGCCACCTCCGAGTCAGCCTACTCAGCAGCCTCCTTGGGAATCTCTTCAGCAGCAGATCACTGATCTCACTGGCCATGTGCAGGAGATTCGGGCTACACAGCAACAGATTCTTGCAACCCAGCAGGCATATCAAGAGTCCCAAAATGCTATCACGTTACGCCTAGACTCTATTGTTGACTTCCTCCATGATTGGCGTTTCCCTCCTACGAACGATGGCGATGGCGACGACCAGGACTCTTAGTCCTTTCTTTTCTGGTGGTTTTCCTTCCTCTTTTCTCCTTTACTTATCTCAGATCATTGCCTTTTTATCTTTTGTTGTGCATTGAGGACAATGCTTGTATTAGGTTTGGGGGAGAGGATGTGCTTCATTGTAAAATCAGAAAAAGGAATTGAAAATAAAATTGAGTAGTTTTTAAAGTTACTTGTTAGTACTTTTTCTTAGGTTTTGATAGTTTATCCCGTAATAATGCATATTACAATTCTTAGGAGATTAATTTGCATTGGAAGTGTGAGTAAGTATACTGGAGGATAGATACACTTAACTGAGCATATCTTTCTATTACAGTCCTCTTGGAACAAGTGCTTGAACTAAGAAAATTCACTCACACACACTAGTACATAAAGTAATACCATCTAGGGATTTGTTGAATACTAATTTACAGTGGGATGTCTTTAGTCACAGTCATTGGATGATCTGTAGTTGTCTGTTGAGCTTAAAAGATCATGATAGACCATTTTATTGGCTATGGCAAGGGATTGGAACCGGAAATAGGTTGAGAGTATAATACAGCCTGGACAAAATAAAGATGTGCTGAAAATATGAATGATAAAAATGAAAATGAAAACAAAATGAAAGAAAAGGGGCTGCTTGACTTTATAGGATTAACTTAGGCTGATGCTCGGGCCCGAAGCGGTCTCTTAAAACCTAATGCCCTAAGCTAATTTGGCTGGGAGTCATTGGCCTGAGTCATTGCTAAACCTAAGCATCTTGAAGTCAGGCCTTACACAGTCCTAGCGAAAAAAGTCTGAAAGAAAAAAAAAAGTCTGTGGTGTATTATCCTCTCAAATCTAGAATGTTGGACCCGAAGGAGGCGCGCAGATTTGTGCTATCATGAACCTAAAGATTACGATGACTATGTAGATTCTGATGTTCTTTGGTTAATGGGTAACACTGGATCTGTATAAAACAGAAATTTAGAATGTATTGCTACAATGTTCTACACTTTTACTATCTATATTATCATGCTATATAATATTTGAGCAGAAATTTCCAAGATGAAAGTGTGGAATAAAACCACTTACTTGAGGGCTTCTATATTCCTGTTGATTATGAACCAAGTACATGTGGTTGATTTTCTTAAGCATTGTAGTATGTATTTATCGGGATAATAGGTTTGCTTGTTTTGTAATGTTTTAATTTTTGCTTTGTTTCTTCACTTAGGTTAATTAGTTTAATAAATACATGTTTGTGGGTAGCATGGCTGCAAACCCTCACGAGACAACACTCGTCCTACTAGGGACACCTAGAAGTTTAACGGCTTGTTGCATACGCTCAATGCAATCGTGTTCCCTACGAAAGTGGTGTTTACTTTTATGCATTAGTTCCTTACTTTGTTTGATTTTGTTTTGTTTTGTTTTGCTAGGGACTAGCAAAATCTAGGTTTGGGGGTGTGATCTATACATGAAATATGCATTTTATTATCTCCTAAACTTATATTTATGCTAGTGTTTGGTTAGAATAACTACTACTTTAATATAGTTTTTGGTTTTTGTAGGAAATGAGAGCAAAGATGCAAAAATATGGCGAAAACGGACTTCAATGGTCAAATTATCATAACTCTGTATACAAATATCGGATTGGACTGATTCAGGTCTCATGTTAAAGTTTAAGATGTCAGCTTTCCAACTCCACCAACCACGCGCAATTCGGAGTTTGGAGCAAAAAGTTATAGTCATTTGAAGATTCCGGACAGTAAAAACGATCGACCGCATCCTTACGCGATCGATCGCGTCTTCCGCGTGAAAACACTACATTGGAGAAAACGATCGATCGGACACCAAAACGATCGATCGTATCTACTGGAATTTTTGGACTTGCAAAGACAGTAAAAATGATCGATCGGCTTCGTCCGGCATCGTTCGCCATACGATCGATCGGAAGCAATTAACAAAGGAAAACGGCTTCGTTCGGCAGCGTTCGCAAGGCGATCGATCGTTCTATACGGGCGATCGATCGGTGCATACGGAAAACGCAATTTAACCCTATTTTGACTCGGATTTGGAAGGGGATTTGAGGGCTTTCCTTCACCCCTATATATATGCCTTAAGGGAGAACGTATGGGGTATGCAAGATTAGAGTTTTGAGTTCTTTTGGAGTCCTTGGAGGCTAGAGCAAAGGAAGAAGAAGAAGATGAAGAACTTGTTGATGGATTCTCTTCCCATGCTTGGCTAGACTCTCTTCCAAGGCGTAGATGAAATCCAACTGATTGGTTGCATTGTTTCTTTCTCTCATATTATGTTTTTATTCTAGTTGGTGTATGAATCTTTGTTATGCAATAAAAGTTAATTCATTAGAGTTTATTCTTTGTACTCGAGAGAGACAAGAGTGGATCTTTGTGGATTTCAATCTGAAAGAGCACTTGCGTGTCCGAGAGGAACGTAAGGGCTCTGAAGTGTTACATATTAATAAAGTCTCATTGGTTTATACTCGAGAGAGATAGATCACAGTTCCATGTTTTAATAGATTTATGTGTTACATCCGAGAGGAGGGCACTATAATTTGAATTGACAAGTGTATGTCCGAGAGGAATACACTAGCCAACTGGAAATCTGAATTCAAAAGAGAGAGAGAGACGATACACTAGTCTATTGTGGTGGATTCAAAGCCTTGGTACTTCTCCTATTGATTAATCTCAGCTTAGTTTAATTAAAGTTCATTGCTTTTCTCTAGATTAATTAAAAACTGCTGCTTTTCTCTTGAATTTGGTAGAATATTAATCCGTCCCTGAGGTTCGACAACCCTTTCCATACTCACCGTAGTACAATTGCCTTGTGCACTTGCAAGGGTTTAATTTTAAACGATCAATCACGCGCCTCCTTCGGGTCCAACATTCTAGATTTGAGAGGATAATACACCATAGACTTTTTTTTTCTTTCCAATGGGACTGTGTAAGGCATGACTTTAAGATGCTTAGGTTTAGCAATGACTCAGGCCAATGACTCCCAGCCAATTTGGCTTAGGGCATTAGGTTTTAAGTATAGACCGCTTCGGGCCTGAATATCAGCCTAAGTTAGTCCTATAATAGTCAAGCAGCCCCTTTCTTTCTTTCATTTTTTATTTTTGTATTTTTCATTTTTTTTCAGCATTCATATTTTCAAGCGTCTTTATTTTGTCCAGGCTGTATTATACTCTCAACCTATTTCTGGTTCCAAACCCTTGCCATAGCCAAGTAAATAGTCTATCATGATCTTTTAAGCTCAACAGACAACCACATATCACCCAATGACTGTGACTAAAGTTGTCCCACTGTAGATTAGTATTCAACAAATCTCTAGATGGTATTACTTTATGTACTAGTGTATGTGAGTGAGTTTTCTTAACTCAAGCACCTGATCCAAGAGGACTGTAATAGAAAAATATTCTCAGTTAAGTGTATCTATCCTCTAGTATACTTACTCACACTTCCAATGTAAATTAATTACTTAAGAATTGAAGTATGCATCATCACGGGATAAACTATCAAAACCTATGAAAAATACTAACAAACAGCCTAACAACTAAGCAAATTATTTTTTTATGGTTTTTTATTTAATTTTCTAATTTTTTTTTCAAATGATAGAAACCAAAGGAACACTACTTTTCTTTTCTACACCCCCAAACCTAAACTAAACATTGCTCTCAATGTTTACCAAGATAAATACTATAATGACTAGTAAAAGAAAAGGAGTGTAAGGAAAGAAATCACCTGAATGGAGAAGACTCATGGTAGATATAGAGCATTGAAACACACAAACTAAGAATGAGGGGTGAGTACAAAATATGGAGAAATAAAATACACCCCAAAACCTAGATTGTAGCATCCCCACACAAATATTAAACAACCTAAATATTAAACAAACAAGAAACAAGAATTGGGTTGTGTGACACCAGAAATATCTGCAAGTTTACCAAAACTGCTATTTTAGGAAACTATTCTAAAATAGGAAAGTTTTGCTGCCTGTTTTGAAATCTTTTAATCTGGTGTGTCGAATTAGTTTTGTGATGCATATAGAAGAGTGGAATTTATAAATCAGATTAGGCTGTACACCAGGGTGCGAGGACTAGACCTGGCGCTGGGCTCAGCCGAGCGCTGAGGCTGGCCTGGCGCCAGGGGCTGAGTGCACCCAACGCCAGGAGTGGGGCCAGGCACCAGGGTATGAGTCCAATGTGTAGAGACTCATTTGAATATTTTGAGTTATTAATTTGAATTAATGATGTGGTACAAGAATTGTGTAGTGCTTTACGGCACACTTCACTCGCGGGATATCAGAGCCGTCCATCTATGTGCCACACACAAGATGCAAGAGCATCTGAGGGCCAGAGCCACATGGACACAACACCTTGGGCATTGTGTACATAGTTGACATGTGAATATTTGGTTAGGGTCCAAATATTGGGAAGAAGAGGGATAAATTCCTAGTTTAAAAATCCAGTTTGAATTTAAAGAGATTTGATATCCTTTTTAATTGGAAATTAAGGAATCTAAAAAGAGGAAGTTATGGACGTGATTAGTGGCCAGTGGGTTTTTTTGCCATGTGGCCTTGAGAGAGATCGTGCTTGGAGTGGAATTAGGGAGGTCACACTCTTAGTTTGGTAACCGATCCCATTAATAAAATTCCCTACCAACTAAGGAGTTGTAACTGACCTAAAATCAAGGAAACTGATTTGGAGTGAAGAGGGCAAGCACGTTGGAGCAAAATCATGTCTTTTGGAGGGAAGAAACTCAGCCTTTAGATGAAGGGGATTGGTCTAAATGAGGAAGTTGCCTTAAGTAGAGAATTAGGGTTTTGAATCACCCTAATTGAGGGGAAACCCTAACTAATGATGAGATAATGGAGGAGCACGTTCTAGCAATAAGGGATGCTCATGGCTGGACCTGATGGTGATCGTTGGATTGGAAGGTGATCAACCGTAGAGATCTAACCTAGGTAATCGAGTTGTTACTATTTAAACCTACCCAAGGAGTAGACGCCCACTCTTTTGGATGTCTTGGGAGTTGTGCATTCCAGCAAGTACCTAAAACTTCTCTCGTCTCTTTCAACCAGCAGCCACCTTCTTTCCTCAAGTGGTCGTGGTGGTGGTGATTCGACGAAGCCAAGAGAGGTGCAATCGGTGGTCGAAACGTGCATAAGAAATTTCAGTTTGTCAATCAGGTAGTATGCTTATTTTTTTCCACAACACCTGATTTCTCCGATTATTTGATGAGATATATCTTGAACTGAGAATGATTCTTGAATGTCTATACCATATGAATAGGTGTCTTGTTCATGGCGCATATCATGATCGTGTTTGAATGTATGCATGAGATATAGCAATTGAATCACCACCACCACGACCCTGATTTCTTCCTGTCTTCACTCTCATCTTAGTACTTAGTGTGACATTCCCCTCTGATTGAAGTGTAAA
Source organism: Houttuynia cordata (assembly GCA_039654745.1). NCBI lineage: Eukaryota > Viridiplantae > Streptophyta > Magnoliopsida > Piperales > Saururaceae > Houttuynia > Houttuynia cordata. The sequence goes on along the minus strand of CM077502.1, from coordinate 57,370,475 downwards.
GTTGAGTTCTTTATTATTGATGAATATCGTATGAGATCTGTACAATTAGTTTAGCATGTCCAATGTTCAAGATACATCGATTCCAAGGTAAACTGGTTGAATCTCTTTCCCTTAACCCTAATCAAAGTCATTACTTGGTATACCTCATAAAATTATTAATAAATTCCATAACCATGCTTCTGATATTGAAAGTCAGATTTCTTGATGTCATATTACTACGTAACTGGGAGTTTCTGTCACGCCCCGAAATCCCATACCTCGATCGGAGTGCGGAAGCCAATCAATGATATACATTTGGAGGTAGAGATCCCGGGCGCGAGACCGAACAGTCGATTTCACCACCAATTACGATCATCTCAAAAGGATGTGTAATCGGTCATGCCCATAATCAGTGCAATACAAATACAAACATTAATGAATACCATGGAATGGAAATTTACTTAATAACACTGATAATAATCCATTTAAGAAAGTCAAATCAAATAAACCTATAAATCTATGGCACACAATTGCCATTAATTGTCATAAGCATCAAATAAGCAAAGCAAATAATATAAACTCTAAATCTTCACGGCTCCTGCGACCGCTTCACTACTGCAACTTCCTGCTCTCAATTTCCATTTGCGCCTGCATCAGAGGATGCATGAGTATTTCATAGAAACACTCAGTAGGATGTAAAAACCCACTGAATTAGGACAAACAATATGAATAGGATAAGAATAACAAAGGTTTATGAAGATGCCGCAACATCTGGACTAAACCAAGGATTTATACACCTGAAAGGTTAGTCGATAATAATTCCAACCCGCAAGTAGGGAAAACAACAATAAGGCTCCTACTACACATATGAGTAAGGAGGGAATGATAATCATATTAAAAAGCTCCAGACGTTAAAAGTGAAAGGAGTACAATTTCTGCTCGCTGAACCGATCACCCGCAAGTGACTATACCAGAACCACCCTAGGGGTCCTCTTTTTGGAACCCTGCCATGCGTCTAGGATGCTGGCCCCACCAGTGCTTACGGACACGATGGGCGGAGATTGAAGACCTTCCGTAATGTCAACAATCTAACGTACGTATGTTGCCTCTTTTTGGGCAGTGTGGAACCGCAGTACCACAAATATTAGTGACCCCGCAAGATCAAGCAATGGCATAATGTGAGCATACTATGAATCCACTTCCGGAGAGAGTCCCGCAAGACCTCTAGTGGAGGAATCAATCAAATAATCATGATGAATAATAATTCAAAGAAATAGAGGCCGCAACGCTCTAACCACATAAGGTGTCAATCACCGGAACAGACTCACGTACGGAGTATAAGTAGGAATGTCACACAAAGAGAATAACACAATCCATACATACGTTCATGCTCAGCCCTAGATGGAAATCATATAGGTCTTATTGAAATATATAAATCAGAGACAAGGTATTAATGAATTCCAGATGATTTGGATTCCAAATGGAACCTCAAACCGACACAAACGCTTTATCTTCAAATACACGCTTACGGTTTTCTTAACATAGGTATTACCCCATTTATCATATTAACCATAACCCAACCTTACTGTGATAATCATAAGGATATAGTCTAGTATTAGTTACTGGCACGTCATACCATCTTCACATCTTATTAAGTGGTTTTACTTAAGTACTTAGTATTTTCACTTAGATTCTGCTCACTGTCTTTTGCAAAACAGTCCCCTTCCGGCGGCTCCCAGACACTGTACAGTTAAGATTATCTTCTGAAATTTTTACTTAGAATACACTTATGAGTCTAGTTTCTAACCCCACCGGTTTTATATTTTTCTGATATCATATGAATTAGTTATGAATTATTTACTGTCGACTGTCCGTGCAGAAGCAGTTCTGGCCGAAAGTGAAACACATGATTAAACTTTAATATTCTTATTCCGAACCACTTATAGATGATAATTTACTCATGATAGATGATAGTACTCCCCTCCTAGATTAATTACAGATCCTGAAATTAACTAGGATTACCAAAAGATTCCCTTTTATCATGTTTCTCCCCATATAACACAATCTTAGACCAAATATCTTTTAATTAAGTCGATTTAAGCAAAATGATCATTAAAGCATAAGACTCAATCATTCGACATCATAATCAAAGCAATATCAGAACTTTTATCTTCTGTAAAATTAATAAAGCATCCACCTTTGATCTGATTTACCATCTAGACATGAAGCATGAAGGCATATATGCATGTATCGCAATACACATGGAAAACAAGACATAAATCATTAATCCCGCAAGATTCAAAGCAATACTCCAAGGAAATCAGTAAGAACACTCATCATATAATGTGAGAAAAGAATAAGAAGAGAGGGAAAAACCATCCTACTCTTTATCACCAAAAGACGTCGCCTTTCTACGCGATGTTCGTCTCCTCCGCTTCCTTCAAAGCTTCCCGATCCAAGCTCTTGAGCAATTCCCACTAGAAGAGGTCTTCTAAGAGAGGGATGAACGTGGGAAGGAGAGGGGAAAGCCTCTGGACGTTCTAGGGTTTAGTTTTCAAAAGCACAAGCCTAGACTCTATGGGTTTATATAGAGTTTTTAGAAGATCTTTGCCCAATCAATTCTACCATATCTTGGGCACTTTCCACCAATGGGAGAGTCCCCAAATCACCCTAGAAACGTGCAATACAAGTCTAGTTAGGATATGACATCTTTCCCAATCAAATCCGCCTCAAAATTAGGTTAGAATTCGCCAAACCGCAACTGGCGATCGATCGTGCAATACGGCGATCGATCGTCCTGCGCTGTTTGCAAACTGCGCGATGGCGCCGATCGTAGCCGATCGAAGTCGATCGATCGTGTTCCATAAGCCGATCGATCGTTTTCAGCGCGATCGATCGAGTTTATTCAATTTCCCATATCTTTTTACCCCGAACTCCAAATCACACAAAATTGGTGTCGTTGGAAAGCTCTTCTCACCAGCTTTAATTTAAACAAAGCACCACACGGTCAAATCAATCATTAAGAGGGTCAAATTTCAGTTTTAAGATACTTACTAATTTTTCGGATGTTACAGTTTCTGTGTCTGTGACTACTTGTCTCGATTGAGTTCCATCGGGTTTTGGTGGAGATATGGTTGCATAACCTAATAAGCTGAAAAGATATTCTTTAAGAGGAAGGAAATTACATTAATTCAGGGTTGATTTGGGTTCTGTAAAATACTTAGAGAGTGATTACCTTATGTCAGTGAGTAGTATTAAATGATTAATTATGTGTTTATCATCAGATAATCAAATTGGATTAAGATAACTGCTCTCGGCTAGGACTATTTCTGCACCGACCAGCAGTGATCGTAAATTCATAAGTAATTCTATGCAACTTAGAAAATTATAATTTTGGATGGGTTAGAAACTAGACAGTTGAGGATAACAGGTATAAAAATTTCAGAAATTAATACGTACTGGATAGACAGTGGCAGTAGTTAGAACTCGGCTGTTTTGCACAGGGCAGAACACTGCGATATATGTTAAAACACTAAATTGATTAGATACGTACTACAAGTGTATATATATATATATATATATATGGTATTACGACTAATTGATATATTGTAAGACTCTGAGGGTACGGGGTACAGTAGTATCAGATTATGAGTATGAACAGTGAGTCATGGGTTATGTCTGAGATTAATTGTCCCATAGAATCTAAGTTCTTGATCGGTCTATTGTTCAGGGATTTCTCTGGTACAAATCCAACACTTTGTACACCATGTTTGACCTATTCCTGATATTGGTGACTTTGAATTCTTGTTCATGGGAATTGTCATATCTAGTCTAAGTACGATGAGGTGATTCAGTATTCCGATTCTTGATTCATCCGATTTGATCATTCTAGAATTTTTGAGTACTCCGTGAGTCCATTCTGATGACCTTGACAAAGTTATTGTCTTACTCCTCTGAGAGTCTATTTCTTGATGATTATTGTCGGGTCTTTCTTTGAGAGAACCCTTGTTAATTCTTGACAGATTCAGTTCTATGTAAACTGGTTCTCCACTAAGAGTTTTGATGAATGCTCTTAGATTGGAATGATAGTATGCTCACGAGCCATTGCTAGATCCTCTGTGATCTCAGATTATATTATGAACCTCTATAGTTCAGTCGGTGACAGCAATGCGTGCGCTTTAGACTGTATGATATTACGGAAGGTCTGCAGTCTCAGCTCATTGTGCCCGTAAGCACCGATGGGGCCAGCATCCCTAGACACATGGCCGGGTTCCTCTGTACAACCTCTAGGATGATCTGGAATTGATGTCCATAGGGGAAGTGGATTGAACAGAGAGCAGAAATTGTTATCTCCGACAATCTGTATGTTTGGAGTCAATATTTATTATTTTCCTCCCGACGCTCTATATGTTTGGGACCTGAGTTAATGTTATTTATTCTTGACCGTTGATGGTCCTTGATGATGATTATTGTCCATGAACTCTGTATTTGCTCAACCTGATCTTATTAAATGTGTCTTTATACCATGTTGTCAGCATTCCTATTGCTATTATTCTGTTGTTGGTTTTTCTTAGCTCCTACAGGGTATTTCTTTCGAAATACTCATGCATCTCTCGATGCAGGAATCAAAGTGGAAAAGATCTAACGAGGTTCGTGCGATGGAGCTCGATGGTGGAAAATTGATAGAAGTGGATCTATTTCTTGTTTTTAAATTTTCTTGTTTGAACTGATCAGCCTGTGTGCTGAATTTACATTTGATGTTTGATGAATTGTGAAAATTGAATTATTGTAATAGTGTAGTTAAACTCGAAGTTTTTCTATTATTTAAGATTTTTGTAAAACGGATATTGGTTAAGCATTCTGGAATGAGAACGTGGTGAGATTGAGTATTCAGTCGTGTCCCGGGTTTCAACCTCATGACCTTAAATGAGTTAGTGCTTCTGCACATTATTCGAGGTTTTGAAATTCGGGGCATGACAGGTTGCCTCCCAAAAGCGCTAAGTTTTACGTCTTCAGCTAGACGTAACCAAAAATTATGCAGGAGAATTAGGTTCATTCAAATCTAGAACAATCTCCTCCCTTTCATTAAAACCCTCGAAATATGGTTTCAATCTTTGACCATTAACTTTAAAAATAGTTCCACCTTTAGGGTTTTGAATGTCAACCGTCCCATGAGAAAATACCTTGTGCATAATGAAAGGTCCAGACCATCGTGAACGGAGCTTTCCTGGGAAGAGATGTAACCTGGAGTTGTAGAGCAAAACTTTTTGACCGGGCTCAAATGACTTCCTCAATATTGATTGATCATGAAAAACTTTAGTCCTCGCTTTGTAAATCTTTGCATTCTCATAAGCCTCATTACAAATTTCGTCTAACTCATTGAGTTGCAATTTGCGAAGTGATCCAACCATGTCCATATCAAAATTAAAAGTTTTGATGGCCCAGTAAGCACGATGTTCCAATTCCACAGGTAAGTGGCAATGTTTTTCAAATACAAGTCTATAGGGAGACATTCCAATTGGTGTCTTAAATGCAGTACGGTAAGCCCACAATGCATCATTCAATCTTTCATATCAATCCTTTCGGTCGAGATGAACTGTTTTCTCAAGAATGCGTTTAATTTCCCTATTTGAAACTTCAACTTGCCCACACGTCTGTGGATGATATGGGGTGGCAAGTTTATGAGTAATGTAGTACTTTTTCAGAAGTGATTCGAAAGCTCTATAGCAAGGGTTCCAAAATGAGAAAATATGTTTTCTTTTAAGAAACGAACCACCACTTTGTGATCATGGGTTCTGCAAGGAAGTGCCTCCACCCATGTGTCTCTCTTTGAAAGAAGATATTTCAAAGCTACATGATCTAAAAACACTATGACCTTGGATCCTAAGAGATATGATCGAAACTTATCTAGAGCAAAAACTATAGCCATTAACTCTTTTTCTGTCATAGAGTAATTGAGCTGAGCATCATTGAGAGTTCTACTTGCATAATAGATGATATGAGGTATCTTATTCACCCGCTACCCCAAGACTGCTCTAACCGCATAATTGGATGCATCACACATAAGCTCAAAAGGTAAATTCCAGTCCAGTTGTTGGATGATGGGTGCAGATGTGAGAAATTGCTTAAGTTGATCAAACGCTTTAGAACATTCATCATCAAAGACAAAAGGAGTTTTTTTAGCAAGCAGATTGCACAAAGGTCTAGAAATTTTGCTAAAGTCTTTGATGAATCTTCTGTAAAACCCCGCATGGCTAAGAAAATATTGAACCTCCTTTACCGATTTTGGTGGAGGCAGACTTGAAATTAAGTCAACTTTGGCCTTATCAACTGCAATTCCTTTATTAGAAATAACATGCCCCAGAATTATCCCTTGGCAAACCATAAAGTGACAGTTCTCCCAATTTAGCACAAGATTTGTTTCTTTACACCTTGCCAAGACAAGAGACAAATGGTGTAAACATTCATCAAAAGAAGATCCAAACACCGAGAAGTCATCCATGAAAATTTCAAGAAACCGCTCAACCATATCAGGAAATATGTTCATCATGCACCGTTGGAAAGTGGCAGGTGCATTACACAACCCAAATGGCATGCGGCGATAGGCATATATTCCAAAAGGACAAGTGAATGTGGTCTTTTCTTGATCCTATGGAGTAATGGAAATTTGATTATAGCCCGAATAGCCATCTAAAAAGCAATAGTGGCTATGACCAGCAAGTCTCTCGAGCATCTGATCAATGAATGGCAAAGGAAAGTGATCTTTCCTTGTGATCGAGTTCAATTTTCTGTAGTCAATACAAACCCGCCACCCAGTGGTCATTCGGGTGGGGACTAATTCATTATTATCATTTTTGACTACTGTGAATCCTGACTTCTTAGGAACAACCTGAACTGGGCTGACCCAAGCACTATCTGATATGGGGTAAATGATGCCAACATCCAACAATTTTAGCACCTCGTCTCTGACCACCTCCTTCATATTAGGGTTAAGTCTACGTTGCATTTTACGGGAAGACTTTGCATGCTCCTCAAGGTAAATGTGATGCATACACAAAGCAGGACTTATACCCTTAATGTCTGCTATTGTCCACCCCAAAGTTGTCTTATGTTCGCGAAGAACATTAAGCAATTTTCCTTCTTGTTCTAAATTAAGGTATGAAGAGAAGATAACAGGCAAGGTATCAGAAGAACCAAAAAATGCATATTTAAGTGTCTCTGGTAATGGTTTTAGGTCAAGTTGGGGGTGGTTTTTCAATAGATGGGACAAGTTTAGACTTGGGAATTGGAAGAAGTTCCACCCTGGCTGTCAATTTGGTTGGGTCCAATACAGGGGTAGAGTCAAGCAATGCATTGACTTCTCTAATAGACCCTTCGATGTCGAAGTTTAAGCCAAAATGAGTTAAACATGTCTGGAGGGGATCATCATTTAAAACATTTTGCAGAGATTCTTGTACTAAACTTTCAATCATATTCACTGCAAAAGAATCATCCGACTCCGGGGGTTGTTGTCTAACATTAAAGACATTGAGTTTGACTTTTAAATTGCCAAAAGACAACTTCATAACCCCATTTTGACAATTTATTATGGCATTGGATGTGGCTAAGAATGGCCTTCCCAAAATTATAGGAATCTGACTACCAGGATTCTGCACAGGTTGGGTATCTAAGACAATAAAGTCTACAGGGAAGAAAAATTTATCCACCTTAACCAGAATATTATTAATGACACCGCATGGGACTTTAACTGATCTGTCTGCAAGTTGCAGTGTTATGGTAGTCGGTTTCAGCTCTTCTAATCCAAGTTGCTCATAAATAGAGAATGGTAACAAATTTACACTAGCTCCTAAGTCCAACAATGCCCTCTCCACAGTATGGTCTCCTATAACGCATGAAATTGTGGAACATCCAGGATCTTTAAACTTAGGAAGAGTGTTATGCTTAAGAATTGAGTTAACTTGTTCAGTGAGAAACACTTTCTTGTGTACATTCAATTTTCTTTTCTGGGTGCATATGTCTTTTAGGAATCTTGCATAAGCGGGAACTTGCTTAATAGCATGGAGCAATGGAATATCAATTTGCACTTTCTTAAAAATTTCCATTGTCTCATCTAGTTTGTTCCCTTGAGTTATTTTTGCAAGTCTTTGGGGAAAAGCTGCTTTGGGTATATAGGGTGGCATATGGCTAAACTCAAGACATGAAGAAGCTTCTAGGCTCTTCTTCGATGTAACATGACTCATGTCTAGTCTAGTAGTGCTCTCTTGTTCCTCACCCTTTCTAGCAGTTGTTTCTATGGCCGTCTTAGGTGGTTCAACCTGGTTGTCAATTTGTTTGCCACTCCTAAGTGTAGTTATGGCTTTAACTTGCGGTGGAGATTGACCTTGACAAGAATTAGATCCCACTTCAAATTGTCCTTTGGGATTTGCTACAGATTGACTAGGGAACCTACCTTTTTCCCTCTCATTTAATTCTCAGCCAATTAACCTATTTGAAGTTTCAGCTTCGCAATTGCTTGCGAGTTGGCATGTAAAGAATGTTGGGTATCTTTTTGAAATCGTAGAGAGCTTTGCATGAACAAATTCAAAGTATCCTCAAGAGATGATTTCTTGGGTTGTGTAGGGAACGTTTGAACTTGTTGAGGGTAAGACTGATTGGGAGAAAACCCTGGTGGTCCTCCTTGATGTGGTCCTTTGGACCATGAAAAATTGGGATGCCTAGCCCAACCTGGGTTATAAGTTTCCGAATATGGGTTATTGCCAGGTCGAGGGAAGGCATTGATAGCATTAGCCTGATCACTAATGTATTCCACTCCAGAGGTGTTAGAAAGGACAGTTTTGTGTGACATGGGAGGGGTTAGAGCAAATAGTACACACATTGACATGTGATGGCATTTGGGGCCCACCAGCAGACATCAACGCATCAAGACGTTGTGTCAGGCTGTCTATCTTGGAGATCAAATGTGCACTATTGACTACCTCATATACGCCTCCTTTCTTTTGAAAAGGAAACGTTATGTCAACTCTACTTGAGCAATCCCATAGCTGAGAATTCTCGCTTAGAGTCTCAATAAAATCCCACGCTTCTTCTGCGCTCTTCATCATAACTGACCCACCACTAGCGGCATCAACCATTTGACAGTTCTGAGGTGTTAAACCATCATAGAAGAATTGAACTTGTTGTCACTTTAAAAATCCATGGTGTGGACACTTAAGAAGCAAATTCTTCCATCTTTCCTAACACTCATAAAAGTGTTCACCCTCCTACTGCATGAAATTTGTAATTTCTTTACGAAGGGCATAAGTTTACACAATCGTATATTCGATTATATGATAATCATTTTTTGGGATATATTTTAATGATTCATATCTCTCTCATTTCTTATCCGTTTTTGCCCATTATTTTCCTTTCTTCTTTATTTTTCCTCCTCTTTCTTCTCATAATGATAGCATAACTATGTTGATACACCGCATGCTTTTTATTATAGATTTTACTATATTTTATTAAATATTATCTCAACATCCATATGATATCATCATTATAAGAAAAAAGCAATAAAAATAATGAAGGAAGCAAAAAGAATGGGAAAAAATAGATAAAAAATTAAGGAGATAAAATTGTTTGAAACATGTAATACTATCGTGTACGTAGATACATGATAGCGAGGCCCATCATGTAAGGACCCTCACCTTGAAACGGTTTATTTTAATATTACTTATCAATTGTCGTGTGGTTTAAACGTTTTCTGATTTAATTTAGTGGTTTTCAAAAATAAATGGGGTTTATAAAGGTTTTAATCAAAACCAACTTTACAATCATGAGTTTTAAGTGATTTTGGATAAAATCTGAATTTTTGGAATTTTCTGATTTTTCACCAATGTTCCTAAAATTAGGGTTTGGCAGGACCATTAGGTTTTTGTGACCAAAATGCCCCAAACATCAAAGGAAGATACTTTTTCAATTTTAGTTAAAAAATTTTAGTCAAAAACTCTATTTCTACCCCACATCTTACTTAGGTTTACCCCAACCATTTTCTATAAAAGGAAAGTGTTGTGCCTTTCCCAAATTGTGAATAGGCTTGGCTAGGAGATTTCACGCTTATTCCTCATTAGGCCAAAAAGGGAAAGAATTAGAGTGTTGGAGGAGGTTGAAGGTTCATTCTCAACAAGGAAGGTAATGAGTTTTTCAATCTCAGCTTAGGGTTGAAAAATGGTTTATTTTTCATGATTTTATTTGAATGGGATATACTTGTTAGTACTCTAATGGTGAGTAATGTAAATTTTAATATAATACTCGCAAGCGCACGAATATAATGTAGAATAATGGCTACGAGGTCATCCCTCAGAGACTTAGTAAGATATTCAACCTAATTCTAAGAGTATGTAACAAGTTGCAATGAAATAAAAAGTTCTAACTTTCAATTTATCATTAATCAATCAGATGTTCATCTAATCTTAAAACACAGAAATTAACTAAACAAAAGATAAAATAAAATAAGAAAAAGCTTATTTTCTGCTTTCAGTTCATCTGCAATCCTGGCCTGCTTTGCTCTCTCCTCCACCTTTTGCAACAATCTCTCGACTGCACGCCTCAACCATTTTGCTCTTTCTCTCGAACCGAACAGACAGTCCCCAATGCTGACCCAAAACAAAGCTTTCCCTCACCTTTTGAAGTCAGTCCCTCTCTCTTGAGCAAGCACTGAAGTCAGTTTCCACGAAATCCAGTAATTCTTTCTCGAGCAAAAACAAAAGCTCCTCCCTCCGGCCTCTCACTTATAGATGAACCCCCTTCAAAAAGTTGCAATTTTCCTTCTTCAATATCATCCAAATCAGGAGCTTTCAATCCGATTTGCCTTTAATCGCGTCCCAATTTAGAGTAAAAATTTCGTTTTTAAACCATTCCAAAACAGAGCCCAAATCTCCAAGAAAAATCAATCTTTCCCGATTTGGTTCTCGCGCACAATCTTTCCAAATTGAACATCCTTCCTTTTGCTGCACTGTTCCTCTTAATCACTGGAAAACCCTCCTATACTGGTGGTTACCCGTTGACGAAACGCCGCTGTCGTTCACCATTGTCGTGGCCGTTATCCGCCATGCTGTGATCATGAGCTCATGGCTGCTCATCGCCGTTATCCACCAGCCGTCGAGCTTCTCTCTGCCAGGACCCATCGCCGGCATCGCTACCTCAAGCAGAGCAATGCCCCCTCTGTCCTCCCGCAGCGCTCGAGCAGTCTGCTCGAGCGCTCTGTTCTGGCTAACCACCCGAGCTTCGGCTCGGGCCATTTTCATTTTTTTCTCTTTCTTTTCCTGACCAAACCGGGCCATTGAACCGTGGTTCAGTCTTGTTCATTCTTTTTTTTTCTTTTCATTGGGCTAAACCCGTCGTAGCAACCTCATCTGTTGGATCTTCAACCTCTTCACATAAGCTGATTGACGTGTTTCACATTCGGCGATCTTAATCTGGAGCTCTTTAAGTTCTACATAAATAAATCAACTCTAAATTAGACGCGTAATAAAATGTAAATCTATTAAATCCAATTACTGCATCTAAATAACTCAATTAAGCGCACTTATCTATTAAACTCCTAATTATTCACTTAACACTGATAAACATCAATTATCCTTATTTTAACAAAATTTAAACTAATATATAGTTTAATAAATGTTAATCTTTTGCTTTGATTTCTTAGGGTTTTATCTTAGATGAGTTGATGTTCTGGAAGGTTTGATGGGTTTCTGTTAGTGTTTGAGATCATTGATGAAGCTTTCAAGTTGTGTTAATGGAGTCTCGATTTTTGAAATTTGAAAGGAAGAAGAAGCTTGGCGATCGATCGTGTATATTTGGCCGATCGATCGGCTGTGCGAAATTTAAAAATTATGGAAATTTCAATGTTTTACCTCAATTTAATGATTATAATGATTATGGGAGGTGTTATGTTGAAATTAGGCTCCTGGAGGTGTGAAAATAGTAAATAAAGGTGTATGGATGGAACAGGATCCTGTGGTGAAGCTTCACCAGCGAGGCCGCTGGTGAAGTTTCACCAGCCGTCGATTGTACGGAATCGACGGCGTACACGGAAACCGTGTGCGCTCGGCCAAAAGACGCGCTTTTGGCTGAGCGCACATCATGCCCATGTGCGCCGTCGATTCCGTACGATCGACGGCTGGTGAAGCTTCACCAGCGGCCTCGCTGGTGAAGCTTCACCACAGGATCCGGACTCTGTATGGATTATGCCAAGTGTTGTATGTGATATTGTATTACATGAGGATAGTGATGCATGTTGATATTGAAATACCTTATGATGGAATTCTTATGATCAAAGCATGTTTCCAGCAAGGATGTTATATTGTAGATGATGAGATGTGTTCTCTTATATGATTTATTGTGAATTGATGTGATTATGCTATGGCTTAATGTATAAAAAAGAATCATGCTTGTATGAGTGAGTATTCAACTTTAGATGGTTGGATTTAAGTTTTATAATGGAATTTGCTTTGATTTCAATTGGGAATCATGGTTTTGAATGTGTTTAAACATGCATATATTGCTCTATGAGTTCAGGTCAAAGCATCTGTCATGTGATTAGAATATGCATGATTTCACGCACATATGGGGAGTTTATCATGAAAGTGTAGTTGAGTTATACCATGATTATGATGCATGAGGGGATGGATTGGGAGCACGTCCATATGTTGGAAACCACGTAGGTATTACTCACGGATGTATCATGATATCATGCATCATGTATCGGACTTCATGAATAAAGTTTTCTAGTTGTTTTAACCAAAATTGATCGATTGTATACAATGATTGAGATTGTGTGCCGGATTAATCAGTAGATAAATTAATCGAAACTTGCTTGGTCTGAAAGGACATGTTTTCGATTTCGTTCCTATGTAGAACATGTATACTCCCCAGGGTTGAGTCTAGTTATATTGAGATATATGGGGGGCGAGTTGTGTACTTGCCGTACAGATGAGATTATTGAGATTGTCATCTAGACTTGGGCATCCAGACTGGTATGCTTCATGCACCAGCTACCACGTATTCTAGGGTTCTCTATGTGGGAATTCGAGCTCTCCCCCACTGCAGGAGATGCCCTTGGGTGAACACACTTGCTCTAGGTTCTTTGTGTAAGAATCGGACATCGGCCAGGATCGTCCAGGGCGAGCAGCTTTAGGGGCCGACATTCCGACCTTCATACATTTCATATGTGGAAATCGAATTATGATACGCCTTCGTGGCCTTGACTGTATTCCTCCTGTGTGGTGACGCCAATGTTTACTCCTTGATGGAGGCATTCACTATTTGTGTTGATGCATGTGTATTATGACTCTTATTCATGATTGTGTATCATATGTGTTGGACACGTTCGTCGTGCAGGGTAAATTTATATGATATGAATGCATAATCAAAAGGTATATGATAGAGATATTATTATGCAGGATCATGTGTTATGAATGCATGATCAGGTACTATGTCATTAAGACATTATTATGCAGGATTATGTGTGATGAATGCATGATCAGAAAGTATGTGAATGAGACATTATTATGCAGGATTATGTGTTATGAATGCATGATTAGAAAGTGTTACGCATCAAAAATATACATTTTTAGATGCCTTTTTACCTATTTGCTAGCCTTAATTTCTAGTTAAAATAAGGATTACAATGAGTTTTAGTAATTAGTTTAATAATTAAGAATTAATTAATTAAGGCTCTCTAAATTGCTCAATTTAGATATGTTTCGTAATTTTATGAATATTTGGTGTATCTAATTTGGGACATGTTTTATTTTGTATAGGTTCAACTGTTCGAACTACCGAGCATCCGAATTAAAAGCCATTCGACGAGTTTTAAAGTGCCAAAATGACCCAAAAGCGGAGATCAAATGCAGAGAGAAGATTTGAACCATTGATGAGTCACTTAGGAGAAGACGGGTGTGAAATTAGAGTCAATCCAGCGGATGAGATTAATACAGCGGGTTTGACTTGAGAGAAAGAAAAAAAATGAAAAAAAAGAAAGAGAACCGAACCGGTTCGGTTAGTAGAAAATAAGAAAAAAAAGAAACAGAGCTCGAGTCGTTGGGTATCCTCCAGAACAAAAGCCGGCCCTGGGGAAGACGATGGCGGAGCTCTGTTCGAGTGAGGGGCTGGGGTCCTAGGTTCCGGCGATGCCACGGTCATGGCAGCCGACAGAGAGAATAGAGGCGGCGATGAAATGAGGCACAATGATGACAATCGGCGACGGCAACAACAGGAGAAGAAGCTGAGCTCACAGCGAGGCTGGAGGCCGAATAGAGGAGTAAAGTTTTGATTTTTGAAAGAGGCGTGCTCGAGTTGGATTGTCGATTTGGGCTGTGTAGGACTCTCAAACAGAAGCCGGCTCGATTTAGGACTCGTCCGAAGGAGAATCGTGCTGAATATAGATTCAGATTCGTGCTCATCCTCAAGGTGGATTTGGATTGGAAAAAAAACATCTTCTTTTGGGATCTATATAAAAGAGAGTTTTTTTCTGGGCTGGGCTGTCCGAGTGGAGAAGACGACCGGGAGAAAAATTACAGTTCCAAAGTTTTGATTATTTTTTCATTTTGGTTTCATTTTGATTGTTGCTGCAATGTTGCTTGGAGATATACCGGCTATTCGAACTATTGCTGTGAGCAGTAACTCTCCGAGAAGAAGAACAGTACCTTTCTATTTTTCATTATCTCAAAAAATTCTTGTAAGTTATTTTGATTTTTAATTCAAATGATTTCCTTTCAGTTTGCAATTAATTTCCTTAGTATGAGTAACTAATTTCCTGTCTAGGGCTGAGATGAAGCCATGATTAATTGTGGGAATAGGATTCATATGATGCAATTGCTATCTATGTTAATGTGTTTTCACGATTGTTATTATCAAATTTACTCCATTGAGTTATATGTTTAATATGTTATTTCGATATTACTTGTGATTTATCGATGGATGGATACACGTAATGATTTGAATCTCATCTATTGATATGCAAGAGAATACAAAATTTTAATTAAAATTTTATATGCTTTCATGCTGAAATTTTTCGTAGGAGAATAGATTGAATTCAAATTCCCTACGAGATAATCGTGAGAACAATTGCTGATTTTGGATAATTATTCCTATGATTGTCATGTGCTGATTCTTATGCCTTAGCGTTTTTAAATTCTTGGTTAAAGTTCAAATTTTTATTTGTCAAATTAGTTTCTTTTGAGTAGATTTATTAATTACTTTTATATTAGTTGGTTATTTAAAGTTATTTAATTACATTAAGTCTTTGATTAGTCGTAGCTGTAGTTAATCAAATCAATTTAATTCTTCAACAAGGGTAATAATCTGATCTTCGAATTACAATTTCATAAACACAAGTCCCTGTGGGTTCGACCTCGTAAAATTGTGCGACTGTACTCCAATACGATTCGTACACTTGCGAGTAAAATTAAGAGATTAATTAAAATAACAACAGAAAGTATGTGGATGAGACATTATTATGCAGGATTATGTGTTATCAATGCATGATTAAAAAGTATGTGAATGAAACATTATTATGCAGGATTATGTGTTATGAATGCATGATTAGAAAGTGTGTAAATGAGACATTATTATACAGGATTATGTGTTATAAATGCATGATTTAAAAATATATGAATTAAACATTATTATGCAGGGTTATGATATTTGAATGGATGATTAGAACATAGTGTGCCATGTAAATTAGGGATCTATATTTGCTATGTTGTGAGGAAGATATGATTTCCTGATTATTGTCGAATATATTAAAACCATTACTGAGTTTTATACTCACCCCTCTTTTTTTGTTTTGTTTTGGGACTGCGTGGCGTGACACAGAGATGGACAGAATCCCTTGTATGAGGAACGATTGGGTATGGGATTAGGTGTGGAGACCTTTGGACCATATTTTGTTATGTTGTTATGTTTTACTCTATTTGAGCATGGAACATTGTGTATGTCGGTACTTTTTTTCCGAATTGTGCTTGTGTGTTTTAGACCTAATCTAGATTTTGTTGTCGAACCCTGTGTGTTAGCTCAGGATTATTAATATGTGGATTTGAGACTAGTGGATTTATTTAGAGTCAAACTTCACTTGTGGGTTTGAGACTAGTGGATTTATTTAAAGTTAAACTTCACTTTTATTCTACTTATTTACTTTTACTCAAAGTAGTTGCTGCGTAAGTCTGTTAGATGGACCGCCCGTATGTGGGGCATAAGTCTTCCGCTATCTCTTTAATACCGCTGCCCCCGTGCGCTGGTCCGGCTCTTGGATCGGGTTGGGTTCGGGTCGGGCAGTGCCAAGGCGTGACACATTGTGTAATCAAATACACACTGTTATCGTGTATTCGCTTACACATGGCCATTTTTTATGTACTTTAATGATTTATATCTCTCTTTTATTTTCTATCCGTTTTAGCCCATTTTTATTCATTTTTCTTTATTTTTTTATGACGTTAATTTAATTATGTTGAGACATCGTATGATATTTATCGTGAATTTTTCTATATTATTAGATATTATATTAATATTCTTATGATATCATCATTATAAGGAGTAGTAAAAATAAAAAAATGCAAAAAAAATTAACAAAAATTGATAAGAGATGAGAATAATATGAATCGCTAAAGTATAAACGGACTAAGCTGCATATGGTTTTTAGTCTAGTGATGACCTATCAATTATCAAATTTCAACCTCTTAATATAGACCATCTTCTTGATAGAACATAGAAAGAGACCTTCTACTACCTGATCCTAGCTACCTCCCTTATAGCAATTTGCAGTCTATTTCATCACCGACAAGTTGTAATCATTGTGACATTTTCTACCATGAGAATACTACTTTACACTAAATGAGTCTCACTAAACCTATTTTTAACAGCACGTTTTAAAGTCCACGCTTAAACATTACCCTTTTCTACGATTTTTTTTCGGCAGTTGCTTGCCTTTATTTTTTGATTGATTAATCGTAACATAAAAGTCCATCCTCATCTCTAGAAAAGCTCATACCACAAAATACGAGGAGGTCAAAAGTTTGGACCCTGCCAGATGGTCCCAATAATTGTCTCTTCATCATAAGCTCATCTGCAATCAGAGCTCAACTTTACTGTGTCAAACACTGGTTTTCCATGGTAGGCGATTTAGCTTCAACTTCACTTTGTACCCCCATCCAAAGGCTTAGATCTTGACGTGGACCGTTTCAACGGTGGGCAAACCATTATAAAGTTATCTTGCATTTTGCATATTCTCATTTCTATATTGTTATCTCTTGGTGGCTTGTATTAGTAATATGGAGTTCAGGAGGTGTTGGTGAAGATGACCCCATGAGCTTGCCGGTGTTGGATATTTTTTTCTAGGTGTCGTGGACATGGCAAGCGGGAGGTACTTGTCAAGAAATTTGAGAGAGATGAAGAATTTTGAGAAAGCAAAGAGCTGTTGACTTTTTAGCGAGATCTTGTAGCACTTACCAATGAGGCTCTATCAATTAGTATTGCACAAGAAGAAATCTATTATGGATTCTAATACAATTCTTCTTCATAGATTGGGATCCCTAGTAGGATCCGGATAATTCATGGGATCATTTTCTATAAGATAGAAAGGGTTGTTGCACAAAATGCACAATCTATCTATATGGAGTAAGGAAGGGGATTCTTATTTGTAAAAAAATCCAAACGGTGAATTTGGATTGCGCCCCCCAAAATCGAAATCCCCATTCCCAAACACAACCTAATTGAATTAATACTTTCCATTAGAGAAAAAGAGTGAAAGACCACAAGTTGCACTAATGTCAAGACTCGAGCTTGATTAGAATCTTCACATACACGTTGAATTGTTTCATTTAGTTAGAAGTTTACTATAAATGTTTAGCAGCACCATTAAAGAAACATGCAATAAGATATTCAATAAAAAAATAGAAAACAACAAATGGCTTTCAATTTGTAGATGAAAAATCGTAATTAGCTCGAAGTCATTAATGCACGAAGGATTTCATCTTCTTCTGCAATTGTTCCCAGGAATGAAATCACTTCCTTATTTACAATTTAAGTCATAATTAAACATACTTTTAAAACAAAAAAAAATCAAGGGTATCTGCACCATCCTCCACTTCTTGATTACTCTGCGAGGGAGACAAGAGGAAGAAGGGTTAATGGCCCAAGGCCTCCGAAAAAGTCTTCCGGCCGGGAACACAAATAGGTTCGCACGTTTTCGTGCATGTTCCCTCCCTCGTGAAGCAGTCCTCTTGGCAGAAGTTGAGGCAGGTGACCTTGCGGGCCAGCACGCAGCTGGCCACCATCACCATCGAGATGAGGAGAAGGGCGACGAACACCTTGATGCTTGCCATCTCTTTTGTTTGTTTTCTTCTTTATTGATCAACTTTCTCTTCTCCTCTTGCGCCTAGGCGTGGAACATATATAGGCCAGTGAACGTTTTTTTATGGTGCAAGTGGGAAAGGTTTTGCTTCAGGTTCGGAAATGTTGTGGTGTTCAAAGGATGTGGCCAAGGATTTTTGCCATTATTAGGCAGTTTGCTATTTTAAAGTGAGTTTACTCTAATTTCTACCGTGCAAATCTCAGGTTTATCGTGTAGACGGATGTTTTGGCGAGAAATTCAAGTAGGGAACATATACATATGCCTCTGGGGTTGAACCGGTCAAACCTTACCTCTTGCATAATATCAGGAATAGCATGTGTGGAACTTAAAACAGAACCAACCTGAATTGACACGCAGAAACAAAAGACAGAACCAGAACTGATAGGAATGCCTGAAACCATAAATTGCCCCAAGTTATCCTATAATCATGTTCCTCGCCTTTTTTAATGTCGTGAATAGCAAAAATGCCAATCCTGGTTTCACCATCAATTCTCCTGAAGTAGTAAGTCAAGGCGGTTGTGAGCTCTGATTAAATTCATCATGCGGAAAATTCAAGAGAAACGATGTTGGACGTCACGCAAAGTCAATGATTCCTCCAGCCTACCAAACCCACGACAAACCAAATCCAACTTTCTTTTTTTGATAAACTAAATCCAAGTTTTATTAATCGTGGATATGCAAAACTCGAACCTCCAACATTTTCAATGGATGAGCACTTTACCGCTTTCACCAGTCGTCGATCATATGGAATCGACAGCAAACACGAACATAGTGTGCGTACAGTCAAAAGATGTGTTTTGACCAAGCTCACACATTTTTCTTATGGGCCGTCGATTCCGTACGACGGTTGGTGAAACTTCACCAGCGGCCACCAGATCCAGTTCAATTTACCACCCCCCACATTTTAGCCAGCCCACTCCATTACAGTCGGTGGATGTCCACCGTTTGTCTATTTTAAGATAGTGGACGGTGGGCTGCGAACTACTCATCCCATTTCAATGACCCCTGTACGTGGATATAAACATTAATGACCTCAGCTGCATATGCTTTTTAGTCTGAGGGCGTCTCAATTATCAAATATCAACCACTTAATGTAGACCATCTTCTTGTTAGAGCATGGAAAGAGACCTTCTACTACCTGATCCTAGCTACCTCCCTTAAAGCAATTTGCAGTCTATTTCATCACCGACCAATTGTAATCAGTGACATTTTCTCCCATGAGAAGACTACTTTACACTAAATCAGTCTCACGAAACCTATATTTAACAGCACGTTTTATCAAATCAAAACCCTTAATAACTTAAGTCCACGCTTAAACATTATCCTTTTCTATTTATGATTTTATTTTCCGCAACTGGTTGCCTTTTTTTATTGATTAATCGTAACATAAAAGCCCACCCTCATCTCTAGAAAAGTTCATGCCACAAAACACGAGGAGGTCAAAAGTTTGGAACCTGCCTGGTGGTCCCAATAATTGTCTCTTCATCATAAGCTCATCTGCAATCAGAGCTCAACTTCACTGTGTCCAACACTGGTTTTCCATGGTAGGCGATTTAGCTTCTACTTCACTTTGTACCCCCATCCAACGGCTTATTTCTTTACATGAACTGTTTCAACGGTGGGCAAACCATTATAAAGTCATCTTGCATTTTGAATATTCTCATTTCTATCTTGTTATCTCTTGGTGGCTTGTATTAGTAATCTGGAGTTTAGGAGGTGTTGGTGAAGATGCGCCCCATGAGGATCCTTCTCGTCTTCTTCTCGGCGGCTCTGGCCGATTTCTTCGCTTGGAAGATGTATCGATCGGAGTCGGAGGAGGAGGGTTGGGGTGAGTCAATGATGGACGAGCAGAAATCTGGCGGTGGAGAACAAGAGCTGGGCTTTAGAAAGTTAGGTTTGCTGAATATTATGGAAAGGCCTTAATAATTTTGGTGTTGTTTTCTGACAGGGAAGTGATTTTCTTGCCGGTGTTGGAGAATTTTTTCTGGGTGTTTGTGGACATGGCAAGCGGGAGGTACTTGGGGAGAAATTTGAGAGAGATGAAGAATTTTGAGAAACAAAGAGCTGTTGACTTATTAGGGAGATCTTGTAGCACTTACCAATGAGGCTCTATCAATTAGTATTATACAGGAAGAAATCTATTATGGATACTAATACAATTCTTCTTCATAGATTGGGATCGCAAATCTGATCCGTTATGGATCATTCTTGGGATCCTTTTCTATAAGATAGAAATGGTTGTTGCACAAAATACACAATCTATGGAGAGCTTTTTATATATGACCTGGCGCCAACTTTGAGTTTCCCATATCACCCGGAATCTTTCTCTTCTCCCATATGACCCGGAATCGGCATCTAGAGTACCAAAAATAACCTTCTTTTACGTTTTTAAGCCTTTTGTATCCCAAATACTTCATTCTTCCCAAAATTAGTGATTTACGGGAGCATCAAGTTGGGGAAGAAGATATTCCGGCAAAGGTCCGTCCATAATCGCTGTTGAAACCATCGCCGGCGCCGTCTAACTCGGAAAAAAATAAAATTTCATGCCAAAAAACTGTAAAATAACGGGAAAGACGAAAAAAATATATGATGAAAGGATTTTGATGTAAGATCAACGGGGAAGCCCTCCCAACAACAAAAATTAAGATCTACATATAAAAAAAATACATATAAAGACCACTCATTAGTGTTCAACCGCTCATGGACACAAAATAAAAGAATAAAAATGGGCAAAAACGTGAAATACTCGTCGGCGAGCAACAAGTTCAATTTATATATCTTTCTGTGATCCTAATGAGATGGAAGAGGAAGAAAAATAAGGAAGAATGCAAAAAAAAGGGCAAAAACAGATAAAAAATTAGCGAGTTATGACATTTTAAAAATTGCAACACGACTTGAACTTGAGTCGTGTCATATGCAACACGATTTTTCTGCAATTTTTAAAATGTCATAACTCACTTATTTTTTATCCGTTTTTGCACTCTTTTTTTTGTTCTTCTTTATTTTTCTTCCTCTTCCACCTCATAAAGATATATTAAGCTAAGAAATGAAGAAAAAAGAAGAAAGTAGAATCTTTGCGGCGAAGAGCTTCCACTTTCTTAATTCTCTCTAATTTTTTCTTCATTTCTCAGCCTAAATATCTTCATGATGTGGAAGAGGAGGAAAAATAAAGAAGAACGCAAAAAAATGGGCAAAAACGGATAAAAAATGAGCGAGTTATGACATTTTGAAAATTTCAAAAAAATCGCGTTGCATAAGACACGACTCAGGGTCAAGTCGTGTTGTCGAAAACACGACTTGACCCTGAGTCGTGTCTTATGCAACGCGATTTTTTTGAAATTTTCATAGTGTCATAACTCGCTCATTTTTTATCCGTTTTTTGCCCATTTTTTTTTCGTTCTTCTCTATTTTTCCTCATCTTCTACATGATGAAGATATATTAGGCTAATAAAAAAAAAAGAAGAAAAAATAAGAAAGTAGAATCTTTGCGGCGAAGAGCTTCCACTTTCTTAATTCTCTCTAATTTTTTCTTCATTTCTCAGCCTAAATATCTTCATGATGTGGAAGAGGAGGAAAAATAAAGAAGAACGCAAAAAAATGGGCAAAAACGGATAAAAAATGAGCAAGTTATGACATTTTGAAAATTTCAAAAAAATCGCGTTGCATAAGACACGACTCAGGGTCAAGTCGTGTTGTCGAATACACGACTTGACTTTGAGTCGTGTCTTATGCAACGCGATTTTTTTGAAATTTTCATAATGTCATAACTCGCTCATTTTTTATCCGTTTTTGCCCATTTTTTTACGTTCTTCTTTATTTTTCCTCCTCTTCCACATCATGAAGATATTTAGGCTGAGAAATGAAAAAAAAATTTGAGAGAATTAAGAAAGTGGAAGCTCTTCGCCGCAAAGATTCTACTTTCTTCTTTTTTCTGTTTTTATTAGCCTAATATATCTTCATGATGTGGAAGAGGAGGAAAAATAAAGAAGAACGCAAAAAAAATGGGCAAAAACGGATAAAAAATGAGCGAGTTATGACATTTTGAAAATTAAAAAAAAATCGCGTTGCATATGACACGACTCAGGGTAAAAAGTCGTGTTGTCGAATACACGACTTCACCTTCAGTCGTGTCATATGCAACGCGAATTTTTTGTAATTTTCAAAATGTCATAACTCGCTCATTTTTTATCCGTTTTCGCCCATTTTTTTGCGTTCTTCTTTATTTTTCCTCCTCTTCCACATCATGAAGATATTTAGGCTTAGAAATGAAGAAAAAATTAGAGAGAATTAAGAAAGTGGAAGCTCTTCGCCGCAAAGATTCTACTTTTTTCATTTTTTATCCGTTTTCGCCCATTTTTTTTTCGTTCTTCTTTATTTTTCCTCCTCTTCCACATGATGAAGATATATTAGGCTAATAAAAACAGAAAAAAGAAGAAAAAAGATGAAAGCAGAATCTTTGCGGCGAAGAGATTCTACTTTCTTAATTCTCTCTAATTTTTTCTTCATTTATCAGCCTAAATATCTTCATGATGTGGAAGAGGAGGAAAAATAAAGAAGAACGCAAAAAAAATGGGCAAAAACGGATAAAAAATGAGCAAGTTATGACATTTTGAAAATTTCAAAAAAATCGCGTTGCATAAGACACGACTCAGGGTCAAGTCGTGTTGTCGAATACACGACTTGACTTTGAGTCGTGTCATATGCAACGCGATTTTTCTGTAATTTTCAAAATGTCATAACTCACTCATTTTTTATCCGTTTTCGCCCATTTTTTTTCGTTCTTCTTTATTTTTCCTCCTCTTCCACATCATGATGATATTTAGGCTAATAAAAGAAGAAAAAAGAAGAAAGTAGAATCTTTGCGGCGAAGAGCTTCCACTTTTTTAATTCTCTCTAATTTTTTCTTCATTTCTAAGCCTAAATATCTTCATGATGTGGAAGAGAAGGAAAAATAAAGAAGAACACAAAAAAAATTGGCAAAAACGGATAAAAAATGAGCGAGTTATGATATTTTGAAAATTACAAAAAAATCCCGTTGCATAAGACATGACTCAGGGTCAAGTCGTGTTGTCCAATACACGACTTGATCTTGAGTCGTGTCATATGCAACGCGAATTTTTTGTAATTTTCAAAATGTCATAACTCGCTCCTTTTTTAGCCGTTTTCGCCCATTTTTTTTGTGTTCTTCTTTATTTTTCCTCCTCTTCCACATCATGTAGATATATTAGGCTGAAAAATGAAGAAAAAATTAAAAGAAATAAGAAAGTGGAAGCTCTTTGTCGTAAAGCTTCTTCTTTCTTCCTTTTTCTTCCTTTTTCTTCATTTCTTAGCTTAATATATCTTTATGAGGTGGAAGAGGAAGAAAAATAAAGAAGAACAAAAAAATGGGCAAAAACAGATAAAAAATTAGTGAGTTATGACATTTTGAAAATTGCAGAAAAATCGTGTTGCATATGACACGACTCAAGTTCAAGTCGTGTTGCAATTTTTAAAATGTCATAACCCGCTCATTTTTTATCTGTTTTCGCCCTTTTTTTTGCGTTCTTCCTTATTTTTCTTCCTCTTCCACCTCATTATGATCACAGAAAGATATATAAATTAAACTTGTCGCTCGCCGACGAGTATTTCACGTTTTTGCCCATTTTTATTCTTTTATTTTGTGTCCATGAGCGGTTGAACACTAATGAGTGGCCTTTATATGTATTTTTTTACATGTAGATCTTAATTTTTGTTGTTGGGAGGGCTTCCCCGCTGATCTTCATATATTTTTTTCGTCTTTCCCGTTATTTTACAGTTTTTTGGCATGAAATTTTATTTTTTTCCGAGTTAGACGGCGCCGGCGATGGTTTCAACCGCGATTATGGACGGACCTTTGCCGGAATATCTTCTTCCCCAACTTGATGCTCCCGTAAATCACTAATTTTGGGAAGAATGAAGTATTTGGGATACAAAAGGCTTAAAAACGTAAAAGAAGGGTATTTTTGGTACTCTAGGTGCCGATTCCGGGTCATATGGGAGAAAGAGAAAGATTCCGGGTGATATGGGAAACTCAAAGTTGGCGCCAGGTCATATGTAAAAAGCTCCTATATGGAGTAAGGAATGGGGTTTCTTATTTGTAAAAAAAATCCAAACGGTGAATTTGGATTGCACCACCCAAAATCGAAATCTCCATTCCCAAACTTACCCTAATTGAATTAATGCTTCTGTTAGAGAAAAAGAGTGCAAGACCACAAGTTGCACTAATGTCAAGACTCAAGCTTGATTAGAATCTTCACGTACACATTGAATTGTTATATTTAGTTAGAAGTTTACTATAAATGTTTATCAGCACCATTAAAGAAACACCCAATAAGACATTCAGTAAAAAAAAGTAGAAAAACTACAAATGGCTTCCAAGTTGCAGATGTAATGCACGAAGGATTTCATTTGCTTCCCAGGAATGAAATCACTTCCTTATTTACAATTTAAGTCATAATTAAATAAACTTAAAAAAAACAAGGGCATGTACTGTTGAAATTTGACTTGAAATTAAACAAAAATAGTTTAAAAATGAAGTGATCGATCGGTAAAATATCGCGATCGATCGTGTAATGATCGACCTTGAGAAAACGATCATTCGTAGTTACTGTGATTTTCTGCAACTTGTTTTCCGCATTGGCACCGATCGATTTGTTTGATAACGATCGATCGTAGTTACTGAAATTTTAGGAATTATGCACCGCGATAAAGCGATCGATCATAATTTTAGGCTAAATTAGGTGATCGATTGCTTAGCGAGTATCGGCTTATAATACGATCGATCGATTATACGGTTACAGTCGGAAAAATTGGGTCTCTTCTTCCAGAAAAAAGCCTAACAAAATCCTCCTATATATATGGAGAACGATTTTTCACAGAAATAAGTTGCAAAAAAAAAACTCCTGAACAACACATTCTTCTTCTCTCATAATTCTTTGTCCATCATTGAGCAATAGATTCTCCTCTGATCGAGATCCAGTCAGTTTGATTTGAAGTGCACCTTTAAACTGACGGTGTGGTTCGTTGTATCTCGGGAACGGAATGCTATTAATTGCCTGTGTACGGAAGGCGGGTATCTGTTTCAAGGATAACGCATAGCGTGCCTCAAACTGGGTTCTAATTCTTATAGTCTTTCTGGTATTTTCATATATTTATTTGTCAATTAATTTTTCATAATTTGATAGTATTCTAGCCCTCTTTTATGTGACAATCCCTACATGTACACTATCCTCAGCTTCTTGATTACTCTGCGAGGGAGACAAGAGGAAGAAGGGGATGCTAATGGCCCAAGGTCCCCATAAAAGTCTTCCGGCTGGGAACACAAATAGGGGTGCACGTTCTCTCGCATTTTCCCTCGATCTCGTAGCAGTCCTTTTCGTAGAAGTTGTAGCAGGTGACGCTGCGGGCCAGCACGCAGCTTGCCACCATCACCATCGAGATGAGGTGAAGGGCGACGAACACCTTGATACTTGCCATCTCTTTCTTACGTTTCCTTCTTTATTGATCAACTTCCTCTTTTCCTCTTGTGCTTAGGCGTGGAAGATATATAGGCCACTGAACGTCTTTGTATCGGTGCAAGCCGGAAAGGTTTTGTTTCGGATTCGGAAAAGTTGTGGTGTTCAAAGGATGCAAAATGGGGGCAAAGGATTTTTGTCATTGGATAGATTGCTATTTTTAAGTCAATTTACTCTAATTTCTGCCGTGCAAATCTCAGGTTTCTTCTCCAAGGAATATATACATATGCCTCTAGGGTTGAACCGGTCAAACCTTATCTTTTGCATAATATGTGGAATAGCACGTGTCGAACTTAACAGAACCAACCAGAATTTACATGCTGGAACAAAAGACAGAACCAGAACTAATAAATTGTTCCAAGTTATCCTACAGATAATCATATGTCATATCCTCGCCTTTTTTAATGTTAAATGCCAATCCTGATAGGGCTATCAATTTTATCCGATAGCCCGATGGCCCGACCCTACCCGACCCGCAAAAGAGCCCAATTCTGTTATTTGTTGTCATCTGTTTGAATTTACCATATGTTGTCATATGTTAGCAATCTGTGATTTTGTTATTTACTTACTAATTGCCTATAACACTTATCTTCTCTTTGTTACTGAGTACTTGATTTCTTATCTGCTTAGTTGAATTTAGTGTAGTAGATATGTCTCACCACGATAGCGAATCTTTGTCCTTCCCACATCTATCACCAGTTGCACAGGCTAGTTCTTCCAATCCTTGCACCTCTTCTACACCCCCGCTATTTCAACACCAATCAACTCTTCCACACAAGAAGCCTCTTCAACTCCCACCCTCACACCTATTGTGCCCCAAACCCCTAGCTCTACAACTCGCCCTGCTGCTCTCTATTCAGAATTAGGAGCATATAATGTGCAAACTAGAAAAAAAAACGTTGTAGAGGTCAATCATTTGTTTGGGACCATTTCCAGAAAACCTTTGATGAAAATGGGAAAAGAGTTGGGGTAGTTGTAATTATTGCAAGAATACCTTTGTGGGATTGGGAACTAATGGCACAACTCATCTTTCAAGGCACTTTGGTAGTTGTCCAAGAGGACCAAACATGGATCCTAAACAGTCACTCCTTACTACTGCTTTTGGTGAAGTCTCTACTTTTAAATTCGATCAACAAGCTTGTAGGAAAGCTCTTGCAAGAGCAATTACAGTGCATGAATACCCATTTAATATTTTCATGCATAAGGATTTTATTCATTTTTGTCAAATTATGTAGTCTCAGTTCAAAATGGTTAGTCTGTAAAATATGTGACGGCCTCCCCTTCCCATCATCAAAAGTTTGCTAAGCTGATAACTGAATTGGGAATTAATGTGGGAAAGGGTGTTAGCTTAGATGTTACCATTAGATGGAATTCTACATATCTAATGTTAGAGTCTATTTTGCCATATCATGATGTGTTTAAAAAATTAGAAGAGGAAAATTCATCTTATAAACATAATCCTTCTGATGATGAGTGGGAAAATGCCGCCACTATTTGTAAGTTTTTGAAGCGGTTCTATGATGTAACAAAATTATTTTGTCGTGTTGATTATCTTGCAATTCATCTATTTTTGAAGGAAATATCTACAATAAAAAAGATTATACTTGGAGGTACAATTTCTACGAAGTATTTTCTCAGTTCGATGTGCTACAAAATGTTAAGTAAATTTGATGAATATTGGAGTGATATACTCGTTACGTATGACATTGCTTTAATCTTGAATCCTAGATACAAGAGGAAGCTGTTAAAATTTTATTTGGCCCAACTACATGGAAGAGAGTTGGGGGCACTACGCTTTGATGCAATTGTTGTTTGATCAATATAAGAACAATACAGAAGTTCTCTCTTGCCTGAGACAGTTGAATGTTTAATTTGCACTCAGGATTGGTTACGTGACAAGATGGTTGTTGGCAATTTCGATGATTTGAATGATGAATTTAATAATGACAAGAGTGAAATAATCGGAATAAAATAGCATATTGCTAAGGTATGTTTTTTTATTTTTATGTTCAAAGGTTTTCTAAAATTGGTATTTCAAATTAGTTTTCAAAATTTTTATTTTTTATTAAATGCAGTTTTCAAAAAAAAGTTTTAACTCCGTCGTTGCCGGTCCCAAGCCTGGATGAGAAAGAAGGAGGGGAACCTTTATTTAGTAGTGGTAAATAGAGTGAGAGGAATGTTGCTGATTGGTTGCCCCCATTAGCAACAATTAAGAGAGCAAAAGAGCATAGAGTTGGGCGGTGAGAACCTAGAATTCATTCCTTGTTATTCATGTTTGGTCTGTGTTTTTTTTGGTGAATGATTAGCTGTTCGAATTGTTGTTGGACAGGTTGGGAGATGGAAAGAACCCTATTGCGGAAAGAGCTCGCACGCCTACTCACCGGCTCGCCTGCCTATTTCTAAAATTGGTATTTTCCTCGAATTGTTGTTTTTTTAGAATTGCATCTTAAACTACTTGACTATTAGGGTGCTAGTTGTTGCTATCTAGGATCGATGTTTGTTTAGTTGTTGGTATCTAAGATCGATGTTTGTTAGTTGTGGATATTAGGATTGTTACATGTGTTTGTTATAATTTTCTTTATTATGCTTATTGTTTATTTTGATACTAGGACCAACCTAAAATAAAAATATAAAAATTATCGTATTTAAACATGTCCGTCGTCTCTTTTTGACATTAAATCGTGTATAGTTTATAATATATCATATTTGCATTCTTTTAGGCTCTCGAAAACCCCGACCCTAGCCCAACTAGGGTTAGTGTCGGGCTGAATTTTAGAGGTCAGCTCAGGGCTAGGGCCAGGGTTAAGTTTGTTAGGGCTAGGGTCAGAGCCAACCTCTGGCCCTCAAAAGCCCGACCCGTTGACAGCCCTAAATCCTGGTTTCACCATCAATTCTCTAGAAGCAGTAAGTCAAGGCGATTGTCAGCTCTGATTAAATTCATCATGCGGAAAATTAAAGAGAAACGATGTTGGACGTCGTGTGAGCAAAGTCAATGAATCCTCCAGCATACCAAACCCACGACTAGGGCTGCTCACGAGCCGAGTCAAGTTTTGGCTCAGCTCGACTCGAGCTCGATGTTTAGAAACTCGGGCTCGAGCTCGGCTCGAGTCGAGGCCAAGATTTGCCAACTCGAGCTCGGCTCGTTGTAGAATATGATAGCTCTAGCTCGGGCTCAGCTCACGAGCTGGGGCTTGAGACAGAACTTGAGCTCGACTCGAGGTAAAAACAAAGTTTCGGGTTTTGTTAGGATTTGGACCCAAATGCACTTGGGTATGCTCAACACCTTAACCAATTAAGCTACACATTTTTTTATATTTCTTATGTACAAAAAAAATATTTATTACATATTTGAAGTAGGCTTCGCTGATAGATTTTTTTATAACAAGGGGTATCCAACTCCTTAGGACCCGACTAGAATGGGTAAGGAAACTGATCTCTTAGAGCACTACATCCCGCCGACAATCCCCTAGGTGCATACAAGGTCCACCCATCATACGCATCAGGTAAATCAAGATATAATCCCTAGTGGTTGGCCAACGGAGTGGAGGTTTGAGCTCAGAACCTCTGCTCAAGGGAAGCATGTTCTATTCATCACACAAACTCCCCGTTGATTAACTTCACTAATGTTGCCTCTTAATATCAAACCCCGTGTCAATCCAGTTCCCGGGGACCTCCGCATTTACTACATAATATAATAAACAAAAAAATACAGAGAAAATAAACAAAGGGGAATCTAATAACTCATTTAAATATGCGGGCAGGTTTTAAAGAGCCAAATTTATTTAAAACATTAAGATCACACGTAGAAAAGATCTAAGTCGCATATTTACTTCCCAGAAGACTACAGGTTTTAATTTTAAGTGAAGAACTATTCAGATTAGATCCGGCGGATAAAGTTGTTACAATGGGTCTTAACCCAATCCAAAGAAAAAATAAAATGTAAAACAACCCGAGCTGAAAGCTCAGGTGTTTCAGCTAGAACAAAGCGCTTGAGCTGGTGAAGACTGAAAAACACGGTGAGGTCGACAAAGGCATTTACTATATAATATAATAAATAAAAAAATATCAAGAAAATAAACACAGGGAAATCAAATAACACATTTGAGTAGTACGCAGGCAGGTTTTAAGGAACCTAATTTATTTAAAACATTGAGATCATGCGTACAAAAGATCTAAGTTAATGATTTACATTCGAGAAGACTACGGGTTTTATTGTAAGTGAAGAGTCATTCAGATTAGATCTGGTGGATAGAGTTGTTATAATGGGTCTTAATCCAATAAAAAAAAGAAAAGAAATAAAACAACCCGAGCTAAAAGCTCGGGTGTTTTAGCCAGAACAGAGTGCAGAGGCGACAGTGGGGCTCACACGCGACGGCTGCCATGGGCTCGAGATCACGATCGGGGGCGACATCGACGACGACGGTGGCCATGGGCTCGAGCTCACGATCGAAGGCGAGATTGACGGCGACGGCGTCATCGCGAGGAGCAAAACCAGTAGAAGGCGAGGTCGACGGCGACGACAAACCAGTAGAAGGATTCGAGCTCACGATCGGCGACGACGGTGGGCATGGGCTTGAGCTCGAGGCAAAAACAAACTTTTTTGACGATGGCGGCCCATGGGCTCGAGCTCACAATCGGGGGGCGAGATTGATGACGATGGTAGACCAGCAGAAGGATTGGAGCTCGTAATCAGCGAGGCTAATAGTCGACGACGACGGCGACCATGGGCTCAAGCTCACTATCGGGGGCGAGATCGACGACGACGATTTTTGGTA
The DNA here is from genome assembly GCA_039654745.1 of Houttuynia cordata. Lineage (NCBI taxonomy): Eukaryota > Viridiplantae > Streptophyta > Magnoliopsida > Piperales > Saururaceae > Houttuynia > Houttuynia cordata. Next base: position 57,339,798 of record CM077502.1, on the reverse strand, counting down.
TAGAGAATTTCCGACTTGCTGATTTTTTCGAGCTGAATCTCAAGTCGAGCCGAGTCGAGTTACTGGGTGGCTCGAGCTTGAGCTCGAAAAAAGTCAAGCTGAGTTGAGCCAAAATTCGAGTCGAGCTGAGTCGAGCCGAAAAAACTCGCGAGCTAACTCGGCTCGTGAATGCCCACGACAAACCAAATCCAAGTTTCTTTTTTTGATAAACCAAATCCAAGTATTATTAATCGTGGATATGCACAAACTCGAACCTATGACATATTCAATGGATGAGCAGTTTACACCGCCCACATTTTAGCCAGCCCACTCCATTACAGTCGGTGGATATCCACCGTTTGTCTATTTTAAGACTGGATGTCCACTCTCTGTGTATGGGGGTGGGCTGCGAACTACTCATCCCATTTCAATGACCCCTGTACGTGGACATAAACATAAATGACCTCAGCTGCATATGCTTTTTAGTCTGAGGGCGTATCAATTATCAAATATCAACCACTTCATATAGACCATCTTCTTGTTAGAACATGGAAAGAGACCTTCTACTACCTGATCCTAGCTACCTCCCTTAAAGCAATTTGCATTCTATTTCATCACCGACCAATTGTAATCATTGTGACATTTTCTCCCATGAGAAGACTACTTTACACTAAATCAGTCTCACGAAACCTATATTTAACAGCACGTTTTATCAAATCAAAACCCTTAATAACTTAAGTCCACGCTTAAACATTACCCTTTTCTATGATTTTTTTTTCGGCAACTGGTCGCCTTTTTTTATTGATTAATCGTAACATAGAAGTCCACCCTCATCTCTAGAAAAGTTCATGCCACAAAACACGAGGAGGTCAAAAGTTTGGAGCCTGCCTGGTGGTCCCAATAATTGTCTCTTCATCATAAGCTAATCTGCAATCAGAGCTCAACTTCACTCTGTCGAACACTGGTTTTCCATGGTAGGCGATTTAGCTTCAACTTCACATTGTACCCCCATACAAAGGCATCGGAAAACTCCCTCCAAAATAGAAATCCCCAAAATCAAATCCCCGTTCTCAAACACACCTTAATTGAATTAATACTTTCCGTTAGAGAAAAAGAGTGCAAGACCACAAGTTGCACTAATGCTAAGACTCAAGCTTGATCAGAATCTTCACATACACATTGAATTGTTTCATTACGTAGATTCTACTATAAATGTTTATCAGAACCATTAAAGAAACATCCAATAAGACATTCAATAAAAAAAGTAGAAAAACAACAAATGGCTTTCAAGTTGAGGATGAAAAATCGTCATTAACTCGAAGTCATTAATCCACGAAAGATTTCATCTTCTTCTGCAAGCGTTCCCAGGAATGAAATCATTTCCTTATTTACAATTTAAGTCATAATTAACATACTTTTAAAACAAAAAAAAAAACAGGGGCATCTGCACCATCCTCCGCATCTTGATTACTCTGCGTGGGAGACAAGAGGAAGAAGGGGTTGTAAATGGCCCTAGGCCTTCGGAACGGGAAAACAATTAGGGACGCACGTTTTCGTGCATGTTCCCTCCCTCGTGAAGCAGTCCTCTGCGCAGAAGTTGTGGCAGGTGACCTTGCGGGCCAGCACGCAGCTTGCCACCATCACCATCGAGATGAGGAGAAGGGCGACGAACACCTTGATGCTTGCCATCTCTTTTGTTTTTTTCTTCTCTATTGATCAACTTCCTCTTCTCCTCTTGTGCACATATATAGGCCAGTGAACGTCTTTGAATGGGTGCAAGCGGGAAAGGTTTTGCTTCAGGTTCGGAAAAGCTGTGGTGTTCAAAGGATGCAAAAATGGGGGCAAAGAAGTTTTGCCATTAGATAGTTTGCTATTTTAAAGTCAGTTTACTCTAATTTCTGCCGAGCAAATCTCAGGTTTCTTCTCTAAGGAATATATACATATGACTCTGGGGTTGAACCGGTCAAACCTTATCTTTTGCATAATATCAGGAATAGCATGTGTCGAACTTAAAACAGAACCAACCAGAATTGACGAATAGCATGTGTCGAACTTAAAACAGAACCAACCAGAATTGACATGCAGGAACAAAAGACAGAACCAGGTGATAAATTGTTCCATGTTATCCTACAGATAATCATATGTCATATCCTCGCCTTTTTTAATGTCTTGAATAGCAAAAATGCCAATTCTTGTTTCACCATCAATTCTCCTGAAGTAGTAAGTCAAGGCGGTTGTGAGCTCTGATTAAATTCATCACGCGGAAAATTCAAGAGAAACGAGATGTTGGACGTCATGTGGGCCAATGATTCCGCCAGCCTACCAAACCAAATCCAAGTTTTTTTTTTTTTGATAAACCAAATTCAAGTAATCGTTGTGACATTTTCTCCCATGAGAAGATTACTTTACACTAAATCAGTCTCACTAAACCTATATTTAACAGCACGTTTTATCAAAACCCTTAATAACTAAAGTCCCTTTTCTATGATTTTTTTTCGGCAACTGGTCGCCTTTTTTTTTTACTGATTAATCGTAACATAAAAGTCCACCCTCATCTCTAGAAAAGTTCATGCCACAAAACACGAGGCGGTCAAAAGTTTGGAACCTGCCTGTGGTCCCAATAATTGTATCTTCATCATAAGCTCATCTGCAATCAGAGCTCAACTTCACTGTGTCGAACACTGGCTTTTCATGGTAGGCGGCTTCAACTTCACATTGTACCCCCATACAAAGGCTTAGATCTTTACGTGGACCGTTTCAACGGTGGGCAACCATTATAAAGTTATCTTGTATTTTGAATATTCTCATTTCTATCTTGTTATCTCTTGGTGGCTTGTATTAGTAATCTGGAGTTTAGGAGGTGTTGGCGGTTCTGGCCGATTTCTTCGCTTGGAAGACATATCTATGGGAGTCGGAGGAGGAGGGTTGGGGTGAGTCAGTGATGGACGAGCAGAAATTGGGCAGTGGAGAACACGAGCTGGGCTTCAGAATGGTTTGCTGAATATTATCGAAAGGCCTTAATAACTTTGGTGTTGTTTTCTGACAGGGCAATGATTTTCTTGCCGGTGTTGGAGAATTGTTTCTTGGTGTTTGTGGACATGGCAAGCGGGAGGCACTTGTGGAGAAATTTGAGAGAGATGAAAGAATTTTGAGATAGCATAGAGTCGTTGACTTATTAGCGGGATTTTGTAGCACTTACCAATGAGGCTCCATCAAGGAAGAAATCCATTATCCATATTAACGGCCTGATTGGTAACAGATTCTGGAGTAGGATAGCGGGATTTTACGGAAGAATTAGAGGGGTAAAAAATAGGTATTTGGTTAGAAAAAATCTGTTTTTAAAGAAGAATTTAGGGCTCAATGATATATTTTGTAAATAAATATAGAAGATCGAAGAAAATTCATTTTTCGTTTTTTTATATATTTGTCTTATTTACAGAATTACAAGATATTCAACATGAAAAAGTTAAAGCACTTCTTTTAAAGAATGGCTCTGTAGTGGCAACCAAACATGCCTTATATAATTCTTCATCATAGATTGGATCCCAAGTTCGATCCATTGTGGATCATTCATAGGATCCCTTTCTATTAGGTTGTTGAACAAATTGGACAATCTATCTATATGGAGTAAGGAAGGAGATTCTTATTTGTAAAAAAATCCAAATGTTGAATTGGATTTCGCCCCCAAAATTAAAATCCCCAAAATCAATTCCCCGTTCCCAAATACAACCTAATTGAATTAATACTTTCCTATAGAGAAAAAGAGTGCAAGACCACAAGTTGCACTAATGTCAAGACTCAAGCTTGATTGGAATCTTCACATATATGTTGAATTGTTTCATTTAGTTAGAAGTTTACTGCAAATGTTTATCAGCACCATTAAAGAACCTTCCAATAAGAGACTCTAGAGAAAAATTAGAAATACAATAAATGGCTTTCAAGTTGCAGATAAAAAATCGTCATTAGCTCAAAGTCATTAATGAAGGATTTCACTTTCTTCTGGGCACCCAGGAATGAAATCACTTCCTTATTTACAATTTAAGTCACAATTAAACATATTCTTAAAACAAAAAAAGAAACAAGGGCATCTGCACCATTCTCCACTTCTTGATTACTCTGTGAGGGAGAATAGAGGAAGAAGGGGGTGTTAAATGCCCCAAGGCCTCCGAAAAAGTGTTCCAACCGGGAACACAAACAATGGAGCACTCTCTCTCGCATTTTTCCTCGTTCTTGAAGCAGTAAGCACACGTTACGGCAAGTGGTGCTCTGGCCAGCATGCAGTTGCGACGAATACCGTGGTGCTTGCCATCTCTTTTGTACATTTTCTTCTTTATTAATCAACTTCCTCCTCTCCTCTTGCGCTTAGGCGTGGAACATATATAGGCCAGTGAACGTCTATGTATGGGTGCAAGCGGGAAAGGTTTTGTTTCATGTTCGGAAAAGTTGTGGTGTTCAAATGAAGCAAAAATGGGGGCCAAGGATTTTTGCCATTAGGCAGTTTGCTATTTTAATGTGAGTTTACTCTAATTTCTGCCGTGCAAATCTCAGGTTTCTTGTCTAGACGGATGCTTTGGCGAGAAACTCTAGTAGGGAACATATACATATGCCTCTGGGGTTGAACTGGTCTAACCTTGTCTCTTGCATGATATCAGGAATATCATGTGTCAGGCAAATCCAAGTTGTTAATCCTACTCCATTTTTTCTTCTCACTTCAGAGCCATCGGCAAGTAGTAAGTATTAACACCATGATTGCCATTTCGTGGGTCATACTGTTGGTGCATGTGGCTCGTATGCACTGAGAATGAGTGTTCAATTCTTGAAGTGATCATGAGTGAGACAGAAATGACGACACCCCTTGGACACACAAACTAACACAATTGGTTATTGCATACTCCCTCCATCACTTTTAAGAATTACCTTTTTTTTTTTAATGGTACCTATTAAAAATGGCCAGGGGGAGTATTAGCGTGCTTTTGGTTGCAAATTCTTTATGTAGTAGAAGAAGAATCTACAAAAATTTAGGGCTTTTGATTTTACAAGAGAATCTAGGTGTTTGGTTTATAGATTTTGCTAGAAGTAGATGCAATGGCATTGGTTGTAATTATTGAAAGTTGATACTGGCAAGAGTACAGGGAGAAAGTGCATGGGGCCTAAAAAATATATTTTTTTTTGTGCATTCTAGCCCTTGTCAGATTTAAACAATTACAAAAATTGTCATTACCAAATTCATTAATGACTTTCCATGGGAAATCTATTGAGGAGATTACGTGAGAAGTCACTTTTCTCCTCTAAAATAGACTTCTTCTAGCACTTCGCTTCTTGCCTCAATTCTCCATGAATTAGTGTACCAAATGTGCTACTTGGAAAAATAACCCTAAATTCTTAGAAAAGTAGCGAAGAAGCTAAAGTTTTGGGCAACCAAATGCACCCTTAGAATTTATCTACGGTGTTATAAAAAAAATAAAAATCATCTATAGTAAATGTCCGCTTGTATAGTTACATTGTCATAAATTACTAAAACAAAAATTTATAACTCTACTAGACTACTTTGGTTTTCGTCGGATGGAGTCATTTTAATATATACAATTGATTTTCAAATAAACAAAAAACATTAGTTGATTTGAAAATTTACGGTCACAAAATTCACATTGCGGAAACATATCCCATATGCACCACCCATGGGTGGGCCAGATGCGCAGGTCTATGTTTAAACACGGGCCCTAGCCATCATCATGGTGAGCATTCGGAGCCCACCTAACATGAGCGCTAGGAGCATTTCGTCACATAATTGTCGTGATAGCATTTACATAGAAAATGCTATTGCTAGGTGTGCTCACACACATGAATAGCCCACGGGCAGGGCCACACATTGCTCGAGCGTGTACGAGCTTGTCTGGACGGCAAGCACATGTAACATTAGTCCGTTTAAGGGGGAGCTTTAATTTCGGAATGCATCTTGCTCACGATAGCCACTATCCCTAGATTAAAAGTCCATGGGAGATTTTTTTTAGTTTTTTTTAATGGGGAGAATGTAATTTGTCAAAGATGATATTAAGGGGCCGTTTGGTTCGTGATTAAAAGCAAACATCCAGCTGAAAAAAATTCAGCTGGATGTTTTTTTGAATTTTTTCAACTTTCAGCTGAACCACCACATGCTTGAAAGTTGAAAACATCTACAGTAGACTTCTTTCACGCCCCAAACGGCCCCTAAGGATATCCTTGGTCTCCAGATATGGAGTTAAAGTATCTTTTTGTAGCAAACTACGATGTATTAGTTGCATAAAGATTAAAACTGTCATTGTGCCAGTGGCGATCAAAGCAGATATATATATTGGTGAGACAGTGAATTTTGTATATGAGACATGTAGGCTGTAAGATTGTAACTACATGTTGCTGGCCCTTCTCCCAAAATTTTATTCCAATTCTTCTCAGGGGTGTAAACAAGCCGAGCTGAGCCGAGATTGGGCATGTCTCAGCACGAGCTCGAAATTTCAAATTCGAGCTTAGTCCCTAATACAGGAAGGCTCGGCCAGGCTCAAAGTATCGGAACCGTACAAGCTCGTTGGCGCATCATCGATTGACGGCCGGACGTATCGTCGACGACGTAGGACTGCTCACTCGTTAGTGTCGCCAGCAATGGCACCGATTATGATGACGTCGCACACTGATGGCGGTGATGGATCAAAATGAACAAAAAAATAATTTTTTTATGGTGGAACCTCACCTGACGTCCAGCGCTGCCGTCGCCGCCTTGCTCAGGGCCATCGCCTTGCCAGCGTCGCCCCCTCCTCCAGCGACTACTTGGGGCAGCCAGAGAGCCAAGCCAAAAAAGCTCTAGCTCGGCCCGTTTACACCCTTAGTTCTTCTTCTATACCTTATGCACTTTTCCAGTGACAAGATTGAGGACATGAGCCTCCTAAACATTTAAGCAGATGAGTTGGCCTCCTGTTATGTTAAATACTGCTATAGTTGGTGTTGGTGGTACCATCTACAACTGGCCTCTCTAGTGCTGTTGTTGTGTCCCCGTATGGGACACGAACAAGGTCAGGCATCATGGCCGGAGAAAGGGGAGAAGACAGAGAAAAGATAGAGGAAAATAGTTAATTCTTATTGCATACCCTCCATCAGAGGAGGACGATCTACATATATAGGAAGAATTGGCGCCCAGAGATGGCGCCCAAAAGGTTGGCGCCAAGGGTTGGCGCCCCAGGCCAAGCTGATGGGCCTGATGGGCCCAATTACAATGATATTTCAATACCAGCCCATTACCTAACAATTAGCCTAAACGGACTGTTTACAAAAGATAGGTAAATAATACTAATGTTATCTTGATGGGCTTGATAGTTGTTGCAAACGATGGGCCACTGACATATTGGTAAGGCCTGGCATTCACAACAATCCACCACGCTTCCGCTCCCGCCTTGTCCTCAAGGCGGCCAAGTAAGAAAGCGCTCCATAGACGGCACGAAATTAGCGATGAGCCGACCCCGGTCTAGGCTGGCATGAAACATGACCTTACCACGAAACTCAAGCATGTAGTTCGGAATCTGAAAGTAGTAAAAATTGGCAGTGTGATTGCTTGTGACGACATCAGAACGGTCAAATGGATTCTCTGCAGTCGCAGGCAACAATTTCTCTCTCTCAGACTGGGTTAACTTAGAAACAGGAATTCCAGTCCACTGACTAACTATTCCAGCTATAGCATCATCAGTAACCTCTGCCCTTAGCATGGATTTGCCAGAGCTCAGATATTCCATCAATTCTAAGACATGCTCCAGGAAATGAGTCCTCACAAGATATGTGAAGGCCCCACCAAAATAGGAAGAAAAGAGTTCAGCATTTAGAGTTGCACTCATCAAAATAAGCCTCAGTTCAGGTCGACGAGGCAGAAACTCCTTTAAGACTAGAAGTAAGAAATCTTCATTTCCACCATACACAGATTCTGGTGTTTTAGGAAGTGCCACCTTTGGAAGGACATGCAGAAGTGGTTTTGCATCTACAAGCCAGTCTCCCTGCTCCACCCCTGCATCAATAGGAAATTCTGGCTCCTCAATATTTCTTGCAGCTGTTCGTATAGCATTGGCAAGATAAGAAGTAGAAACTGTCAGGAAATCCACCCTCTTAACAGCTGTAGTGGCAGCTTGTTCTGACTTCCTCATTTCTGAAATGTGTCGGTCTTTTTGCCATTTCAAATTGCGCAAGAATTCAGAAAACTGTCGACTTCCGTCTCGGAGCAATCGTGGAGAAAACTCGTCGCTAGATGATGAAACATCCAATCCCATAATCAAGTCACCAAACATTAAGCTAATCCTCGCATAAATGGTACAACTCGTCGCAACAATCTTGTCCAAAGCCTTGTTCCATAATGAAATCTCTGTGAGGTGAGCAACATCGCGCTTCTGCCATAGCACTTTCTGTTCAAAGACTTTTGGGCTCTCCTCAATATTGTGCTGCGGAAACGGTTTGGATGCCTGCTCAAGTGCATTAAGAACTGCCAACTCATTATACAAACGGAAAGAGGCGACCACATACCTTTCCATCTTTCTAAACATGTTGTACATGTATTTCATCAAAAATCCTAAATGCTTCACAACCATCTTCTGCAATTGTTTTTCCCTGGTAACGGAGTTCCTTTTTGATATGTGTCCATCGTTACCATCTGGTTCTTCAACAAAACTTTCATCCCAAGCTTCTTTTAACAAATCATCAAATCGCACAGGGAACCTAGACTGTGTGTCCTCTGAAGTAGCCTGAGATCCGTTCTGTTGAGCACCCAACAGAACAAACTGTGGTATAGCCTGCATAGCTGCTTTGTCAGCTGGCTTCGGAATATGAGTCGGGCACATGCCATCGAGTTCGAAGAACTGGTTACCAGTAGTAACAGCTCCCAGTGGGTCATGCAACCGTGTTGCAAGGAACCCTCCCGCGAGGCGACGGTGGCCGATGTGCGGTCGGAGTAAACTGGAGGAGGTGAAGTGTTGCCCCAGCAGGGCCGGGTCGACGAGTGGACACCGGAAGAGTCGACCCATTCTCCGGCCAACACGATTGTGGCGATTTGAGGACACGACGCGGCCGACGGAGCGGAGGAGCGACTGTAATGGGTTACGTTTGACGGCGGCGGTGGCTGTGGGAAGCCCCACAGCGGCCGGGAGGGGTACCAGGCGGCGGTGCCCGGCAACGGTGGCGGCGGCGGAGGTGAGTCCCATTCCGTCTGGGAAGAAAAATAGGCTGCTCCCTTGCGTGGCTGGTAAGGAGTGTGCAAGACGGTAGTGCCAGAGGGCTGGGTCGGTGGCGGCAGAGCCGTCGGAGATACGGTCGTTGGCCGAACGGCCACGACAGAGAATTTGGGATGCGATGCGGTACTAGTTGGCGGCCTAGGCTGAACGACGGCGGTCCTTTGAGCGGATCGGAGTTGTTCAATCCGTCGTTGGATGTCGGCATAAAAGTCAAGCACCTCGTCTATCGTTCCAGCGGATCGGAACTGCTCTGATACCAATGTTGTGTCCCCGTATGGGACACGAACAAGGCCAGGCATCATGGCCGGAGAAAGGGGAGAAGACAGAGAAAAGATAGAGGAAAATAGTTAATTCTTATTGCATACCCTCCATCAGAGGAGGACGATCTACATATATAGGAAGAATTGGCGCCCAGAGATGGCGCCCAAAAGGTTGGCGCCAAGGGTTGGCGCCCCAGGCCAAGCTGATGGGCCTGATGGGCCCAATTACAATGATATTTCAATACCAGCCCATTACCTAACAATTAGCCTAAACAGACTGTTTACAAAAGATAGGTAAATAATACTAATGTTATCTTGATGGGCTTGATAGCTGTTGCAGACGATGGGCCACTGACATATTGGTAAGGCCTGGCGTTCACAACAGCTGTAATCATTTATGGGAGTCCAAATTTGCAATATATTTTTCCCTTCTGAAGGCAAATGTACATAAAAACTCACTTCCAATTCAATTAAAGTCAATTATACAAGTAAAGGTGGGGTCTATTACTGGTAGGATCACAAAGTGAAGAGTTACATCGAGCTGAGTATTGTTGTGCCAAATGAGGCTCTAATTTTAGCCCAATAAGAGCCCCTTGCCATATTTTATATATATATATAATATATATATATATATATATATATAAAAAGACGGTTTACATGAGATTGCTCTTATATAAGGAGCATGAGGCCAATCTTTTAGGCCATTGGATTCCGATCCGAGGGTGGATATCAAATCAGTGGGAGAGGTGAGTGTGTCACATTAAGGAGTAAGTGGGTTTCATATAACTGTTTATAGCCATCAGATCAAGATCCAACGACTACTAATAGAATTGGCCTCATATAAGTTATATGAGAGTGATCTCATTTAAACTTTTCCCTGTACGAAGAGGGTTTACATGAGATCGCTCTCATATAAGGAGAACGAGGCGAATCTTTTGGTCCATTGGGAGAGGTGAGTGTGTCCCATTAAGGAGTAGGTGGGTTTCATGTAACTTTTTGTAGCTGAGGCTACGAATGGAATTGGCCTCATATAAGCTATATGATAGCAATCTCATTGAAACTTTTCCTATATATATCTTTGAAATTTCTTGTCCTGTGTGACAAAATAAAATGTTTATATTGAAAAAGGAAAAAAACATTTATTAAAATTAAGCATGTGTGGATAGAAAAAAAGGTGTAGCCCCTACACACGTAGATCTGCCCCCGCAATGGCCATAAACGTCTCTTTTGGAACATAGAAAGAGTAAGGGGGAGAGAGACATATCACTTGTTGTCATTACTTGCCACCGACAGAGCGAATTGATCTACGAGTACTGTTGGTGAATGCTGTGTGCATGATGACTCAACGTCGCAAATCCATATGAAATTATGAATGGCCGATGTCTAACATTCATGATGATATTTATGTGGTAGAATCTGCTTTAAGGGACCGGAAGAGTATAAGAGAACAGCAACCAATATTAGTCTAGCAATGTGACTTTGGTTGAGTACGGGCTCACTGAGAGGTCATGAGCACGGTCTGACTGCTAATTTGGCTTGTGAACATTGTTTTCCGATTGTGGGCAGTTAGTTCTTGCTTCTGTACTTTTATCTGTTGCCAAATCCTTGGTCACGGGGTGACCTAAGTTTACTCCATTTCATCTCGTGTAACAAACTTCTTAACCCGAAACAAGTGTTAGAAGAGCAAATAGAATATGTATTTGGAATGTCAGAAAAAAAAAAGGAATTATGTATTTGAAACTTGGAAGCTCGTCAGTCGTATGCATATATGTGAAGCCTTGTGTGAGTATCTAGTAAACATAACAAAAAAGTTTTCAATTACAAATGCTTCTCTTCACGCCAAAGGAGGGACCAATGGTAAGAGAGTTGACCCATTTCACACAGATCAAGGAAAGAAACCGGTACTGAAACGCTTCCCAAAAATCACATCGGGCCGAACAAATTTTCCGTTAACAGAAAGGGTCTGAAAATAAATTCCATAAAAGGCTCAAAATGCGAATGTTAATGTTTTTTTTATGGAAATATGAGTGCTAACTTTGAAACAATATTTGTTAAAAATTGATGAGAAACATATGAAAGCTCAAGTATATACGTATATTAAATCTATTAAATCATTGAGATGTCTTGTGCAAAACGCTTAATAGTTCTAAGGAACTGAATTAATGCACGCATTATTAGCTGTAATAAGCTTGAATTATGAATATTTTGATTTTGTCATAATATTCATGAGCAAACGTTATCTGAATATTTAAACTGAAAGGCGAATGTTGAAACACTGTGAATTTGTTAGAGCTAAGAAGTTATATTACTATTGACATGTAATTGGATTATCTATCTTATTGATAAATGCTGCATTATTCAACACACATTAATATGTGAATATCATATAAATGTACTACGAATTTCAAATTTTAGAATCGAATGTTAATTTAAAATTTCTCAAGATTTCCCTAGTGAGTCATACATAATTTTCAGAAACACTTGCTTTAAGTTGGGATCATTCCTATATAAGTTTTGCAAACGTTTCCTATAAAATTTAAAAGTGTTTTCTACAAGTTTAGAAACACTTAATTTTCGTCTGCCCACAAGTACTTCTCTAGCAAGAAAAAAAGTTAGTGCGCTTGTACTGTAATCCCTGCAAGACGCTAAGATCAATATCTAGTTGTTTTAATTATACCCATAATCCTTCATGCATCCTAACAAGTCAGAACCACTACTAATATGGCCAATTATCTATGCAGAAGTGCATTAGCAGATATGGCGGTCAGTGGGGTCCTAAAGGATGCACCTTTAAGTGGACTGATTTTTTAAGGGCAATAGACATCTTTAAGTGCCTGTGGCATTTACATAAAAAGAAATATTGATGAACAATGTGTTAGAACGTAGATGTTGAAACCTAAAAGCAGAAAAAGGATCCACTCAAATCGGGACCCTATAAACTTTCTGGATCAAAAGGTTTTGAGTCTTCTGTAAAGAAGGTCTCTTTCACTGTGACCATTTTCGTCTCCAACTGATCCCACTTCCTAGCATTTCGGGGGATAACTTCATTGGGAATCACATCAATTATGAACCTCCCCAGGCACATGTATGAAAGAAAAATCCTTTCATGGTCTTTCAGTGCAGCCTTGTCTCTTGCCCAAAGCCCCTGTTCTAGTATCTCCTTCTCTGAATGTTATGCATGAAAAATATACATTTTTATATACCTTTTTACCTGTTTGTTAGTCTTAATTTTTAATTAAAATAAGGAATAAAGTGAGTTTTAGTAATTAGAAATTGAATAAGTAATTTACTTTAAATGGCTCAATTTAAATGTGTTCCATAATTTTATGAATTTTGGTGCGTCTAATTTGGAATATATTTTATTCTGTATAGGTTCAAGTGTTCGGACTGCCGACGGCCAAAGTAAATCAATTACGCGTGTTTTGAAGTGCCAAAGTGACCCAAGAGCTGAGATCATGCGCAGAGAAGATCTGAACTGTTGATGAGTCATTTAAAAGAAGACGGGTGCAGAATTAATGTACAGGCATTCAGGTTTGATCAAGCGGATGAGATTGTTATAATGGGTGTAAACTCAAGCAAAAGAAAAAAAAAGAAAATTGAACCGGTTTCAGTGGTTTAGTTTGTCGGGCCAAAAGAAAAAACAAAAGACAATCATGGTGGAAGTTCTGAGGAGGAGGCTCGAGCTGGCGAGCGATTGAAGGCGAGGCTGATAGAGAAAGGAGAGCAACGGTGACCATGGGTTAGACGGCGAGAGCAGATAGAACCCAGAAGCAGTCAGGATCGTGCAGAAGAAGAAATGGCAGATCGAAAGATTTGATTTTTGTGCTCGATTAGGGAAGTTTTGAGTCCGGCTCGATTTAGGAACCGAAAGAGGCATGCTTGACTAGGAGTTGGCCGGAGTTGGAGTCCAAAACAGAAATGATTTAGGTTTATCTTCAATGTGATTTGGGAAGAGAAAGGACTGTTTTGTAGCAGTATAAAAACAGTCGAAGGAGCTGGCCGATAGACCAATCTTTGCAATTTCTTTTGATTTTTAGTTCCAGAAAATTTAGTTTTCTCTTCTGTTTTCTTCTCATTCCGGTTACTGGTTCGCTGTATTGGAGTTGTATCGAACGGGTTACTATTTTTCTTTTCATCTGTGTCAATTGTATCGAACGACCAGAAGGGAAGAGGAACAGTGCATTTTTCGTTAATTTTCTATTATTCCAAAATTATTGTAAGTTGAATTTAAATTTTAATTGAGATGAATTCCTTTGATTTTGTAATTTAATTCCTTAATATGAGTAACTAATTTCCTATCTAGGGCTGAGATGAAGCCATAATTAGTTAAAGTTATTTAATTACATTGAGTCTTTGATTAGTCATAGTTGTAGTTAATTGAATCAATTTAATTCTTCAACAAGGGTAATAATCTGATCTTCGAATTACAATTCCATAAATACAAGTCCTTGTGGGTTCGACTCGTAAAATTGAGCGATTGTACTCAAAATACGATTCGTACACTTGCAAGTAAAATTAAGAGATTAATTAAAACAACAACAGTGAACTCCATGGCCACATGTAATTTGTTTTGTGCTGGCATCAGGTCCCACTTAGCTCTCCATTCCTTGTCTTTAGATGTCAACATGCTTCGGGCCCTTATGCAAAACCATTGAACCATGCACGTTTATAATTTTAGGTAACTTTGGCTGCAGTTGTGGCCAAGTGTGGCTCAAACCATTGTCCATAGAGCATTACTGTAGCTATAATCCAATTGTAACTTTGGTGGTTAGTAGTGGAGACAATGCCGAAGCTGAAACTCTTGTGTCTCTATTAAACGGCCTATTACGGGTGTTGGACGTAATTTGAATATACGGGGACTGGCCGACAATGCCACAGGACGAGAATATTCCATGATTTTGGTAGAGTTTCCGGTCTTGAGCACTCAAATATATGGCAAATTTCTACTTCCAGGCAAGAATGCCTGTAGAAAAAAAAGAAACAATTAATTTGATTGATGCTGGTCGAAAAAAGGTGAGAGTCATGGTTTTGGTGGAAGATCAAAGATGAAAAGGAAGTTCGATCCAAAAGTGTTGGCATGCTTTTGCAAATAGGTACTTAATGGAGTATGGACTAATGACTTTCTTTTGAAAAGCATATAAAGAGAAAATGAAGTTTGATCAGCGTCCGTGCCTAGTGGGTTTGTGATGTAATATGCACTAAACCGAGGAATGAGTGGCTTCCATGCCTTGTTGGATTAGGGCTAATATAAAGGAATTAAAATGGCTTTGTTAGTTGTTAATATATATTTTCAAGTGTTATAAAGTATATATATAGGGAAGGGTTTACATGTTCTTATACAAGGAGCATGAGGCCAATCTTTATAGCCATTGGATTCTGATCGGAGGATGGATATTAAATCAGTGGGTAGTTGAGTGTGTCACATTAGGGAGTGAGTGAGATCATTATGGCTATTTGTAGCCGTTAGATCAAGATCCAAGGGTTATTATTAAAGTGGCCTCGTATAAGCTATAAGAAAGCGATCTCGTTTAAACTTTTTCCATATATAATTATATACCTTTCTGTCATGCAGGAAGATGCCGTTCAAAAGTCGGAAGCATGGGTGATTTCCACGTTGAAATCCGCCCTCAATTGGGAGCCATCGATCATGAGATTTGACAGCACACAGGCAGTAACTGTGAGTTCAGCAAAAAAAAGTGTTTTCTGAACTCTGACTCAACCAACCAAATATTCGCCCTCTGCAAATGCAATTCAAACCACTAATTAACATCTAGTAGCAAATTAGTTTTACGTCTCTTTTAGCAATTTCTTGAAGAACCAAGACTGGCCGTCTGCATATAGCAAAAAAAAATGACTGACCATTGCAAATGTGATACATTTAGGGCCTGTTTGGCGGCAGCTATATAACTGGATTTTAAAAAAAATCAACTTCTTCATGAAAATCTCCTCCAATTCAAAAGAATCCAGTTTTAACTTCATTGACTTTTCTCAATGATATTTTTTATAATTTTGTAAAAATGACAGAGATAAATAATAATAATAATAATAATAATAATAATAATAAATGTATTTTCAATCATTAGAATGTATTTTTTATTATTATTTATCCATGCCTTTCATGTTTATTTATAAAGCATGTCATCAGCCCCTAAATTCTTCCCTAAAAGCTACTTCTTCCCAACCAATGAACTAAACACTATGATTCTTCAATCCAGTTTCTTCCCTAAAATCCTCTACCAAACAGACCCTTAATAATCATATGGTTTAGCAATGTGAATGGCAAGCGGTTAAGAATAATATTTTATGTTTAGACTAGTTTAACCTTACGATGCTTCTTGATGTTGTTCTCACTCTAAGAAGACACCATCGTGTTCACTTTTTTATGAGGTTTTTCTATATTACTTGGATAATGAGGTCAGAATGTCATATTACTTAGTTTTTTTGTTCTTGTGCCATATAACCTATTTTTAGGACCCGATCTTCCCATTTTGCCTTCCTTAAACCTTAAACCCAACCATTTTCCATATTACTTGGTCATTCAGCCCGCCCTTAGCCGCGCCCTTTCACACATCCTCTCCCCCCCCCTCAGTCATGCCATATTATGTCATATTACGTGGCCATTCAGCTCGCCCTCAGTCGTGCTACTTCACACATCCTTCCCCTGCCCTCAGCCGCGCCGTATTATGTGAACAGAATATTCAGGCCCGCCTTCAGTCGCGCCAAATGGAAGAAATGGTTTTTTATCTATACTATGATGGATTATTTGGAAGTGCTCATGAGTATGTAGGTGGGAAACTGAAGTAGATTAGCATTGACAGGCGGGTGAAGAACCAATTCGGTTAGGACGATTCACCCCAATCAATTGACCCATTAAACCGCTGGACCGGTCTGGAATCTAGTTGGGTCACGATATTTTTTTTTTTGCGAAAAAAAATTGCCTACAACACGATTTGAAATGGGAACTTGTATACAAGGTACCCAAGCCATTAACCAATTGGGCTACTGATGCAGTCCAGTCGGTACGCTAGCATGGAGTTGGCATTTTCACAAACACCGGTTGGGGGTGCATTACGAGGGCAACTTTGTCTTTTCCTCTTACTGCTTATCCTAGTTAAAATGGCTTGTGTTAGTTCTTAATGAGGGTTATTTGTAGGGGTAGTATAAATACCCAGATGTTATTAAGGGTGGGGATTTTTTTTAGGCATAGTCTGTATTTTAGAACCGATGAGGTTTTGAGAGCTTGGCTCTAGCCTGTGGACTCAGGCACGGCTGGTGGATTCCGGTCACTTATTTGTGTAATCCTTTATTTCCAGATAATAGAAAATTCCTAAAGAGTGGTTTTGCTAGTCTCTGTTTCTCCAGTTTCTGTTTGCAGTCGAGAAGAGTCAATAGAATCAAGCCCGGGCTGCATCAGCTACCCAAGTTTTGACGTTAATAACACATAAAATATATATTTATCATATATCTGAGAAGAGCTTCACTCCTAACATCAAATACTGGGTCAATCCGGTTCGACCCGCAGTTTGATCCCGGTCCAACCGGACCGGCCATCAATCCGGGTCGATGACCGGTCTGTTTTTGAAAACCTTGTAAGTAACCGACTACGAGCCTCTTCTTATGTTAGGGGCTTGGTTCAAAAGCATCAAACATTTCAAGAGAACTCTTGTTGATTTGTCAATAAAGAGGAGGTTCACTTATACTGTGATTGATGATAACAAGGATATATTTGCTATAAAGTGCAAAGAGAATGGGTGCAAGTGGTATATTTAAGCATCAAACAAGTCAGGTGTTATTAACGTGACAAGGAGGGAGGTTGAGTATACAGGTTACATATAACTGGAAACGAAAAATCATCATTTAGCTTCACACCTATGGATTGCAAGGAAATGTCATGGCCTACATAAGGAGTCAAATTCTATCACACTAGAAAATATCATACGGTACATTGAGAAACATTGGGGCATCATAGTCAACTATAAAAAAATATGGCGGGCGAAAAAAGTTTTATCAAAGTTGATTGATGGCAACCTAAACGATTCATATCGCATTTTACCCGCATACGGCAAGGAATTAGAAAGGTCTAATCGAGGAACCTATGTGGTTATGGAAATGTCTTGTGATATACCTGAAACAAAGTTAGGCGAATATGATTTCAAACGTGTGTTTTGGATGTTTGGCCCCGTTGCAAGAGCTTTCAGAAGTTCACTTAGGCCTATCTTAACTGTAGATGGAACATTCTTAAAAGGAAGGTCTATTGATTTCTACAACCATTAATGGTAATCAATATATAGTGTCTGTTGCATATGTTGTTGCTGAGGCAGAGACAAGAAATACTTGGTAAGTTGAAGAATAATCATTAATCGTAGTTGTGTCATTATGAACATGATATGCAGGAGTCATGTCGTCAATGACACAATAACACTGCATATCGTGTTCACAATTACACTACATGGCCACATTGTCATGTATATGTTAGCAGGAGTTGTGTCCTCAATGACACGACTACAATGAGTTATTATGATAACTGCAATCATATTTTTCTCACACAGTTCTAATCCTATGTTACTTTTAGGACGTGGTTTCTAAAGTTAATTCGTACTTTTCTTTTCATGGAGCCGTCCTCAAGAGTAGACATAATTATTTCTGAGAGACTGAAGGGATCATGGGTTTTGTCTCTCATATAGGACAAAACATCCTAGACATAAGGAAAGACAAACACTTGAAGAACCTCTTATTCAGAGCCGCTCAAAAATTCAGAAGATTAGAATTTGCTGAGATCATAGATCAAATTAAGCAACACAATGAAGAGGCATTCAAATACATTAATAATATCAACTATAGAAACTGGGCTAATGTTGAATTCCCTGGTAGAAGATATGGTACTCTCACCTCAGAGAGTTTGAACAATATGTTTTTGAAGGCACAGAGTTGGCCAATCACTAGATTGATGGAGCAAACGTGTGCCACCAATACAACTCACTTTGAGAGACGTATATACGAAGGCCAGTAGCTAACAATTCACTTAACCGAATATGCCTAGAAATACATAAATGATAAGAGGGATCAAAGTGGCGCAGTTCGAATGCATGTCATATCATTGTACGAATTTTAAGTGATTTCTTTCCACCATGTGGTACATTCAATGTTATCATTACTAAATTATCGTGTAAATGAAATACGGCTTGTCTTGGGTCATGTTTGAATGCTCACGACTACACATAATGTTTATTGGACATGTGTTTTCTCAGGACTACGTGAACCTTCTGAAGAAGATGTCACGCCCCAAATTTCCAAAACCCTGATATGCGCGGAAGCGATAATCCAATGATGGTTACAAGGGTAGGAAACCTGGGACGGACCGAATACTCGATTCATCACCACAAATCCCATAACATAAAAGGGAATAGCAGGATCATGATGACGTAAACAATCGTTCAAAAGAATTGAAATAACTAAACAATGTTACTGACTTACTAAGCGTCAATTATTTTTACGAAAGCAAATAATAACTGAGTGACACGCAGGCCACAACTATCCAGAAAAAGATAAACATCCAACAAATAGCAAAATAAATTTCATGCAATAAGCCTTCACGACTCCTACGAGCACCAACCTCCACGTCCAAAAGAATGCTGATCACGCCTCTTCAGCTCTACGCCCTGCATCAGAAGATGCGTGAGTATTCCAGAGGAAATACTCAGTAGGATGCCAGAAAAACTCACAGAAAATAAAGGCAATAAGGTAATTCAATGATAATCAGGTCCAATGCCTCAGGACAAAATGAACACAGGATTACTTACCTGAAAAATTACAACACCTGACAACTCTCACTGATCAGGGTAAAATGAATCAACGTAAACAATACGACTCCAGACTTTCAAAGAGTAAGGAGATAGGCAAAATATCTGATCGGGACAACCAATGTGTCGAAAATGTCAATTTCTGCTCTCTGATCAGTCCACTTTCTCTATGGACTTCAATACCAGAACATCCTAGAGGTTCTACGTAGGAACCCGGCCAAGCGTCTAGGGATGCTGGCCCCATTGGTGCTTACGGGCACAATGGGCGGAGATTGCAGACCTTCCGTAATGTCTAACAATCTAAAGCGCACGCGTTGCCGTCATCGACTGAACTACGGAGGTTCATAATCATCGGAGACCACTCTGGGTCTAGCTATGGCTCGTGAGCATACTATGATCCAACCCAAGAGTATCAACAAGACTCTTGGCGGAGAAGCAGTTTACATGGAACTAGATCTGTCTACACAACATGGTATTCTCATGAATTCATAATCTTCACAATAAGACTCTCAGAGGAGTACAATGGAATTCTCAGTCTTTAATGGTAACTGACTCTCAAGAGATTAACCATCAGCGGGTAGGTGCCTAAGCACGGGTTGACTTGAAACTGACTCTTCGGTATAGACTCTTCCAATGTCATCACCATACACTGATTCAATCGAGGCCATCCCTGGTCCTCACGACTCTTAAGGTGACTCAAAAGCTTACTACTGGTAGAATAGAAAAGGATAACTCTAACCTGTCAATAGGGTTTCAATAATAGAAGACACGCGATGTTAGGCACCGCGAGGAGAACATTGACGAACTCAACGATTGGTATAAGGACAATACTGCATTCATGATACTATCATAAGTACCCTCTGGAAGTCTTATGCTACAGTACCCTCCTTATGTTATATCATAGATATACATGGTCTTAGCGTAGCGTTTTATTTATAACTGAGAAAGGTCACTGTTATAGACACAACAGCCCCATTCCCGGATTTATCCCGACTTACACAGAACTTAAAAGTCTCTGAAATTTTTATGGCAGACAGCCCTATGTCCGCAGGTCATTACCCAATTTACGGAATAATTTTCCGAATTTTCTACAATTAGTTATGGATTTTAGAATGCAGTCTGTCGGTGCAGGTTACATCCTGGCCGCGAGCACTACATTAAGTAATAACTTAATTTTCACTTGTTTTCACTAATTCTAACCTTAACCCAAGTCTTTTAGACTCAAAACCACATCATAATAGGTCTTTATTAGCTTCTGGTCAGACCATTAAATGTATAATAATCAGCCTACAAGTCTCTTTTAAAACTGTTTTACCAATTAGTCTTAATGGCACATTAACCCGCGAATTGGACAACTATTCCAGGACACCTCGGCTCCTGGTCAGATCCATTAGAGAGGTCTTAAGGTCCACGAGCAATGCTCCATCAAGGATTTACACTTTCTCTTATCAATATATCCTTTAGTCTCTTCTAGATAATCATATTACTCATATATCATATCAATTAAGGCATATACTACCTAAAGTGGACAACTTTATTCGGACATAGAACCACAACACAAAGTACAACTTTTGACACAAAAGGACGCCACATACCAGAGGATTCAAATCTGAAATATTGCTGCTTTTTGATGAGAAACACATGGATTAGACACAAGTTAGATTGATTAGGTCAAAGCATGCAAGAACATGACATCGGTTGATGTATTTCAAGAAAGATGACAACTTTTCATGACCAGAACCTTAAACCACTCGAAACATGGTACTAACAGTAGATATAGACAGCAAACATGTGATCAAAAGTGTAGCAAAAGAATGGTATACCTCAGGGATGTCTTGATCGAATAGTGTATAAGAGAATCACAACAACAATTAGATCGGTATGCAACAATTGAATAGATATCAACAATTAGAACAATTAATTCCGAACGAAAATAAGTCAAACTTGTCACACAACATCAGCACGTGGTACTCAACATAAAGATCAAAACTTTCATGCAAATATGCTGTGAGAAAAAGAGCATCTTACAAAAGAACCGGTACTAATTTGCACGTGAACTACGAACCGAACCACCACCAAAGCACACTCTACTTGAAGAGGCTTACTGAGGGTTAGGAGAGAAGGGGGAGAACGAAATGGGGGAGAAGAAATCACCAAAGAAAAAGGAAAAGAGGGCTGCCAGTTCCCAAAGGGTTGGGCGCCCCTTTTTCCAAGGGTTTAAATAGATTTTTCTCCCAAATCTCCACCGTCCGTCTCCACTTCATCCAAGGGCCAAGATCAAACCCAGCCCATCCAAATCTCCAGATTGAGATCTCCACTAACCACAAAATATTCTGATTTGATTGCAATTAAGATAGGATCTTATCTCCTCTTAAGTAGTTACCAATTTACCTAGGTAACTTACTAAGTAAAAGCAAAACTTTTAAGGACTCTTCTTGGGCCAACTATGAGGACAAGAGAGGCCCATTCAACCTCCCAAAAGAGTGTCCCACGTTCAGCCCAAATTTACTATAATTTTAGGCAATTTAAATCTCCCATTAAAATGATTTCCAAAAAGATATCAATTAGGGTTTTGAAACTAATTCCAATTACCACGTTTAGAACCCCTTCAACAGGTAAATCAGGCAAGATATGACCCAAAGAAATCCCCCAAAATCAGCCCAAAACGTTTCCCAACGGAATTGCCTCGGAAATCGCAATTCCACTGGCGATCGATCGGTACGTATAACGCGATCGATCGTCTCGCGATCGATGCCTTACGAAGCCGGTCGATCGTCTGCCGATCGAAGCCGTTTGAAGGCGATCGATCGGTCTGACGGAAAACTTCAAATTTTTTATTTTTAATGAAATTTCCAGAATTCAAATTTACTCCCATTTAGCAAGGAAAAATTACCTTAATAATATAGAAAAAAAAATACGGTCGCTACAGAAGACATGCACATGTAGAGAGTTTTAGAGCATGGGGCTTCCTTGTAAACATACTTTAGCATCAATTGATCATAGGAGTTTTGGCCCAATGCTATATTGTGAGAAGTGGTACTACACGAATACTTACTGCACATCCTACGAAGAGTCAATTCTCTCAATGTTATCCACGCATCAATGATTAGATCATGGGGTTCTTCCAAGATACGATCCATCAATTGTGGAGAAGCAAAAAGACATGTGAAGGGTTAACAAAATTGAGTCATAGTCGGAACCCCCTAAGAACCCAAGGAGATGTGGTAACTGTCGCCAGCTTAGGCACAACTAAAACAATTGCTAAAACCCTCTAGGTTAGAAATAGGCTAAGCATGGAAGAAAGCGATCAACCATAAATGAAGCAAATCTGACTTCAGTGAAACATCATTCTGGATTGCCACATCTACCTCCATTCTTCATGTAAATGAAATCTAACGACAGTGAATAAGTATTACAAGTAATAGACAGTGACTTGTGTTCAAATTTATTGTATATATGAACATAATAAAAAAAATTAAGCGTGCAATTTTATATTGTGTATTTTGAATTACAAGTAACAGACTTTATGCAAATCAAACACAAAAATTAAGCGTGTATTACACATGATAGCACTTCTAGCACTGCTATTGTGTATTCAAATACACGATAGCACTGCTAGCTTTTCCTGGATTACACGATAGGAGTGCTATTTACTATAGTGTCATTGAATAGCTATCGTGTCATCAAACACACAATAGCACTGATATCGTGTACTCGAATGCACAATATCAGCTCTATCGTGTACTCGATTACATGATAGTACTGCTATCGTGTACTCGATTACATGATAGTACCACTATCGTGTGATCGAATACACGATAGCACCGCTGTCGTGTAATCCAAGAAGCATGCCATGGTAGCCTTAATGATAAAATTTCCAAACTGCCCCCCTTACCAGCTATCATGTCGCAAATAATATATAAATGTCGTATTACACGATGCCCTCCTTGTGAAAGTCTTGGCGATGAGATGGAAGAGGTTAGAGTTTGCGGCCGGCGATTAAGCTTCAAATCTTGGTGGTGCGATGGAAGAGAGTTAGGGTTTGCGTGAACTGCCAACACAACCACTAAAGACACCTCATCCCCAATTGTAAGCTCCAAATCTCTGTTTGTGAATATGTTAAATGTTACATTTTTTGTTAGGATTGACGTTGTGTATCTGATGATACGGTCCAATATGACATCGTGTCACTAAGAAGACAACCCTAGTGATAGTCGTGTTCACGACAACACGATACTGTCTTTTTTCATAACAGATGGATACACAAACAACTAAAACCTAGGAGAAGAACACTATGAAGAAGAAGAGGAGATATAACCCTTGGCCATGTATCCAGACATAAAGTAACCCAGGAGCTCTTAGCAAGTGTATGAAAGTTGTAGAGTAGTACCCACAGTGTAAGAATGACTACAACATACGTGTTTTGCATGCATCTTCTATTGTGTGGAGGTAGTGGTGGCTCAAAACCGACTTGATGTTCTGGTGGAGTATTGGGATGACTTAGAGAAGTTATTTAACATTAAGGGGAGAAGGTTACCCCTCACTGAGTAGGATGTTGTCTTCATCACTAGCTTGCGGGCATCTGGTGAGAATATGACGTTTATAGCTCCTGATGGTAAAGTCCTATCCACGAAAGTGAATTCTACAAAAAAAATTCTCCGCGAGGAAATCTGACTAGCCATACATTGAAGAGATCCTAGATCAAATTTTTAGGGGGGGGGGTAAGTTGTTGCAGAGGATGATATAGTAGATTGATCATCCTCCACATGTTTTGTTGTGTGTTGTTTACACAATCCACCATATCAGTCCAATCAAAGCTTTGTGATTATATCGCAGGACTTTCAAAAGTGTCAACGTACAATTGGCCATTAACCATTAAAAAATGCTCATGGCTAAGCTATCCCAAACATTCAAGAGTATACGATGTAGATATGAAGGAGATGCGAGTGGTAGCAACAGTCTAGGAGGAGCAGTTTACGTATTACAAGTAATGCATACGAGTTGAAACATTTGTATTACGGTCATCAAGTATTTGATTACATGATAACACCGCTCTCGTGTAATCGAGGACTACATTGTGTCCTCAATTACACAATAGTGGTGCTATCATGTATTCGATTATACAACACCAGTACTATCGTGTGTTAATAAATGCTAATTTTTTACTTCGATTCTTAGGGTTTTATCTTAAAATGGTATAAGTAGATGTTCTGGAAGGTTTGATGTTTTTTTATAGTGTTGGAGACCATGGATGAAAGTTTTAAGTTGCTCTAATGGCATCTCGGGTTTTGAAATTTCGAAAGGAAGATGAAGGCCGGCGATCGATCAGGCTATTCTGGCTGATAGATCGGCTGTTCGGTAAATTTTGAAAATGATGCAAATTTCAATACTTTCACTCCATTTAATAATTATAATGATTATGGAAGGTGTTATGTTGAAATTAGGTTACTGAAAGTGTGGAATTGATGATGAAAGTTTATGGATTAAGCTAAGTGTTGTATGTGGTATTGTATTATATATTGATAATTATGCATGTTGATATTGAATTACTTTGTGATAGAATTCTTGTGATTAAAGCATGTTTCCAGCAAAGATGTTATATGGTAGACGATAAGTTGTGTTCTCTCATATCGAGTATGGTTTATTGGGAATTGATGTGATTATACTATGGCTTAATGTATAGAAAAGAATCATGCTTGTATGAGTGAGTCTTCGAATTCACATGGTTAGAAATTAAGTTTTATGATGGAATTTGTTTTGATTTCAGTTGGGAATTGTGGTTTTGAATGTGTTTAAGCATGTGTATATTATCCTATGAGTTTATGTCAAAGCATTGACCATGTGATTAGAATGCGCATGAATACACACACATGTGGGGAGTTTATTATGAAATTGTAGTTGATTTATACTTTGATTATGATGCATGAGGGGACGGATTGGGAGCACGTTTCGAGTGTCGGAACCCACGTAGGTTTTGCTCACGGGTGTATCATGATATCATGGATCATGTATGGGAATTCATGGATGAAGTTTTATCGTTGTTTAACCGGGATTAATCGATTGTTTGCAATGTTTGAGATTGCATGCGGGATTAATCAATCGGTGGATTAATTGAATCTTGGTTAGTCCGAAAGAACATGTTTTCGATTTCGTTCCTATGTGGAATAGGTATACTCCCCGGGTTAAGTCTAGTTACATTGAGATATATGGAGGGTGAGTTATGTACTTGCCTTGCAGATGAGATTACTGAGATTGTCATCTGGACTTGAGCATCCAGAGTGGTACGTTTAGTGCACCAGTTATCACGTGTTCTA
This sequence comes from Houttuynia cordata, assembly GCA_039654745.1. NCBI lineage: Eukaryota > Viridiplantae > Streptophyta > Magnoliopsida > Piperales > Saururaceae > Houttuynia > Houttuynia cordata. The sequence continues at coordinate 57,314,209 of CM077502.1, read as the reverse complement.
GGGTTCTCTGTGTAGGAATTCGGGCTCTCCCCTACCGCATGAGATGTCCCTGGGCGAACACACCTGCTCTAGGTTCTCTGTGTGGGAATCGAACATCCTCGGCAAGGATCGTCCAGGGCGAGTGATCGTTTAAAATTAAACCCTTACAAGTGCACAAGGCAATTGTACTACGGCGAGTATAAAAAGGGATGTCGAACCTGAGGGACTGTTAAATACTTAACCAAATTCAAGAGAAAAGTTGAGATTTTTAGCTGTTCTAAGGAAAGTAGTGAACTTTAACTAAACTAAGCTGAGATTAATCAATGGAGAGGAATATCAAGGCAACGAATCCACCACTAGACATGCAATTACTACTCTTGATTATTATTATACGCAGATTGACATGATATGGTAACTCGTGTTTTTGGTCAGACACACGAATCACTAATGAATTCACTAACGTTCTTGGTCGGACACGAAAGTTCATCCACTATTGTATAATCAATCCTATCCTTGGTCGGGCATAGAATCAATCACAAACCTGTTCTTGGTTTGACACAGGTATTAACAATATCAAATTTCATTCATATCTATCAAGTCTATGGTCAAGCACTCAAAAGTATCTCATGAAATAACATTAAGCATGAATCATAATCAACTTTATTAATTGAAATTAACAAGAGTACCAATATACATATCTAGGGCTTCATCTAGCCTTGACAAGGAATTTAGTTACACATAGAAGAAGAGCAAAGAAAAGTCTATTTTGATAGTTTCATTAGCATAGATCTCATCTTCTTCTTTGGCCTCCACAAGACTTCTTCTCTTGCTCTTCTCTAGCCTCCAAAATAGATTTTCTACTACGTTCTCCCTTAAGGCCTATTTATATGTTTGAAGAGAAACCCCGAAGTCCCCTTCTAAATTCGAGTCAAAATAGGTTTGATTTAGGTTTTGCCTCACAAACCGATCGATTGCTCCATATAGCCGTCGGGGGCCGGAGTTTTAGTCCAAACAGGGGTCAAAAATGGCGGCGGCGAGCAGAAATAGGTTTCTCTCACGGCGGCCGCTGGAATTTAAACCGCGAGTCACATTCTTGGTTAGGATTTTTGCGGATAGGACTTTGCCATCAGGAGCTATAAACGTCATATTTTCACCAGATGCCCGTAAGCTAGTGATGAAGACAACTTCCTGCTCAGTGAGGGGTAACCTTCTCCCCTTAATGTTAAACAACTTCTCGGAGTCATCCCAATACTCCACCAGAACATCAAGTAGGTTTTTAGCCACCACTACCTCTACACAATAGAAGATGCATGCAAAACCTGTATGTTGTAGTCGTTCTTTATACTGTGGGTACTACTCTACAACTTTCATACACTTGCTAAGAGCTCCTGGGTTACATTGTGTCTGGATACATGGCCAAGGGTTATATCTCCTCTTCTTCTTCATAGTGTTCTTCTCCTAGGTTTTAGTTGTTTGTGTATCCATCTATTATGAAAGAAGACAGTATCGTGTCGTCGTGAACAAGACTATCACTAGGTTTGTCTTCTCAGTGACACGATGTCATATTGGACCGTATCATCAGATACACAATGTCAAACCTAACAAAAAATGTAAAATTTAACATATTCACAAACAGAGATTTGTAGCTTACAATTGGGAATGAGGTGTTTTTAGTGGTTGTGTTGGCAATTCATGCGAACCCTAACTCTTTTCCATTACACCACCAAGATTTGAAGCTTAATCACCGGTCGCAAACTCTAACCTCTTCCATCTCATCGCCATGACTTTCACAAGGAGGGCATCGTGTAATACATCATTTATATATTGTTTGCGACACGATAGCTGGTAAGGGGGGCAGTTTGTTAATTTTATCGTTAAGGCTTCCATGGCATGCTTCTTGGATTACACGATAGCACCGCTATCGTGTATTCGATTACTATAGTGCACTCCTATCGTTTAATCCAGGACAAGCTAACAGTCCTATCGTGTATTTGAATACACAATAGCAGTGGTAGAAGTGCTATCATGTGTTTAATACACGCTTAATTTTTGTGTTTGATTTGCATAAAGTCTGTTACTTGTAATTCAAAATACACAATATAAAATTGCACGCTTAATTTTTTTATTATGTTCATATATATAATAAATTTGAACACAAGTCACTGTCTATTACTTGTAATACTTATTCACTGTCATTAGATTTCATTTATATGAAGAATGGAGGTGGATGTGGCAATCCAGAATGATGTTTCACTGAAGTCGGATTTGCTTCATTTATAGCTGATCACTTTCTTCCATGCTTAGCCTATTTCTAACCTGGAGGGTTTTTGCAATTGTTTTAGTTGTGCCCAAGCTGGCAACAGTTACCACATCTCCTTGGGTTCTTAGGGGGTTCTTTCTATGACTCAATTTTGTTAACCCTTCACACGTCTTTCTACTTCTCCACAACTGATGGTTCATATCTTGGTAGAACCCCATGATCTAATCATTGATGCATGTATAACATTGATAGAATTGGCTCTTCATTGGTTGTGCAGTAAGTCTTCGTGTAGTACCACTTCTCACAATATAGCATTGGGTCCAAACTCATATGATCAATTGATGCTAAAGCATGTTTACAAGGAAGCCCTATGCTCTGAAACTCTCTACATGTGCATGTTTTCTTCAGAAGGTTCACGTAGTCCTGAGAAAACACATGTCCAATAAACATTATGTGTAGTCGTGAGCATTCAAGCATGACCCAAGACAAGTCATATTTCATTTACACGATAATTTAGTAATGATGACATTGAATGTACCACATGGTGGAGAGAAATCACTTGAAATTCGTACAATGATATGACATGCATTCGAACTGTGCCACTTTGATCCCTCTTATCATTTATGTATTTCTAGGCATATTTGGTTAAGTGAATTGTTAGTTGTTGGCCTTCATATATACGTTTCTCAAAGTGAGTTGTATTGGTGGCACACGTTTGCTCCATCAATCTAGTGATTGGCCAACTCTGTGCCTTCAAAAACCTATTGTTCAAACTCTCTGATCTACTTGAGGTGAGAGTACCATATCTTCTTCCAGGGAATTCAACATTAACCCAGTTTCTATAGTTGATATTATCAATGTATTTGAATGCCTCCTCATTGTATTGCTTAATTTCTTTTATGACCTCATCAAATTCTGATCTTCTAAATTTTTGAGCGGCTCTGAATAAGAGGTTCTTCAAGTGTTTATCTTTCCTTATGTCTAGGATGTTTTGTCCTATATGAGAGACAAAACCCATGATCCCTTCAGTCTCTCAAAAATAATTGTGTCTAGTCTTGAGGACGGCTCCATGAAAAAAAAAGTACGAATTAACTTTAGGAACCACGTCCTGAAAGTAACATAGGATTAGAACTATGTGAGAAAAACATGATTGCAATTATCATAATAACTCATTGTAGTCGTGTCATTGAGGACACGACTCCTGCTAACATATACATGACAATGTGGCCATGTAGTGTAATTGTGAACATGATATGTAGTGTTATCGTGTCATTGACGACATAACTCCTGCATATCATGTTCATAATGACACAACTAAGATTAATGATTATTCTTCAACTTACCAAGTGTTTCTTGTCTCTGCCTCAACAACAACATATGCAACAGACACTATATATTGATTACCATTAATGGTTGTAGCAATCAATAGACATCCCGGATACTTTCCTTTTAAGAATGTGCCATCCACAGTTATGATAGGCCTAAGTGAACTTCTGAAAGCTCTTGCAACGGGGCCAAACATCCAAAACACACGTTTGAAATCGTATTCACCAAACTCTGTTCTAGGTATATCACAAGACATTTCCATGACCACATAGGTTCCTCGATTAGACCTTTCTAATTGATCGACCGTTTTATAAAACGAGAAACAGCGCCCATCAGATTGCAGATGAACGACATCGATGTACTGTCTAGCGATCGATCGTCCATATCCAGCGTTGATCGGAGAATGGTCGATCGGTTATGGCCATTCAATCATATCTACTTTTTTTTTCTCTCCTTGCGCTTCCAGACCGATCGATCGTTTATGACACAACGATCGATCATATCTACTGTCCTTCGATTTTTTTTTAAAAAAGAACTAAACTCAAGCAAGATTCTCTCCCCTAAACCTATTATGAACAATGTCCTCAATGTGAACAAGATGTAAAAATGACAATGATCGTATAACAAAGAAAATAAAAAAATGAGATAATACACCTTAATATGTGGGTTGTCTCCCACCAAGCGCTAAGTTTAACGTCTTCAGCCAGACTGTGCCATTATCGTGTTGCAGGGCGGAATCCTCTGGTCATCAACCTGGATCGATTAAATGATTTCCCCACACATTCCTATCCTTGTTGCATAAGTATGGAGCACATCGTGGAATGAAGGGGTGGAAATCGCACACACTCCTATCCTTGTTGCCTCTTACATTCCTATGTGGAAATTGAACCATGATACGCCTTTGTGGCCTTGACTGTGTCCCCCCTATGTGGCAATACTTGTGTTACTCTTTTATGGAGGCATTCACCATTTGTGTTGATATATACGTATGGTGACTATTATGCATGATTGTACCATGTGTTGGATACATTTATTGTGTAGGGTAAGTTTATGAGATATGAATGCATGATCAAAAAGTATGTGGATGAGGCATTATTATGCAGGATTATGTGTTATGAATGCATGATCAGAAAGTATGTGATTGAGACATTATTATGCAGGATTATGTGTTATGAATACATGACTAGAAAATATGTGGATGAGACATTATTATGCAGGATTATGAGATTTGAATGGATGATCAGAACATAGAGTGTCATGTCGATTATAGATCTATAATTGCTATGTTGTGATGCCGTTATGATTCCTGATATTTGCCGATTGTATTAAAACCATTACTAAGTTTTATACTCACCCCTCTTTTCTTGTTTTGTTTTGGGGTTGCGTGGTGTGACGCATAGATGGATAGGATCCTTTGTATGAGGAACGATCGGAGAGAGCTTGGGAGTAGGCGTGGAGATCTCTGGACTATATTTTGTTATGTTTTCTTTCTGTTTTACTTTCTTTGAGTATGGAACACTGTGTATGCTAGTACTTGTTTCCGACTTGTGTTTATCTTATGTGTTTAGATTGATTGATCCTAAATTTTGTTGTCGAGCCCTGTGTGTTGGCTCAGGATTTAGTATGTGGGTTTAGGACTTGTAGATTTATTTAGAGTTAAACTCCACTTTTATTCTACTTATTTACTCTTGCTCAAAGGAATGCGTAACTCTGTTTGTTAGACCGCCCGTATGTAGGGCATAAGTCTTCCGCTATTTCTGTAATACCGTCGCCCCTGTGCATTGGTCCGGCTCTTGGACCAGATTCGGCTCATGTGGGGCAGTGCCGGGGCATGACAAAGACGAAGAAGTTTGAACAACATCTAAGAACCGCCTTATAGGGTATTCTTCAGGGTATTAATACCCTAATTGAGGTCGTCCTAGAAAAGTCAGATATGATAGACGAGCAGGGCTTAAGAGTAAGACTTGTAATTGAGATTCTTCAAAGAATGAAGGAGTCTTCTACGATAGTAAGGTTGCTAGTAGATATACAACTAAGTCTATATCCACCTCTTTCTTGCCATCACAATGTTACCGCATACAAATCAAGCAAACAAAGTAATTTCGTGTTTTTCAATACACAATATTTGTGTATTTGAGGACACGACTTTTCTCGTATTGTGTCCTCAAATACACAATAGCACTGCCCAAACACACTCTAGCAATATTATCTTGTCATCAATTACACGATCACAATGCTATCGTGTAATAGAATATACAATAGCCGTGGTATCGTGTCATTGAGGACACGATAGCAGTGCTATTGTTTATTTGAAGACACGATATGTTTAATTAGTGTCATCCATGACACGGTATTTTAATAAGGACATCTTTAATTCAGCTTTACCGTGTTTCAGTGAAGAAGCTTACTCGGGGTCAAGCAAAGAACGCAGAGAACTTTCTTCGGCAGTTACGTGAGGAAGTTGAAGACCAACCAGCCCAAACATCTTTCTTCCCAGAAAGTCTTAATGTGCCTAAAGGAAAAATGAGATGTTTAATGAAGGCAAGCGCGGTTAGAAAGACACCTCTAGCAGCTGAACAAGCGGAGGAGAAGTCTTCTAAGGAGGAGGAGATATATCCTAAAGGGGGAGGAGATTTCTCCTAAGAAGGATCAAATAGAGCCTGATTGTCCATTATTTGTGATCGACCTAGTAGTGCTTACCAGCATAGGTTATAAGATTAGAAAGAAAGTGGGAGGAGAAGAGAAGAAGGTGGACTTTGAAGATGATTTATCGGATTATGAACAACCTTCTGAAATTATAGTAAAAATGCTATCTGATTTGATACCCAAGGGAGAAGAGAAGGACAAGGAAAGGCACTGGAAATAGTGGACGTTGATGCACATGAAGAACGTCCTGTTGAAGACCTTCCTGATCACTATTTGAAAAGTAAATTATGCTTCCAAATAGCCATTTTAGAAGAAAATGATCAAAAGATGATTATGGGTTGGGTGATTTACCCAAGGGGGAAGTATCAACTGGTTACCCTAATGGATACAGATAACCTGAGTCTGCTACAAATGGCCGAAATAAACTCCAATGTACGTATATATCATTCTCTTTTTCCATAGTTGTAAAGTATATGAAGACACGACTTCATTGTAAGTCATGCCTTCGAATACACAACTCTGTGTGAGTCATGCCTTCGATGACATGACTCCGTTGTGTGTCATGTCAATGACTCCTTTGTGAGTAGTGTAGAGTCGAGTCTTCGATGACTCCATTGTGAGCCGTGTCTTTGATGACTCTGTTGTGAGTTGTGCTTTGAATACATGATTATTTGTAATATCGTCTGCATATTTCCATGATATATGCACTAACCCGTTATTGTGTTCAAATTCATGCAGGTGATTGATGAGTTCTTCATATTGCTAAACCAGAGGAATGATAAGAACGTAAGCGTGTATCCATACTATTTTTTAAAAGCATTATCATTCAAAAATATATCGAATACATAAGCCTACTAAATTCACTTATTTTTACACTGGTGTTATAAGTAATGCAATATACTAACCCATCACAAATTATAATATTTTGTAGGAGTTTGTCCCCGGCGGGGATAATTCAAAGCTAGCATGTAAGTTGGTAGAGAACTTGCCTTGGGGAATTGCAAAACACATGCAATATGGTTTCTTCCCAATCCATACTTCCAAAAATTTTTGCATCCTCATTCTACACTTTCCCACGTGATCATTTAAAATTAAACCCTTGCAAGACTGGGGCTGGCTTTGAAATTTTGGTCTTAAGGCTGGATTGAAAGCTGGCCCCTGGTCAGGTTGTTTCTAGGCGAAATTGGGATGATTTCGCCACCCCGGGTTATAGGTATTTGAGTAGGGGTTATTGGCTCTAGGGTAAGTCTGTGCAAGGTTGACATGCTCCTGTACAAGGTCAGGATAGTGGGAGGCTGAGGGGCAGTCAACTATGGTGTGCATAGGGCTGGCACAGATGGCACAGGCATCTTGAGAGGTTGGGGTATATGGTGGAGTCTCAGAGAAAAACCTGTCAAACCTCTCTGTAAGGGATGCCACTTGGTGTTCCAGGCTCATGGTAGCTTTGACATCATATATGCCTCCCCTTGAGGCATTCCTACGAGGCATATAGCCTTCAGATCTATAGAGGGTGACACTGTATAGAGAGTTTTCACTCAGGTCCTCTAGTAGATCCCAAGCATCATCAGGGGTTTTCTTCATGAATGTGCCTCCACAAGAGGCATTTATTAGGGTCTTATGCTGATCGCACACACCCTCATGAAATCTATGTACTAATTGCCACTTGGGCACATCATGGTGGGGGCAGGACCGGAGTAGGGCTTTCATCCTCTCCCAGCTTTCATGGAATTGTTCATTAGGTAATTGGGTAAAGGTGATGATTTTATGGCGGATCTTATTCATCCGCCCGACAGGAAAGTATTTCTTGAGGAATTCGGCCTGAAGTTCCTCTCAAGTTGAAATGGAGTTATGCTCAAGGGAGTATAGTCATTCCTTGGCCCTATCTTCTAAGGTGAAGGGGAACAACCTAAGGCACACATGGTCATCAGACAGTGTAAGTTTAAAGGTTGTGTTAACCTCTAAGAAATTTTGGAGATGCCTATAGGGGTTCTCATTTAATTGGCCATGGTAGGTGGGCAGCATCTAGATGATGTTGGGCTTAATTTCAAAATTAGCCACATTTTCTGGTAAGATTATGCAGGAGGGGGAGGTGTAGGTGGTAGGCCTGTAATAATCTTGTAGGGTATGGGCATGAGGCACTACTGGATTCTGGTTTAGGCCATTCCCACCCCCAAGGTTCATGTTGTCTGCCATATGATGGGTTTCAAAGATTGGGTTGCTGTGAGTTCTAAAGGCTCTAGACAGTCGCTCAGGATAAGGGTAAAAGGCCAGGTCGGGGTTCAGGGAACGACGACTATGCATGCACAATATAAAGCAACAAAACCTGTAGCAATCCTAATAGCGATAACTAGCACCTCATGCAATCCCACAAAGAAAATGGAAAACACCAAGCACCCAAATTTATCTAAAAGAGAAAGGATAAGAGAATGCAAACTATGGGAAGGGATGGCCCTTCCAACGTTGGCGAGGATTCAACGTCTTCTCTTAATCCTGCAACAAAAGAAGAATGCAATTAAGCTACTGAAAAGAAATCTAATTTAAACTAGACTACTCTAAAACTAACTACGCTAAGAATTTAGTAAACTATTGTGCCGTCCCCGGCAACGGCGCCAAAAACTTGATCATTTAAAATTAAACCCTTGCAAGTGCAAAAGGCAATTGTACTACAGTGAGTATTAAAAGGTTGTCGAACCTTAGGGACGGATGAATGATTTACCAAATTCAAGTGAAAAAAAGTTTGCAGTTTGATTTAATCTAAGAAAGCAATAAATTTAACTACTTAAAATTGGATTTTAACTAATATGGAGAAGTGTCAAGGCCTCGAATCTACCACACAATAAACTAGCTTATCGTCTCTCTCTTTTGAATAAATTCCTAATTGGCTAGTATATTCCTCTTAGACATATACTTATCAATTCAAAATGTAGTGCTCTCCTCTCGGACGTAACACATAAGCAATTAAAATATAGAACTGTGATCTATCTCTCTCGAGCATAAACCAATGAAATCTTATTCCTTTATAACACCTTAGTCTACTTACGTTCCTCTCGGACACGCAAATATTCTTCGGATTGAAACTCACAAGAATTCACTCTAGCCTCTCTCGAGCACATAGAATAAACCTCAATAAATTAACAGTGATTCTATAATAAGATTCATACACCAATCAAGGTAAAATTAAGATTAAGATGAAAGAAAACGATACAACCAATTTACTCGGGTTTCATCTACGCCTTGGACAAGGATTTAGCTAGCCATCGGACAAGGAGAACAATGTTGATTTGTCGGCATCATTGTGCACTATTCACCAAAAAATCATTGTTCACTGTTCACGGGTACTATTCATGCACTATTCATCGTCTTCCTCGTGCAGCCATTTACTATAGCAGCTTCAGAATCACCTCCTTTCTTCCTCCTTCTCTCCTCCGGCCGCCTGCTTCTTCTTCCCCCTCGTATTCCGGCGGAAACAGCACCGGAATCCCCTTGTTTTTCTCTCTTTTTTCCGACCGAAACCACACCTGTAAGCTTTGAAATTTCTCCGTTAAAGCTCTCCCCTTCTTTCCCCCGATCTGTTCTTCTTTTATAGACCTCCGCCAAGTCCTTATTGACTTGAATCGAGCCCAAATCCGCGTCCCAATTGAAGATGAAATCAAATTTCTAGTTTGAATAGGAGTCGGGCTCTGTTTTCATTCCGTTTCTATTTTTGGTTTGCTTCCCGATCGAACACGGCTCTCGTCGTGGACTCGTCCCTCCGCTGTCCATCGCCATCCTCGCCGCCTTCTCCGTCGGCGTCGCTAGCGAAGCTCATCCCACCTCCGCCGGAGCTCTCGAACAAAGCTCTGTTTTTTGTTTTTTTTTTTCCGCTCGTTGAGTCTCACCGCTGCCATCTTGTCCGTCACCTTCCGCCGTCAAGATCGCCGTCAACCCAAGCTGCCGCCGTCGAGACCCATCGCTGCCGGAGCTCAGCCCAGCCTCGCCGTCATCCTTCGTCGGCGTTCGAGCTCTACTCGAACTCTGTTTCTGGACGAAAGGCCCGAGCTTTGGCTCGGGCCAGTTTTTCTTTTTTTCTTTTAACTGAACCGGACCGGAACGGAACCGGTTCATATTTCTTTTCTCTTTTTTTCTTTATTAAGCAAAAACCCGTTGTATCGATCTCATCTATCCAATCTCATCGTGACGATTCTTCTCTTTAATTGTGCCTCTTTCGCATGCGATATTTCCAATCATCATAACTTTTTGTTCAGAACTTCGAATAGCGAACAGTCAGTGGCGTTGAAAAGCTGACTTTGTGTGAAGCTTAAATCAGTCCCATCAGAGATATGCAATAGAAGTTATTAATATTCAATCATTAGAGTCGCGTTTCACCCCATTTCTGCATTTTACTCTTGTTTCCTACAAAAACCAAAAACTATATTAAAGTAGTATTTATTCTAATCAAACACTAGCATAATAAAATGCATAATTCATGTATAGATCACACCCCCAAACCTTGATTTTGCTAGTCCCTAGCAAAACAAAACAAAATAAAATCAAACTAACTAAGGAAACTAATGCATAAAAGTAAACACCACTTTCGTAGGGAACACGATTGCATTGAGCGTATGCAATAAGCAGTTAAACCTCTAGGTGGCCCTAGTAGGACGAGTGTTGTTTCATGAGGGTTTGCAGCCATGCTACCCACAAACATGTATTTATTAATCTAATTAACCTAAGTGCAAAATCAAAGAAAAAATAAAACATTACAAAACACACAAACCTATTATCTCGACAAATGCAAAATACAATGCTTAATATAATTAACCACATCTACTTGGTTCATAATCAACAGGAATATAGAAGCCCTCAAATAGGTGGTTTTATTCCACACTTTCATCTTGGAAATTTCTGCTCAAATACAATATAGCGTGATAACATAAATAGTAGAAAGTGTAGAACATTGGAGCAATACATTCTAAATTTCTGTTTATACCGATCCAGTGTTACCCATTAACCAAAGAACATCAGAATCTACATAGTCATCGTAATCTTTAGGTTCATGATAGCACAGATCTGCGCGCCTCCTTCGGGTCCAACATTCTAGATTTGAGAGGATAATACACCACAGACTTTTTTTTTTCGTTAGAACTGTGTAAGGCCTGACCTCAAGATGCTTAGGTTTAGCAATGACTTAGGCTAATGACTCCCAGCCAGTTGGCTTAGGGCATTAGGTTTTAAGAGACCGCTTTGGGCCCGAGCATCAGCCTAAGTTAATCCTATAAAGTCAAGCAGCCCCTTTCTTTCATTTGTTTTTCTCTTTTTTCATTTTCACATTTTTTTTAGCATTCTTTTTTTTTTAGCATATGATTATTCTGTCCAAGCTGTATTATACTCTCAACCTATTTTCAGTTCCAATCCCTTGCCATAGCCAAGTAAATGGTCTATCATGATCTTTTAAGCTCAACAGATAATTACACATCATCCAATGACTATGACTAAAGACATCCCACTATAGATTAGCATTTAACTAATCTCTAGATGGTATTACTTTATGTACTAGTGTGTGTGAGTGAGTTTTCTTAGCTCAAGCACATGTTCCAAGAGGACTGTAATAGAAAGATATACTCATTTAAGTTCTCTATCCGCCAGTATACTTACTCACACTTCCAATGTAAATTAATCTCCTAAGAATTGTAACATGCATCATTACGGGATAAACTATCAAAACCTAACAAAAAAATACTAACAAACAACCTAAAAACTAATCAATTTTTTTTTCAATTTTCTCATTTTTTTTTGCATTTTTATATGCAAGCAATATTCCCTCCTCCAAACCTAATATGAATATTGTCCTCAATGTGAACAAAATATAGCATGACAATGAGCATATAAAAAAATCAAATAAAGGAGAGAATACATCTGAATACGTAGGTTGCCTCCCACCAAGCGCTAAGTTTAACGTCTTCAGCCAGACGAAACTCCATTAGTACAACTTATCCAGGGTCTTTCAATCCAACGTTCAGTCCATCTGTGGTCCTACTGCGCACATTAGGGTTAATGAAAGAAATAGCAATTGAATCAGTAGGACAAAACCATGGGGGTACACCATCCACCAGAGTATCAATCATATGAACTGCATAATAACAATCTGGCGGTGGATGTTGTTTTTGGGCATTAAAACCATTCAGTTTGACATTTAAATTTCCAAAAGACAATTTCAGCACCCCATCCCGACAATTTATAATAGCGTTGGACATCGCCAGGAATGGACATCCCAAAATTACTAGAATCTGACTACCAGTGTTCAGTACAGGTTGTGTATCTAGGACGATAAAGTCTACAGGAAAGAAAAATTTATCAACCTGTACCAGAACATCCTCAATAACACCATGTGGAGTTTTAATGGATCGATCTACAAGTTGTAGTGTTATGGCAATCGGTTTCAATTCTCCCAACCCAAGTTGCTCATACACAGAATAAGGCAATAAATTGACACTCGCCCCCAAATCTAACAATGCATTTTCCACAGTATGGTTCCCTATCACACATGAAATTGTTGGACATCCTGGGTCCTTATATTTCGGTGGAAGGTTATGTGTCAATAGAGAACTCACCTGCTCAGTAAGAAAGACCTTTTTAGTCACATTAGATTTAGCTTTTCGCTTTTGGGTACAAAGATCTTTCTGGAATTTGGCATAGGCAGGAACTTGTTTAATTGCATCTAACAAAGGGAGATTGACCTTAACCTGTTTAAACACCTCGAACATTTCCTCCATCTTTTGGTGGGATTTACTAAACGGGGAGGGTTTGTCTAGGAATTGTGGGTATGGGGCCCTAGGAATATAAGATCTCTCTTTCAGGGCCTCAAGTTGGTCATCCTGCTGGGTTTTAGAACTAACAGGAATGGCTTTGATTGAATTTTGTTCTCGTTCTAGCGCAGGAGCAATATTCTCACTCAAGGTACCTTGGGACAAGTCCTTAACCCTATTGTCGATTTGCCTCCCACTCCTCAGGGTAGTTATGGCTTGAACTTGCTCAGGAGGGTATTGGGAGGGCTGAACTGCATATTGACCTCTAGGATTTTGTTGGGGTTGGCAAGGCAAGGTTCCTGCTTCTTTACGGTTCATAGATTGGGCCAACTATCCTAATTGGGTCTCAATCTTGGCAATAGATTGTGTATGAGAATGGACCAACTAGGCTTGTGTTCTTAGCTCTGCTCTTATCTCCTTCTGTTCAGTTTTAATCTCGGTTAAGTGGGAGAGGAGCATTTGGCTCATTTAGCTCATTTGTTCTTCTAATGAAGGTTGCCTATTAGATTGGCCAAAGGGAGCCAGTGCGGGTTGGTTGGACTGGGGCTGGCTTTGAAATTCTGGTCTTAAGGCTGGATTGAAAGCTGGCCCCTGGTCAGGTTGTTTCCAGGCGAAATTGGGATGATTTTGCCACCCCGGGTTATAAGTATTTGAGTAGGGGTTATTGGCTCTAGGGTAAGTCTGTGCAAGGTTGACATGCTCCTGTACAAGGTCAGGATAGTGGGAGGTTGAGGGGCAGTCAACTATGGTGTGCATAGGGCTGGCACAGATGGCACAGGCATCTTGAGAGGTTGGGGTATATGGTGGTGTATGGGAGAAAAACCTGTCAAACCTCTCTGTAAGGGATGCCACTTGGTGTTCTAGGCTCGTGGTGGCTTTGACATCATATATGCCTCCCCTTGAGGCATTCCTACCAGGCATATAGCCTTCAGATCTATAGAGGGTGGCACTGTGTAGAGAGTTTTCGCTCAGGTCCTCTAGTAGATCCCAAGCATCATCAGGGGTTTTCTTCATGAATGTGCCTCCACAAGAGGCATTTATTAGGGTCTTATGCTGATCGCACACACCCTCATGAAATCTCTGTACTAATTGCCACTTGGGCACATCATGGTGGGGGCAGGACCGGAGTAGGGCTTTCATCCTCTCCCAGCTTTCATGGAATTGTTCATTAGGTAACTGGGTAAATGTGATGATTTCATGGCAGATCTTATTGGTCCGCCCCACAGGAAAGTATTTCTTGAAGAATTCGGCCTGAAGTTCCTCCTAAGTGGAAATGGAGTTATGCTCAAGGGAATATAGTCATTCCTTGGCCCTATCTTTTAAGGTGAAGGGGAACAACCTAAGGCGCACCTGGTCATCAGACAGTGTAAATTTAAAGGTTGTGTTAACCTCTATGAAATTTTGGAGATGCCTATAGGGGTTCTCATTTAATTGGCCATGGTAGGTGGGCAGCATCTAGATGATGTTGGGCTTAATTTCAAAATTAGCCACATTTTCTGGTAAGATTATGCAGGAGGGGGAGGTGTAGGTGGTAAGCCTGTAATAATCTTGTAGGGAATGGGCATGAGGCACTATTGGATTCTAGTTTAAGTCATTCCCACCCCCAAGGTTCATGTTATCTGCCATAGGATGGGTTTCAAAGATTGGGTTGCTGTGAGTTCTAAAGGCTCTAGACAGTCGCTCAGGATCAAGGTAAAAGGCCAGGTCGAGGTTCAGGGAATGACGACCATGCATGCACAATATAAAACAACAAAACCTGTAGCAATCCTAATAGCGATAACTAGCACGTCATGCAATCTCAAAAAGAAAATGGAAAACACCAAGCACCCAAATTTATCTAAAAGAGAAAGGATAAGAGAATGCAAACTATGGGAAGGGATGGCCCTTCCAACGTTGGCGAGGATTCCATATCTTCTCTTAATCCTACAACAGAAGAAGAATGCATTAAGCTACTGAAAAGAAATCTAATTTAAACTAGACTACTCTAAAACTAACTATGCTAAGAATTTAGTAAACTATTGTGCCATCCCTAGCAACGGCACCAAAAACTTGATCGTTTAAAATTAAACCCTTGCAAGTGCACAAGGCAATTGTACTACAGTGAGTATTAAAGGGTTCTCAAACCTCAGGGTCGGATGAATGATTTACTAAATTCAAGTGAAAGAAAGTTTGCAGTTAGATTTAATCTAAGAAAGCAATAAATTTAACTACTTTAAAATGGATTTTAACTAATATGGAGAAGTGTCAAGGCTTCGAATCCACCACACAATAAACCAGCTTATCGTCTCTCTCTTTTGAATAAATTCATAATTGGCTAGTATATTCCTCTTAGACATATACTTATCAATTCAGAATGTAGTGCTCTTCTCTCGGACGTAACACATAAGCAATTAAAATATAGAACTGTGATCTATCTCTCTCGAGCATAAACCAATGAAATCTTATTCCTTTATAACACCTTAGTCTACTTACGTTCCTCTCGGACACGCAAATATTCTTCGGATTGAAACTCACAAGAATTCACTCTAGCCTCTCTCGAGCACATAGAATAAACCTCAATAAATTAACAGTGATTCTATAATAAGATTCATACACCAATCAAGGTAAAATTAAGATTAAGATGAAAGAAAACGATACAACCAATTTACTCGGGTTTCATCTACGCCTTGGACAAGGATTTAGCTGGCTATCGGACAAGGAGAACGCTGTTGATTTGTCGGCATCATTGTGCACTATTCACCAAAAAATCACTGTTCACTGTTCACGGGTACTGTTCATGCACTATTCATCATCTTCCTCGCGCAGCCGTTTACTGTAGTAGCTTCAGAATCACCTCCTTTCTTCCCCCTTCTCTCCTCCGGCCGCCTGCTTCTTCTTCCCCCTCGTATTCCGGCGAAGCACTACCAGATTCCGGCGGAAACAGTACCGGAATCCCCTTGTTTTTCTCTCTTTTTTCCGGCTGAAACCACACCTGTAAGCTTTGAAATTTCTCCATTAAAGCTCTCCCCTTCTTTCCCCCGATCTGTTCTTCTTTTATAGACCTCCGCCAACTCCTTATTGACTTGAATCGAGCCCAAATCCGCGTCCCAATCGAAGATGAAATCAAATTTCTAGTTTGAATAGGAGTCGGGCTCTGTTTTCATTCCGTTTCTGTTTTTGGTTTGCTCCCCGATCGAACACGGCTCTCGTCGTGGACTCGTCTCCCCGCCGTCCATCGCCATCCTCGCCGCCTTCTCCGTCGGCGTCGCCAGCGAAGCTCGGCCCACCTCCGCCGGAGCTCTCGAACAAAGCTCTGTTTTTGGTTTTTTTTTCCGCTCGTCGAGTCTCGCCGCCGCCGTCTTGTCCGTCGCCTTCTGCCGTCAAGATCACCGCCAACCCAAGCTGCCGCCGTCGAGACCCATCGCCGCCGGATCTCAGCCCAGCCTCGCCGCCATCCTTCGCCGGCGTTCGAGCTCTGCTCGAACTCTGTTTCTGAACGAAAGGCCCGAGCTTTGGCTCGGGCCAGTTTTTCTTTTTTTTTTCTTTTAACTGAACCGGACCGGAACGGAACCGGTTCATATTTCTTTTCTCTTTTTTTTTTTTTATTAAACAAAAAACCATTGTATCGATCTCATCCATCCAATCTCATCGTGACGGTTCTTCTTTTTAATTGTGCCTCTTTCGCGTGCGATATTTCCAATAATCATAACTTTTTGCTCAGAACTCCGAATTGCGAACAGTCAGTGGCGTTGGAAATCTGACTTCGTGTACTTTAACATGAAGCTTAAATCAGTCCCATCAGAGATATACAATCGAAGTTATTAATATTCAATCATTAGAGTCGCGTTTCACCCTATTTCTACATTTTACTCTTGTTTCCTACAGAAACCAAAAAACTATATTAAAGTAGTATTTATTCTAATCAAACACTAGTAGAAACATAAGTTTAGGAGATAATAAAATACATAATTTATGTATAGATCACCACGCAACGCTGGTGTTTTTACAATTCTCTAGGGGGGAATCCAGCGTTGCACCCCCACCACAAGGAGGCTACAACAGTTGTAGTGAAATTCTTGAATGACTTGCTCTAAGCACAATTCAAAATCAAGGGAGCTAAGTAATGAAAGTTATCCTAAATAAAAAATGCACCCTTCCAACAGAATTCCATCGACTGTGGAATCTACGTAATGATATACGTGGCTCAATTGGCATCAGGTATAGCACAACCAATTTTTTATCATATGGCCATAACAATGTTATTTCTGCCTGTAATAGCTGCAGCTCTGCTTAGGAGAAAGATTGAGAAGAAATTTGACGACGACTCTCCTTGAGTAGGTTGCACGACTCACAGTCTATTACTTGTAATTGAAAATAAACAATACAAATTACAAAATGCACTTATAAGTTTATTCTATTCTATTCATGTACATGGTTTTCATATACACAATACATTTATAGGAAATACCAGTCAACATGTTTTTTATTAGTCGTATTATTGAACACACATGATATTATTGTATCGAGTCTGTATTTGAATGATCGTGTCTTGGAGGACATGACTCACTACCTTTTACTTATAATTGAAAATACACAAAATATAAATTGCAATATGTACGTTTAAATTTCTTCTATGATGTTCATATACACAATAATTAAGTAATCGTGTGATCGTGTCTTCGAGTACACGACTTTTCTCCTATTGTTTCATCAATGACAATATAGCACTGCCCTACTGTTCGAAGACATGATAGAACTACTATCGTGTATTTGTTATCGTGTCCTCGAATATTCGATTACACGATAGAACTGCTATCATGTATTCACATACGCGATGTAATCGAACCCACAACACAAGATCAATTATCGTGTAATTGAATCCATGATAGCAGTTCTAATGTGTATTCAAATACACGATAACACTACTATCGCGTGTTCGAGGACACAATAGCAGTGGTAGTAGTGCTATCGTGTGTTTAATAGGCACTTAATTCTTTGTTTAATTTACTATTATCTGTTATTGTTATCGTGTAGGATAGCACAATTATCGTGTAATCGAGTACATGATTGTAATTCTATTGTGTGTTAGGGCTTAATGGCCAGGTACTATGGAAAATGTCGGGTTTAAGGTTTTAGGGGGGCAAAATAGGAAGATCGTGTCCTGAAATCAGTCGTGTAAACCAGGCATAAGACCGAAAAAAACTAGGTAATATGGCATTTCGACCTCATTTGCCAGATAATATGGAAAAACTTCCTTTTTTTTCCCTAACCTTGTTTTCCTCTGTCCCCGTGAATGTACCCGTTGGCGTGAAGGCAACGGGCGTATGCCTCCTCAGCTTGTTCAGAATCCTAGCCTCGGTTATGACGACCTTCCTTGGCCTTCCCCCATCTCTTCGTCACTTAAACAGACTCATCAAAACATACTCTCTTTTTTTTGGCTAAGATCATCAAATGTGCATGGGGCCTTGGGTTTAGCTCATCTTATTACATGTAACGTGCTGAATTGATAAGGTACTCTATGATTTTCTTTGCTCATAATAATGGTGATTAATGTGTTTTTATCGTTTAATGTTGGTTAATGATCAATAATGCTCCTTGACCTAACACAATATGGTTTTTTTATGAACTAACCTAACACAATATGGTTGACAATGACTAAATATTTTGGCATTGCTCTTGTGAGATCGTTCGTCATTTTTGCGTTTAACATTTCTTATGGCTTTGTTTACTGCCTCATGTGATCTATTCCATATTCCTCCATAGAGAGGTAGCATGGTTGAACAAATGAAAGAGTGCTGATGTGGTGCGACCATTCCATTGGCCATTGCATCCCTTCTAAATTGTAATGCATAATTTCTGAAGCAACGAAAGAAATCCCGTGTTCCCTTAATCCAAATCATTTTCCATGGAGCTCATGGACATGTGGTGCACACTCTGGAAAGCATGCTTCCATGGATTGATCGCGTCCAGCAAACGGTGTTGCGTACTTAGCTTTTCATGCGCTATTGGGCAAATCTAAACTGATCAGCAAGAGAAGGAATTGATGCAACCAATCAAATCCACAAAATCATCCAAAATTGTTCCTTAAAAAAAGGATAAATTATCCAAAATAAATCACGTGTGCTGTTGATGATGTACTAGACATCCAAAATCTAGCAAAAAAAAGTGTTCCTAGACTTTTACTTCTGTCAATCCCATTTCATTTATGCAATACAATGAAAAATTTAAAGACACTAAATTAGATTAGTAATCAATTAGTTTCCCTGGGAAGGAGGGGCGGCTGGGGAGGAACCGGAGGACAAGCCCGGGGTCCTTTCCCAATACGACAAGCACAATTCCCCACTATCTCCCCTGTTCCACTTTCTTCTTCAGTTCTTCCCCTTCACTCTCCTCCGGCATTGAATCGACCAAAACCTGCTTCCCATTGACAGCCGGTTACCGGTTTCCGTTAGACTTCTCTTTCCTCCACAAGTGGTTTCTTTCTCCTCTAACGTGGGGGAACAGTTCGTGCGTCGTAGGATAAGCTGCTTTCAAGTTTTAATAGAATTACAGTGGCTAGCCAGGAGGAGCTCCATTAATGGCGAAGAGAAGGCCTTTTTTAGGCTGACTGGCTGAGGCAGAGCCAAGGAGGTTGTGGGGTGACCCTTTTGGTTTGTGGGTCTTTGTCGTTGAGGCAAATGGAGCGGGCTTTGACGGCTAGGCGGGTGCTGGAGCTTCTTCTGGTGCTGGTCTCTCTGTCATGTGCTGCCGGTGTGTCTCTTACCAAACAGAGGTTGGAAGTGCGGAAGCATCTCCGGCGGTTGAACAAGCCTCCCGTGAAGAGCATTAAGGTTCTCTACCTCAGTTCTTGACTGTCTTTTGGTTTTGATTTGTGTTGTTCTTTCTGTTGTTTTGTTTTGGTAAAGGTGCTATTTTTATCTTTCTTGATTGCTTCTTCATCCATTGCTCTCAGTCTTTGCTACTGTTTTCCATGACATGTAATTTCCTCTTCTGTTCTATTTATGCCCCTTCTTCTCCTTCAGGCTTCCAATAACATGCGCTATTTTAATTGAATATGCTACTTTGGATTGTTTTTCTTTGAGTTTTTTTCTGTACTTCTAAAACGATATGCATGGAGTATACTGTGAGGAAATCCTCCTGACTTGCATATTATGCTCAATAGGATTTGCTTTCCACTTCTGAGCTTTTGGACAAATTTGAATCTTGAAAGAGAGCCGTTGGGTTTCCATATTCTTGAGTTTTCCTCTTTTTTTTTTGGTAAACCAAAACCTCTTTGAAACGAGTTAAGTTCACACTTTTAATCAAACAAGTCTCTACTTCATCTTTAAAGAAGTTGCAACATGTAGTTTCACTTCATCTTCGTCGTTGAACACAAAAATCGCTTTCTCCGAATTGAATCATTTTCTGCCTTTTTTCATTTGGTTGTAAAAAGTTGTGTTTTTTCTAAGTTTTTCCGGGCTGATAATTAGAGTCCAGATGGGGATACAATCGACTGCGTCCATGTTTCTCATCAACCAGCTTTCGATCACCCTTTCCTGAAAAACCACACAATCCAGGTTCAGCTGTTTCTTCTTTTCCCGATTCTCCACCTTTTGTTTCCATGCTTTACATGGTGGGTGTCCTCAACTTTTTCTCATGCTC
This sequence comes from Houttuynia cordata, assembly GCA_039654745.1. Taxonomy (NCBI): domain Eukaryota; kingdom Viridiplantae; phylum Streptophyta; class Magnoliopsida; order Piperales; family Saururaceae; genus Houttuynia; species Houttuynia cordata. The sequence goes on along the minus strand of CM077502.1, from coordinate 57,293,593 downwards.
TGCTCATTCGTGTAGATGAAGCCTGCTCTCCACCCAGAAGGACTTTTTGGTGCTAGTAAAGTTGCTTCAACTTCTGAAGAAAAATCAAACACTATTTCCCAGCTTTGGCACTTGAACGGAAGGTGCCCTAAAAACACCATACCTGTTAGGAGGACTAAGAAAGAGGATTTGCTAAGAGCTAGCTCCGTGAAAAGATACGGGCGCAAGAAACAGAGAAGCATACCTAAGCCCAGGTCAGCTGATCCAGACCTGATAAATCAAAGTGGACATCAGGTAAGAGAGCTGAAACCCATAATAATTTGTGACTTCTTTGTTAATTTGTTCTCTTCTTTCAAACGCCGAAACGTTTTTGTTATTTTATTCTGGACAGCATGCGATCGCGTACGTGGAAGGAGATAAGTACTATGGAGCGAAAGCGACGATGAACGTTTGGCAGCCAAGAATTCAACAGGCAAATGAATTCAGCTTGTCTCAACTGTGGATACTTGGAGGCTCCTTTGGAGAAGATCTCAATAGTATTGAAGCTGGTTGGCAGGTACTCATATTATTCGAAATGCTTGTTATATAAGAACTAATATGGCTCATCATATCCGTCTCTCCTGATTGAGTTGCTCTGTTTTGATTGCTAAAACAGGTCAGCCCCGACCTCTATGGAGACAACAACACCAGGCTCTTCACTTACTGGACTGTAAGTCTTTATCTCCTATTGGAAAGTAGAGTCCTTATTTGAATTCCTTCTGAACATCCTACAAAGCATCCTACAACAGTTGCTTTGTTATGTACTTCACTTATTAGTGAAAAGCCACCTACAAATTTGTTAGCTTATTTTATTTGATTTCCATCATACATATAGTAACAGAATTGTTGTTTCTTCTGCTATTATTATAACAGAGTGATGCTTATCAAGCCACCGGATGTTACAACCTCCTCTGCTCAGGCTTCATACAGATCAACAGTGAAATAGCAATGGGTGCCAGCATATTCCCTGTTTCTGGATACCGGCATTCTCAATTTGATATCAGTATACTTGTCTGGAAGGTAAACAAATATATGCAGTAGATGAAGTGGACAAGATAGGAACAATAGATGAAGAGAATCTCTGACACCCACTCTCATTAATGCAATTTATTATACTTGCTTCGGTTGAAATCTTAATTTCTTTTAATACATCTACTGAAATCCATTGGCAGGATCCTAAAGAAGGTAACTGGTGGATGCAATTTGGAAATGATTATGTGCTGGGTTATTGGCCAGCCTTCCTCTTCTCTTATTTGGCCGACAGTGCGAGCATGATTGAGTGGGGTGGAGAGGTTGTGAATTCAGAACCTGATGGGATACATACTTCTTCTCAGATGGGCAGTGGCCATTTCCCTGAAGAAGGCTTTGGCAAGGCTAGCTATTTCCGAAATATTCAAATAGTTGATGGCTCCAATAACTTGAGAGCTCCCAAGGACATTGACACTTACACTGAGCAATCCAACTGCTATGATGTGCAAAATGGTGACAATGGTGATTGGGGTAATTACTTTTACTATGGAGGCCCGGGTAGAAACCCTAATTGCCCATAATAACTCTCTCTCTCCCTCGCTCTCCTAAATGTGTCTTGAACCTTGTCTTTAGTTTAAGAAGCTTGAGAAATAGGCCTTGTAATTTGTTCTGTTTACTCTTTTTTCCTTTTAGTTTTTCTCTTTGCTCCTTACTTGGAGTGATATGTTCAGTAATCTAATGAATGGATGAAATTTGGTATTGGGCATCTACAAACTCTATAATTGTCACTTATGATTAATTGGTTCATGTAAGATGAAACTATAAACGAACATATTTATCTTCCGGCTTCCAAGATTAGCCAGGTTTCAGAGCAAAGTACAGTCTGAAAAAAACAGACAAACGAAAAGGACAGCATGTGAGTGGATTAAACCTGCTTTGAATCTACCACGCATTAGTACTAGCACCGCTACCACCGACCATAATTTTATGGACAGCATAGTTCAAGTCCAACAATAACTGAGATAGATCTTTAATGAATATTCTTCATTTTTTTACTTTGACGATATTTTCCCCCAAAAAAATGCACGTATCACTAACAATTGTTCCTTCAATTTCAAGTGTGCAGCTGTTGGGACTTCTGGCAACTACATGGCACAGGCATTGGGAGGCAGTGCCACCCCATGAGCAGAGCCTCTTCATTGAATACAGAATCGAGATATGTGGTTAACGTCATAAGCCCATGATGCATCTCTGGCCAAGCTAAAAGCGATTTTGATTTTGGTTGTGGTGACCATACTCTCAGAGAAGAATGTATTTGCAAAAATGGACATTATTATAGTGCAACCAGACCCCCATTCCCAAGCAGGGGACTCAAGTTCATTGAAATCTTGTGGACCCTTAGTCTTTATAAGATCATTGCACCACTTCATTATGAATCCGTAGCCAATGCCAAAAAGTTGCTTCAGTGACTGGAGAAGAAAGATGTCATGTGGCTATAAATTGCACCATGGCCCCCGCCACAAGCTGTAATTTGTTTGTGGGTCATACTTTCCTTTGCCTTTAAACACAGAATGAAATGGACTGGTAGAGCATTGGGGTAATGAGGTTACTGAAAAAGCTTCAGAGGGTATTTACGTTGTCACGCTAAGACGAGCTCGTAGACAGCGATGGCTGAAAGAAACTAGCTTGTCTCTTGCCTCTAGGGGTCCACTATAAGGTGGCAATTGTTTATTGCCTTCTTCTTCTTCTTCTTCTTCCATTTTTTTGTCACCAATCTCCTTTCTATTGACTCACTATCGTTGGTGTCTTTTCTGTTGCGTTTACTAGAGATGGTGACTTCTTCTACTACTAAAAATCAACTCAACAAAGCCGGTGTTTTCCTCCAGAAAGTGATGCTCCCCAGGCCTGCGCCTGCAATATTAACCTCTGTTCTGCAAGACGCCTAATTTTCTGGCTACAGCAATTATCATTTATAAACGAGACAACTAGCCTTGGGCATGCATGACTGGTCTGGTGGGACTAGGGAGTAGAAGAGTATATGGTTCACTTTTTTTTCTAAAACAATCTGGTTGAAAACATTGAGAACTGAGCATGGTAAACAATTGGTCACTAGTAACTCCACGAACCAATTCCAAGTACTCCCTCTGGTCACTTTAATCGATACAGTTTTTTTTAAATAAACTCAATTTTTAGTGTATTTGAAAAAAAATGTATCAATTAAAAGTGACGGGAGGGAGTGCTTAGTATTAGAAAGGGTTGTCTTCTCCCATGTGATTCGACTCAAATATTGTGAACTATAGGTCTTATTATTGCACGTGGCCTCAAGGAGCAATCTGAATCATCTGATCATCCATTTTATAGTAGCAATCTTTTAGTAACAATGTAGTATGTGAAGTTACATTCCTTGTGCGGCTAGCTGAGGTGATCTCCTTCCAATTGGCCGACCGCGGCCTGCTGCCCTGGCTGGCCAGGGCCTTGTGGTTGTGGTTTGGTAGTGGGTTTCAGCCCCACGATGTTGCAGAGCGCTCGCACTCGCCGACGACGACTTCCATTCCCTCTCTTCCCACCTTTCTTCGTCCCCGCAGCCCTCGTCATCCACCTCCTGTTTCCCTCCATTTTTTTCCAGTGTTAAATAGCTGAAGATGCCCATCAGACTGCAAAATTGTATCTGGTTACCAATGAGCAATCAAGTGCTCTCAAGTCTCAACAACAACAGTACACTAGAAAAATCCGCACCCATCCTTTGCTATTATGCAGCATAGGTCCCCGGTTGCATGTCAAATACACAGGAAAGTGAGGAGTTATTTGCTCGTTATATGGAATTCAAAGTTTTTGTTCTCTAGCTACCCAGAAAAAAAAAATTCACCCCATTGCATGTGGAAAGTTGATTGCCCAAATATCATGGACCGAACTCAAGTAAAATGGTAAGGAAGCTCATGAAATAGTGATCATTTGATTCACCTATCCTCAAGTCTGACATGTTGACGGTCTTTAGTGAACCTCAAATGACATAATCTTCAGAACAAACTCCTCGTCAAGCGTCCGTCCATCTTTTATCTTATCAGCTCTCAATAAGAATGGTTATTTAGCAAAACAGAAAATTAGAATGGTTGCTCTATCGAAAACAAAAAGCATTTTTTTGCCGATGCTCGTATTTGTATGAAAAGCTGTCTGGTGAGTAGTGAGAAACCAGGCCCCCATGTAAGACCCAAAGAGGAGAGGGGAAGAACTCGCACGTATAGAAGCCCAAAATTCATTTTAGAGCCTACGACACACCAAAGGTCAAGCGTGTTTGATACTGTTCAGCACCTTTATCAATCGCCCAATTAGTGAAGCATATAAAACAAAAAATCGTTATCGATTCTCTTAATCCTGAACTATTTCTTTTATCGGATGTCTCCGATGAGACCCTGAACTATTTCTTTTGATTATTACTTCGCTTTTCTCTGCTAGACTGGCAGCGTTTTTATCTACCAGTCTTTATTCTTCCCTTTAATTTCTCCATCTCCAATTATAAAACGGGAGACTTTATGATCAGGCAGGAGAGTGTAAATCATAGTGATAAGGTCGATAATACTGAAAATATTAGCGGATTTGGGTAGTATAGTGTCATAATTCTACGTTATCATACAATCATCAACTCAATATTATTATATCAATATCATAAAATACAGGATTGTCAATTAGATAGCTACTGCTTAGCTAATTATCTCTCCAGACTCTATCTGATCCCAAAATCTCTCTTCTAAAAAGATAATTAATTAGGTGAATTTAAAGAAATCCTACTTCACAATTTCAAACTTTGATTCCGAAGAGTCTAAGAACCCAGGCTATCTCTACTTTTGCGTGCAATATGCACTAAATTTCTTTGTTAGCATCGCACTGACTAAAACATGTAAGAACTAAAAATTACTTTAGATTAAGAAAAGTTACCAGTAGCCATTGAAGAAGATGAGGCCTCAACTATAATCACCTTTTTAATCGCGTAATGGAGTTACACGTTACGACTCAATCGATTTTTCTAGCTGAACATGACTAATAATTTTTCATAAACAGACGTCTAACTGCCGCATTAGGGCTGTCATTAGCATCCATGCTGCTGCTTTCACGTCGCTCACTCTCTGCCAGTTTGGTGTGGTGGCCATGAATATGATAGCCATGAAAATATCAGCCTTCCAAACCCGCCCATCATCTTCTTGATTCCTGAGCAAGGAAGATGACAGGTAAGCTAACATGCTACCACTCACTTCCATGCCCCACATCGCAATTGCCCTTTTTCCCATTGGCGTGTGAGAAAATCAAACCACCACCAATTCTAATTCCAAAGAAAGACATCCAACCAGGCCATGTGCCTCTACCCAGTCAAAGCATATGCTTAAACAGTTGGCTTGTCAATTATCATTGGCCCGACCCATCGTCTAGAAGGGACCTATATTGCCCAATGCGAAACATGAGTTTTAATTTTATGATTAAGACTTCTAGTCAGGCTTATTAAGGAAAATGATGCATTTTGACAGAGTTACGAGATAGGTTACCAAACCTGAGACTAGCTTAGGTACCCATGTTAGGAATATGTCAATTTCATTAGTTGGGCAGCATGTTTCAGATGCTTCCATTGCAGTATCTAGGACTGAATCAGCGAAAATCATAGGAGTAGTAAAAACCAGCATCAGGAGGTTGGACTAGGTCTTAATTTTGCTCACATTTACTTAATTCCTGGCTTTTTAATCTCTCTATTTGTTTCTTGTGAGCTGTTAACTCACCAGGGAAGTGGCCTTCCAGAAGCCAGTCTGTCAATCACGTGTAACGCCAACGACTTTGTTCCCATTCCTAAACATCATTTTCATCTTGCTGCTACTTTTGCATTTCTCACCCACAAAATTAATGCAACATTCTTCCCTGACTTTGAAATGTCTAGCATTTTAGTTCCTATTCTACTTTTTATGAAGAGGAAACTATTACAATGGCAAATGGAGATTAAGCATTACATTACTCCACATGAATCAATCCACACAACAAGTTTAGACTACATGAATTAGAAGAGCAAATTCATCATCTTTAAAAGAAGGCTAAGAAAAAATTTATAATAGAATCCATATAAACAATAACATGATCACAAATCAAATCATATCACCACCACCCAGCTCCCAACCCCAATCACATTTAAATTACAATCAACAGGGGAGAAAAAAAAGAATTATAAAATTTAACAGCACCAAAAAAAAGAAGAAAAACTCTGTCCCCGTCCGAGATGGTAAAAGTGAGGCTCATGGGGACATCCTCGTCAATAACAAATGTAAATCTGTAAACAGGTGAGGAATGGCCGGATCAATGCGCTCAGTAGAAGAAGAGGCCAAAGACAAAGGCGGCAAGGGAGGCGAAGACGGTGGGAACGATGGACGCAGCGTCGGAAGCCGGGCTGGGAGCCGGGGCGTCGGCTGCGGCAACCTTCTCGACCATGGAAGCGGCCAAGACGAAGGCCATGAGGACGACGGTGAAGAGTTTGAGGTTCAATGCCTCCATTCCTTGGTTTAGAATGTGAGAACCTAAGCAAGGAGGCAAAGAGGCAATTATGAACAAAGAGGAGAGCTGGTGATGGTGGTCAAGTGGGAGGAGGAGGGAAGGTGAAGGGTTTTGATTTATAGGGGAAAGGTGGTGGCGGTGGTTGGAGAGGGGGCAGGAAGGGCAGCCTGCCCGGCCCAACGGACATGCTGAACTAGCTTTCGTTTTGCTTTTCCTTTTTTTGCTTTGTTTGGGAGCTTTGTTCTGGTTGTTGACAGGGTGTCTGATGCTAGGTGCCATCCAGCTGTGTGGTGTCCTACCTCCGACCACTTAAAAAAACAGCCCTTTCTTCTCCTACTTCCAGCTTCTAGTCTTCTTGTATCTAGTTTAATCCTGTCGAGGTTAGGCTGGAATCATTCTGTAAATGTAGCAAGTACTGAACCAATTAATCGACCTCTACGGCTCTACTTACTGTTGACATCTTGTAATGTCGATTTCCAACATGTGGCTGTCGTATTTTGGTGTACTGGTGCAATCAGATCTTTTCGTGGATGACCAATATACATGGAAAATCGTCTCGCTGATATATCGGCGATATATCGTCAATATATCGGTATCGGACTGATGTAGACACGGCATCTACAACGGAGAAGAACGAGACTAAACTAGAACAAAATAAATAAACTTAAACTAATCTGTGATTCTCATTGATAATCCCGTTTTGGCCATAGGCCTTAAATATATAAAGAGTAAAAATATCATAATCCTAATAGAAGTAGTAAATCCTAACTAGGAAATTATATTAAAGAAGGAATCCTATTCCTAATAGAAGTAAGAAAGGCTAATTGAGTTCATAACATTCCACCACGCTCCGCATCGTCTTGTCCTCAAGACGACCAACTCAGATACTGCTCCAAAAAATCATCCTCGCGCATCCAAGCAGCATCTTCAGGAGCACGGTGTAACCATGCAATGAGAACTTCAGTAATAACACGCCCGCGATGACGAATACGGCGACGCTCAAGGATAGCATGAGGCACTGGGCGAGACTCATCAAACGGCAACGGTGGTGGAACAGGCTGCGGAAGAGCAGAAGGATCACCCATAAACTTCCTGAGTCGAGAAACATGAAACACCTGATGAACCTGAGCCTCAGGAGGTAACTGTAAGCGATATGCGACTGGACCAATACGCTCAACAATAGGATATGGGCCATGGAAGCGATGAGAAAGCTTCTCATTGCTTGGTTTATGTATCGAAGTCTGCCGATAAGGCTGGTGGTGAAGATAGACAAGATCGCCAACCTCAAACGCACGATCGACATGGTGCCTATCATAAACTTGGTGCATGCGATTCTGGGAGGCTACCAAGTTAAGGCGAAGCTGGCGCAACACCTCATCTCGAGTCTGAAGGGTAGTGTCTACCTCAGCTATAGAAGAGCGAAGACGCACATAGTGAAGCACTGTAGGGGGTGGTCTACCATAAACAATTTAGAACGGTGTATAACCCGCTGATGTATGGAACGCAGTGTTATAAGACCACTCCACCCAAGGAAGAAAAGATAACCAAGTGCGGGGCCTATCTCCGGCAAAACACCGTAAATACTGCTCAAGGCAACGGTTAACCACCTCAGTTTGTCCATCCGTTTGAGGGTGATAAGAAGAACTCATGCGAAACGTAGTGCGCTGTAAACGGAAGTACTCTTGCCAAAAGGAAGAGAGAAACACCTTGTCACGATCACAAACAATAGACTTTGGCATCCCATGGAGACGAGCGATATCACGGACAAAAAGTTCAGCAACACTCTTAGCCATATAGGGATGGGAAAGAGCAGAAAAATGTGCATACTTGGATAGCCGATCAACCACCACAAGCACAACTGATTTACCTTGAACTGTAGGCAAACCCTCTATAAAATCCATACTAATATCCTCCCATACCCGTTCAGGAAGAGGCAATGGCTGGAGAAGGCCAGAGGGGGTGGTAGAATCACTCTTAGCACGCTGACACACCTCGCACCGGGCCACAAAAAGTTGTACGGAACGTTTGAGACCACGCCAGGCAAAATTTTGAGAGACCCGTTTATAAGTACGAAAAACCCCTTCATGGCCAGCTGGTGGAGTAGAATGGAAAAGATGAAGAATATCCACGGGGAGCTTCTCAGAGTTAGGCACCCATAGCCGCCCATGCCAGAACACACGACCATCCTGCAAAATATATCCTGGAGAAGAAGAAGGGTTGGCCTGCAGGCGGGAAATAAGATCACCCATATCAGAGTCCACCAAATAAGCAGCCCGCAACTCGTCCAGAAAAGGAAAAATAGGAGTGGAAAGGGCATGGAGGGAAGAATCCTCAAACTGTCGAGATAAGGCATCTGCAGCGCGGTTCTCAGAACCCCGCTTATAGATCATCTCATAATCATATCCCAGCAATTTGGAGACCCAACATTGTTGCGCGGGAGTAGCCACTCGCTGATCCAAGAAGTACTTGAGCGGTTGGTGATCAGTCCGAATAATGAAGTGACGACCTAAGAGGTAGGGGCGCCACTTAGTCACTGCATGGACAATAGCAAGCATCTCACGCTCATAAGCAGATAGAAGTAAAGACCGTCCTGACAAAGCCTTGCTGAAAAAGGCAATAGGACGCTCATCCTGCATAAGAACGGTGCCAAGACCAACATCTGATGCATCACTCTCAACAACAAAGGTCTTTACAAAATTCGGTAAGGCAAGTACAGGGGCAGAAATAAGCGTTGCTTTGAGTGCCTCAAAAGCGCGCTCAGCAGTGTCAGACCAACCAAATGCTCCCTTTTTCAACAACGCAGTCAAGGGTGCAACAATAGTGCCATAAGAGGAGATAAAATGCCTATAATAACCTGCAAGTCCCAGAAAACCACGTAATGCCCGTGGGGTAGAAGGTCGAGGCCAATCCTGAACTGCAACAATCTTGGTGGGATCCGTAGCCACACCATCGGCAGAAATAACATGCCCCAAATACTCAATCTGACGGCAACCAAAGGAACACTTTGAGCGCTTTAAGAAAAGACTATGCTCATGAAGGAGAGAGAAGACGGACCGTAAGTGCTCCAAATGGGTATCCCACGTAGGGCTATAAATGAGAATATCATCAAAAAATACCAGCACGAAGCGCCGTAGACAAGCCCTGAAAATATCATTCATCAAATACTGGAAGGTAGAAGGGGCATTAGTGAGGCCGAAGGGCATGACAAGAAACTCGTAATGGCCGTCATGTGTGCGGAACCCTGTCTTGGAAATATCGTCAGGGTGCATGCGAATCTGATAATAACCCGAACGGAGGTCCAGCTTCGAAAAGAACTGCGCATCGGCTAACTCATCAAGTAGCTCCTCAATAACTGGAATAGGGTACTTATCCTTAAGTGTCAAAAGATTAAGTGCTCTATAATCCACACAAAAGTGCTAAGTACCATCCTTCTTGCGAACAAGGAGGACTGGAGAGGAATAAGAAGACTGACTGGGACGAATAATGCCAGATGAAAGCATCTCGCGAACAAGTTGCTCAATCTCAGTCTTCTGAGCATGGGGGTAGCGATAAGGCCGCACATTGGCTGGAGGCGCACCTGGCTGGATAGGAATCCTGTGATCATAAGCACGAGGAGGAGGTAGTTGTTGTGACGCGTAAGGATCACAAGTACTGGAATTCGCAAAGAGGAGAAGAAGAGATTTGAGAGGGAAGGAATAGTTCTTAATATTGTATACCCAGAAGGAGGAAGACGTCCTCCTTATAAGGAAGGAGAGGCGCATCTTCCAAGACTGATTACAAGATGTGACTTTTCATATTCCTAGACTGACTCTTCATCTTCCTAGACTGATTACAACATTCCACCACGCTCCGCTGCAGCCTTGTCCTCAAGGCGTCCATGATGGAAATTGTGCCAGAAAGTCATCCTCGAGGAGCCAGGTTGCATCTTCTAATGGCTGACCCTGCCAAGCGACTAACACCTCCGTCACAATGCGGCCCAAACGACGAACACGGCGGCGATCGATAATAAATGCAGGGGGATGGAACTTCCGAAGCCGCTGGTTCAATGAGTGGAACAGGTGCAACGTTAGCCACAGAAAGGGGATCACCCATAAACTGACGGAGACGAGACACATGGAACACCGGATGTACCAAGGAGCCCGGTGGCAAAGCAAGACGATACGCCACCGGCCCAATGCGCTCAATCACTTCATAAGGTCCATGATAACGATGGGCCAGTTTGCTGTTGTCAATAGAAGCTAAGGAAGTTTGGCGCAAGGGCATAAGGGACACATAGACCAGTGAGCCCACCTGAAATACGCGATCAGTATGGTGGCGATCATAAACCTATTTCATACGATTCTGAGCCGATTGTAAGTTGCGCCGAAGTTGCCGCAACACCTCATCACGAGTTTGAAGCATATAATCCACTTCAGCAATAGCTGAACGATGGGGAACATAAGAAAGGACCGTCGGCGGAGGACGACCGTACACAACCTCGAAGGGAGTAAAGCCCGCACGAGTATGGTAGGCGGTGTTGTAGGCCCACTCAGCCCACGGTAGGAGCTGAAGCCAACAACGGGGTTGATCGCCCACGAAACACCTCAAATACTGCTCTAAACAGCGATTCACCACCTCCGTTTGCCCATCTGTCTGTGGATGGTAGGCTGTACTCATATGTAATTGCGTACCTTGGAGAGCAAAGAATTCACGCCAGAAATTAGACAAGAAGACACGGTCGCGTTCGGACACAATGGTCTTGGGCATACCATGGAGCTTAGCGACCTCGCGCACATAGACCTCTGCAACCGTACGAGCCGTAAAAGGATGGCTCAAGGCACAAAAGTGAGCATATTTCGATAGCCGGTCAACAACTACCAAGATGACAGATTTGCCCTGAACGAGTGGTAAAGCTTCAATGAAATCCATAGAAACATCCTCCCAAATATTAGCCGGAATAGGTAATGGCTGAAGAAGGCCGGCAGGAGACGTGGTCATGGACTTGGAACGTTGGCAAATATCACAAGTGGATACATAATCCTGCACGGCACTACGTACCCCTTTCCACAGAAAACTCTGGCTCACCCTCTTATATGTGCGAAATGATCCCTCATGGCCTGCACTGGGTGTGTCATGGAAATGTGAAATGATGCGTCGACGCAAGTCAGCATAATTGGGCACCCACAAGCGATCCTTCCAAAATAACAGGTTATGCCGCCACACATAGGGGGGTTCAGCGGCTGGTTGAGCTTGGATACGACGGACCAACTCCTTGGTGGGCGGGTCCTCCGCGTATGCTTGTTGAAGGTCTGAAATGAACGGACAAGTGGGGCCGGATAAGACCATACAAGAGTCTGGCATGGGCCGTCGAGAGAGTGCATCTGCAACAGTGTTCTCGGCTCCTTTCTTATAAATAATCTCATAATCACAACCCAACAGCTTGCAGACCCATCGTTGCTGGGCCGGAGTAGACACCCTTTGCTCTAAGAAATATTTCAGAGGTTGATGGTCGGTCCGTATGGTAAACCGCCGGCCCAACAGATATGGGTTCCATTTGGTCACAGCATGAATAATGGCTAACATCTCCCGTTCATAGGCCGATAAGAAAAGAGTGCGGCCCGACAAAGCTTTGCTCAGAAAGGCAATTGGACGGTCCTGTTGCAAGAGGACGGCCCCAAGACCATTACCAGAAGCATCAGTCTCCACCACAAACGGAAGATTGAAGTTAGGAAGTCCCAATACTGGCGCATGGGCCATAGCCTGTTTGAGTCGGTCGAAGGCCATTTGTGCCTCATTGGTCCAGTTGAAGGCACCCTTCTTTAACAAAGCCGTGAGTGGTGCTGCAATAGTTCCATAGTGACTAATAAAACGGCGATAATAGCCCGTCAGCCCTAAGAAGCCGCGCAACGCCTTGACGCTCTTGGGAGCCGGCCAGGATAACATGGTGGCTACTTTGGAAGGGTCTGTGGCGACACCGTCACATGAGATGATATGACCAAGGTATTCCACCTGAGAACTGCCAAACGAACACTTCGAACGTTTTAGAAATAAAGAATTAGCTCTTAGGAGCGAGAAGACCGACCTGAGGTGACCCAAATGCTCCTCCCAAGTTCAGCTGTAGATAAGAATGTCGTCGAAGAATACCAATACAAACTGTCGGAGAAATGGCCGGAAAATGTCATTCATCAAACTCTGGAAAGTGGCGGGGGCATTGGTCAGCCCAAATGGCATTACCAAAAATTCGAAGTGGCCATCATGGGTCCGGAACGCAGTTTTGTGCGCATCCGAAACCTGCATCCTGATTTGGTGATACCCAGAACGCAAGTCAAGCTTGCTAAAGACCTGTGCGCTTGCTAATTCGTCAAGCAATTCTTCAATCACCGGAATGGGGTATTTGTCTTTGACGGTAATAGCATTCAGGGCGCGATAATCCACGCAGAAGCGCCAGGTGCCGTCTTTCTTACGCACAAGCAAAACTGGTGAAGAAAAGGAACTGTTGCTGGGACGAATAATACCTGTGGTCAGCATATCTCCCACCAGCCGCTCGATCTCAGCCTTCTGAATGTGGGGGTAGCGGTATGGCTGGATGTTCGTCGGCTAAGCCCCTGGAACCAGAGGAATGTGATGGTCATGGGCCCGCTGGGGAGGAAGGCCGGTGGGCTCAAAGAAGATATCCGCATGTTCCTCAAGGAGTATACGCATGTCCGGAGGAAGTTCCCCTTGCTCCACATCCCCCATTGATCGCTGTTGTAAAAACATACCTTGAGGTGTCATTGACCGAAGAAATTTATATTGCAGCTGAGAAATGCTACACTACTCATATTCTTAAAGCTACCAGTTGTCCAATATATGGCACATATCACCAGACCAAGGGCAACCACGATTCTCATCATTCCTTTGAGGGACATAGCCCAACGCTCAACCCCTGGCACCATGTTTTTGCTAAGATTAGAGAAGTACTTCACACTGTGACCTGAGAAGATAAGGGCTATATGATGCGGACATCTAAGAAATTACCTTTATTTAGTAGTTTCCTATTTTAGTAGAATTCTATTATACTCAGAATTGCTCTTTTAATTGAGTCCTTGTTTAAGCATGTTACTTTATTTAGGAGAGAAGATTTTCATCCCGTTTTTAATTAAGGTAGGTCCTTGATTGGCTTGTAACTTTCCTTTTCACAAATATACTGTAAGCCTATTTAAAGGCATGATCATCAATGAAACTAAGTGGCCGTGGGCTCCAGGCCCCTCGCCCTCCGCGCTTCTGACGATCCAATTTCTCTTCCTCAATTCGGGCATGCCGCACCACATCCCGCATTATGTGGCAAGGAAAATGGCGCATTTCATCCGCTATCTCAAGCTTCAATCCACGCTTGAATGTGCCGACTAATGCCGCCACCGGTCAGTCCGGTAACCTGTTAGCAATTTTCATGAATTCCGAGTAATATGCTCTTACCGAAGTTGTTTGTTTCAAGGTGGACAGCATCTCATTGAAGTCTTGGAACTTGTTCGGTTCGAATTGAATACACAGTTCGTCAGAGAAAGACACCCATGTGGGAAAGCGGATCTCCTTTTCGAACGCTTGATACCATATGGAGGCATCACCATCCAGGTGGAACGCTGCCACTCGTAAGTGTTCCTCATCCGAGTAGGTGCCTTGGTAGGAGAAAAATTTGTCAGCTTTATAGAGCCATTCAACAGGGTTGTCTTCTCCATTGTACCGAGGAAACTGCAAGCGAGCCAATCGGGGCTCGGCGCTGTTCCGTTGGCCTCCGCGAGGCATCTGGGGTTCGTCCCAAGCATCGTCCAGCTCGTCATGCAAGGCCCGGTCACAGTTGTTCATTGTAGCATTTCGTCGAACACCTTGCGTATCCCTTGTGGTGGCGCTCTGGCACCCTCCGTCGGCGTTGGAGTTGAGTGAGCCCAACTGAATCCCATAAGGTAGGGACTGTCCGCTGGCCTTGCCGAGCAGAGAGGCTCCCATGCCAGGGAATCCATCTTGGCGGCTGGAGCTGCCCATCTCTCGTGGTGGTGGAGTCACGGCGGCTGATTTAAGCGGCTGAGAAGGAGCCTGAGCAAGCTTAATCTCCCGGAGCTCCTTTTGAATCTCCGTTAGGACGGACAGCAAGGCAGCCTGGGTAGGATCGGGATTAGCTTTTGGGTTCGCAGGATCCTTGGCGATCTCCGGCTCCGGTGGAGCTTCTTGAGTCATTGTGGGTGGCTTGCGAGGAGGCATGAATTCCCGTGGATCAACGCTCTGATACCAATGTTGTGACCCGTAAGGATCACAAGTATTGGAATTCGCAAAGAGGAGAAGAAGAGATTTGAGAGGGAAGGAATAGTTCTTAATATTGCATACCCAGAAGGAGGAAGACGTCCTCCTTATAAGGAAGGAGAGGCGCATCTTCCAAGACTGATTACAAGATGTGACTTTTCATATTCCTAGACTGACTCTTCATCTTCCTAGACTGATTACAACATTCCTGACCTTTCATATTCCTAGACTGACTCTTCATCTTCCTAGACTGATTACAACAGTAGTCCACGAGGCTCCTCAAAAAGAGCATGATGCTCCTCAAGTAAGGTGGCCAAATCCGGTGAAATAGTCATGGAGTCAGGAACATCAGCTACCGGGCGGTGCTGCAACAAGTAGCCAGAACATTGATAATGACAAAGTATTGCTGCAGATTCTGCAGATTGAAGACGACCCGGTGGTTGAGCAGTAATACGGACCAGATTTCCCTCATAAGTAAAATCCATCGTCATATGTCGAAAATCCCAAGAAACAGGGCCCAAAGCCTCAAACCATTGAACACCGAGGACCACATCAGCCCCCTTGGTGGGAAGCAAGTATAAGTCCATAATATAAGATTGGCCCTGTAACTGCAAAGCAATGTTAGAGCAAACACCAGAACTCTTGAGACGATTTCCATCACCAATCAGCACATCAAAAGTCGCAGAGTCCTGGATAGGGTAGCCCAGACGGCGAGCAACACGGTCATTAACAAAATTGTGGGTACTACCACTATCAATCAAAACTGAAACCGGTTATTTTTTAATCAACCCTTTGACGCACATAGTACGTGGAGTAAAGGTACCAGAAAAAGCCTGCAACGTAATCTCCATCTCACAAGCCTCAATAGGGGTCAAATCCTCCTCAATAATAGTAGCACACGCGTCATCCTCATACACAAACTGATACACTGATACCACTTAATCTCGATTTTTTAAAATTTTCTAAATATCGGCGATATATCGCTGATATATCGGTCTCGGTATTTTTTGAATTAAAAAATAATTTTTTTAAAAAAAAAATTTTTCAAATTTTTTGAAAAAAAAAACTTTCATGTTTGTTTTCTATCCTAATATGCATTTTTATGCATATTTTGAAATGTATTCTTTGTTTAAATTAGTATAACTCATTTTACAAGTTAGATTGTGAAAATATATGGTAAAAACTAGTTTTTAACGACCGATATTTTTTTACACAATATCTCCGATATATCTCCGATATATCTCCGATATTTCGTCTCTTTGGCCGACCGATATTTTACCGATATTCGATACGACATTCCATGCCTAAATAATGTGTGAAGATATTCAGGTGCACGTCATGGTTCCCATGTCCCAATCTTTTCACCGGCTAATGCCCACATAATACCCCAAAAAATAGTCCTGCAACTATTAAAAACTAACCAATCAACTTCTTGTACTAATAGTGCAATGCCAGGATTGGACCTACCATGTGAGTCTTGCATAGATGTGACACCTGGCTCGACTATGTTGGTGACCCCCTGAATACAAGATATAATTTCATTTGGGTCTACACTATAAGATTCGAAGCAACCTAATGCTGATGTATCACACCAATGCATCACTGGGACATTAATTAACTTTTGTTTTAGTATCTTACAACGGGACCCATGTGAGGCATAGTCCTTTTAAATGAATACTTTTGGGGCAATGACAATTTCCTTTAGCAACTGCCATTTGATCTTTTATTATTTAATGTCTACTTTTTTTCATTCTATCAAGATTGGTTTAAATGTGATTTTCAGCTCATGCATGAAATACAACTGCACCAGCTCGTTGCTCCATTTTCATTCACCACCACCATTTGATTGGCTCACAATCATGAGTAAGGAATGGCATGGCATGAACGGGGAAGCGAGTGAAGGCTGTCACAGGGTAGCGATAACCCCACGTTTTTGCTACATGATTTCCAATTTGCGGCCATGCGTGAACCTCTGGAACGTTCAGTACGAAGCTGCAAAGATGTTGCGATGGAGAAGAGAAGCACAATACATGAAAACGAAAGCAGGCATGTTGCCACAAAAAAGGGGGACTAGTATGACCGAATCAACCAAAAGTTCAAAAGAAAGTGTAAAAAAAAAGAGATTAAAAGGTCGCCTGGGTGAATGAGGGGACGAAGGACCAACATGTATTTCGTGTGCGAACAGTCTTTGTCATCACGGTAAACAGCTATGTTTCAAAAAAATTGTTCGATTCTTTGTTGTTTTGATTTTATGGGCTACTGAATTTCAAATGAGCCACAACAGCAAATATGGCAGTAGCCAGTACCACCACCATCATCCCTTCGGCACCGTTTCAACACCTTCTTCCTGCCCAGCCCAGGACCCAAACCCTGTCATCAACTCTCTCTTACCAGGCGATAGGGGATGCAGTATGACGCCCAGAATGTCCATGCACATCTCCTTAAAGCGGGGCTTCTGCCGCTCCTCTACATTTTCAACGCTCTCATTGATAAGTATGCTAAATCGGGCCGGATTTGTTATGGCCACCGGATGTTCGATGAAATGCCCGAAAGAAATCTACTATCCAGGACTTCGTTGGTGTCGAGGTATGCGCATCTGGGGAGCACAAGTGAGGCTGTGGAGATTTTTATTCGGATGCTGGAAGCTGGGTACTTGCTCAATGAGTTTGCCTTTGGTATTGTTCTTCAATCATGCGAGGATGCTGGGGACATTCTATCAAACACCCAGATTCTCTGGTAGAATCAAAAGCCCTAGATTTCCTTAGATTCTTCTTCTTCTACGTAAAGCATTTGCAACCAAATGCACCATAATACTGGTCATTTTTAATAGGTACTATTTTTTATTTGGAAAAGAAAGATAATTATTAAAAATGACATTATGCAATAACCAATGTGTCAGTTTGGGTGTCTTCATTGTTGTCTCACGAGAAGTTATTACCTGCGCGCCGCGCATGGTAACAGTGTGCTCATCACCAATGGGTGATGAGCACGTCTCCCCTGCTTGTAATGATTGATCATCACCCATTGGTGATGAGCACACTGTTCCCCTGCGCGGCGCGTAGCCAATAATTTTCCGTTGTCTCACTCATTCTCACTTCAAGAATTGATCACTCATTCTCAGTGCACACCAGCGAAATGCACCAACAGCATGACCCATGAAATGGCAATCATGATGTTAATACTTACTACTTGCCAACATCATTATTCTTGATATTATACAAGAAATAAGATTTGACCGGTTCAACCCCATAGGCATATGTATATGTTCGTTTTTCGCCAAAATATTCATCTAGACAAGAAATCTGAGATTTGCACCGTAGAAATTAGAGTAAATTGACTTTAAAATACCAAACTGCCTAGTGGCAAAAAAATTTGGCATTTTTGCATCCTTTGAACACCACAGCTTTTTCGAACCTGAGCAAAACCTTTCCCGCTTGCACCCATACATAGACGTTCACTGGCCTATATATGTTCCATGCCTAAGCATAAGAGGAGAAGAGGAAGGAGAAGAGGAAGTTGATCAATAAAGAAGAAAACGTACAAAAGAAAAGGTGTTTGTCGCCCTTCTCATCTCGATGGTGATGGTGGCCAGCTGCATGCCGGCTAGCAGCGCCAGCTGCTGCAACGTGTGCTTACGCTTCTGCTTCGAGAACGAGGGAAAATGCGAGAGAGAGTGCTCTATTGTTTGTGTTCTTGGCCAGCTGGAGGCCTCGGGCCATTAACACCCTCTTCTTCCTCTTGTCTCCCTCGCAGAGTAATCAGGAAGCGGAGGATGGTGCAGGTGCTCTTGTTTCTTTTTTTGTTTTAAGAGTATGTTTAATTATGACTTAAAATTGTAAATAAGGAAGTGCTCTCAATCCTGGGCGCGCATAGGAAGATGAAATCCTTTGTGCATTAATGACTTCGAGCTAATGACGATTTTTCATCTGCAACTTGACAGCCATTTGTTGTTTTTCTAATTTTTTTATGCGTGTCTTGTTGGAAGGTTCTTTAATGGTGCTGATAAATATTTGCAGTAAACTTCTAACTAAATGAAACAATTCAACATGTATGAGAAGATTCTAATCAAGCTTGAGTCTTGATATTAGTGCTGAAAGCAAGGGATTCCGTATCGGATATTGGTAAAATATCGGTCGACCTAAGAGAAAAATATCGGAGATATTGTGTAAATAAATATCAATTGTTGAAAACAACTTTTTACTATATATTTTCACAATTTAATTTTTAAAATAAGTTATACTAATTTAGACAAAGTATAGATTTTAAAATATGCATAAAAATGCATATTAGGATGAGAAACAAATGAGAAAGTTGTTTTTTTCCTTTTTTTTCAAAAAAAAAATTCCCAAATTTTTTAAAAATATTTTTTTAAAAACAATGGCTATGTTGGCGATATTTTAAAAAATTTAAAAAAATGATATTGACTCGTATCGATTTATCGAGTTGGCCCCGATATCAATATATCGGCGATATATCGCCGATACGGAATTCCTTGGTTGAAAGTGCTCTTTAGTCCTAGAGGGGGTGAATAGGACTACCACTTAAAATCTCTCACTTTATTTTACTAACAGATAATGTTAATTTAAACAAACATTCAGTGCAACATTATCTCATTAGAAAGTAATTAGAAGTGCACGAGTGAGAGAGACTTAAGTTGTGTAGAATGTATGTGTGTGTGTAACAATATGCAAGACGGGCAAACACAAGCAATCACACAAAGATTTATAATAGTTCGTCACTAAGGAACTCACTTCAATGGGTACGTCCACTCTCGGAGCACCTAATCCAATGAACCTCCGACATCCACTAAGTGAGGGTTTTTAACTCAAGCACAACATCATACACTTACCGGTTTTGCTTGGATCACCGAGAACCACAATCCACACTCACTATGGGTCACATTGACCCAACTCTCTCAAAAGAGTGGTTCACCCCATCTAATACATATAAAGAAGAGATTTAAGAGTACTTACTCTAGGGTGGAGGAGTGACTAGAGTACATACCCTTGAAGGGAGGATGTGAGATATCCTACACGTTTTGCTCAAATTAGTCTTGAGCTAATGACATTCCATTGTCCATCCTTGGATTCAACTCATGATGCTCCGAAATTATAGAGGCTTTTTGGACAAGGAATTTGTTTCTCTAAGAATTTTCCTATGGGATTAAATGAAACTATAGTGAAGGATACTTTGAACTACTCTCAAGGGTCAAGAGTATGAACTCATCGAATCATTAACGAGGGACCGGAGAGTTGATCAAAGTAACTAAGACCTTTGAGAGGATTTGCAAGTCTTTGGTTCAAGGTCAAGTGAGGTTTTTGGTTTCCAAATGGTGATTCTAAATGCTCCAAGAAGCCATGATCCAAGATTATTTGAATCTTTTTCTAAGATTTCATAATAAGATCTTGAACCCCTTTCCAAGAAAGGAGAGGAAGAATAATGAAGAATACTCAAGGGTCTCTTATGATTTATAAAGAGAATAATAAGGCAAGAGGTTTTGGGGGAGATGACTTCCACCCATTTCTCCCAAGAGGGGTATTTATACAGGGAGAAGGAGGTGTATCAACACATCCTTGGGTGGATTCTTTATATTAACATACCCACGGGTGGATACCTGATGTCTACAAAATATAAACATTTTATATGCCTTTCTACCTATATGTTAATCGTAATTTTGGTTGAAAGTAAGGATTATTAATGGTAATTCATGTTAGGTGAGTAATTACGAGATTAATAACTAAATGCGCTTAATTGATTAATTTAGATGCGTTAATTGGGTTTAATGGATTTACAATTTATAATGCATCTAAATTATATTTAATTTTATTTATGTAGGCGAAAGAGTTTCAAATGCAGATCGTCATGAGTGAGTACGCACCAAACCGTTTCTGTGCTGAGATTGAAGATCCGATGGATGGAGTCGCTACGACGGGTTTTAAAGAAAAAAAAAAGAAGAAATGTAAACTGAACCGGCCGGTTCAGTTTCAGTTCGATTTAAAAAAAAGAAAGAAAGATAGCCCGAGCCAAAGCTCGGGCGTCTTTTTCTAAAAACAGAGCAGCGCTCGAGCTCTGCTCAAGCGCCGGCAAGCAAGATGGCTATCCCGGCGGCGATGGGTCTTGTGTTGGTGGAGGAGCTCGGCGGTTCTAGCCACGGCGACGATCGACGGCGGTTCTGACCATGGTGGTGATCGATGGAGGCCCGGTGAAGGATCGACGGCGGACTGAGCCATGGGAGAAACAGAGCCCTGTTCGAGCAAAGAGAAGACGTCGGTGACGGGGAAGATGAACGGCAGAGCCTGCGATCGAGCAGCGACGGAGATGGCGTGTTCGAGGAGGAGATTGAGTGAAGCTTGGCTGTGACAAGGACTCTTGGCTTGATAGAGGCGTGTTCACTTGGGAAGTTCGGAGATATGTTCAAGCCGAAATTGAGTGTTGGATTTCGATTTGGGATAACCCAATAGTCAGAAAGATTTGTTGAGGAGGACTCTTTCCATTTGCCTATAAAATCAGAAAAGATCGAAGCAGGGAGAGAGCTTGACGAGACCAGAGCTTTTACGAAGGAAAAATAGAGAGAAAAGGAAGAGATTTTCGGGCCGGAAAACAGACGCTTTGGGGGTGATTTTACCAGATTCCGGCAAGGCTTTGGTCAGAGGTGATGGAGGAGAGTCGATTGCTGGGAGAAAATGTAACACCCGAAAAATTTATGTGCTTACTAAAATTGATTGATCTAAAAATATTAAATTTTAATGCTTATTTTGCTATGTTTTGTAACTTTGGAGTTAAAGTATATGAAAAAAGCTTTCCAACGCCACTGACGGTGCACAAATTGGAGTTCGGAGCATAAAGTTATGTTAGTTTGAATTTTGGTATGCAGTTGGGGTATGCGATTGATCGCCGGGGTATGCGATCGATCTGACGGGATACGCGATTAATCGTCGGGGTACGCAATAGATCGCAGCGGCGGATTGAATACGGAAATTGCGTTTTAAGTGGATTTTTTTGATAAAAAGATACTAAATCCTAACCAAACTTGGAGATTAAGTTCATGAGGAGATTTTGGAGGATTTTAAGGATTCCTATTGGAGGAAAGAGTACATGTTAAGGAAGGATTTGCATAAGAGGTGGAAACTCTAAACTCTATATAAACCCATAAGAGGGGAGGGCTTGTGCGATTGATATCAAACCCTAGCTCTATAAATCTTGTACTTTTCTCCTTCCCATGTTCACCCTTCTCTCAAGCCTCTTCTTGGTGTGAGTCTTCAACCAAAGCTTGGAGTGGAGGCATCGCTACGAAGCAAAGAAGACGAACGACGCATAAAGGGCGAGACTTTTGTGAAACGAAAAGTAGGATGATTTTACCACTATTCTTTGTGATTTATTTCAATCATATAAATGTTTATGATTCAAGTTCTGATGTCAAATATGTGACCTTATTTGGGAATGAATATGTGTGATATTTCTATTCATGAGTTAATTATGATCATGCTCTTATATGTGAAGATGTAGGGGTTAATTGATATATGTTATATAACATAATAAAAGGGTATACTTTGGTAATTCCAGATAACCCTAAGATCTGTAATTGATCTAGGAGGGGAGTATAATTGTCTGTTAATAATATATTATCACCTATAATGTATTATTAAGTGAGATAATCGAGTTTAATGAAGAGTCTTAATCTCGGCTAGAACTGTTTTTGTGCTGACAATCTGTAGTAAATAATTCATAAGTAATTCAAATAAACTCGGAAAAATATGCCGTCTGTTGGGTTAGAAACTAGACTCAAAGGACTATATACATTAAAAATTTTAGAGAGTAGTTCAATCTGTTCTGATGCTGGGAAGAGCCAGAAATGAACTGATATTTAAAAATAGAATACTATAATTACGGTAAAAGTTGGAGAAACTTTAGCAAAACATTACCCTATGCTAGAATAAGTATACTATGAAAGTAATATGTGTTATACAAGATCTTCCAGAAAGAATTACAGCAGAATGGACTAAGTATAATACTTTAATATCATGGGCTAATGATGGGTAATTTGGTATTTAGCAAGTCCTATGTGTTTCATGGTTGATATTGACTAGACTGCGTTTTCAATTGGAAAACGAACCATCATTCCCTTTGACTAAAGTCTTAAACCTTGAAGTTTGGATCAATGTTTCTATGACCGAGTTGAGTATTGGAATAGTTCCACCTATGTTAAAGCAATGTGTGACACTTCTGTTGTTGACACTTTATTTTGATACTTCTATGGTTAGTTGTGTGACGATAGAGATTAAGTAATCTCATTGGTACTCCTTTAGTGAGTCAGACTTTTAAAAGAGTATCAAAATATTTGTTGTACTTCTTTCGTGAGCTAGTTATCAGAATGAATATGTTCTTCATAGAGGATACCTTTCCTTTGAGTAAATAGTTACATCAGAGATTCGTTATAAGAACCTTGTGAGACTTTGCCCAGGAGAGATAAACTAGTTTTTCAGGATGGGAGATGGGTAGTCTCAATAGTACCTGAGTAAAGACATTCGTAGTATGCTGGTAAAAGCCATAATAGACTCAGCCCAGTTGAGAGTTGTAGAATACTCAAAAGTACTTGGATTAAGATAAACTCAGCCCAGGTGAGAGCTAATGATACTCAATAGCCCCTGTGTTAAGAGAAACTCAGCCAGGGTGAGAGCTAATGATACTCAACAGCCCTTGTGTTAAGAGAAACTCAACCAGGGTGAGAGTATATGATACTTAACAGCCTCTGCGTTAAGGGAGATTCAGCTAGGGTGACAGTTAATAATACTCAAAAGCCCCTAAGTTAAGAAATTCAGCTAGGGAGAGAGTTAATAATACTCAAAAGCCCTTGAGTTAAGAAATTCAGCTAGGGAGAGAGTTAATAATACTCAAAAGCCCCTGAGTTAAAAGGCTCTGCTAGGATGAGAGTTAATAAGACTCAAAAGTCCCTGTATTAAGAGAGCATATCTTTGGACCCTTGTTAGGTTCCCGCCCAAAGAGAGGCATTCCATAAGTAATGATAGAGCCAATATTCTAGACATGACTGAGGGTTCCAAGGAGAGAATCTCTTGGATAGTCTGGCAAGAAACCACATAGAAGTGGTATATATGACAGTGAGAGTTGTAGCTCCATACACTTGTGATAGTTGAAGTCTCTGTGAATGATGTTTTTCTTATGCACTCTCAATGTTTGGATCATTGATTAATTATATTCACTCCATACATTCTAGATGTTTTGGAGTCTTAGTGACTGATGATGATTTCTGGTAATGCAATTCCTTATATTGGATATCGGTATTGCTGATTTGTCAGTTGTTGTTGAAATCTTATGCATTGTTATTTATTGTATATTTTGTGTTTGTGTGGGTTTTGCATCCTACTGGGTATTTCTTCGGAATACTCATACATCCTGTGATGCAGGCTTGGATAAAGATTAGATTTGGAGAACGTTGCAGCAGGTTGAAGTGGGGTAAAGGTAAGTTGTAACACGATTATTTATTTTTTCGTGTTGCATGCTACACGACTAGCCAATTTTCGTGTCGCATTCAACACGACTAGCTAATTCTTCATGTTGCATGCAACACGACTACCTAATTTTCGTGTCGCATTGAACACGACTAGCTCATTTTTCGTCTTGCATTCAACACAACTAGCTAATTTTTTGTATTGACTATTCATTCTTTTGTGTTGAATTCAACACGACTATGTTATATTCCTTGCTGCTACTAACACGAATATTGAAAATGTCATTTTAGCTCCCATAAAGCAGGCGGATGTGGAAGATAAGATTAAACGGGCTACAAAGAGATCAGCCGCGAAGTTGTTTTTGAAGAAGCTCCAACCAGAATTTGACGAACACATGGAGCATGCAAAAGAGGAGTCCCGTCCGACATACGGCCGGGATATATTCCCCCCTGGTGTAGTGGTAAGGAGGAGAATGAGGACTGTCTCTGCGAAGGAATTGCAGAGGCTTAGGGAAGATGACCATATACGGAGAATGGCGGAGGAGAAGGCAAGGAAGAATTTGGCAGAAGATCCGAACGCCGACTCTAAAGATACCTTATCCGACCGACAAACAACCTCTATCATCGATGAGGTGATCTCTTCCCTACAGCAGTCGGATATCCAAACGGCCAAGGAGGATGAATGGGCAAAGGAGGAGGCGGAGAAGAAGGACGAGGAGGTGAAGGAGCAGGAGGTGAAGGTGGAGGAGGCAACGGAGGAGGTGAAGGAGGCAACTGGCTTAACGTCATCCCAGCCTCTTGACGTTGATGTCCTCCAAACCCCAGAAAAGGCTAAGCATAAAGTTGAACTCCCAGAAAAACTATGGTAATTTGGAGTTATGCTTCGACATGGGGGTGTTGTTAGAGCGGGATAGAGTGGAAATATCAGGATGGATAGCCAATCCAAGGAAGGCTTATCTAATCCCAACGTTATGTGATGATGACTACGTATCCCTCCTGCAAACAACAGAAATTAACACCAATGTAAGTATACATACTCGACTATTCCTAAAGTCGTATATGAAATACTCGACTATTCCTAAAGTCGTATATAAAATGCTCGACTATTCATAAAATCGTATATAAAGTACTCGACTTTACGCATAGTCGTGTATGTCGCAGACACGACTATTCCTAAAGTCGATTATTGTTTGAATATTGCCAATTTCTGAATATGTTGTTGGTTTATATAGGTTATAGATGAATTTTTTGGTCTATTACGAGAGCGTAATGACAGAGAACGGCTGAAGTATCCGTTCAGTTTTTTTGGATGTCACGCATTCAAAGAAATATTCGACAACGTAAGTTTTTCCTGCATCACGAGCGCTAATTTCACGTTTTCAGTTCGTGATTTTCTTATTCTATTGCGATTTTGCAGGAATACATAGAAGAGGGCAATAATATAAAATTGATAAAAAAAACTTGGGAGGATGCTCAAGGGATTGAACAGGAACATGTTCTATGCCTTTTTCCCAATCCGCACTGGTTCCCATTTCTGCCTCGTCTATGTACACTTCCCAGTTGGTGTATGGCGTTTCTACAACCCCCTATCTGGCAAACCCCAGTTGTATCCACATCACAGGGTCGCAGCTGAGAAATTCATGAACTTTATGAACCTTGTCATGGCACACACACTGGGACTCATCCGTTGTATCGACTGGAAGATGACTTAGATCGCCAAAGCGCCCTGCCAAGAGAACTCAAAGGACTGTGGCATCTTCATCATGATGTACGTGGCGCACCTGGCGTCCAATGTCAACCCACCTGAGTTTGATCAGTCAACAATTACATGAAAGTGGCGCCCAATAATTGCTGCAACTATGATTCGCGGGGTTATCGACAGCGAGTTTGACAATGATTCAATCAAAAAGCAAAATCAGGCTGTCACAATTGCGGGGTTTTTGAGGATGTCGGATTAAGACTAATATTCTTTTTTGAGCTTTTTTTACATGTATACTATTACAGTCGACACTTTTTTGTGGTTTTCTGAATATTCTTCCATGTACATACAGTATGCTTTGAATAAATTCAAATTCATTTTTTTCATGACTACAGTGTATTGGAAAGCCGCTTAGTGTCGACTCTTATGAAACACGACATCTGATATAGTCGTGTTGTATCATATACGACTATCTATATAGTCGTGTTGTACCATATACGACTATCTATATAGTCGTGTTGTATCATATACGACTATCTATATAGTCATGTTGCAAAAGACACGACTGTATTATTAGTCGTATAATATTGTAGTCGACAATTATATTCCTCTTATGTCGACTCTGCGCTGACTATAATGGAGTCTACTTTATTTTTCTGTCATGTACGTGAGGAAACAAAGAATGATCGGCGTGTTTCAACGACGGGAGGGCGCTCATACAACACGACACTTATGCAACACGACACTTGCATTCAAAGAAATATTCGACTACATGCATACATTACGGTAGAGTAATCTTTGTTATACATGAATTTGTGATCGACCTAAGTGAAGAAGGGTGGGGCCTTAGGTAAGCCAGAGGGTCGTCTCGGTGCTGAATCATCCGTTCCCAGATTGCCTTGTTGCAGGCGTCTTCGATATCTGCGCTTCATTGCTTCTTTCTCAACCGTTGGGTTATACACCTTTTACGGTTGTGACCAAGTTGTCGACAGTTACCACATCTCACCCTCAACCTCTCTGGCGGGTTAGGGTGTGACTCGATTCTCTTTGTCTGTCTCCTACCCCTCTTTGGAGCATCGAGCATGGGCGGTTCGCATTTGAATAAAACCTCGTAATCCCCCACTGACTCCTGTCTAATGTAGGGAAAACTACTTCTTCATACGTTGTGCGGTACAGACATGAATGGTACCACTTTTCACAATATTCCACCGGGTCGAAACTCCTCTCATCGATACATGCAATGGCGTGCTTGCACGGAAGTCCCATGCTCTGGAAGAACCCACACGTGCAGGTTCTCTTCGTCAGGTCAACAACATCCTGAGGAAAAAATATGACAACAACATGAATAGTGTTGTTGTGAAATAGTTTTCTTATTTTAATAGTCGTGTCGTCGCTAACACGACTATATCACTAGTCGTGTCGTGGCTAACACGACTATATCATTAGTCGTGTAGTCGACAACACGACTATATCATTAGTCGTGTATCGCACGTCACGACTATTCCGGATTTGAATTATCAGAAACCATTGCGGAATGAATTCTTACCACATGGTATAAAGATGTGACTTCAAACTGCCATAATGATAGCAGTTGCACTCTGACTGTGCCAGCACTCTTATTCCTCATTTCGTTGATATGATTGTGTGCATACTTGGTTAATGGTGTCATTAGCCGTTCTGCTTCCTTGCGGCGTCTCTCGAAATGGGAGGTCGTGGTCGCACGAGTTTGCTCGATCAATCGAGTTATTGGCCAAAATCTAGCCTTCAATAGCATATTATTTGCACTTTCTGATATGCTTGATGTGAGAGTGCCATATCTTTTACCCGGATATTCCACATTAGCCCAATTTCTTTTATTGATCTTCTGAACATATTTCCATGCCTCGTCATTGTGGTCCTTCATCTTGTGCATGATTTCATCAAATTCTGTTCTTCGGAAGCATTTTGCAGCTCGGAATAGAAGGTCTTTCAAGTATTTATCCTTCCATTGATTAAGCATATTGGCGGCCATATGCCTTAGGAAAAACCCATGGTGAGCCTCAGGAAATACATCAGCAACCGCTCTCAGAAGTCCCTTCTGTCTATCCGAGACAATTGTATCCAGAGATGCCGGGGGTCCGTAAAGAGGGTGGATTTAAGTAGGCTGAGAAACCACTTCCTGCAAGGCAGCAATCAGAGTGAAAGGAGATTAAAGAAGAGATAGGGGGTACATAGTCGTATACGAAACAACACGACTGTATGAGTAGTCGTGTTGCTCGAAGAGACGACTACTCATACAATGTACTTAGCATACGTACCACGAATTTATAGTCTCTTTGTCAACAACTGCAAATGCAACGCACATTAATTGTTGGTTCCTGTCGACTGTTGTTGCAACCAATAACACTCTGGGGTACTTTCCTTTTAGGAATGTTCCATCAACAGTGAGCAGCGGCCTAAGTGATCTTCGGAATGCTCTTGCGACCGGGCCGAAGATCCAAAAGACACGTCTGAACTCATATCTGGCTTCCTCAGTTTCAATTTCTGGAATATCACAACATCTTTCAATCACCACATATGTACCTGGATTAGACCGCTCTAATTCCTTTCCATAATGGGGCAAAATACGATATGCGTCTTCCGGGTTGCCATCGATCAATCGTATCAATTCCTCTTTCGCCTTCCATGCTCTTTGATAGTTCACTTTGACGCCCCAATGTTTCTCAATGTACTGTTGAATATTAGCCGTTTTTATGGAGTTTGAATCCTTGTGGAGGCTATGACACTTCCGTGCAATCCATAGGTGTGAGGCCAATGGATGATCTTTAGCACTTATCAAAATGTCGCATGTATGCCTTCCTTCACTCCTTGTCACGGTGACTCCGTCAACTAGATTCGAAGCCCGTATGTACCACTTGCACCCTGTAATCTTGCACTTTGCAGCAAAGGTGTCCTTGTTCTCGTCCGCCACTTTGAACATGAATTTCCTCTTGATTTCCAAATCAATAAGAACCATTTTGAAATGTTTTATACTTTCGAATACAGCCCCTAAGGCAAGTTGTGCCTCATAGTCGTCTCCTTGCAAACTCTTGGTCAACATCGTCTTCTCCTCATATTTTTTTGCAGGACTGGCCTGCGGTGAATAGGTACCCCAATCCCAACCACCTTCACCATCAATATTGTTGTGCTCATTGTCGTCCAAGTCTTGTGCCCCCAACACGCCAGATTTTCCTTTAAAAGTGGATGCTCTCGCTGCTTGTTGGAGTTCTATACCTGACACAGAGTTGTCTCCTCCCGTGGGATGCGGCCCGGAAACACTGGTAGTGTGAGAGGCTCATCCCAGTCATCTGCAGACCACGGAAATTGTTCATCGTCAAATAATTCTTCTTCATCTGCATCTTCATCTTCGTCTTCATTTTCATCTTTCTCTTCATCCTCGTCTTGATCCTCATCTTCATCTTCACCATTTATCCCATTTATTTGAAACTGGTTATCGACTTCATTAGGAAATTCATCCTTTATATTTTTATTACCATCTCTCAATCTGCGATAACAACATGGTAAGAATGGCATGCATATTGTACAAAAACGTCTAAACGACTTGATTATTTAGTCGTGTTGTCGACAACACGACTTGAATTCTAGTCGTGTCGTATGCAACACGACTTGAATTCCAGTCCACTCGTTAATTTCACCCCTTCCCTCACTGTTTCAAGTGAACAATTTTCATCTTTTCCTCCTTCAACTGCTGGTGCAGGTGACTTATTCCCCTGGCTGGACGACCTCTCCTGTGGTGTCTTACTGGCCGGCCTCCCATTTGGAGGCATCGAATTCTCGCCTTCCTTATCCACAGTGGAAACCATTTGCTTATTGGCAATGGAATTCTCCGTGTTGTTATTTCCAGCAGAAGTCCACTCCACGTATAGATCGAGTGGTCCATCTGTGCATCGCCTCTTGTTGTGAAGGAGGAATATTGTCTGCACGTCTTTATCGTCTTCAAGGACGTATCGGGTTCCGGGATGAACAAGATATGACAAAGACAATGTACCGGATGGAGACTTCAGCGGTAATCTTTCTTCCACTTGCTGCAACAGTCCCATGTACTTTACTTGTATATCAAT
The DNA here is from genome assembly GCA_039654745.1 of Houttuynia cordata. Classification (NCBI taxonomy): domain Eukaryota; kingdom Viridiplantae; phylum Streptophyta; class Magnoliopsida; order Piperales; family Saururaceae; genus Houttuynia; species Houttuynia cordata. The sequence continues at coordinate 57,263,565 of CM077502.1, read as the reverse complement.
AGACATGAGCTTCAGCTTCCCGCCCACATACCCATCAGAATTTGTGAACATTCCATCGTAGTGTAAGCACAAAGGTATCAAATCCATCCTTACCTGGCATTACAATAACAAAATGAATAAATAAATCTTGATTGGAAATAGTCGTGTTGTTAAATATACGACTATTGTTATTGTCGTGTTAGGGAATACACGACAATAGGAAAAAGTAGAAAACTCTGCAAATTTTTAACTTTCATCTCTTGATCAAATTTACATTATATCAAACGTTGAATTTCAAGTTGACGTACCATTTTTTAATGGACGATTACTCTTTGGCAGTTGTGTTTGCGTATCAACTGCTTTCCTGCTCTTTTTTCGTGTTTTGGTAGCAAGATAAGTTTTCCTGGTTTGGATGGCGCCGGCGCCGGCGACGTTATGGCCGGAGCTGCTGCACGGAACTTCTCCGAAACACCTTCTTCTCCGGACCGCCTTTTCCTTCTTCTCCGGAATGCCTTCTCAAAAAATTGCACAAACCCCTGCTGCCGTGTATAGAAGACAAGGGTATTTTGGGTAGCTTCCAGGTCATATGAAAGAAACTATCTTTTTTCAGGTGATATGATAAAACCAAACCTGACGCCAAGTAATATGTAAAAAGCCCCTCCACGCCACCTATCTGCAGAGGTAGTTTGACCCCATAGGAGAGCAGAAATCAAGCTTTTTACTCTGGTCAACCTTAATTTAGATTTAAAGGAAATCACGTCCTTTTAAATCACAAGTAGATGAGATTTATATTTTAAATCATAAATTACAGTAGTCTTTGAAAACAATATAATTTTACGAATGAAATTCTAATATTTAGTATTTAAAAGTGTGATTTTACGGATGAGATTCTAATATTTAGTGTTTAGAGGTGTAATTTTATAAATAACTAGCCCGCGCCTGTCATTTCCACTCATCCCCTTTCATGTTATAAACGAAATGACAAGATTTAAAGTGAGAATTTGGTCAAAATCAAATCCCATCGAAAATATGTTGTTGAACGTTGGATTTGTCCAAATTCACATGTCCAAATCCCTGTTGCCAAAAGCTCAAGATTAGCACCACTGGCTTAGTAATGAAATGAACCAAGTTTTTGGAAGTGACAGTAATGGACAATACAGATACAAGGATAATTAGACATTACGATATCAAACTAAACATAATTAGATCTTTGTTGTAATTTGTTATGTAACTTATGTTGACTACTAACGGAAGCTTTGTCAGACGATTGCTGTTTGTTTTGCCCGTTTGAACCTGTTGAACCACCAGTTAAACTCCAAGCAGCTCAATCTTTTATCCAGCTTGTTTTTTTGCTAAATATAGCTTTCAGAACACAGATTATTGAAGCTCCAACTTTTTTGTATTTTAATCATAAGGTAAATTAAACGTATGTAGTTCAAAATTATTTTAAATAGAAAATATTCATATCATAATAAACTATAGGATAAATTCACACTTCATAAATTTGACTTTCGTCAGAGTATTTAGTACTCTAACGCAAAACCACACAAATTTTATCGCTTTGGAGAAAAAAAATAAAAACGGAGTAAATACCTTATAAAAATCAGTTAGCTTGCTAAAAATATACACATGGTTACACCAGAACTTTCTTAAAATATTGCACCTATTTCTTTAGATGTTGCAAAAAAACAAACAAACAATGTGAGCTTTATTTTTCGAGAAATTACATATTCAGTTCCTCCACCCGTCGTGGCCAATCAAAGGAAAAAAATGAAGAGAATCAACAGAAATGCAAACATATCGTACACTTTGATCAGACAGACTGGGTTAGCCACAGTTTGATGTTGCCTACGTGGATAGTGATACATGCGTACAACAGTAAAAAAAATTCTCGTCCATGGTTGGACTAAAGAATAGCAGGACTAGCACATCTGTAAAAAAGCCAAGACAACACAGAACAATACGAGTCGTTTAGTCGATTCGTCTAATTCAGGCAACTTTATGGCAAACATCCATCTTCCTAGCAAAGGGGAAAAAACCAACGTTTTCTGTAAGCTCACATTATAATAATTAAGGACCTACCAGCAGGCTTCATATTGCATTGCATAGAAACTAAAAATATGCCAATTTCGACGTATAAATTTAAATAACTTCTATTACAACTGCATTTCCCTACGCTTCACAGACAGAATTACGACTACATTGAATTCTGTCAACCAAATGTTTTTACAAAAGATTACCATACACAGGAAAGTAAATAACATTCTATCCTGATAGCGTACCCAATTTGATAGTTATAAATTTACAAATTGTATTCATATAACATTTTAACCACTATGATGTAAAAACTCTGCTTAATTCATTTTTTTAATCATTTCAAAATAAAGAAATGCAACAAATACATGTACATAAATGAAAAGAACCAAAAAAACAGTATTCACAATAACAAACACATATACAGATATATCTAAACAGGCAAAGCACAAATGACAAACAAACCTGAGATAAGCTACAAGAACTCCCAGATTTCCTTCCCCATGTCGAGAACTACTTTACGTCTATTCTCAAAGATAATCTGCCATCAGGTAGGACATCAACCATACGTTCTAGGTAATAGATGCTTACATCGAAAGGTTATAAGACAAGTTTATTCCTCACCGTGTGTTTTCTGGTGCTGCTGTCAAAATCCAATATGCATCCAATATAGCACCTGCAATGATTAATGCTAGCTCTTAGCCAATATTCAGGTAATATCAGCATCAAAATATAGCAATCGATAAATGACTTCTTAAGTTCTTGATGTACAGGGACTTCAGCAACCAGTTACAATGATTTTCTGAGCCTATGTGAAAGAAGCTGTTACTTAAGACAAAAATAAAATCTAAACATATAGATGTGTGTTGTACCACAGGAATATGTCCCATAGCACGAACAGGTATATAAAATCAAATGATATACCCAAAAAACAATAACTGGCATCTCAACCAGAACAGAATACACAAACCTGCATCTACTACCAACAATAAATCCAACAAAATTTTCATATAATAGTGAAAAGACAATTTTGAAGTGTACCTATCCTCACATGGACGCAATACTTGAATTAGTTCACCAATACAATTTTTAGTACATAATTTCCTTCGAGTAACATGTCCATGTGGTATATATCCTGTATCATGAACAATTGGCAAAAGGTTCTTAAAGTGGAAATGTGCCTACATTGTAAAACACGGCCTCAACAAAAAATAAAAGCCATCAACGATAAGGAGACAGCACGCACCATTTTTTATTTGTTGAATAGGTATATCCTGTATCCACAAACCAGCTTTCATTAGACAGCATACCATATATGACCAGCAATATCATAAGCAAGCAAATTAAGTGAAAGGGCATATGGAAGCATAGCATGCCTCCTGATTACTTTCCATTTGGGGAGATGGACATTATTTCACTATAATAATTGTTAACGCATACATCATATATTCTATGAAAAACTAGAAAGCTATTCCCAGTCTTAACTCATAAGGTGCAAGATTCACTTTGTTTGGTCTATATGCAAAGCCAGTTAGTTACTTTGGAATACAAATCCAAATATTGCAACATGATTCACATTATAAAAAAAGTACATGAAAATTTTCAAATTTAAAATTCCTTGCAAAGAAAAAATTGCTGTTATCAGTTCAATACTAAACAACCGGAAAAAATCAAATAGTCCCTCCCCCCGAAAGTATTTTCACCCTAGTTAGTTAAAAAATGAACTAACTAGGGTGATAATAAAACCGGACAGAGGGAGTATTTGTTTTATGAAAGTCCAAATGCCTCATTGTAAATCTCAAACTAACCAGTTCTTAATATGATAAAAAATAACCACGTCCATACTGAGGATAAACAACGTTAAATCTTAACTAGGTAATTTATTAATCTAAACTAGCAAAACTTTCAAACAACTTATATGTCCTTACCTAAGTAAATATACAACATCAACAATTTCAAGATAACTATAAAACTCAACCTTTGTTACCTGAGCTTGCTTTTGTAATAGAAGTGCTTCCACAAATGGAGAATCGGCTGCTGCTAATGTGGCTTCTGCAGGAAACTTTGGCTTGCTAGGTTTAATTCCCAGCTTTTGCCGACAGCCGAGAGCACCACAATGGCAAACTTGATCCGCTCCAAATTGAACAAACCTGCAAATTTCCACCATCACTTACCACATTATGCCTTGTAGTTCCCGACGGTGTCGAACTTAAAAAAGAACCAACCAGAATTTACGTGCAGAAACAAAAGACACAACCAGAACTGACATGAATGGCTGAAACCATAAATTGTTCTAAATTATCCTACCGATAATCATATGTCATATCTTCTCCTTTTTTAATGTCCCGAATAGCAAAAATGCCAATCCTGGTTTCACCATCAATTCTCCTGAAGTAGTAAATATATGAGATAAGCAACTATGTTAACGACACAAAAGCAAAAGCACCATAAGGACTGGCAAAGAACCATTTTTGCATCTCAGTGTTAGGTTGACAGCTGTGATTAATGAATCTGGATCTGTTTCCTTTGTATGTGGCATCAATCACCATATCACGATTAATCTCACACAAATAAAAATTTGATTCCCCATGGCGCTTCATTTCCCATAGTCTTTCTTCACATGTTTTGTCATCAATAACTGAATTGTGAAAAAAATAACAAGTAAAGAAGCTGGTCAATATCAGATGTTAAATGCATTTTCACAATGTAGATAAAGAATGGAATCACAATCACCTTCACCAACATATTCAATAACAAACTCTCCCCGTTTGATATCATCCTCTGCAACAAGTCCTAATCCACACTTTTCTGTCTACAAGTGACACTTCAAATGATTTACAAAGAAGAAGCTGTAATAATAAACATAACCAGTAAGAGCTAGCAGTTTCGATTCTTACATCCAAGTAGAACAATCAAGCCTACTCCGGCATTCAGATTGCACCATGTCTCAGTAAATATCATAGAACCCAAACCCTCAACCAAAACTGACATTTCAGTTTAAAAGTGGGACTACGAGATGCACACTCATTACAAGTAATGTATTTTCAACATTATGTAATCTAGCTTGTTCAACCCGAAAAAGAGATAAGTATATAGATAAGTAACAGGGGTAAAACCTTTATTAGCTTCATCTTCTTTATTGGACGGTGTTGGAATGGCTTATTAAGACACGAGTCCCCACATTTACAACTTGTGGAGCAACTAGACAAGAGCATCCTGAGAAAGGACCAGTCTTCTATGAGATTATGATTTGCAAGTCAATTGATACTGCAATAATTCACTTAGACTAACAATGTATGTTAAATAAATTGGTAAAACTAAAGCCAAAAGAAACAAGAAAACACTTTTGGATTATAAAGATATTAAATATCACTCACCCACACTGGCAATCTCTACCACAAACTTTTAATGAGTCAGGAGCAGAAGTGCAAGAGCAGAATATTCCATCATCCTCTGTGCGCTTTTTGACCTTTTTAGTAAGGTATATATCTATCAACCAGTTAAGATCAACAGCTTTATAATAAAAAAAGATTTACAGTGCTACTCCACTCAGAACATCATTTTCCACAACGACATGCCTTTTCCTTTTTATTCTAGGTCTAATCAAATTAATCACCATTTAGTAACCAAAAACCAAATGTTCTATTACAAATCAGCGTATGCAAGACTAGCTTTCCTATTTGTTTAGTCACACATTAAAATGGTATATATGTGATGTTTGAAAGGAGGTGAAGGTAAATGAAAGGAGAAAAGTTAATACATGCAAAAAAATAAAAATGGTTTAAAACCAAAAAATAAATATGATTCTGCTATTTAATTAGGAGTATCAGGAAAAACAAAGCAAAATTTTGCTAAAAGCCATTTCCATTCAGACAGATACTGCGTTTTATAAACGAATAAGGCAAAGATTTCTTCTTCTTCAACCAGCCCGGGAGTTCAAACTCAACAGGACGTGCCAGCTCAAGCTGCTCTGTCAGTTTGTTAAACACTTCCTCAGGGCCTCTATTTCCAGGATCCTAAACACAACCCACAGAAAAAGGAATAAGGTAATATAAAAATTTACAAACAACACGCAGAATTAATTATGATATATCTACTGCTAATATTGAGAATAAATATACTTTATTTGATAATGAAGCAGTGGTGCTCTTGGCCTGCATCTTTCTAGAACTAACAATAAAGTGAGAATTTACAACATCAGCCAGAGATTAAAATACACCATATACATCTTCGTGTGCAAAATGCTGGCAATATTACATATCTACAGTAAAGACCCAGATCAACAAACAGTGACGCCTAGGTTTGCAACTGTATAATGTTTATTATTTTTCCTATCCAAACTACTATTTAACACATACAATCATTGAGATAAAACTCAGAGAACCAAGTCTTAGATTAAAAAATTAAAAAAAAGGGTGGCCTCATATAGATGTTTCTAATTGAGCCACATGGTAGCGCAGGATGACAAGTTCAGTTCCGACTAGTAAGGAGTCATTATGAAAAGTGACAATGACCTACACAAATGGTGCACATGCCTCTTCCCATAAATAATAAAAAAACAATTGTCAACAGTTCCTTTAGGGATAAAAGATCAACATATAAACCAATAAAAATGATTAGGAAAAGAAAATATGTCACAGTACTTGTTATTTTTGTTCTCACATTTGAATGGGGTGCTATGTCAATCAGGATACAAAATTTGATTTGAGGCCCCGCCTTTTGCCTAACCAGCTCTAATTATGTTCATAGGGTTACTCAAGAGCTCAAATATGAAGATTATGCCAGCCAAAAATAAAGAATCCAATAAAAGCACCAATTGTGAAAACAATGACAAGAACGCTAACGTGAAGTTTTTCAATGCCCACCCATGCCATAAAACCATAAACTAAAGTTAAGGACAAGGACGAGCTGTCAACTAGAATACAGTTTGTCCAACAAATTCGTTTAAAATAGCTGTCCAAAGTGTTAATTTAGATGCATACACAATACTTGCAAATGATATAAATTTGAACCTACTTCCTTCATGGCCGGCATAGTCTCAAACTCCAATCAATCATCTATCGACCTCAGGGAGGTCATCAAGAGATAAAGCTGCGTGGCCTGCAGATAAGCACACAAGAAACATATTTGACATCTTACGACCACGTTCTGCAATAGAGTTCAAAGAATGAGATCCTCAACTCAAGTCTAGACTATGAAAGCATGGCAAAAATTGGGACGACGTAACCAAGATATTGTCTTCATAGAAATCACCACTGTGGACTTAATCTTATATTAGGATGCAGATACAGATGTAGAAAGTAGACAACAAAAACTCTGTAATTTTAAGTAATAATAAAATCTTTGGATTCTTTGAGAAAAAAACACCTTAAAGCAGATTCACTAGATCAGAAAGTATCAAAATCCTGAGGCTAAAGCACCATCTACGGCAGGAGGGCTAAGTGGTATAGAAATTCGCAAAAGCAGAAAAGATAGACAGTTTTTTCAGAACCAAAACAAACAGAGTTCTTTGGCAGAAAATAGTTTCTTTTCATGTCCGTTTACATAGAACTTTATCTCAATACTATCTCGACACCAGTACCAAGTGCCATCAATTCAAGATCCCATAAGGAAAATGGAAAAATCACTAACAATACTTGTAACTAGTTGACGGCGGAGTATGGGTTGTTGTGAGAGAAAGATAAGTCGGCCATTATAACTAGTTATACGGAGGGAGTATAAGTACTACGACCACTGGCAGAGCCAGGGGGGGTCAAGCTGGGGCAATTGCCCCAGCTGACCTTGTATCTAATAAGCTAGAGGACTAGTTAATGAAGATAATTTCGTAATGACCTTGCCCCTCATAATTCTCAACTTGTCTCTTACTTGTGTGGGGCCCATTGAGTGGCCTATTTAATTTATTTTTGATTTATTGAGTGGCCTATTTATGGGTTGGCTGACGCATGGTAAAGGAAGTTTTTTTACTTCTGGTTTTGCAAAAGACAAAAAAATTATGAGAAGACGCTTAGCATAAATAGCTTTTGTAACTTTTATGAGAAACATAGTTAAAAAAACCACTTTAATGCCTACTTGGGGGTGTGTTTGGCTACAGATTCGACAGCGAATCAGGAAGGATTCAGTACAATTCCATCGATTCCGCCTGGTTTTGTGTTTGGATACGAAAATTCAACATAATAAAAAATTCCATGTGCAAGAAGATTCAGGCTTCATTCGCCTGAATTGCCATTTAGCTCATTCCGCCAATTTAATTTTGCCAGTATTTTGGAATTCTGATAGCTAAGTTTCTATTTTTTTATTTAAAGTTCCAGAATCTGCACTAAATTCCTGAATTTCTGCATTGTAAAACAAGCATATTTGGGTTTAAAATTCTAGATTTTAAAACAAGTAATTATTGTAGAGCTTTCTCACAGTCCTCCTTCCCACCTTCCCATCTCCTCAATGAATGTTGCCGCCTCCCACCTCTGACTTTACTGTTGAAAAAATCCATCAAGTTATTTTATTTTCATCGTTTGTCTTGGTAAAAATTGACCCCCCTAGTGAAGACTCCTTTCTTGCCCCTGACTACGACTACATGAAAAATGAAAAATCGTCCTGCTCTCATTTTCAAGTGTTCCCATATACCATCATAACCATCTAGAATTGAAAGCTAGTCTTTCCCAAACATTACCATGGCCCTACACCCATCTTTTTCCACTAAGTGCTCGAAAGGACCACTTTCACGCAATTAGACAATGGAGGAGAATTTGAAGTCTTTTGCAGGATAATTTGCCAAATGCTAATTCGAAGTCCAAATCTTCTCCCTAGTCTAACTTCTTTCCAATACTCCCTCCGTCGGCAATTAGTAGACATTTGGTTCTCCAAAATGAACTGATCTTGGAAAACCAAATGTATCCATTAATTCCGGACGGAGGGAGTGCTTTTATTTGCTTGAAAAGATCCATCACGTAAAATGATTGTTCTCCAAGTGTACGCACAGTTCATTCTTTCTATTTTTCAAAAGGACGACGGAGAAACAACGAAGAAGCAGGTTCAAGAAACTTAGCTCAGAGAAGTGAAGAACCACATACCAGGGGAGGCAGGAGGGGTTTGGAAGAACTGCTCCTCGATAACCTTCGCCTTACCGGTGCAGTCTCCGTCACCGGAAGTGATCGGGATCGGAGAAGCGAGGGAAAATGGTGTGCCCTAGGGCGGGATGTTCGGAACAATCCGATTGAATAAAATAGGCCGGTTATCCTGGTTCAAGTTGAACCGGTTTATTTTACTGGTCCGGTTGAAATTAAAAAACCAACTTCTGGTTCAAATGGTAAAGCCACTTTTTTTTAATTTTAAATTTAATTTCTAAACCATGGCTAAAGACTAAAGTGATATTCACCTCCCACAAATTCGTTTAGAACCTGAATGAGCCAAGGAAATCTCAATCCGTCGGTGGCGTTTATATGGCAAAGATCATCTTGACGCACGCAGACGCGCGTGAGCTCAGGCTCATATACACTTTTTTCCTTTCTGAAATTAGTCACCTTACCTAACTCCCCCATCATTTTTGTCACTCGCCGGAGTTAAATTGAAGGTATCTGTAGTTGATCACCTAAAGAAATGTTACTGCAGTTTGTCACCAAAGAAGGTTGCCAGAGATATGAGGATTTGCTCATTAAAAGGGGGTATTAATGAGATTTTTTCCTGGAAGTAATGTAAGGTCGCCTCATTGATCAAGCGAATATGCCTTTTTCATATTTTTAATTCTATTAGTTACAGATTATTCACAACGGGGCAATCAAGTGGCTCGTCATCTTGCTCATCAAGTAAAGGTTTTGCAATAAGGAATGACAAGAAGTTCATCACCATGTTGTTAGTACTGCTCATTCTTGTGGTCTACTGTAATTATTATTTGTCGTAATTAACCTGCAGTTTATGTACTACTAGTTGATAAACAAATAGGAGTATGTGATAAGTAAAAGAGAAGTTGAAAAATACAGGATTCATCCAGTTGCATTCTTGCATAGAAAATTGAATTGCTTTTGTCCATCATGAAGTTGATAAGTCAAGGCAGTTGTGAGCTCTGATTAAATTCCTTGTGCGGAAAATTCAAGAGACAACGATGTTGGACATCATGTGAGCAAAGTCAATGATTCCGCCAACCTACCAAACCCACGACAAACCAAATCCAAGTTTCTTTTTTTGATAAACCAAATTCAAGTTTAATTAATCATGGATATGCACAAACTCGAACCTATGACGTTTTCAATGGATGAGCAGTTTACCACCCCCACATTTTAGCCAACCCACTCCATTACACAGTCGGTGAATGTTCACCGTTTGTCTATTTTAAGACAGCGGAAGCCCACTGTCTGTGTATAGGGGCTGCGTACTACGCATCCCATTTCAATGACCACAGCTGCATATGGTTTTTAGTATAGTGATGGCCTATCAATTATCAAGTATCAACCTCTTAATATAGACCATCTTCTTGTTAGAACATGGAATGGAAAGAGACATTCTACTACCTGATCCTAAGCTACCTCCCTTGTAGCAATTTGCAGTCTATTTCATCACCGACCAATTGTAATCATTGTGACATTTTCTCCCATGAGACTACTTTACACTAAATCAGTCTCACTAAACCTATATTTATTATTTAACAGCACGTTTTATCAAAACCCTTAATAACAAAAGTCCACTTTTAAACATTACCCTTTTCTCTGAATTTTTTTTCGGCAACTGGTTGCCCTTCTTTGATTGATTAATCAAAACATAAAAGTCCACCCTCATCTCTAGAAAAGTTTATGCCACAAAATACGACGTGGTCAAAAGTTTGGAACCTGCCTGGTGGTCCCAATAATTGTCTCTTCATCATAACCTAATCAGCAATCAAAGCTCAACTTCACTGAGTCAAACGCTGGTTTTCCTTCAACTTCACTTTGTGCACCCATCCAACGGCTCTGATCTTTACTTGGGCCTTTTCAATGGTAGACAGAGTTGCCCATAACCCGTCTTCTTTCCCGCGTACTGCTTGCCAGCTCCCTTTGACGTAGTAGCAATTTCTTAATATAAATACCACCAAACCATTATGAAGTTATCTTGCATTTTGCATATTCTCAATTCTGCCTTGATATCTCTTGGTGACTTGTATTAGTAATCTGGAGTTTAGGTGGTGTTGGTGAAGATGTGCCCCATGAGGATCCTTCTCGTCTTCTTCTCGGCGGCTCTGGCCGGCTTCTTCGCTTGGAGGACGTATCGATCGGAGTCGGAGGAGGAGGGTTGGGGTGAGTCAGTGATGGACGAGCAGAAATCTGGCAATGGAGAACAAGAGCTGGGCTTCAGAAAGGTTGGTTTGCTGAATATTATTGGAAGGCCTTAATAATTTGGCTTCTGCAAATTTGGGTGTTGTTTTCTGACAGGGAAGTGGACTTCTTGCAGGTGTTGGAGAATGGTTTCTGGGTGTTTGTGGACATGGCAAGCGGGAGGTACTTGTGGAGGAATTTGAGAGAGATGAAGAATTTTGAGAAAGCAAAGAGCTGTTGACTTATTAGCGGAATCTTGTAGCACTTACCAATGAGGCTCTATACACAGGAAAAAATCAATTATGGATACTAATACAATACTTCTTCATAGACAAATTTGCCCAAGTTAGATCCGTTCTGGATCATTCATGGAATCCTTTTCTATCAGATAGAAAGGGGTGTTGCACAAAATGTACAATCTACCTATATAGAGAAGAAATCATGTAAGGAAGGAGATTCTTATTTGTACAATTCTTTCTTTTTTCCCTTTGATTTTTCCCTTCTTCTTTTCTTGTCTAACTTGAAGGGGAGCTGTTTCAACAGTCATTAACTTGAGAAGAGAACTTAATTAATACTGAAGATTACTTGCCCAGGAACTTCTAGACGTTCATAGCTTACTGTAGTCCTTTGGGTTTAGGGACCAACTAATCGTGTATTTGCAACTAACATTCCCGTCGCAACAAGTAGATTTAGATGCTGCAACTTGGATCATCTAGAGGAAATGACATGTAAATTAACCTTTTTGGATGCAAAGGAATGGAAAAATAGGCCTTTATGGTGTTAGCATATGTGTACTCTCAATGTTTGACTTGGTCAAAAAACGCTGTGACTTCTTCTATGATCTACTCACTGTGGGTCATCCGGCAACTAGCAATATCATCGTTTCTGCAAACTAGGACAAATGGGGAAACGAAGCTATTGAAGAGAGAGCTTGTTCAAGACAATCACGTCCACAAAAACAAAGAGAAACTCCTTCCAGTTGTATTTTCCAACAAGGGGGGCTATTAGCCTGCGAGGCATCAGATTTGACCAGTGTGGTTCGTGTTCAAAGGCAAAAGAACCTTCGGGATTGTCGTCTAGCTCATGCAGTGAAATGAGAGAAAGCGCGTTGAGCATGAGCGAAAACCATAGTTGCCATCTTTCTACATTTCATACTTTTGCGTGCAAAAGATGATGAGGATGGATACAGACTTTAAAAAGCAAAGACTCCTCTCGTCATGTGGTCGTGTGTTCCCGTCATGATTAGTAAACCAAACACCTCCTATGATATGTATGACGCAGGCACTCTTCTCACTAGAAGAAGAATGATCAATCACGCGCCTACGATGTCTTATCTTAATTAGAAAAAGAGGTATGTTATATACGTGACGCGCAACGCTAGGTTCTGTGGCCTAATTATTGGGTCTAATTCTTTGCATGACATACAATGATTTGTGAGTTCAAACACATGATCGGTATTTGATCAGCTGGCCTACCAGTCAATGTTATTACTATACAAAATAAATATTTAATATATATTTATCACTTATAACTTCTAAACCGGTCAATCCAATTTGACCGCGGTCAAACCGCGATTCAACCGGACCAGCCATCAATCCGGGTCGATGGCCTGTCAGGTTTTGAAAACCTTGGTTCAAACACATGATCAGTATTTGATCAGCTTTGAACTTCCATTTCTAACGCTAAAGGGGCTAAGGCTCAAATGTTGAGTTGTGGATTTATGTCTAGAAAAGTAATCATTCAGTCATAATCATCCCAAATGGCCCCCAAAATGAAGCCACAAAGTGAAGATTTGTAACTAATATTGCGTCCCACACTACCTTTCACTTTCTAGTTAAAATGTTTAGTCAATTTCTTCTCTTAAGGATGCGTTTGGGAACACGGGTTTGGATTCTACCATGAGATATAAGAATACCCATATTTCTAAATTATAGAAGATAATGATTTGTATTCCTAAATTCATTAGTTGTGTGATCAATTCCGTTACTTAGGATCCATTATCCATAAAGAAGGGGATATTAATAGTGATGTGGTGCATAGGACAAATGCGGGGTAGGTAAAGTGGAGAGCAGCCTCGGGAGTGTTGTGTGATAGGGTTCCAAAAAGACTTAAAGGCAAGTTCTATAGGACGGCCATTAGGCCTGCAATACTCTATGGAGCAGAGTGCTGGGCATCAAAGAGGAGTCATGTAGATAAGTTGAATGTAGCCGAAATAAGAATGTTAAGGCGGATGAGTGAGATAACTAGGAGAGATAGGATTAGAAATGAATATATTCGTGAGAGCCTAGGAGTAGCGCCTTTAGGGGAGAAGCTGAGGGAATGTAGGTTGCGTTGGTATGGGCATATGCGAAGAAGACCTTTAGATGCCCCTATGAGAAGATTAGAAGGGATACATGTAAACGATGCTAAAAGAGGGAGAGGGAGACCTAAGAGAACTTGGATGGAGTTAATAAGAAAAGATTTAACTTTACTATCTCTTACAAAAGAGGTAGCCTAAAACAGGCTGGAATGGAGGAGTAAGATCCGTGTCGCCGACCCCAATTAGTTGGAAAAAGGCGCTACTTGATTATGATTATGATTATAAAATTCAGTGGTTGGTAATAGATGGGATTTAACTATGGATTCACAAATATGAATGGATTGTTGAGTTCTTAATTATTTGGGCACTTATATTGGCTTATTTGGGCACTTATATTGGCAGATATGGATTTAGATTTTGATTTCTACATTCAATAACCCCAAATACCTATTAAACAAATTGTTGACAGTGCATATGCAAGGAAACAACAAGGTACATGCTTTCTAACAATATTTTCAAAGCCAATAAGGACCTTTACAGACAATAACTATTTTCATAGCCCAAATTTTGCAACCTAGCATATGCTGCTTACATACAAATTCATCTCAATGGGCCACAATTAAAAATAATTTATCCTGATCACATTTATATTAAGTTGGTCTCTTAAAAGGAACAAAGAGATGTAATCCATATCAACCCGCTTTAGAAAATTTGAACATACTGTGAGGAACAAGACTAGCAACAAAAAAGAGAGGACTTCTCAATTAACTCACAAATATTAAAAAAATATGTCAAAATTAATTAAACCACATACATATCAAGGGCTGTCATTGAAATTTGACAATCCAAAACAAAACAAAATATAGAGTAAAATTGTTCAAAGTCTAAAGAGGAGGTTGGCTAAAGAGATCTTTAGTCCAAAATAGCTTATTTTCTGTGCTGAAACTTAGAAGCGTCTCAATCAACAACGGATGATCTTCTAGGCGAAGCCTTCGGTGTGCATCGACTACCACTACCAGAGAATTTGATCCTTAAGCCAAAATTAGTTGTTGTGAAGTCCCTTGGACTCTCCTTTTTGTCAATCTGTTTGTAGTAGTATAATTTTTTTTCTTATCAAAAAAGAAAAAAATGGACAAGTATCTTTTGTTTGAATGCTTGCATTATTTTTCGCAAACAACCTATATCAACCTGAGCATCATCATTCGTTACTAACTTTCAAAATCAAAGTACTAGTTTTGCAACCGCATCATATCAGATTTCAACATAAGCATCATCATCATCACTTGTTAAAAATGTGATGTAATGAGAAATATTACATACTGATAAATGATGCATTATTCAACACACATTATGTCAAGACTCATGTTTTTAAAACCTTTATTTAATCAGAGTAATAGATGAAAATGAGAAGATTATTCTTCTATACAATAAAACATTAGATGAAATACATCGACTAAGCATATAAGCCGTGATAACTGGGGTTCACAAATATGGATACAAAACCATATATATAATAATATAGATGCAAAGTGATCTACACATGAAATATGCATTTTATTATCTCTTAAGCTTATGTTTATGTTAGTGTTTGAATAGAATTAGTGCTACTTTAATGTAGTTTTTGGTTTTTATAGGAAACAAGAGTAAGATGCAGAAATGAGGTAAAAAGTGACTTCAACGATTAAATCTTCACAACTTCGTTCATATCTCTGATTGGACTGATTCAAGCTTTGTGTTAAATTTCAAGAAATCATCTATCCAATGCCACCAACTGCGTACAATTCGGAGTTCAGAGCGAAAAGTTATGACCAGTTGAAAATTATAAACAGTGTACGATCGATCGCCCGAGTCAGGAAACAGTGTTCGTGAAGGAAACAATTGATCGATCGTATCTACTAGAGTTTTTAGATGTGCGCAATACATAGAATCGATCGATGGGCCAGAAAAATAATCGATCGTCTGGCGAGATTAAACCGACGATCGGCAATACGGAGTGATCGATCAGTTTATGCAGCAAAACCTAAATCAAGCCTATTTCGACACGGATTTGGAAGGGGACTTTGGGGTTTCTATTCAAATTATATATAGGCCTTAAGGGAGAACGTTTTGGGGGATCTTGAGTAGAATTGGAGACTAGAGAAGAGCAAGAGAATGAGTCTTTTGGAGCCAAAGAAGAATAATAGATTCATGCCAATTAAACTATCAAAATATGCTTTTCTTTTCTTTCTTTTTATGTGTAATTAAATTCTTTGTCAAGGCTAGATGAAGCCCTAGATATGTGTATTGCTACTCTTGTTAGTTTCATTTAATAAAATTGATATGATTTGTGCTTATCTCTAGGTGTCCCTAGTAGGACGATCGAGTTGTGTCTCGCGAGGGCTTGCAGCCATGCTACCCACAAACATGTATTCTATTAACCTAATTAGCCTAAGTACAAATAAAATAAAATAAAATAAAATATTCCAAAACAATCAATCCTATTATCCCGACAAATACAAGATATAATGCTTAAAAAAATCAACGACACGTACTTGGTTCATAATCAACGGGAATATAGAAGCCCTCAAGTAAGTGGTTTTATTCCACACTTTCATTTTAAAAATTTCTGCTCAATATAATATAGCATGATAATATAAATAGTAAAAGTGTAGAACATTCTAACAATACATTCTAAATTTTTGTTTCACAAATATCCAATATGACGCATTAATCAAAGAACATAAGAATCTACATAGTCATACTCACACTTCCAATGCAAATTAAACACTTAAGAATTGAAGCATGCATTATTACGGGATAAACTATCAAAACCTAATAAAAATACTAATAAATAGCTTAAAAACTAATCAAATTTTTATTTTTATTTTCCTTTTTTGATTTTACACAAATCTGATAAAAATGCATGCAACTCCTTCATGTACAAGTATGTCATCCATATCAAAATATACTATAATAAAAATGAGACTGATGCCTACATTGAAGCTCTCAAGTCGTCCTCACTCATAATCGTCTAACACCAAGTGCCACATGAAGTCAATCTTCTATTAAAGAACCTGCATCACGAGTAGATACTGAGCATAAAAATACTTAGTGGGATATTATAATACAATCATCAATATCAAAATTAATAGTTGCAGTAATATTTTATGTAGCCTATTAAAGAACTTAACTTGCTTCATTTATTATTCTTTCAATCAAAGTCTTTTATTGCTTCCCAAATTCATATTCAATGATTAAATCTTTGTCCAATATAAACAGATTCACTGAATGTCATTCTTACATGAAAAACAACAAGAAAACATTGTGATAATCACTCCGGGTATTACCGGCAATCACGACACACTCTGAATCCTTTAGGGTGAATGTATCACTCAATCCTTACCTTGGAATCTATCTTAAGGTATGGCCTTTGGAAGGGGTTTGCATGGACTCGATGTAGATTGAGAGAATGCAACCTTCCAGGATGCTAACGCCTCCAATGTGCACATTAAAACCACCTAACTTAGCTTTTGGGTGGGTGCAGAGCTTCCACCATAGGGAAGATGCAAAAAGCTCTCTCTAAGTTTATAGAGAAGATACAAACATAATAAGCTTGGCCAATAGAAGGTAGTCTTCATCAGGTATCACTAGTGCATAGATTTCTCTATAGGGAAGATGCATAACAGTTTAAGCCCAACCAATGATATAGTCCTCAGTAGGTACTACTAGTGTAGAGTTTCCTCCATAGGAAAGATGCAGAACAAAAGTGCAAAGCTTCCTCCATAGGGAAGATGTAAAACAAAATGATCCAATCCAATGATAAATGGCCCTCATCAGGTACCACTATACTATTGCTATAAACTCTTGAGGGTTTACAACATATAATCTGAGACCTTTAATTCAATATTGCCAAAAAGGTCGCCCAATCAGAAGTCTCATTCACTCATTAAGTGACTCCTAATCACAAGGCATTTTAGTCTTTATCTTAATTACATTCTTCTCAACCCTCAAGTTTAGCCATCAATATCATCATTTTATTATCTTTCATAAAATGATTAAGTCTTTAGTTAGATTTTTCTTATACTTATCATCAATACTCGGCTCAGTTGTAAAATTAGTCAAATTCGCCTGCTAACTCAAACCTGTATGACTTGGGTTATGACTCCAGTGGCTCATCGAGTTAACTCACCCGAGACTAACAAACTCGTGACTCGACAGGGTCACTATAATAAAAATTGCATTTAGCGACGGCAAAGTCAATTATTGCGACGGACAAATTCCGTCACTAAATCCCTATAAGTTGATAGATATAGCGACGGACTTCAAACTGTCGCTAATGTTTTCTTTGCTGAATATATTTTCGGTTAAAAAGAGTCTTTAGTGACGAATAAATTCCATTTAAAATATATTTTTTTGACATATATTGTATTAAAGGTATTACAAATAGTAACTGTAATTTCGAACTTGCATAAAAGGTATTACTGATTGTATTAAATGTTTTATTTTTCTCAAATTTATTTAAATTTTCTAGTATATTCTTTTATATTAATTATCATTGGGTTCTTAGCTAGAGGATTAATTTCTCCATATTGAACGATGACTATTTACAGAAACGAGTCAATTCATACCTCAAAAAAAATAAATTTCCTATGTAATTTAGTTTGTTTTTGCACTGAATTTACATCCTCCAATGTTTAAAACGAAAAAGGGTATCTACTAACCAACAATGCTTAACTCTGGGATTGTATGTTATAATCTCTGATTTCACTCCTTACATAAGCAAAACTACTTTAGTGACATCTATTATTTGCTAATTTGAAGAAAAATACTATAATTCTTATTTTTTTATGTCTGATAAAATTTATAGTGTAATTTTGCTTTATATAATCCTCAAAAATGGAAAATGTTCACCTACATGACTCCTTCAAGACTCCGAGTCGACTCCACTCCATGGCATATGGAATCGAGTCCGTGTCTTGAGTTTTAGAACATTGGTTAAATCTTGTATCCACAAACCAATCCCAAATATGACCAGCAATATCATTGACAAGCAAATTAAGTGGAAGGGCATATAGAAGCATAGCATGCCTCCTAATTACATTCCATTTGGATCACATAAAAATCATTTAACAATCGTTCCAAACAAACGATGACTCAGTACCCCACTCCTTAAAATCGCAAGAAAGAAAGGAAAAACACAAATAAGTATGTAGATGGACATTATTTCACTATAATAATTGCTAAAGCATGCATCATATATTCTATGAAAAATTAGAAAGCTATTCCCAGTCTTAACTCATAAGGTGCATGATTCACTTTGTTTGGTGTATATGCAAGTCAGTTACCTTAGGATACAAATCCAACTATTGCAACATGATTCACATTATAAAAAAACACATGAAAATTTTCAAATTTAAAATTCCTTGCAAAGAACAAAATTGCTGTTATCAGCTGTTCAATGTTGATAAACAACCCGAAAAAATCAAATAAATCCCTCCATCCGGAAGTATTGTCACCCTAGTTAGTTAAAAAATGAACTAACTAGGTGATAATAAAACCGTACAGAGGGAGTATTTGTTTAATGAAAGTCCAAATGGCCCATTGTAAATCTCAAACTAACCCAATTCTTAATATGATTCCCATACTGAGGATAAACAACATTAAATCTTAAATAGGTAATTTATTAATCTAAACCAGCAAAACTTTCAAATAACTTATATGTCCTTACCTAAGTAAAATACACAAGATCAACAATTTCAAGATTACTATAAAACTCAACCCTTGTTACCTGAGCTTGCTTTTGTACGTAATAGAAGTGCTTACCCAAATGGAGAATTGGCTGCTGCTAATGTGGCTTCTGCAGGCAACTTTGGCTTGCTAGGTTTATTTCCCAGCTTTTGCCGACAGCCGGGAGCACCACAATGGCAAACTTGATCCGCTCCAAACTGAACAAACCTGCAAATTTCCACCATCACTTCCCACATTATACCTTGTAGTTCCTGATAGTGTCGAACTTAAAAAAGAACCAACCAGACTTGCATGCAGAAACAAAAGACAGAACCAGAACTGACACGAATGCCTGAAACCATAAATTGTTCCAAGTTATCCTACCGATAATCATATGTCATATCCTCGCCTTTTTTGATGTCCTGGATAGCAAAAATGCCAATCCTGGTTTCACCATCAATTCTCCTGGAGTATTAAGTCAAGGCGGTTGTGAGCTCTGATTAAATTCATCATGCCGAAAATTCAAGAGAAACGATGTTGGACATCATGTGAGCAAAGTCAATGATTCCGCCAGCCTACCAAACCCACGACAAACCAAATCCAAGTTTCTTTTTTTGATAAACCAGATCCAAGTTTTATTAATCGTGGATATGAACAAAATCGAACCTGTGACATTTTCAATGGATGAGCAGTTTACCACATCCACATTTTAGTCAGCCCACTCCATTACAGTCGGTGAATGTCCACCGTTTGTCTATTTTAAGACGTCCACTGTGTGTAGGCGATTTAGCTTCAACTTCACTTTGTGCACCCATCCAACGGCTCTGATCTTTACTTGAGCCTTTTCAACGGTAGACAGAGTTGCCCATAACCCGTCTTCTTTCCCGCGTACTCTTTGCCACCTCCCTTTGAGCAATTTCTTAATCTAAATACCACCAAACCAAACCATAATGAAGTTTTCTTGCATTTGCATATTCTCATCTCTGTCTTGATATCTCTTGGTGGCTTGTATTAGTAATCTGGGGTTTAGGAGGTGTTGGTGGAGATGTGCCCCATAAAATCCTTCTCGCCTTCTTCTCGGCAACAATGGCCGGCTTCTTCAGTTGGACGTCGTATCGATCGGAGTCGGCGGAGGAGGGTTGGGGTGAGTCAGTGATGGACGAGCAGAAATCTGGCAGTGGAGAACAAGATCTGGGCTTCAGAAAGGTAGCTTTGCTTGATATTATAGAAAGACCTTAATAATTTGGGTGTTGTTTTCTGACAGGGAAGTGGACTTCTTGCAGGTGTTGGAGAATGGTTTCCGGGTGTTTGTGGACATGGCAAGCGGGAGGTACTTGTGGAGGAATTTGGGAGAGATGAAGAATTGTGAGAAAGCAAAGAGCTGTTGACTTATTAGCGAGAACTTGTAGCACTTACCAATGTGGCTCTATCAATTGGTATTAGGCAGGAAGAAATCTATTATGTAGATACAATTCTTCTTCATAGACAAAATTGGGATCCCAAGTCCTATCCGTTCTGGATCATTCATGGGATCCTTTTCTTTCTATAAGATAGAAAGGGCTGTTGTATAAAATGCACAATCTATCTACATGGAGTAAGTGGATTCTTATTTGTAAAAAAATTCAGACGGTGAATTTGGATTTCGGCCCCCAAAATAGAAATCCCTAAAATCAAATCCCCGTTCCCAAACACACCCTAATTGAATTAATACTTTCCGTTAGAAAAAAAGAGTGTAAAACCACAAGTTGCACTAATGTTAAGACTCAAGCTTGATTAGAATCTTCACATACACATTGAATTGTTTCATTACGTAGATTCTACTATAAATGTTTATCAGCACAGTTAAAGAAACATCCAATAAGACATTCAATAAAAAAAGTAGAAAAACAGCAAATGGCTTTCAAGTTGCCGATGAAAAATCGTCATTAACTAGAAGTCATTAATGCACGAAGGATTTCATCTTCTTCTGCAAGCGTTCCCAGGAATGAAATCACTTCCTTATTTACAATTTAAGTCATAATTAAACATACTTTAAAAAAAAAACAAGGGCATCTGCACCATCCTCCGCTTCTTGATTGCTCTGCCAGGGAGACAAGAGGAAGAAGGGGTTGTTAATGGCCCTAGGCCTTCGGAACGGGAAAACATCTAGGGACGCACGTTCTGTTGCATGTTCCCTCCCTCGTGAAGCAGTCCGTTTCGCAGAAGTTGAGGCAGGTGACCTTGCGGGCCAGCACGCAGCTGGCCATCATCACCATCGAGATGAGGAGAAGGGCGACGAACACCTTGATGCTTGCCATCTCTTTTGTTTCTTTTCTTCTTTATTGATCAACTTCCTCTTCACCACTTGCGCCTAGGCATGGAACATATATAGGCCAGTGAACGTCTTTGTATGGGTGCAAGCGGGAAAGGTTTTGCTTCAGGTTCGGAAAAGCTGTGGTGTTCAAAGGATGCAAAAATGGGGGCAAAGGATTTTTGCCATTAGATAGTTTGCTATTTTAAAGTCAGTTTACATTTCTGCCGTGGAAATCTCAGGTTTCTTCTCTAAGGAATATATACATATGCCTCTGGGGTTGAACCCGTCAAACCTTATCTTTTGCATAATATCAGGAATAGCATGCAGGAACAAAAGACAGCCAGAACTGATAAATTGTTCCATGTTATCCTACAGATAATCATATGTCATATCCTCGCCTTTTTAATGTCTTGAATAGCAAAAATTCCAATTCTGGTTTCACCAACAATTCTCCTGACTGAAGTAGTAAGTCAGGAGAATTCAAGAGAAAGGATGTTGGACGTCACGTGAGCAAAGTCAATGATTCCGCCAGCCTACCAAACCCACGACAAACCAAATCCATTTTTATTTTTGATAAACCAAATCCAAGTTTCTTTTTTTTTATAAACCAGATCCAATGCTGCCCCCCACATTTTAGCCAGCCCACTCCATTACAGTCGGCGGATGTCCACCGTTTGTCTATTTTAATGACCCCTGTACGTGGACATAAACATAAATGACCTCAGCTGCATATGCTCTTTAGCCTGAGGGCGTATCAATTATCAAATATCAACCACTTAATATAGACCATCTTCTTGTTAGAACATGGAAAGAGACCTTCTACTACCTGATCCTAGCTACCTCCCTTAAAGCAATTTGCATTCTATTTCATCACCGACCAATTGTAATCATTGTGACATTTTCTCCCATGAGAAGACTACTTTACACTAAATCAGTCTCACGAAACCTATATTTAACAGCACGTTTTATCAAATCAAAACCCTTAATAACTTAAGTCCACGCTTAAACATTACCCTTTTCTATGATTTTTGTTCGGTAACTGGTTGTTTTTTTCTTTGATTGATTAATCGTAACATGAAAGTCCACCCTCACCACTAGAAAAGTTCATGCCACAAAATACGACGAGGTCAAAAGTTTGGAACCTGCTTGGTTGTCCCTGTTTGGATTGTCCATAAAATAAGAGGGCAAAATATTACCAACCAGTTGACGAATAACTCCACAAAATACCCGAAAGAAGAATAGAGAAATCCGGTTCGAGGCGCGCAACACGCTGTCCTTGAAACAAATATGCCGCCCTCCGTGCATAAGCTATCACTGGCATTCCGTTCCCGAGATACATCGAACCACACCATCAGTTTAAAGGTGCACTTCAAATCAAACTAACTGGAACTCGATCAGAAGAGATGCTATTGCTCAATGATTGAAGAAGAACTCTTGAGAGAAAGATAGATTATGTGTTTTTCTATCACCCTATGTGGTTTTTCCGTTGAGTATTTATAGAAGGACTCTATTAGGGTCTTTAAGAAAGAAAAAGAAGCAACTTTTGGGGGAGAAACGATAGTTTTCAGGATTGTAACCGCCACTGCGATCGATCGCTACGATAAGGCGATCGATCACCTCAGTTATCCCTTCGTTATTTCAGTGCTTGAGATCGATCGTTCTCACTGACGATCGATCGCAACTCACATTTGCGATATCACAGTAGATACAATCGATCGTTTTTAGAGTTGATCGATCGCGACACACAAAATAAAGATTACAGTAAATATGATCAATCGTTATAAAGCCAATCGATCGCGTTCCCTTCTGCGATCGATCGCACTCGGATGCATATCTTTAATTTCAAGTCACCATAATTTTGCAATAATCCCCACCATGACTTGATATTAAAGTAGTCTACACACTAGAATGCATACGACAAATTGAATGAGACATTGAGCATAGTACTCTAGGTTTTCAGCGTTAGGTACCTTGCGGGTTTGAACCTATACTTAGTTTAGTAAGCTGCCACTCTCACAAGTTCGAAGTGAACAAAGTCTTGAACTTGAACCTTGAAGTAAGTGATTCGACATACCTACCACTTAGAGTAATTCCTTTTTTGAGATCATTCGGGGTAGCGCATTACAGCCATGCGCCTTATATCTTTTTATGAGTTGCACATTAGAGAACAAGCCCACGTTCTCTTTAACTGCGACCTCAGTGGCACTCGTATAGGTGACAGTCTCTAAGGGTAATCTGTCGAAGTAACCATACTTCTTTAGAATCTTATCCACATAGTGTGATTGACTCATAACTATTCCTTCAGAAGTCCTATCAATCTTCAAGCTCAATATGACATTGGCAAGACCTAAGTCTTTCATATCAAAATTCTCGTTAGGGAAACCTTTAACTTTATTTATCTCATCCACATTATTACCAAAGATAAGAATGTCAAACATAACATTACATAAGAATTACCAACAACCTTCCAATAAAGACATTTATCAGAAGTACACATAACAAAATTATTTGAAAAAGGAACACTATCAAACTTTTGATGTCATTTTTTAGGAGCCTATTGTAACCCAAAGAGAGATCTTACAAACTTACATACTTTTCTTTCTTCTCCAGGAACTACAAAACCTTCAAGCTACTCCATATATATTTCCTCCTCTAATTCACTACTTAAAAATGCTATTTTTACATCTATTTGATGGATCTCGAGGTTATAATGAACTGCCAATGCAATAAGCACTCAAATTGTAGTTATCATGGCCACGGGAGAATTTGTGTGAAAGAAATCTTGACCTTTATTTTGACTATAACTTTTAGCTACTAATCTAGCTTTGCACTTTTCAATAGATCCATTAGGATAATATTTTCTTTTAAATATCTACTTGCACCTAATTTGTTTAAACCCTTGAGATATATTTGTTAAAACCCACATCTTATGTGCAAGTATAGAATCCATCTCAATTTATACCGCATCTTTTTATAAAGAAGCATCACTAGATGACATAGCCTCACTAAAGGTCAAAGGATCTTCATTCTCTACTATAAAAGTATAAAAGTCATCCTCAAAGTTCTTCTCTATTCTAGTTCTCTTAGATATCCTAACCTTACTCTTTTTCTTCATTGGAAATGCATTATCAAAGAATGTTCCATCATCAGACTCCTTAATAGTATTAGGTGCATAATCCTGCCGATCAGACCCAATTACTAAAAATTGATATACTTTGTTGTTTTGTGCATAACCAATAAAAACTGCATCATAAATTTTTGAACATAGCTTATCCATCTTCACATTTGGGACCTTCACTTTCGTAAGACATCCACAAACCTTGATGAATTTTAAGCTCAGTTTTCTTCCTTTCATTAGTTAATAAAGGGTTATATTTTATCCTTTATGAGACACTCATTTTAAGATTACACATGCAAAAAGAATCGCTTCTCCCCATAAATTTTTCATTAAACTCGAAGAAGAAAGCAAAGAATTTATCATGTCTATAAAGGTTTTATTCTTTCTTTTTGCCACACCATTAGATTGAGGAGAGTAAGGTGCTATGATTTCATGTATTATTCTTTGATCATCACAAAACTTGCAATATTCAAGGGAATAATATTCCCCACCACGATCAGACCTAAATTTCTTGATCCGCCTCGCAGTTTGATTCTCAACCTCCATCTTATAGATCTTAAACTTCTCAAAAGCCTCATATTTAGATTTTAATAAATAAACACAATAAAATTTAGAATAATCATCAATAAATGTGATGAAATATCTCATTCCACCCTTAGTTATTAATCCATTTAATTCATATATATCAGAATGAATTAAATTAAGCAAACATGTAGACCGATCAATAGATCTATAAGGTTTCCTAGGTTGTTTAGCTTGAATACATATTTCACATTTATCAAGAGATTCACTACTCAATTTTGGAATCAAGTCAAGATTCATCATTCTTTTAATAGTTTGTGAACTCACATATCCTAACCTCATATGCCACACATCAACAGAATCAACAAAGCAAACTATATAGTCATTAACATGAAATAAAAAGTTATTACAAGAAACTAAATTAAGTTTTAAAAGGCCATCACAGACATAGCCCTTTCCAATAAACAAACAATGTCTAGTTATTACAACTTTGTTTGGTTAAAAAACTAGTTTATATCCCTCTCGATTAAGAAGTACTCCACTAATAAGATTCTTCCTCAAACTAGGCACGTGCAACACATTATGGAGAGTCAACGTGTTCCCCGATATAAACCGGATCTCCACAATTCCAACTCCATAAACTCTAGCCTCAGAGGATTTCTTTATCGTCACTGTCGTTTCCTTTACTTTCTGATAGTAAGAAAAAGAAGAAATATCAATACCGATGTGAACAGTAGCCCCTGTATCAATCCACCAATTAGTAGGTTCACATGCCAAGTTAATTTCAGATTTAGTTAATACTAATCCGTCATCTAAAATAACCATGTTAGCCTGAGCAGAAGATGCAGCCGCACTATAGCTATGGTCCTGACCCTTCTTCTCTTTACACTTGTTTGCAAAATATCCATGCTTTCCATAGATTTAGTAAACCTTCGACTTCTTGTCCTTTTGGATATTTGAACCAGGTATGAAAGACTGATTCTTGAACTTTTTGTTCTTCTTCTTATAGCCATAGGATTTGGGTTTCCCTTCCACAACATTAGTTTGAGCACTATCATTGGCTTAAAAGAAGAACCTTTTAAAATATTCATTTTGCCTCTGTGCTTCTCTTCAATTTGGATAACCACCATTAAATCATCAACGGACATTCCGTCCCCTTTATGCTTCACTTTAATTTGGAAATCTTGTCATGAAGGTGATAATTTATCAATAAGCGCAGGAACTTGGAGCCTCTCGTCAATATGAATGTCTTTTCCAATGATCTTAGCAACCAAATTCTGTATTTCGACTACCTGATCTCTAACAGACTTGTTATCAACCATTTTATAGTCAAAATACTCGCCTATGACATATTTTTCTTCCTCTTCATGCTCCTTCCCAAATTTCTTATCAAGGGTATCCCATAATTCCTTACCAGATTTAGAGTTCACATGCAAATCATGTAGGTCGTTGTTTAAAACACTCAGAATTTGTCCGTGGCACAATTCATCACCTTGTTTGAATTTAACACTATCACGAGAATTAGCACTTTCAACAACTTCAAAAGAACTAGCAGTTTTATCAAATTCATATGAAACAAGTTTATCCGCAATAGCATCAGAAATCACGTAAAATATATTCACTTGTGTCAACCAGAATTTCATCTTTGTTTGCCATTTTATGTAATTCTTTCCATCAAACTTCTCCGATTTAAGAGATTTGTCAATGTCACGCCCCAAAATTCCCGGCCTCATCGGAGTGCGGAAGACATTTTTTTTTTCTTTCATGAGTATGTTTGAGACCAGAAATCCTGAGATATGACCGAATACTCGAACATCTCGTCTAATACATCACCATGAATAGATGTGTACTCGACATAACACAACTAAGTCTTTAAATAACATCATTAACACATATGAAATGAGAACTTAATAATCTTAAATTAATCCATAATACAAGTCATCTAAAATAACTAAAAATCAAAATCATTAAAATGCTTTGGCCCACATGCCAAATATATTAACACTAAATTTAAAATAATAAAGATAGTTTTATCTTCCACAACTGTCTTCGAGTCTTCCATTATGTGCACTTGCCATAACTATACTTTCTTCATGCCTGCATCAAAGGATGCATGAGTATTCCGAACAAATACCCAGTAGAATGCAAAAACCCACAAGAACAGAATATACAATATAGGACAAAGAATAGGGTTTAATATGAGATAGTTGAATAATCAAGAATCTTTGAACTGAGCAACAAGAATTCCATTATAAGAGGAAATAACATCATCAATGAAAACTCCTAAACATCCAAAGTGTAAGGAGAGAAATTACTATAATCCAAGACTCCGAACATCAAAACTTCCTGACTCTCAAGTATAGAGCAAGGACAATAAATTATACGACTCCAAACAAATACCGGTGTAAGGAGAGAATGGTCAAAATACCAAAGGCTCCAGGCATCTAAAGTGCAAGGAGTTACAATTTCTGCTCGCTGAATTTACCGATCTCGAAAGGTAAAATATACCAGAATCATGCTAGAGGTTCTCCCTTCGGAACCCGGCCACGAGTCTAGACATGCTGGCCCCATCCGTGCTTACGGGCACAATGGGCGGAAATTGCAGACCTTCTGTAATATCATACAGCCTAAACGTACGTATTTGCCTCCCTTCGGGCAATAAGGAATCAAAATTCCATAAATATCGGAGGTCACTCATGACCTAGCAATGGCTCGTGAGCATACTATGATTCCACCGAACAATTAGTGAAGAAATAGGTCAATGTCAAACTGGACAATGTTTCAACAATAGCATAGGTCTCAACTTTCTGAGAATATGGTGACTCTTACCTCAATGACTAACTCATGGAGTATGAATAGAACAGCAAAGACTTTTAACAACGTATGACTCACGTTCTGGAGTATGAAATAGAATAGCAAAGACTCTAAATAATGTATGAATCACATTCTGGAGTATGAAATAAAATAACAAAGACTCTCAACAATGACCATGTTACACATGCATAGCCTTAGATAAGACTTATGAAGAAAGACTTGATCACGAATTGTCTTTCAAGACTCCACAAAAACTCAAGTTATATCATGAAGAATATCAAGTTCTGGTTTTAAAGAAGACTTGACTCAAATAGACTAAATAATAGGTCAACTGAAATTTCTTAAACGAATAGAAGTGCATTGGTCAAATAGAAATAGATGGTTCGGTTTCCAATTGGAAACATGAATCGAGTCAATATCACCAGTGGACATATAAGACTTGATGAACATCAAACCACTCTCCATTAGCCCTTGATACTATAGTATTATACTTAGTCCATCCTACTGTAATACTTACTTAAAATCTTATATAATACATATAAAGTTCGTAGTATACTTATTATAGTATAGGCTATTGTTTTGATAAAATTTTCCCAACCTTTACCATAATTACAATGTTCTGTTTTTACATATTAGTCAAATTCCAACCCTCACCAACGTCAAAACAGAAGGAATTAGACTCTAAAAATTTTACTGTGATTACTCCTATTTGTCTAGTTTACAACCCAATAAACGGTATATTTTTATGATTTTTATATAATTAGTTACAAATATTTTACTGAAGATCATCAGTGCAGAAACAGTTCTGGCCGAGACCCTTAATCGTAGTTCTAATCAAATTATGAGTGTGTTTACCCCATAATCCATTCAATAATACATAGTATACTTGAATATCTTCTGTATCTTACTTATTCCAGAATTTTATTAGTATGATATGTCATAATATTTACAAGGATTGAGGTGTACTTTCATTATCTTAATTCATCTCACACACATACCCCTTTTTCTAGTTGAATTAGGCAAACTGGACAACTAATTAAGGACAATGAAATTTGGACAGCAATGTCAGAGACCAAAAGGGACATAAGGAAGCTTCAAAGAGGACTCCAAACAATTCAAACTTCCCATCATTGGGCTAGCATGTGTAACAATTAGGAATTGGAACATCAAGGTTTACACGATTGAGCAACAACACGTAATAACTGGATAATTCAAAAGATTGGTATTTAGCGATTGACTCTCATGAAGATTCACAATCATAAATTAATATATTGACACAAGAAGCACTTGAACAAGGTATGAAATTCAGATCTAAGAGTGCGGGAAAAATCATCCTACCTAGTCCAAACGTAGTATCTTCTTGCTTCCTAGCGAAGGCTTTTGATTCCTCTACACGATGTCGCCCTTTAACACTTCGATCGTTGACTCTTGAGATGAAGGAAAATATATAAAGCTTGATGGAACAAAGGAGAAGGAGAAGGAGAAAGTCTTGGGACGTTCACAAAGGATTTGGCTTGAAAAATACCAGCCAGCCCTCTCTCTTGTGCTTATATAGACCCAAAACCTACTACAACTAGGATATCTCCAAATCAAGACTCCTTCCTAATCCAAACTCTCACTACCAATTAAAATCTCTCCCTCATTAGTAAGGGACGTTCAGCCAATTTAATCCATTGGGTTTTCCTCATTTAATTAGGATTTCAAATCTCTAATAAGATTCGTTCACTATCTTAATCCTAATTACAGCACACTGTCATATGCATAGCAGTCCATGTCCGACTCTTCCCTCGGTCAGTCCAGTTGTAATTAGACTCTGAAATTTTTATTGGAATTAGCCCTATGACTCTAGTTTCTAACCCCACTGATTTTATATTTTTCTGATTTTCGCTGAATTATTTATGATTTAATTACTTCCGACTGTTGACACAAAAATAGTACTGGCCGAACTTACAATCTTAATCATACTTTACATATCTCGTTCCAAACTAAGAAACTACCATATCTAGGCCAACCAACTAGACGTCCCCTTCCTATTGGTTGATTAAAAATGAAATATTTATCTCTTTTTAATTAAGATTTATCTTCCCTAATTATCTCAACCGAACTGATACTTCCCGATCCTCCGCGATACTTACCATATTCATCGCTATTTGGTCAAATCGTAGATTTTGCTCCAAGATTCGCCCCCACAATCCGAAGATCATCTTATGGCAAGGTTACCCACGTTCATAAGTCACCCCTGGGCCAGTGCCATGTGGCTCAGCACCCAGGTCTTGCGTCTTGGCTTGAGTCCTACGCGCACAGGTCTCTGAGGTCCCGCGGTTGCACTACTCGTCATACTAACACGTGTGCATCACTAACTACACATCAAAACCAAATTCACTTTACTAATTAAGAGTAATCCACTGAACACATGCCCTGGCATCTGACACCTCTCCCGGCGTCAGGTGTTCTCAGACCCTGACGCCAGGCTGGCCTTAGCACCAGGTTGTGTCCTGCGCCAGGACCAACCCTCGCGCCCTAGTTTTCTACTACTATTAGCTATGCGATTAACAAATTATATCACATCATTAAATCGAATAACACATCAAAGCACATCATGTAACTAGAAATCAAATCAGGAAGTGAAACTTTCCTATTTTAGACCAGTTTCCTAAAATAGATACCTTTAGTTAACATACGAATTTTCTGGGTGTTACAGTCAACACCCATAATTACAGTAGTATTTCAATCAACAAGAATATCTATTTCAAGATTGTTTGGATTGTCTATAAAATAAGATGGCAAAATACTACCAACTAGTTGACGAATAACTCTGCTTAATACCCGAAAGAAGAATAGAGGAATCCGGTTCGAGGCGCACAACACGCTGTCCTTGAAACGGATACGCCGCCCTTCGTGCACAAGCTATCACTGATGTTCCGTTCCCAAGATACAACGAACTACACCGTCAGTTTAAAGGTGCACTTCAAATCAAACTAACTGAAACTCAATCAGAGATGTTGCTCAATGATTGAAGAAGAATTCTTAAGAGAAAGAGATATTGGGTGTTTTTCTATCACCTTATGTGGTTTTCCTGTTCAGTATTTATAAAAGGACTCTATTAGGGTCTTTCAGAAAGAAAAAGACACAGCTTTTGAGGGAGAAATGGTAGTTTTTAGGACTGTAACCGCAGCTACGATCTATCGCTATGACAAGGCGATCAATCGCCTCAGTTCTCCCTTCATTATTTTAGTGCTTGCGATCGATTGTTCTCATTGGCGATTGATCGTGACTCATATTTGCGACATCACAGTATATACGATCGATCGTTTTCAAAGTCAATCGATCGCGACACACAAAATGAAGATTATAGTAAATACGATCGATCGTTATAAAGCCGATTGATCGTGTTCTCTTCTGCGATTGATGGCGACCTCTTCTGCGATCGATCTCGGATGCATATCTTTAATTTCAAGTCACCATAATTTACAACAGTCCAATAATTGTCTTTTCATCATAAGCTAATCTTTAATCAGAGCTTAACTTCACTGTGTCAAACACTAGTTTTCCATGGTGGGCGATTTAGCTTCAACTCACTTTGTACACCCATCCAAAGGCTTAGATCTTTAGTGGGCCTTTTCAATGGCGGGAAAACCATTATAAAGCTATCTTGAATTTTGCATATTCTCATTTCTCTCTTGATATCTCTTGGTGGCTTGTGTTGGAACAATGATCTAATTAGCCACAAACTAATAGATAAGATTGCATAGAAGTTACCAAATTATTGATGTAGAACAATCAATAGATAAGAACCAACCCTTGCAATTATAAAGCTTCCTCTTTTTAAATACCAAATAATCCGAAAGAAGAAACTCGAACTCAATGCGATCTGAGACGCCCTTTAGGACTGTCCTTGAACGAATATTCGCCGCATAGAGCAAGGCTTCACTGGCGATCGATCAAGAGATACATTGGACCTCTCTCGAACCTTGGTGCACTCTAAAGAATTCGATCACAAATCTGAAAAGAGTGTATTGCCCACACTCAAAATTGACGTAAAAATCCAACTCCAAGAATACCAATTTAGAACTCAAAATCGTGGAAAGAAGAGGAGAGCAATTGGAGAAGAAGGAGACCTCTTTTTTTTTAGATTTCTAAAACCCACATTCAAGAGGATGAATATGGAAATGCCATGTCTTAAAATGGCTCATCAAGTTTTTTTTTCTTTTGAAACACATTTATTTCTAACAGCTTTATTAATAATATGGAGTTTACGAGGTGTTGGTGAAGTTGTGCCCAATGAGGATCTTTCTCGTTTTCTTCTCTGCAGCTCTGGCCGACTTCTTTGCTTGGAGGACGTATCGATCAGAGTTGGAGGAGGAGGGTTTGGGTGAGTCAGTGATGGACGAGCAGAAATCTGGCAGTGGAGAACAAAAGCTGGGCTTCAGACAGGTAGGTTTGCTGAATATTATAGAAAGAGGGCCGGTAGTCTACAACCGACTGGAGAGAGCACTCTCTGGTCGGTTTTGTAATTGATCGTTAGATCAGAATCCTAGGAGCATAAAAGAACATCTTTAACCAGAGGGAAATAACCCCAGTTAAGCCTGGTTTTGGGTTGACACCTCCCCCGTTCTCCCTCGATGTCTGCCCTCGTCCTCCCTCCATTGCCGCCCGTTCTCCCTCGATGTTTGCCCCCGTCCTCCCTCCATTCCCTCAAAGCTCACTACTTCCTTCTTCTTCTTCTTCTTCTTCTTCTTCTTCTTCATTTTTTAATTGTTTTCAGTTTCTTGGTTAGTCTTGCAGCGGGAGAGATTGTTTTGATTTCAAGGTAGTATTTTGAATGAGTTGTGTGGGAGAGCCATTCTGAGGGGATTTTCGTGGATTTTTCCGGACTTGAGAATCTGGGTCGGAGCTGTTGGGGATTTTTTTGAGTTGTTGCGGATTCTGAAGGGATTTTGAGGAGGTTTTTCTAGCAAAACTGTTGTGAGGGGATTATCGTTGGTTTGAGAGTCTGGTCGCGTAGTTTTGGGGTTTCTGAAGGATTTAGGTACGTTTTGTGGAGGAAAGTTTCGATCTTAGCACTCATTATTGGTTGAAAGCTGGGTGCATTCTTCCGGATTGGTGGGGAATCCGGCTGCAGAGATCAAGAATGGAATGGAATGGTGGTGAAGATGATGTGGTGGCGGCCGTGGCCGCCGATTGCATCGAAGAAGTACAAGGTGAAGCTTGTGGTAACGAGGGTTGACGGGCTTTATCTGAACGTGGCGGAGGCGAAGCAGGGGGATGTTGCGGTGGGGAAAGAGGAGGTGGCGGCCATGGAAGCAGCGAGGTTGATGGCGGAGATCATGTGGAAGCTCTTCCCGTACCTCCCTCCCTCCCTCCCCGTTTGGCGTTGCCCCCGTCCTCCCTCACCTCAACGAAATCCATTGACTCCTTCCAAGGTTTGACCTTTTCGAGCTGTCAGTGCCTGGACAATCGGAGGGGAGACACAGCTTGGCTCATGTCAGTGATCCAACTTCAGCTAAAGCTCTCGGGTGGGTGGGAGGTTGGTTTTTGTTATTGCATTTTTTTTTGTTATGTATCATAAAAAATAATGAGTGAAATATGCTTGGTGAAATGCTTCACTGAACTATGTTAAAAGAAAATTAGTGATGTAAAAAGCTGGTAAAATGACTAATATTAGCTGAGTACTAGAGAGCAAGAACATTGATAATGGAGTTATGAAGTGAAGATGTATGTCTATCTATATATTTTACATAGTGCCCATAAGCTTTTATTGTTTGTACAAATGAATGTTTGCATACTGTGATTATCTCTTTCTAGAAACTATAGAATTGTCAAAGTATTAGACTTAGGCTTAAATTCCATTAGATTCAATTTAAGTGTTACAATAAGCAACTCTTTCTCTCATTGAGCAAGTCAAATTGTGTAGTAGCTACCCATTTTGGTCCTGGTTAATATCACTTCACTGACTTAACTGATGGCAGCTTTCCATCTTTTATTCTAATAAGTGTATAGCTTGTCAATTCTCAGATTTAGTTGGGACCATGGTAAAAATCCTTTTGAAGAGGTTGCCTAACTTGTTTTATTGTTTACTCTTTGTCAATAAATAGAAAGCAGTAATAAAGATCATTAAAATTGGTTCTTGTTGTTTGGATCTTTAGCTCAAATAGTTAGAGCACTCAAGAATGGTGAATCCTAATCTTGGGATATGGTGGTTCGAATCCACCAAGATCCTAGAAAAAGAGTAGCATGCTAGTGTTCATTTAGTAGTCTTAAATGAATGCATTTGGAACTAAGATAATAGTCTTACAAATGTGTTAAAAAATGAAAAATATGATGGTTCAAACATTTTAGCCCTTAAATGTTGTAACTGTGATTTATGGAAACAGACATGATTGGCAGTTATAACTGTGATTTATGGGCAAAGTGTATTGTTTGATATATTTATCAAAAATCTATGAGCAACTATGATTTCTAAGCAAAGTTATAGTCAACTCTTTTTCTTGAATTATTCATCTGGATTGTCATGACCTCGATTGCTCACAAAGATTTATAATATCGTGGTTGTAGACCATATACTCCACAATTAAAGTTTTTCCCTGATGACCAAAAAGTCAATATCACGAACCAAATAAACAAAAGGTTAAAAATTAAGAACTTGTAGCAATTCCTTGTTATGTCAAATAAGCCAAACTAACCAGACTGCAATTCCTTGTAAAAATTAAGAACTTTGTAGCAATTCCTTGTTCACTCAAAATGACACGTAGGATTTATCATTGGAAGCTCAGTCTGCCAGACCTTTGAACAAAAAATGTATTTGCATGATCCTCAAGGGAAGAGTTAGCAAAAGCTTATCAGGTTATTGCATTTACAATCTAACTCCTGAATTCAATCTACATTGAAAACTGCTAAGAACCTCGAGCCAGTTGTGAATAATCTAATAAACATAAGCTATATGTGAAATTGTTGTGCATTTTAACACTGAAAGTTCCATACTCAATTGGCAGGGGAATCCTCAAGCCATACAATACCAACCAGAGACATAGTTCTTATAACTGCTAAATTAAAAAGGACATGCAAAGAACTTTCCATGAACTTGAAAACCACTGTCAGGATTTAGTAAACTAGTAGAGAGGAACCTTGGAAGAACAAATCCAATACCTATGCAGCTATGCTTGAAATTCATTCGCCCATACAATTGTTATGATAAAAACACGATTAGAATAAACTAAATTAAATCAATTACAAATAGAATCTATATAGAATATATAGGAGGAATAAAGAATTGTTGTTGTCTATTTGAAATTATGTACCTGCATGAGACAAGGCTATACAATTTTCCCCAGCACAATAAAATAAACATGAAGAACATGGGTGCCCAAAGAATGGAATTAGATCTTGGTGGATTCGAACCACCATTTTCTCAAGATTAGCTATACATAATCTTGAGTGCTTTATCCATTTAAGCTAAAGATCCACAAAAAAATAGAAATTATGGGAACAAAATATTTTAAAGTATACATGAACTGATCTTATTATATAAGAAAAAAATGTGTACATCAACTGTCTTCCAATTATCATGAGAGAAGGAAGAAACATGAGAAGTCATGAATTCGCATACAACAATGTGACATCTGCAAAAGTTAGCTAGACAAACTACCATATGTTGGCCATTAATTGGAGATACGTGGCATTTGGTCACCTGATCCATGTAGTTAGAAGTGAGCATATATTTCCACAGCCAGTGGCCTGAATATATAATAGAAGGATGAGAAAGGCCATATTATATCACCGAGAAGATTTTGACATTCAATTGTTTAACTTTTTTTGCTAATTCCATACTGTCATCTTCAAATCGCATATAAAACCCAACAACTACACCAGAAATTACTTCCGCTAAAATTAAGATTAACTGTAAACAAGAATCACTCTTGTTGAAGATCTCCACATGATCCTTAAAGTGTCGGTCTTTGAACTGCCACTCTTTACCCAATACGAAGACAGCGACTATCCTATCCCAATCCTCAGCCTTGAGGATGGAGGGCTTATACCTGACTTTATGAAACATTATGTTATAGGGGAACTATTGCATGAGATAAATATAGAAGAGCGCTGACATTGCCACCCCATAAAAAGCTCGAAACACCCGTTTGTCAAAAAAAATCATTGCTTTTTTTTGTTGCTCGCTCACCTCAAAGGCCCTCCTAATATTTACTCATAGGCCACCCCAGCCTTTTACCACACTTTGGTCTACGTCCCAGCAATGCAGAGACTCATCCCAACAGCACTGAAATCTTTCTCTTTAAATTTAAAATGGAACAGAGGCCATGCATCAAGTAATCATGGAACAAACTTTTTCGAGAACAATAAAAAACAAGCACATTTGCTTTAAAAAACCAACTGGTGATATTCAAAGGAGGGATTATTTAACTTCGACTTTTTCATATAGAGAAGATGGGAGAGCTTCAAAGTTTACCAATAAAAATCTTAACACAAAAGAGTAGAAATTCGGCCATTGCCAATGTAACCCTTCGACCTTTATTTGTATTGCTGAGGAGATTGAGGAGTTAAAGGCATAACAAAGGGGCAATCAGGAAACAAAAATTCAATAGGACAGGAAATGAGGGAGAAAAGAGAGGGTAAAGAGGGATGCGGGACTATGCATCGTCCTACCTGAAATGGACCACAGAGAAGACGGAGGAGTCATCCAAAGTCTTCTGCCACGATGAACATAGGAGAGGAGAACGATGACGAATAGAGAAGGGGTGTTAGGGTAGTAAATATGTGGGGTGCAGCCGAGTAAAAAAATATACAGAAACCCCTGCAAGGGTAGGCGGGTACAGGCAAGAGATTTTATGGGTTTTAGTCGGGATGCATGAGTAACGGGTGTTTCGAGCTATTACTGGGGTGGCAATATCCGCGTTCAATATAGAAATAGGGAACCTCCTTCTTGAACTGGTTATACTAATACTCTCTCCGTCCGGATTTATTATCTCCCTAGTTGATTCATGTTTTAACTGTAGGGAGATGATAAATCCAGTTGGAGGGAATACTTGTCATCAATCATCATTGAGGCATTTTACACTCTATACTGGTCCACTGCCATAGCTGAAGCAAAATGACAAAGCAGGGTTGTAACATTGAATTCAAAATAGATCCAATGTTCAAGAAAGGTTATGATCTAATATTGCATTCTAACTCATCATTGCTGATTAGTGTAGATTTGGTCATCAGTTACGATGCTTAAAATTGAGTGTTGGCATAGGTAAAGCCCTAAGGCGTGTCGCAGTGGGCACATTTAATCAATATACTTGATGTGATCAACTACTTTTGTGTTGGGTTTGCTAAATTTGACATACTCTGCGGTGACTGTTTGTATATTAAATTATTCAGTTGTTAAATCTAGATCGATATTAGCTACTCTTAAAACATTTTGCTTGAATCTAGTTCTAATCTGTGGCGCTCATAACTTTCACTGCAGAGACTGTACTAGCTTTGCTTCGGCATCCAGATTGTTGCATTTCTGGTTACTCTTCGGTAAGCTAAATATGTTTCATTGAAATCTGATGCATTGCCTGTTAGTGTTTTCAATTCAACTTGCTGAAGGCGGATCATTGCTATCATGAAAAATCCATTAACAAGAACTAGCAAAAAATGACTGTGA
The DNA here is from genome assembly GCA_039654745.1 of Houttuynia cordata. Taxonomy (NCBI): domain Eukaryota; kingdom Viridiplantae; phylum Streptophyta; class Magnoliopsida; order Piperales; family Saururaceae; genus Houttuynia; species Houttuynia cordata. The sequence continues at coordinate 57,225,873 of CM077502.1, read as the reverse complement.
GGCCATAACTGGTTAGGGATGGAACTTGGGTCGGGTTTTTACCCGACCCGACAAGACCCGGCCTTATTGGGCCGGTTCTGGGATTGCTTATGCAATACCCGGTTCCGGTTCCGGGTCTGAAAGAGGAACCGACCCATCGGGTCGGGTCGGGTCCGGGTTTTCATGTAAAACCCGGACCCGACCCGGGTACATGATAGATATATATATATCATATACTTGGACCCATATTTATTTATTTTTATGAATATTTTTTTTGAGCGAAAGCACTCATATCTCTTGATTTGAGTAGTTTGGATTTTTATAGATATATATTATTAATAAAAAAATTAAAAGAGTTAATAGTTTAATGTATATGACATTAAAAATATAAAAAAACTGGTACCGGGTCGGGGCGGGGCGGGTCCGGGTTTCAAGTTCTGGTACCGGGGCGGGTCCGGGTCCTTGAAACTGGACCCGTAGTGGGTCTGGGACGGTTCTGGGTTTGAAGAATTAAAATGGTTCCGGGGCCGGGTATGCCAATACCCGGCCAAAACCCGCCCCGGTTCCATCCCTATACCTGGTTTTACTTAGCAATTTTGCTCCTAAATCAATGTTTTTTAAGAACTGAGCTGTTATGTAAAATTGATTATGGGATTTATTCTATATATTCAACAATGTATTTGTTTTCCAGAATACTGGTTCTTACTATCACCATGATACTAGTATACAATCAACATATTAGTACATGAGTTAACATATGCATTGGTCCTGAATTTTAACCTAACTTGCTTTGGTTAGACACCACTTGATTGACTACTTCTTTTCAGGTAGACGTCAAACGCACCATAGAAGATGGGGAGAAGCATTTTAATCAGCTTTCCATTGAAGAACGCGGAAAGTTCGATGAGGAGGCACTTGTTAACGTGAACAGTGTCAAGAAGCAAAGCACATCAAGTCAGAGGTCCAAGGGATTTAGTAATGAATATATTGTGGTATGAGCATATTTTTCTCAAGAGTAGAAACACTCTCTTTTCATAGGCGGTAGCAGGCCTGTATAAACTGATACATGTGCCCATTGTTTAATTTGTTTATGCTGATCCAATATAGAACTATAGCTTGATGTCACAGCTATTTCATTTTATAGATTACTATGTTAGTGGCTGTTGAAGGTGTACATAAACTTCCTGTCATCAATGGCAGTACAGATTTGAAAGACACTCTGCAAAAACTGGGCTCCATATCCTCTAGCAAAACTCTGGTAACATGCACACATTCATTCTAGAAATTAATATCTGAGTTCCTTTTTTTTGCTGCAGTTTCTGATGTTCCTTTTTGTTTTTGCTATTTCGTTTATTCGGTGGAAATATGTGTAGGCTGTTGAGGTCTTGTGGACTCCTCAAAATGAGAATGACACCCTCTCTGAACGAAAACTGCTTGAAGACTATCCACTATTGCGGCCTTTATGACCGCAATTATTTAATTTTGCATTGGCTTGTAATTGAGCGGAACTAGATTGTATATATATAGGAAAATCCTCTGCCAAACAGAGAAACTGAAGTAATACATAAAAAAAGAGCCATTTCTTCCAAAGAAGCTGAGTTCAATCGTTAAGAACTTACAAATGCATGTGCCTCCGTCGAGGAGCTTGATAATACGAATGAAATTGCTTCGGTAGTTTTAAGGGTAGGATTCTAACAATCGAAATCATATCTCAAATGAGTATAGTAACTTAGAACTAAAGTTTATGTCAGCTTATTAAAAGCCTATATTGCTTCGATAAACTACTGATGCGGTCGATATGCCCACTGCTGGTGGGATATTTTCCTAGTTCTTGCTTCGTTTACTAGACCATATTGTAGAGTAGTTCACTCTGATTCCCGTAAGAAGTCCCTGATGTTATTCAACTTGAATTTTTGTTCCTAGGCCTGTAAACGTAAGGAAAATATACTATGAGCACATTTCAATAAGAATCGGGAATGATCTTCCTGAAGTACTTCGGGCACAAGTCAATTGAAATTTAATGTCGCAACCACACATTCAATTTCTCTCCAACAACCACACCTTCACCATCCTTGTTCTATTAAAGCCATCCAGAAGAGTGAGCAGCTCGTAACGGTTACGTCCAGATCTCTGCAATATAATGCGATTCCTAGAATGGTAACCAAGATTGATTTCCACAGCTTGATGCGTTTATGCATTGTTCCTCCTTTCCAGAAAATACCAATCTCAACTCTGCACTCTGCTGCCTGCACTTACTGTATTTCTAAAGAACAAAGCACAAATGAACTTCAACTTTGCTCTTGACTTTGGTTTCAATCTAGCTATCTTCCTAACCATAGAGAAGCTATAAGGAGGAGAAGAGAAACCGAGAAGAAAGAAAACAGTCATGGCAATGGGCCAGTTGTTAAAGGGAGCATGCAAGCTGATCCTATGCCGGAAGAAAGTCTTCTTCCAGATCACACTTTCCTGCATCCTTCCCCTCTCCTTCATCATCTTAGTTCAGATTCAGCTCACTGATAATCTAATCTTCAGCAAAATCTGCAACAAATACCGCGTGCGCCAGAGGAGATACTGGGCTTCATCTCCTCCGAGTGGTTTACCTGCTTGTCCTTTGATGCTCAGATTCAGGTGATGGGATTGTCACATAAAAGAGGGCTAAAATACTATCAAATTATGCATATACAATTGACAATTATACTTATAAAATACAAGAAAGAGTTTTAGAATTAGAACCAGGTTTGAGGCACTATATGTGTTGTCCTTGAAACAGATACGCCGCCCTCCGTGCACAGGCGAATAGTAGCGTTCCGTTCCCGAGATACAACGAACCACACCGTCAGTACGCAATTTTCCGCAGAGAAACGGCCATTTACTCGCTGTAACCGCTTAGCCGATCGATCGTTTTAGAAGTCGATCGATCGATCTACGATCGGTCGCCTTATTTAGCCTAAAATTATGATAGGTCGTTTTATCGCGGTGCAAAAATCCTAAAATTCCAGTAACTATGATCGATCGTTTTCAAACCGATCGATCGGGCCAATACGAAAACCAAATTTTAGAAAATTACAGTAACTACGAACGATCGGTTTATCACGGTCGATCGTTACACAATCGATCGCGTTATTTTGCCGGTCGATCGCTACATTTTTTAACTAATTTATTTAATTTCAAGTCAAATTTCAACAATCCCCACCATGACTTGATATTAAACCAGTCTACACATTAAAATGCATATGACACATGAATGAGACATTGAGCAATAGTACTCTAAGTTTTCAGCGATAGGTACCTTGCGGGTTTGAACCTACACCTAGTTTGGTAAGCCGCCACTCTCACAAGTTCGAAGTGAACTAAGTCTTGAGCTTGAACCATAGAGCAAGAGCTTTGACAAACCTAACAGTTAGAGTAACTCCCTTTTCGAGATCATTCGGGGTAGCGCTTTATGGTCATGCGCCTTGTATTTTTTCATGAGTTGCACATTAGGGAACAAGCCCTCGTTCTCTTTAACTGCGACCTCAGTGGCACTCATATAGGTGACAGTCTCTAAGGGTAATCTGCATAACAATACCCTGCTTTTTAAGCCTTGACCTCATTAAGACTTTCGTCATCCTGTTTCATATACAGTAGAGCACTCTCATCATCACACGGGAACGAGCATACAATTTATTATAATAGTGCTCTCCAAATCACGCATTAGCTTGTTGTTACCCATTGAATCTTCGTCGTGGGATCTCCACTCAGAGAGATTGAGTTGCTATTAACGATGACTTAAATCATAGGCTTTAAGCCCCATTCCCCTAGATGAGTTAAGGACTTGTCCTGCCGACAACCCTTTAGTAAACGAATCAGCCAAGTTATCCGCTAATCGTATGAAACTTAAGGTAATGACTCCCGATGTAGTCAACTTGCGCAAGATTTTATACTTTAGTTCAATATGCCTAGAGGACCTCTTATTATGATTCTTACTCTCAACCTTATCAAGAGCTGATTGGCTATCACAGTGAATCAAAATTCTAGGAATCGGCTTATTCAACCGGGGTATATCTATTAATAGATCCCTAAGTTATTCCGCAAATTCCTCCAGTTTTATCAAGAGCTACTAATTCAGCATCCATAGTAGATCTTGTTATCACAGTTTGTTTGGAAGATTTCTATGCAACTGCCCCACCACCAAGTGTAAATACATAACCACTCGTGGCTTTTGTTTCATCAGAATCTGATACCCAATTAGCATCACTGTATCCTTCTAATACAGCAGAGAACCCGGAATAATGTAAACCGAAATTTACACTTCCCTTCAGATATCTGAACACCCTCTCAATGGCAATCCAATGACACTCATTAGGGCTCTTAGTGTATCTACTTAGTCTTTCCACAGCATAGGATATATCCGGTCTACTGCAGTTTGCCAGATAACTCAAACTTCCTATCAGCTGTGAATATCTAAGTTGTGACACACTTTCCCCAAGATTTTTCTTTAGTCTTACACTTGAATCATACGGCGTACTGACAGGTTTTCTATCGAAGTAACCATACTTCTTCATAATCTTATCCACATAGTGTGATTGACACACAACTATTCTATTAGAAGTCCTATCAATTTTTAAGCCCAATATGACTTTGGCAAGACCCAAGTCTTTCATATCAAAATTCTCGTTAAGAAAACTCTTAACCTTAATGATATGATCCACATTATTACTAAAAATCAAGATATCATCTATATATAAACATAACATCACTAGTTACATCATGCAATTTCGGAATCAAATCAAGATTCATCATTCTTTTAATAGTATTTGAATTCACATGTCCAAGTCTCATATGCCACACATCAAAAGAATCAACATGATAAATCAAAGAGTCATCTACTTGAAATAAAGAGTTATTACAAGAAACCAAATTTAGTTTAAAGAGGCCATCACACACATAGCCTTTGCCAATAAAAGTACCATGTCTAGTTATTACAACTTTATTTGACTCAAACACTAATTTATACCCTTCTCTACTAAGAAGTACTCCACTAACTAGGTTCTTCCTCACACTAGGCACATGCAACACATTACGAAGAGTCAACGTGTTCCCCGATGTAAACAGGATGTCCACATTTCGAACTCCATAAACTCTAGCCTCAAAGGAGTTCCCCATCGTCACAGTCTTATCATTTACTTCCTGATAGAAAGAAAAAGAAGAAGCATCAACACCGATGTGAACAGTTGCCCCTGTATCAACCCACCAATCGGTAGATTTACATGCCAAGTTAATTTTAGAATTAGTTAATATTAACCTGTCATCTGAAGTAACCATGTTAACATGAGCAGAAGATGCAGCCCCACCATGACTATGGTCCTGACCTTTCTTCTCTTTGCACTTGTTTGCAAAATGTCCTGGTTTCCCACAGACCCAGCAAACCTTCGACTTCTTGTCCTTATGGATATTTGAACCAGGTTTGAAAGACCGATTCTTAAACTTCTTGTTGTTCTTCTTATTGCCATGAAACTTTGGTTTCCCTTCTACAACATTTGCTTGAGCACTATCTTTGACCCCAGAAGATGAGCCTTATAAGATTTTCATCTTACCTCTATGTTTTTCTTCAATTTGTATGGTCACCATAAGATCATCAACGGACATTGCGTCCCTATTGTGCTTCAAGTTAACTTGGAAATCCTACCATGAGGGTTGTAGCTTGTCTATAAGTGCCGAGCTTGTCTATAAGTGCTAAAACTAGGAGCCTCTCGTCAACGGGAATACCTTTCCAATGATCTTTGCTACCAAATTCTGTATCTCAACAACCTGGTCTCTAACAGATTTGTTATCGACCATCTTGTAGTCAAAATACTCGCCTACAACATATTTTTCTTCCCCTTCATGCTCCTTTCCAAATTTCTTATCAAGGGTATCCCATAGTTCTTTAGCAGATTTAGTATTCACATGCAAATCATATAATTCATTGCTCAAGACACTCAAAATTTGTCCATGGCATAGGTCATCATCTTGTTTGAATTTATCACTATCAACAGGCTTAGTAGTTCCAACATCAGATGAACTAGCAGTCTTGTCAGATTCAGAAGATACAGTTTTTTTCCACATGAACATCAGAAATAACATAGAATATGTTCAATTGAGTCAACCAAAATTTCATCTTTGTTTGCCATCGCATGAAATTCTTGTCATCAAATTTATCGGGCTTCAATGATTTGTCAACACCCATAATTGCAGTAGTATTCAATCAACAAGAACAAAGATTATCTGTTTCAAGATTGATGGGATTGTCACATAAAAGAGGGCTAAAATACTACCAAATTATGCATATACAATTGACAATTATACTTATAAAATACAAGAAAGAGTTTTAGAATTAGAACCAGGTTTGAGGCACGCTATGCGTTGTCCTTGAAACAGATACGCTGCCCTCCGTGCACAGGCGAATAGTAGCGTTCCGTTCCCGAGATACAATGAACCACACCGTCAGTTTAAAGTTGCACTTCAAATCAAACTGACTGGATCTCGATCAGAGGAGACCCTATTGCTCAATGATGGATGATGAATTAAGAGTGAAGAAGAACAAGTTTTTCTTTGTTGTCTGTATCCCTTTTCTGCAGAAAATCGTTCTCTATATATAGAAGAACGCTGTTGGACCTTTTCTAGAAGAAGAGACGCAATTTTTCGCAGAGAAACGGCCATTTACTTGCTGTAACCGCTTAGCTAATCGATCGTTTTAGAAGCCAATCGATCGCTTTACGATCGATCACCTTAATTAGCCTAAAATTACGATCGATCGTTTTATCGCGGTGCAAAAATCCTAAAATTCCAGTAACTACGATCGATCGTTTTCAAACCGATCGATCGGGCCAATACGAAAACCAAATTTCAGAAAATTACAGTAACTACGAGCGATCGATTTATCACGGTCGATCGTTACACGATCGTTCGCGTTATTTTGCCGATCGATTGCTACATTTTTAACTAATTTGTTTAATTTTAAGTCAAATTTCGACATCAGGCCATGGGCAGGAGTTGGGAGCTGATCAAGAGCAAGACTATCATGGTTCCCCTTGGGGTCTTCTCTTTGCTCTATGTTGTCTTATTTGCCATCACCATTGCTTTCTAAGAGCTGTCGATACCGTACTACAACGTCGGGCTTGGAGCTGAAATGGGAATCACCGTTATCTTTGCCATCGCCCTGTCTCTCCACACACTGTTCTGCTTCGTGACTCAGACCATGTTGTACTTTGCATTTACAGCAGGAGATCAGATGGATGCACAGGTTCCACAGAATGCCGCACGCAGAGCTACTACATCAGTTGAGGGGGTGCCAACAGGCCGTGTCTAATTTTACTTAGCTCAGCCTTCTAATATCTTTGCTAGGACTTAAGTCAACTGACATGAGTTAGGAAGTTATAATACCTCCCCATTTTGCAGGATGTCTTTTCATTTTATTTTGCTAGGAGAATATTATTTATATATGCTTAAGATGGATTGTACAGGCCTGAATGGAGGAGTAAAATCCGTGTCGCCGACCCCAAATAGTTGGGAAAAGGCTTTACTTGATTATGATTATGATTATGGATTGTACAGATTACCAGTCGATAAGATATTACTGATTACAGGTTACTCATATTTGTCATGGCAAGTTTTGAACTCACAAGTATGTTAAGAAGATATACTATGAGCACTGTTTATCTCTGTACTGGTTTTATTTTTGAAATATTTGGTTACATACATGGTGTTCATAACAGCAAGTAATCCTCTAGTTTTAGTATATATTTAATAAAAAACAGGGATGAGTATCCTAAAATAATTGTGGTCTAAGCTAAAGTGACTGATGCGTGTGGACGGAATTGAAAAAGATTGCTAAGTTATACATATCCAATATCAAGTGGAAGTGATTATGTTTTGTGAAGAGAGTAATGGTGCCCAACACCAGAGTAGAAACTTCTGGCAGTGAGGAGCTCTGGACTGCTCTCATGGCTCTGAGCCCTCACACAATGTGGGGCTAAGTGGGTCTCTAGAATAGGGCACCCACTTTCCCCACTTTCCAGCAAACTGCTACTGCAAGTTTATGCTTTCCATTAGAGGACTTCAATAAAGACTTCTTACTCTTTCCATCAGAAGGTGAATGCACTGAAGAGATACGAGTAGCTCCATCTTTTCCCCCATCATCAGCATTAACCAAGTCTTTTGGAGTAGGCATTGCCTTCTGTGTTCCTTCAACTTGCCTGGGTCTTAGCTCTCGCATCTCAATTTGGTATTTTTCTTTGAGCCATCTCAGTTCCTGCCTCATCTCATTCTCATAACCATCTGATAAGGCATCTCTTGCTACACAGTTGGTATCATGGACACCAATGGAAGTAGAATGCCGATGATGTTGAGATTTACTTGCAGTTGGTGCGATGTGCTTGTCCATGTGAATTATTGTTTCATCTTCCAGTGGGATGGACTGATCCAAATTATGACTTTCTTCATCAGAGGGGCCCCTTTCAGATTCTTCTGAAAGTGTATCTGGACTCTCATTTGGAGTCCAAAAATCATTATTGTGAAAGACATCTGGTTTGCTAGAGACAAGCGAGAGTGCTTCGGTCACAGTTACATGGTCGTCTGATCCCTTAACCGGGTATATGATCTCTTCAAAGCGCCCATGCATAGCTCCACATTCACGCCGAGGACATTGAAGATAATGCCTACTGTTCGGATTGCTAGAGTGGCAATCAAAGTAGGATCCGGAGGAGGACCGTTGAGACTGACAATGGTGACAATATCTGGGAGATGCATCATCCATTCCTGGTCCCGGCCTCCACTCAGGAACCAAGGAACACAACTCTGCATCAATCATATCGGCTATTCTAGTAGCATCTTGATCATTCATTTCTAATTCTGCAACCATTTCTGTGGCAACAGTCAATGCTGTATCAGTGTCTGTGTCAAAAGGGAAGTAAATGTTCCTCACTCGACCTGTCAAGCAAATTACAAATATGAAACAAGTTTTAACATAGAAACAGAATATTTGGAAGAAAACGGGCCAAAAGAAATGGATGATCAGGGTATTGTGCAGTGTTTAGATGACTAACCTTCTTTATCTGTAATTCTAAGCCTTAGAAAGATTCCACCATCGTCCTTTTGTTTCCCCTTTATTGAAATATCAACATCCGCTGATCGATCATCATCTTCTTGGGTGAAAATTCCAATTCCATGTGGTTCTAGGTTAATCATATCATACCCCCATATATTTTCCATTTCGTGAATGGAGTAGCCATTTGCAGTGGAGCCATTTCCAGGATAAGGGTCAAATTTTGGTTGCATCAATTGAAGGTTTATATCATATACCTGATGTTCATACTCCAACATTTTAATTTCATGAATGGAGTAGCCATTTGTAATGGAGCCATTGCCATGATGAGGGTCAGATTTTGGATGCTTTAATCGAGGGTTTAGTTCAATTACCTCATGTTCATACTCTAGCATTTTGATTTCAGACTCATAGTCTTCAATTTGGAGAAATGGGTCCTTGAGAAGCTCACCAGCTGAGAGCCTCCTAGAAGCAGTCACTAAGCACTTCTCAACAAATGCTCTTAGTCGGGGGTCTTTTACCTTGTACAATGCCTCTGGCTTTATCCCCTGGCAGAAAAAAACAAGAAGAGAGAACCAAACCACCTAGTTAAAAATCAGCATGGATGCAAGACTGAGAGATATATGAGATACTGAGCATCAGTTCTTACAGAAGTCACTTTCTTGTAGATCTGAGCAGTATGGTTGCATTCACTGTACGGATACTCAAAAGTGACCATCTCCAACAAACACATTCCAAAAGAGTATATGTCAACTAACTCATTGTATTCCTCCTCATACACCTCTGGAGCCATGAATTCTGGAGTTCCTGCTTTGAAAAAACACTTCTAAAATGACCTATTTCTATATGAAGGCATCTACAACTAAGTTGCAAGCAACATCATGACTATGACAAATCTGCTCAACCTGTAAATTTCAGCAAATAGAAAGTAGGAGTATACACTAACCAACACAATGAGCAGCATGAGAATTGCGAAGAATGGCGGCGAGGCCAAGATCTCCGATCTTCACCTCCCCTTGGTTTCCGTTAACGAAAATATTGTCACACTTCAGATCTCTGTGAATCACAAGGGGATCATGACTGTGGAGATAAAGAAGGCCCCTCAAGATTTGCCTACACCAATGCTTAATTGCCCTTAAGTTTACTCGTCTGTGTTTCTGCCTGTACCTGCCACAAAAAAAAAACATAAAAATGAGTCAATTCAGGATCACAAATAAGTACTGACGACAAAGTTGACACATACTGTCTGAGAGTCCCCGAGGTGAACAATTCGGTCACAAAATTTATGCGCCTGTTGGCAACATCCACCCATGAAGTATAGAATTTCATAATGTTCTTGTGTTTGATAGTCTGGAGCAGGTGAATTTCGCAGTAGAGCCTCTCAAGATCTTCAGGGCGTTGCAGGAAATCGTAAAGCTTCACTTGGTTCCAGGCCACTTCTATCCCTTCATATTCATCAAAAGCTCTATAACTGCACCAATCAGACCTGAATTCAGCTTCACATATGAAAAAAGACCAAAGGGCAGTTAACAGCAAAATCTGTGAAGTAAAAATCTTACACGGTCTTAGAAGCTCCTTTGCCAAGGATCTCATCATACTGCAGAACAAACAATGTAATTAGAACCATCAAAACGACATCCAATAATGAAACTAGTGAGGATTACCCAAGACAAAGAAAAATATGAATTACCCACCCTCCCATATCTTCCACTTGGATCCACTTCAACAAACTCTGCATGATCTGGCTCAGAAGATCTAAGACCCATCATACTTAACCTTCTTTAAACTGTGACAAAACTATCAGAATTTAAACTTGACTGACTCTTTTCTACAAACAGTATTAAAAAGGCATCAAAAGGAGGAGATTTGCCAATCCAGGAAGAGAGCTTTTGAGGACGGGGTGAGAGAGGAAGAGGAAGGAAAGGGGGAGGCTCCTGGTTCTGCAGCTGCTTCTACAGTGTGATCATCAAAAGGACAAGCCTTTTATAATTCATATGCAAGACCACGGTTGTGAAGGGTACGGACGACGGCGAGGAGAGACAAAACCGAGGACCCTCCTCTCTCCTCTCCCCATGACTCCGTCCATTCACAAGCAGCTAATACTTCCATAAAAATATTCAAACTTGCCGGCAACAGCTCTCCGCCTTTCACCTTCATGGAGGGGCCATGGCTGAGAAGTAAGTTGGCCCTACTGCATCAAGATTCAGTACAGAGCCTTTTAAGATCCTGACCGTTCAAACAAGATAACTCTTTTGTTCTGTAACTAATAAGAGAACTCGTGTCAAAAAAATAATAAGAGAACTCTGTCAAGAAGAGAAGTGAATGGTTATTCTATGAACATTTTCTGGTTGCAGCAGTTATCAAATACATACATGTCGGAGTTTGCTTATGGAGAAGGAAATTGCATGGAACACATCTACAAGGGGTAATGACTAATGAGCCATTCTTTCAATAAATAAACCTATGATATGAAGTACGAATGGTCTCTGATGGGCCTCTTAACTGAACTGACCAATGAGAACCATGGGCATGGGTGACTTGACCATTGGTCTTAACTCCCACCGACCACCCTTCGATATTATAAATGTATGTATCCTAAACACGTAATTGTCTTTATTGAGCATTCTGCCCATTTCTCGCCCAGCACGCCTTCCATTTTCTACCAACAATCCATTAGGACATAGTAGTATAGAATAATTAAGTTGTTTATTAGAAGTTAACCTTTATACTTTGCATCTGTCCCAACAGCAATAAGGCGGCAACTTGTATGAGGCAGCCAGATATTTGGATGTGTATATGAGATATGATGTCCTTCATTTGAAAGACTGATCGAGTCAAAAAATAAAAGTATGTATTTGATTGATGAAGTATCAGTTCAATTGAAAATTACAATTTGATTATCAGCAGAGGTTGAAAATAGTGGTGATGATAGGAGACTTCAAGGTTGCTAGTGCTAATAATAGTGGGCGTGAGTCAAATGGGCTTTTAATTCCAACCATGTGATTCTTGCTGCCGTTGACACAGAAATTAGCATATGAGATATGCTGTCTTTCATTTGAAAGACTGATCGAGTCAAAAAATAAAAGTATGTATTTGATTGATGAAGTATAAGTTCAATTGAAAATTACAATTTGATTATCAGCAAAGGTTGAAAATAGTGGTGATGATAGGAGACGTTTGTTCAAGGTTGTTAGTGCTAATAATAGTGGGGGGGGGGGTCAAATGGGCTTCCAACCGTGTGATTCTTGCTGCCGTTGACACGGAAATTAGCATGGCGCACGCATACCATATGTCACTGCTTAGCAACTGTTGATTGAAATGTAAAGTGAATGTTTTCGCCATCTTAAGAAGGACAACCAGTCAAATTTACTGTGGCAATTCTCCAAAGCTGCACATAGGCCGAAACGCCTCCTATACTCCATCCATGATTAGTACAAAAAAACCTATATATAAATATTTACAAAAAGCTTTTGATTATTTTTTGGTACAAGGAAAAGCTAAAAAATAACACCATAAGCCCTTTTAAGGAGAGTAGAACTTCTGCCTACGTGCAAGCTATAACTTACAATACTAAGGCTGGATTCTGTTGGAAAGACATTATTGTATCATTGGTTTATTTCGTCACCAGTCACTTTCTAAGTGCCAACACATCATGAACCCATAGAGCCTTTTATGTTTTTCAGTTATAAACACGTGAAAATGCTTAGGCATTTGGTGATACTTTGTGTTCTTCTTGACTTTAGTCGCCTTTAGTTTTTTCTCTCTACTACGTCATGTTCTTTTCTCTGGCATGTAAGACATTAAGGTTTGCCTTTTTAGGCATCATTTTTAAACGAATGGGCACTGAAGATAAAGAAAGTAAGAGAGTTCCGCAATGATAGAAGAGGTTGGCCAATTAGCCAGAAAGAGAGTTTTTACCATATTATTTGGTGTCAACTTTTGTTTTCCCATATTATCTGGTTTTTCCATAAAATCCCATATGTTCTAGAATCGACACCTAAAGTATCAAAAATGCCCTTCTTTTACATTTTTTGTGACTTTTGTATCCGAAGGGCCGTGTTGAAGACAACACGATCTCCTCAGCTCAATTTTAGGAAGCAAAGGCAGTGATTTCGGCGCCATCTAACCCAGATGCCAAAAAACATCAAAATCAGCGAGAAAGACGAGAAAAAATCTATGATAAAGGATTTTGATATAAAGCAATGGGGAAGCCCACCCAACTACAAAAATTGAGAACTACATGTAAATAAACACATATAAAGGCCACTCATTACTGCTCGACCGCTCATGGACATCAAATAAAAGAATAAAAATGGGTAAAAGCGTGAAATACTCGTCGGGGGGTGACAAGTTCAATTTATATATCTTTTTGTGATCTTAATTAAGTGGAAGATGCGGAAAAATAAGGAAAAAACGGATAAAAATGAGCGAGTTATGCTAAATTCTAGTAAAATCATGTTGTCGAAGACAACACGATTTTACTGAAATTTTCAAAATGTCATAACTCGCTCATTTTTTATCCATTTTTGCCTTTTTTTTGCGTTCTTCCTTATTTTTCCTCCTCTTCCACCTCATGAAGATATATTAGGATGAAAAAAAAATAAGAAGAAAGAAGAAAGCGGACGTCGTAAAAAAGCTTTCACTTTCTTCTTATTTTTTTTATTTTTTTATCCTAATATATCTACATGAGGTGGAAGAGCATGAAAAATAAGGAAGAACACAAAAAATGGGTAAAAACGGATAAAAAAATGAGCGAGTTATGACATTTTAAAAATTCCAGTAAAATTGTGTTGTCGAAGACACGACTTGATAACTCGCTTATTTTTTATCAGTTTTTTGCCTTTTTTTCGTTCTTCCTTATTTTTCCTCATCTTCCACCTCATGAAGATATATTATGATGAAAAAAGAAGAAAAATAAGAAGAAAGAAGAACGAAGAAAGCGGACGTCGAAAAGCTTCCACTTTTCTCTTTCTTTTTATATTAGGACGTTGAAGATACGACTTGAAAATTGTCGTCGAAGATATTTTTATCCTCTTATTTGATGTCCACGAGCGGTCGAACACCAATGGGTGGCTTTTATATGTGTTTCTTTACATGTAGATCTCAATTTTTGTAGTTGGGCGGGCTTCCCCACTACTCTTACATCAAAATCTCTTGATCATAGTTCTTTTTTTACGTGGGCGGTCGTCGGCTTTGATCTGGATCGCCGCGACGTTCGGAGCTTCACCGGAAAGCTTTCACTTTCTTCTTTCTTCTTTCTTCTTTCTTCTTTCTTCTTCTTCTTTTTTCATCATAATATATCTTCATGAGGTGGAAGAGGAGATAAAATAAAGAAAAATAAAAAAAAACGAAGAAAAAATGAGCGAGTTATGACATTTTGAAGATTGCCGTAAAATCGACTTCATGACTTTAATTTAAGTCATGTACTCAACGACACGATTTTACTGAAATTTTCAAAATGTCATAACTCGCTCGTTTTTTTATCAATTGTTGCCCTTTTTTTGCGTTCTTTCTTATTTTTCCTCATCTTCCATTTCATTAGCATCACAGAAAGATATATAAATTGAGCTTGTCACCCGCCGACGAGTATTTCTTATTTTTGCTCATTTTATCCTCTTATTTGATGTCCACGAGCGGTTGAGCATAAATGAGTGGCATTTATATATATTTTTTTACATGTAGATATCAATTTTTGTAATTAGGTGGGCTTCTCTATTGCCGTTACATCAAAATCCCTTCATCATAGATTTTTTCTCGTCTTTCTCGCTGATTTTGATTTTTGGCATGAAATTTTATTTTTTCTGGGTTGGACAGCGCCAGCGGTGATTTGAACCGTGATGATGGACGGACCTTCGCCAGAATGTCTTCTTCCCCAACTGGATGCTCCCGTAAATCGTTAATTTTGGGAAGAAGGAAACTCATGTTAGATTTTGGGAAGAATGGTATTTTGGATAGTTTCTGGGTCATATGGAAGAAACAAAGAAATTCTGGGTAATATGAGAAAATAAAAGTTGGCGGCAGGTAATATGTAAAAAGCTCCCGGATAGAACTTTGATGGCGTTTTCTCGCTTTAAGTTCACAAAAGCTAACTTTTTGGTAACTGAGAAGGATCATCACCAATTCAGCGTGGGGGGATCATCAGTACTAGTTGTAATGACGGAAAAGGTTCAGATAGACCTCAATTTGATTTATATTTTTTATTAAATCTCAATTTGATTTTGAATGAACTGTGATTAGATGTCCACTTCAGCCAGAGTCTAGCCAATTAATTAGGTTTGAATTGAGAATAAAGTGAATAAACAGTTTTAAGAAAACATGTAACTTGTTCATTAAGTTGCTATCGCATCAAAGATGTCTTGCACAAAAGGTCTGAGCAGGACGGAGGGAGCATTAAGTTTATTTCCAATCGAGTTCTTTTTTTTATGGGTAGTTTCCAATTAAGTTCACTTAAACAAAATTACCTTCAAATTTATTACAACCAATGATTCGGGGATCGATGGTTGCATATGGCCTATACCAGATCAGAATGATGCAGGATAAGGTCACAAGAAACAAATATATTACTGGGCCTTCAGCCCATAGGCCCACTTGTCTCGCTTAACTAGGCCCACTTGGCCCGCTTGTTTCATTGGAGGATTCAAAAAACGAGCGGGAAGATAAGTAGGAAAGACATCCTGTATGTTGGAAATTTGGGGATGGATTTCTTATGTATCATCTTTGTGGAATAGAGACCGTTTCTGTCAGAAACTATCTTGTGGATTCCACCTCAATGTCTACTTATATCTTCCTACCTACTAGTATTTGCTTTCCTTTCAATTCCTAAATACAAATTAAAATTCAAGCTTCCAGGTGGAACTGAACTTGTTGCTCAAGCTGAAGGAAGCAATGACGACGATGGCAATCGAGACGAAGGGTGGAAGCGAAGGCAGAGAAGTGCTCGGTGGCTCTGTTTTAAAACCTGGTTCGGCCCGGCCGGTTGAACCGGACCCGGTCCTTTTCGGGGACGGAACGGCCGGGCCAATGGGGTTTTAAAACAGAGAGGGGGGAGACCGGGAGAGGGAAGAGGGAGAGGGGTTGTTGCCGGGGGGAGAAAAACAGAGAGGGGGGAGGGAGAGGCATCACCGCGGTGGGGGGAAGAGGGGTCGTCGCCGGGGCGCCAAGGGGGAGAAAAACAAAGGGGAAGAGGGGTGAGATGGTCATCCGTGTCAACCTACAGGATCAAACCTGTTGGCCCGACCCGGTCATCAAACCAGGTCGGCGGTAAGATGTTGAAACAGGTGGTGATGCAGGGAATTCTCAAAACACCAATTGAACAGAATCACTCAAGCAGATTTATAACAAATTGACAGCAATTTGATATCAAACAAGGAGAAGTGAAAACATTTTTTATTGATTTTGAATGTCACAGCTTGAATCCACAAGCAGAACTATTAGAATCCACTCGCCTCGAAGAGGAATCCTCCTCCAAATATATATATATCATATCACACCAATGTGACTTTCTTATGTGGGACTAAAGAATTTTCCAACATAGAAATTATTTTTAATTTTTTCTCCAAACTTAGGAAAAGACAAAAAATAAAATGAAAATGAGATTCCCTCCAATTCCTAGTTCAATCAGATATTCAATGTGAGCCTAAAAATCATGAAATTTTATTAATGGGCTTTACACCACTATTAAAATTTAGGCCCACTACCCAAACACAAAACCCTACATGGTGTAGATGTGTGTCCATTAATGATCTTTGCAAGTTTTAACCTTTCTGGGTTTTCATCTGTTGATCTTTTAGCCAATAGGTATTTGTTTTTCATGATTTATTGTGAGATTTTGACGAACAATTGTGCCAACCCGTAAGAGAAAATTGTGTTTAATGATCTAAATTGAATCTCGATTGTGGCGTGGGTATATCGTAGTAGTTATTGCAGGTAGTTGCTGTTTGCTAATTCAGGGTATTGAAAGTTGAAACATCGTGTAGTATTGAGCAAGTTGGAAGAGGATCTAGTGGATGTCATGCATGTCTTGTAAATCTAGCTTTTGGATGTTATCTGTTGCATTGATTTTGTAATGGTATCCTTGGTCTCATTCAGCAACGAGGATGTTAAGGAAGGAACTCCAACTTCTTCATGAGGCGGGATCCTATTTTGGAGATGTGGTAAAAGAAATAGGAAAATCCAAGGTTTTTAGTAAGGTATGATTTTCAAACATCCAAGTTATTCTTGTTGCTTATTGTTGTTTTTGTTTCAGCCCCAAAATTCATTATTTGCCTTGATGCAGCTATTCATTTACTTTCTAGTGATACTTCAAAGAGAAATTTACGTATGTTCATTCAAATGTGGCAAAATTTATACCACCTCTGTCCATTTAGTTCATTTGGAAAATCCTTATGGTGATGATTATTCTAGCCATAGGAAGTATATCTTCAGTCTTTTTTCACACTAATTTACACTTGTTGTAGAAAAGGCTAAAGATTGTGAATTCCACTACATTGGCCTAAACATCTGCAAGTTTCTCAACAACCAAATGTCATGGTAAATCTAGCTTTTGGATGTTATCTGTTGCATTGGTTTCGTATTGGTATCCTTGGTCTCATTCAGCAATGAGGATGTTAAGGAAGGAACTCCAACTTTTTCATGAGACGGGATCCTATTTTGGAGATGTTAAGGAAGGAAGTATGATTTTCAAATATCCAAGTTGTTCTTGTTGCTTATTATTGTTGTTGTTTCAGCCCAAAAATTCATTATTCGCCTTGATGCAGCTAATTAGTGAGTATACAATATGTCTAACTTGAAACTCCATTTTCTTGCCAAATTGTATTTGCCTTCAAATTGCTGACAGAACACTCAATTCAAGATTCTATTTTTTCCATCTCAACTTAATTGACTTTAGGTTTTTACATTAATAAAAAAAACTTGAAGAGTTTGAAATGCTACATATAATTATATTTGGTCTGTTAAGTTTCGTTTTCCTGTTTTTTATTGGCAAACATAATTATTCTGATTAATATAGATGTATATATTTTTGGCAAACATAATATTTCTTATTTATATGTACATAGATGTATATATCTATGGCAAACATAATATGTTGGATGACCATCCAACGGCTCTCTGTGTTGGATGGTAGCAAACGCCTTCTAATGAGCGGTTGGATGGTCATCCAACAGTCACCAATAGCTCTTTTTTTAGATCTGCAACGACTTCCAATGGCTCTTTTTATTCTCTGTCGCAGCTATGGCCCAGGGAACACACTGGATGTCTCAATTCCTCTAGTTGCCACATGACTGCTAGTTAATGCACATTTTTTTATATGACAATGATTAATTAAAAGAGTATGAAATATGAAGATCGGACTATGTTTGGTTGGAGATTTTAGGAGTGAGAAATCTAGATTTTAGGGAAGAAGCTGGATTGAAGAATTTAAAGCCATGTTTGATTGGCTCAAAAGAATCCAGCAAAGCTTCTTTTAATCGCATTTAGTGTAATTTTCAAAAAATGATAGGGGTACTTTAAAAAAAAAATAGAAACCGTGTTTTTTTTTTAAATTGCACCTGTCAATTTTTGGAAATTACACAAAATGCCGTCATGATTTAAATTCTTCCCAAGAATAACTTTTTCCCAACCAAACACCACTTTCACTTCATTTGGAAAATCCTACTTTCCTACTTCTAAAAGTAGTAACCAAACGGACCCTAAGTGTTTGGTTGGAAAAAAGTAACTTTGGGGAAGAATTTAGGGTCCAATGGTATATTTCATAAATAAAAATGAAAGGTAGGGGTAATTAATAAGGAAAAACATGTTTTCCTTATTAACTACTCGTCTTTTTTACAAAATTATAATAAATGTCATTTAAAAAAATTAATGAAGTGAAATCTGGATTCCAAAGGAAATTTTCCAAAAAAGCTGAATTTTTCTAAAATACAACCTCTTCCCTGCTGCCAGGCCCTTAGTTAGATCAAGCTCTGAAAGAGGATGAGTAGTTCGCCACCCCGTGGTATAGCCAGCCCACCCCATTACACAGTCAGTGGAAGTCCATCAGGTGGACATCCACTTTCTGCGTCGGGCATGTGGAGTGGCTAAACAGTGGGGTGGTGAACTCCTCATCAATATTAAAAAGGAAGGATAAAAATACAATCCCCATCAAATTACCATGTACACAAACTTCAGACGTAAGGAAACCTACATATAAACTTTGTAAGTGCGATCAAATATGTCGATTGCAGTTTAATTTGTTGAAAACTAGCGGCAAAGATAAAACATATAAACTTTGTAAGTGCGATCAAATATGTCGATTGCAGTTTAATTTGTTGAAAACTAGAGGCAAAGATAAAATGGTGTGACACTCATTTTGTGTGAAACATGTAACAATCATTGCGCAAAAAATTAAGAAATCGCATGAAACAATTCACACCACATAGAACAATGGATTGGGCAGAGAGAAAATGACAAAGACCATATAAAAGACATCTTGGTGGAGCTGGCATGCTTTAAAATTTGCCAGCCAACTTAATTTTCCAGTAAACTCGTCACCTACTGTTTCCTAAGTACCCCAAATTTCATCCAAGGCCTTTCTGCATTTTAAGAATCCAAATTATATGTATGATATTGGGATAGTGGAGTAAACTATGGCTCATCCATTACACCTCCCATAGGTTCCTCGTCCGCTCAAGAAGAAAGGGGCAAATGAATAAACGGCCAAATGAAGTTTCTCCTGTTCCAGTGTACATACATGCCATTTCTGCAATTGCAGAATTTCTAAAATATTGTTACCCAGATTTTTAAATTATTGCCGGTCCCCAGAGGTAATTAGGCCCTAGCCCCAATCTAGAGGTAAAGCAAATGCAAGGGCACACAGATAGTTGGTGCACTTAAATATACCCTTAAACTAAAATTTTCACTTTGTGCTGATTCATGATTATAGTTTTTTGGGCATAATTATATATGATCATAGTTGTGCTAAAGTTTTTAAAATCAATGGAATTATTTACAGTTCTTGCTCTGCAGATTGCCCAGAACATAAAGGGTATTCCTTCTTCGTTAATCATCAAAGAGACTTTATGACACAATTATTGCATTCTGACTGTTCACCCGTAATTCCAGTGGAAGCTTTTGTTGTTTGGAGTAAGGAATTTAGTTGCTTTGATTTTTATTTATTTATTGAAATGAGTGCTTTAAGTTTTTTATTCCTTGTTTATGTCGATACTTACGAAAAATCAACATTCGATAAATGTTGTGCTTACTCATAACGCATACAAAAATGGTGCCAAAAAAGGCTACAAAAGATCAAGCTTATTTATGTGTTCTCCTTTTTCTACTTATCTATTTAATGCTTCAGATAACAAAGGACGAAGTGTTGTACTTCCTCAGTCATTTAATGCTTCAACTCTTAACACCCAGTTCATTATGAAAATCCTTCATGGTGATAATAATTCCGAACGGAGGGAGTTTTTTTTACAAGGGCACAACCTACATTTTATCGATAATCTGAACGTTTTTTCAAATAGTAAAAAAGCAAAAAAAAGTCAAAATAAATATAAAAATAGATCTAATATATACAAAATAGAAGAAACCTAATAAAAAAATTTGATTTATGTTTCAGTTTGTTCTTTACTGTTTATGTTTCTTAACGTGGGTCTTTACCACTTTATTTTACAACTCGTCTATTTCTACGTTAAGAGTTGAAGATCTTTACTGCTTTATCCTTCATTTTTGTATTCCTAAGAAAATAAGATTTCTTGTTACCCAAAATAAAAATCAAAAATAAATTTTCTACAAATTTTTTATACTTATTTTCTATCTACTATACCATGGCCATAAGAGCAATATCTTTCTCACAGATCTAGCAATCCGTGGTTTCACCTCCATCAATCAAGCCTTCTTGAGCCAAGTAGTCGTCCTACTCTGACCTCTTTAAGCGATACGGGGACCATTGGATCCATCCTCGCCTGCTACGCATTCTTTTGGGGTGGCACTTCTAGCCTTATATCCTTCCTTATCCCCCACCAGTCAGATTACGACCACGCCACCAATGAGCTCTACTTGCAATGGAGTCCTACCCTGCATAGCGCCACCACTGAGTGCGCGGACAAACTCACGGCCACCATTTTTAAGAGCGGTCATGCCATTGCCTGTTGGGATTGTCACATATAAGAGGGCTAAAATACTACCAAATTATGCACATACAATTGATAAATATACATATGAAATATTAGAAAGTGTATAAGAATTAGAACCAGGTTCGAGGCACGTTATGCGTTGTCCTTGAAACAGATACGCCGCCCTCTGTGCACAGGCAATTAATAGCGTTCTGTTCCTGAGATACAACGAACCACACCATCAGTTTAAATGTGCACTTCAAATCAAACTGACTGGATCTTGATCAGAGGAGATTCTATTGCTCAATGATGGATGATGAATTAAGAGAGAAGAAGAACAAGTTTTTCTTCGTTGTCTGTTATTATATTCTGAGAAAAATCATTCTCTATTTATAGAAGGTCTCTATTAGGCTTATTCTGAAAGAAGAGACGCAATTTTCCGCAGAGAAACGGCCATTTACTCGCTGTAACTGCTCAGCCGATCGATCGCTTTGCGATCGTTAGCCTTATTAAGCCTGAAATTACGATTGATCGTTTTATCGCGGTGCACAAATCCTAATATTCCAGTAACTACGATCGATCGTTTTTAAACCGATCGATTGGGCCAATGCGGAATCCAAATTCCAGAAAATCACAGTAACTACGAACGATCGGTTTATCACGGTCGATCGTTACACGATCGATCACGTATTTTGCCAATCGATCGCTGCATTTTTTTAACTAATTTGTTTAATTTCAAGTCAAATTTCAACAATCCCCACCATGATTTGATATTAAACCAGTCTACACACTAAAATGCATACGACACATGAATGAGACATTGAGCAATAGTACTCTAAGTTTTCGGCGATAGGTACCTTGCGGGTTTGAACCTACACCTAGTTTGGTAAGCCGCTACTCTCACAAGTTCAAAGTGAACTAAGTCTTGAACTTCAACCTTAGAGCAAGAGCTTTGATAAACCTAACAGTTAGAGCAACTCCCTTTTCGAGATCATTCGGGGTAGTGCTTTACGGCCATGCGCCTTGTATCTTTTCATGAGTTGCACATTAGAGAACAAGCCCTCGTTCTCCTTAACTGCAACTTAAGTGGCACTCATATAGGTGACAGTCTCCAAGGGTAATCTGCATAACAATACCCTGCTTTTTAAGCCTTGACCTCATTAAGACTTTCGTCAACCTGTTCTATATGCAGTAGAGCACTCTCATCATCACACGGGAATGAGCATATAATTTATTATAATAGTGCTCTCCAAGTCACGCATTAGCTTGTTGTTACCCATTGAATCTTCGTCGTGGGATCTCCACTCAGAGAGATTGGGTTGCTACTAACGATGGCTTAAATCATAGGCTTTCAGCCCCATTCCCCTAGATGAGTTAAGGACTTGTCCTGCAGACAACCCTTTAGTAAACGAATCAGCCAAATTATCCGTTGATCGTATGAAACTTAAGGTAATGACTCCCGATGTAGTCAACTTGCGCAAGATTTTATACCTTAGTTCAATATGCCTAGAGGACCTCTTATTATGATTCTTACTCTTAACCTTATCAAGAGCTGATTGGCTATCACAGTGAATCAAAATTCCAGGAATTGGCTTATTTAACCAAGGTATATCTATTAATAGATCCCTAAGCCATTCCGCCATTCCTTTAGTTTTATCAAGTGCTACTATCTCAACATCCATAGTAGACCTTGTTATTACAGTTTGCTTAGAAGATTTCCATGCAACTGCCCCACCACCAAGTGTAAACACATAACCACTCGTGGCCTTTATTTTATCATAATCTAATACCCAATTAGCATCACTGTATCCTTCTAATACAGCAGGGAACCCGAAATAATGTAAACCGTAATTCACACTTCCCTTCAGATATCTGAACACCCTCTCAATGGCAATCCAATGAGATTCATTTGGGCTCTTTGTGTATCTACTTAGCCTTCCCACAGCATAGGATATATCCCATCTACTGCAGTTTGCCAGATAACTTAAACTTCCTATTAGATATGAATATCTAAGTTGTGACACACTTTCCCCAGGATTTTTCTTTAGTCTTACACTTGAGTCATACGGTGTACTAATAGGTTTTCTATCGAAGTAACCATACTTCTTTAGAATCTTCTCCACATAGTGTGATTGACTCACAACTATTCTATTAGAAGTCCTATCAATCTTTAAGCCCGGTATGATTTTAGCAAGACCCAAGTCTTTCATATCAAAATTCTCGTTAAGGAAACCCTTAACCTAATTGATATGATCCACATTATTACCAAAAATCAAGATATCATCAACATATAAACATAACATCGCAAAACAATCATTAAACAACTTCCAATATAAACATGTATCTGATGTACACACAATAAAATTATTAGAAAGAAGAACATTATCAAACTTTTGATGCCATTGTTTAGGAGCCTGGTTTAACCCATAGAGAGATCTTACTAACTTACAAACTTTTCTTCCTTGACCAGGAACTACAAAACCTTCAGGCTGCTCCATATAGATTTTCTCTTCCAATTCACCATTTAAAAATGCTGTTTTGACATCCATTTGATGGAGATCCAGGTTATAATGAGCTGCCAATGCAATAAGTACTCTAATTGTAGTTATCATGGTCATAGGAGAATAAGTATCAAAGAAATCTTGACCTTCCTTTTGACTATATCCTTTAGCCACTAATCTAGCTTTGTACTTTTTAATGGATCCATCAGGATAATATTTTCTTCTAAAGATCCACTTGCACCTAATGGGTTTAAACCATGGAGGTAGATTCGTTAGAACCTACGTATCATGTGCAAGGATTGAATCCATCTCACTATGTACCATCTCCTTCCACATAGGAGATTCACTAGATGACATAGCCTCACTAAAAGTCAAAGGATCCTCATTCTCTACCATGTAAGTATAAAAGTCATCTCCATAATTCTTCTATATTTTGGTTCTTTTAGATCTCCTAACCTCTACATTGGTATCCGAATCTTCAATTCTTGGAATAAAAGATGATGAACCATCTTCTTTATGCACTACAGTTTTATTCTTTTCCTTCATAGGAAATACATTCTCAAAGAATGTTGCATCATCGGAGTCTTTAATAGTATTAGGTGCATAATCCTGCCGATCAGACCCAATTACTAAAAACCGATATGCTCTACTATTTTGTGCATAACTAATTAACACTGCATCATATGTTTTTGAACCAATCTTATCCATTTCCACGTTTAGGATTTTCACTTTGGCAAGACATCCCCAAACCTTAATGAACTTCAAGCTCGGTTTTCTTCCTTTCATTAATTAATAAGGGGTTGTATTTTGTCCTTTATGAGGCACACGGTTTAAGATCATTCAAGCAGAAAGAATTGCTTCTCCCCATAAATTCTTCGGTAGACCCGAAGACGAAAGCATAGAATTAATCATGTCAATGAAAGTTCTATTCTTTCTTTCTGCCACTCCATTAGATTGAGGAGAGTAAGGCGCTGTGGTCTTATGTATTATTCCTTGATTTTCACAAAACTTGCAAAATTCAAGAGAACAATACTCCCCACCACGATCAGACCTTAGTCTTTTAATTCGCCTCTCCATTTGATTCTCAACTTCTATTTTATAGATCTTAAATTTCTCAAAAGCCTCATCTTTAGACTTAAGCGAGTATACATGACAAAATTTAAAGTAATCATCAATAAATGTAATGAAATATCTCATACCTCCCCTAGTAATTAATCCATTCAACTCACATATATCAGAATGAACTAATTCAAGCAAACATGTAGACCTATCAATAGACATATAAGGTTTCCTAGGTTGTTTTGCTTGAACACATATTTCACATTTATCACTAGTTACATCATGCAATTTCGGAATCAAATCAAGATTCATCATTCTTTTAATAGTATTTGAATTCACATGTCAAAGTCTCATATGCCACACATTAAAAGAATCAACATGATAAACCAAAGATTCATCTACTTGAAATAAAGAATTATTACAAGAAACCAAATTTAGTTTAAAAAGGCCATCACACGCATAGCCTTTGCCAATAAAAGTACCATGTCTAGTTATTACAACTTTATTTGACTCGAACACTAATTTATATCCTTCTCGACTAAGGGTGCGTTTGTTTGCTGAAAGATGAAAAATCGTCAAGGTGAAAGAAGTACCAAAACTTTGTAAAAAGTAAAATATGTTTGGATAATTTTAAATAAACGCACCCTATGTACGTTTTAGACCTGAAAAATTTTCATTCTAAGTTGTAAAAGGCACTTCTTTCACCTTGATGATTTTTCATCTTTCAGCAAATAAATGCACCCTAAGAAGTACTCCACTAACTAGGTTCTTCCTCACACTAGGCACATGCATCACATTACGAAGAGTCAACGTGTTCCCCGATGTAAACCGGATGTCCACATTTCTAACTCCATAAACTCTAGCCTCAGAGGAGTTCCCCATTGTCAGAGTCCTATCCTTTACTTCCTGATAGAAAGAAAAAGAAGAAACATCAACACCGATATGAACAGTTGCCCCTGTATCAACCCGCCAATCGGTAGATTCACATGCCAAGTTAATTTCAGAATTAGTTAATACTAACCTGTCATCTGAAGTAACCATGTTAACATGAGCAGAAGATGCAGCCCCACCATGACTATGGTCCTGACCTTTCTTCTCTTTGCACTTGTTTCCAAAATGTCCCGGTTTCCCACAGACCCAACAAACCTTCAACTTCTTGTCCTTATGGATATTTGAACCAGGTTTGAATGACCGATTCTTAAACTACTTATTGTTCTTCTTATTGCCATGAAACTTTGGTTTCTCTTCTACAACATTTGCTTGAACACTATCTTTGACCCCAGAAGATGAGGCTTACCTCTATGCTTTTCTTCAATTTGTATGGCCACCATAAGATCATCAACGGACATTGCGTCCCTTTTGTGCTTCAAGTTAACTTGGAAATCCTGCCATGAGGGTGGTAGCTTGTCTATAAGCGTCGGAACTTGGAGCCTCTTGTCAACGGGAATGCCTTTTCCAATGATCTTTGCTACCAAATTATATATCTCAACAACCTGGTCTCTAACAGATTTGTTATCGACCATCTTGTAGTCAAAAATATGAACTTGGTTCTAATTCTTATACACTTTCTAATATTTCATATGTATATTTGTCAATTGTATGTGCATAATTTGGTAGTATTTTAACCCTCTTATATGTGACAATCTAACAATCTTGAAACAGATACGCCGCCCTCCGTGCGCAGGCAATTAATAGCATTCCGTTCCCGAGATACAACGAACCACACCGTCAGTTTAAAGGTGCACTTCAAATCAAACTGACTAGACAGAGGAAATTCTATTGCTCAATTGTAGATGATGAATTAAGAGAGAAGAAGAACAAGTTTTTCTTTGTTGTCTGTTATTATATTATGAGAAAAATCGTTCTCTATTTATAGAAGGTCTCTGTTAGGCTTATTCTAGAAGAAGAGACGTAATTTTTCGCAGAGAAACGGCCATTTACTCGCTGTAACCGCTCAGCCGATCAATCGCTTTGCGATCGTTCGCCTTATTAAGCCTGAAATTACAATCGATCATTTTATCGTGGTGCACAAATCCTAATATTCCAGTAACTACGATCGATCATTTTCAAACCGATCGATCATGCCAATGCGGAAACCAAATTACAAAAAATCACAGTAACTACGAACAATCGGTTTATCACGATCGATCGTTACACTATCGATCGCTGCATTTTTAACTAATTTATTTAATTTCAAGTCAAATTTCAACATTGCCATGTGTGGATAAGGGCGAGAAGGTGGACGACGCCTTCCAAGGGGTCCACATCTAATGGCCATTGTCATACCAGCCGATGTGAGCGCAGATAGTGGCCAAGCAGTTAAATGCTAAGAAGATGGAGGACTTTGCAATGGAGAAGGCAACATTTTGCCTTGGGGACTTGATTGACTATGACCAAGATGGAGGTTAAACAATGAATTTTTTTTTCTGGCATCAAGTTAAAATCATTGTGACTATACAATCTCAGACTTGGAAATGCATTTTCTTATTAAAATTCTTGCCAATTCAAGTTGATGATACATTGTAAATAAAAAATTGGGGGTGTTCAGCAAATTTGATTGTTCATAGTGTTCACGAACTTATTTCAAAACTTTAGATTTTAAACTTCTTCTACCTGATAAAGCAATTATGTTTGGCATGAACTTTTTTTCTGATTTTTTTGCCATAATGTTTCTGAATTATAATTTATGTCTATAATTTGTATGCTTCCCAATAAGGAAAATAAGAGTGTACTAGAACAAACTCCGTTAGTAATAACGATCAAATTATGCACAAGTAGGGCTGTCAAGATTTTATTCACAAATCAAAATCGACAAGTCATCTGCTATCCTTTTCCAAGATTTGGCTTTATCTGCAGATACACTACAAACTTACTAACGGAGTATAATTTTCTTTTTTTTTTCTACAATGAACACCTTGCAAAAGGAAAGGGTGCCTACAGCTGCACCATCAAAATTTGGAGAAAAGAAAATTCTTTTTACCCATAGCATTTGATTACTCTATATATCCTAGTTTTATCTAATGAATAAGAAAAGCCATCAGATTTTCATCCAATGACTCTCACTTAACACTCCTTCTTTTCTCATAATAAATCAAAGAAATAGTTGATTTTTGTAATTTATGTGTTCCTCAGCTGAACATAAACCTGAGAAATAAGAACAAAAAAAGTTTACCCATTCAAAAAATCAGGTTAAAAAATGAAGTCGATCTATCTGGAACAGTCCCACAAGCTTGTTACACTTGAAACATTGATACATGAGACAGAATAAAAACTTAGGTTTGTGTAAAGAAAAGTGCACAAAAAACATAAACAGAGAAAAGAAAAGAAAAAAGAAAAAATGCACACAAGTTCGAATCCACTTTTATGGCTACCAATGTGATTCTGAAGTAAAGAGAAAAACACAAAAAAGAGAGACAAATATTTAGAGTAAAGTTGTACGTGCATGAGTCCCGAGTGTTTAAAGTATCATATTCAGAGTGGATGTGTGATGGAAACCGTCAGATCATCTAGACCCCACGTGATATGATGGTTGTTGCCCATGCGATTTGGGCACGTCCATATCGGCATATGCTCTTTATCATTGTTCAACCATTGTTTTTTTTATATATATAATTGTTGTTCAACCATTGTTTAGGAGATTTTTCACTTGTCAACCAAAATAGAGCTATTAATATGGGACATAGGATTTACTTGAGTTTCCCAACATACTCTTTATTTGTCAGTTTCTTCATTAGATTCTTCATTAACGGTCTAACTCGAGCCAAACTCCCATATTAGAGGGTTATTATAACAATAATTGTTTGGATTACTCTTCTAAGGTGAGCAACTATGAAAACATATTTTATGGGATATTAAGAGTGTAAAAAAAAAAATTTGATGAGGTGGGGCATAAAATTTCTTCAAAAAATAAATGATAAATACTATTTTAATTAAGATAAAGTATGTGTTAAAATACGATTATATATATGTAGTTTTTTAATCAATACATATTATGAAAATAAAATATCTACAATATCTTACACATCTACAACAATTTGTTATTTTCGAAAGTGTTAGATAACAATTTCATTTTCAAGCTCACTAAACACAACTTTTTCAAATAGGTGTAACTAGACAAATAAATCGTGGTAACAAGGAGGAAACAGGTGATCAGTTGTCAAATTATAGTAGCAAAGACGAAATTTAACAAAAACTATAGTCATCCCATGCGTGGCCAATGCTGAAATCATAGTGGTCCATGACACCACATTTTTCTTCACGGAACTTTGAAATATTCTAAGAACATTCTCTATTGATCCACCTTTAGCATACATGTCCATCAATGCATTGCTAACCCGAATATCATACATATTAAAGGAAGTTTTTTTAGTGTAAGCATGGATTGACTGCCCAATATTGAGGTTGCCTAAGTTAAAAACAGCAGGGATAATGGTTAGAATAGTTATAGCTGTTGGTCAGTCGGTTTAATAGAATGCCCCATCATTTGATTAAAGAGAATTAAAGCCTCTTTCAGTCTATTGGCGCGAGTGAACCCATCAATGATTCCAGTCCAAGAAAATATATTCTGGTGAGGCATATTCTTGAAAATAGAAACAGCTAGATCAAGTTCACCATATTTCGTCAAACCAGTGACCATCACATTCCATGTTACTTGATTTTTCTGATACATGTTGTCAAATATTTTTCCAGCATTAGAGACTAGTCGACAAATTGTTATTTTTTTAATACACTACCTTAATGGGAAGGTCAGCTGGGGCAATTGCCTCAGCTTCCCCCTGGCTCTGCTAGTGGGTGTTTGAGTACTTAAGACCCGGCAACTAGCCTCTTAGAACACTACATCCTACCGTCAATCCCCTTGGGCATGTACAAGGCCCATCCATCATACGCACGAGGTAAATCGTGATGTAAAGCCGGGTGGGTGGACAAGGGAGCATTATAAAACAACTTACGAGATTTCATAACTTATTTATTACTATTCCCTCTGTCCAAAAACATGTCATCATGATGAACTGATTTCAATCCATTTTGATTTTCTAACGAGGATACATATATTTTGGAGGGAGGGAGATCTTACTACAATCTCGAGATTTCATACTTGAAAGACAACAGGGGTAATTGGCTCCATTTGGTTGTAGAATCTAGCTTCTTTAGGGAAATCTCTCCAAATGAATTTCAATTCAATTCTTTCGGTGGTATTTTCTGTAATTTTTGAAAAAATACAGTGGGTATTTATAAAAAAAATGCAATTTTGTACGAAATCGCATTCCCAATCTTTTTTTTAGAAATTACAAAAAATACCACCGCGACCTAAATTCTTTTAGAAAAGTGGATTCTTACCGACCAAAGACCTTATTTCCCACTCCTAACTTCTTCCATAAACTCCTGCTTTCCCACCCTTAAGGCCTTAATATTCCCACCGTTCAAAAGTACCTATCTCAATTAAAAATATAAAATAAACTAATTTTAATTCATTTTAGATATCTAATCCTGACAGGTATTTCACATGGAAGGAGTAATAACACAAATTTTGTAGCCCTCTCAGTCTCACTCCACTCCTCCCACAAGCTCCACCCGCCCCGCCGCCCATGGCCCAGGAGCAGGGGATCCCCCGCCCGCTCAAGATCATCGCCGGCGCCGACTCCTTCGGCTGCGCCCTCAAGGACGCCCTCGTCACCCACCTCCGCTCCCTCTCCCTCGACGTCGACGACCTCGGCACCGACAAGTACTACTCCGTCGGCCAGGAAATCGGCCGCCGCGTCTCCCTCGCCGCCTCCAACCCCTCCGCCCCCGACACCCGCGGCCTCCTCGCTTGCGGCACTGGCGTTGGCGTCTCCATCTTCGCCAACAAGTTCCCCGGCGTCTACGCCGCCACCTGCGAGTCCGTCGAGGAGGCCCTTAACACCCGCTCCATCAACAATTGCAATGTTCTCGCCGTCGGCGGGATGAAGACCCCGCCCGAGGCCGGCGTCCAGATCCTGGACGCCTGGCTAAAGACTCCATTCATGTCCCCCTGCCCCGCCTCCGGCGACGCCCCCTGGCCAGCTGATATCGCCGAATTCCTTGGCAATTCCCTCTCCGAAATGTCCCAGATCCCCAGCGACGACCAATCTCCCGCGAAATTCGGGAGCTGCGCGATCTGCTGCCTGAGGAAGAAGATGGAGTTCGAGCCGGTGGAGATCATGCCGGGGGGGTCGATGAAGATCGTGCGGGAGAGTCCGACGTCGGCGATAGTGAGGTTCAAGTCCGGGAGCGTGGAGCCGGCGCACCACCACACGTTCGGACACGACCTGGTGGTGATGAAGGGGAAGAAGAAGGTGTGGAATCTGACGAAGAAGGAGAGCTACGAATTGGAGGAAGGGGACTTCCTCTTCACTCCTGCGGGGGACGTGCACCGGGTTCTCTATCTAGAGGACTCTGAGTTCTTCATAAGGTGGGATGGGCAATGGGACATCTTCCTGGATGAGGACCTTGAGACGGCCAAAGCTGCGATTCAGAATTCAGAGTGAATCAACCAAGGAATGCTTCCTTAGTGGTGAGTTTGTTCACTAGTATTTGCAGGGAGTTTGCTTGGTGTCTATTGCTTTTTGCTGATAGCTTATCTGTAATAAAAACCTGCAGAGGACTGTAGGTGGTGCTGAGTTCAGAGTACAGAGTGTTGAGTTTGTTTGCTGTCTAATGTGGCTCTATGTAAGACTAAGAAGAATAAAATGTGCCTTTGATAGTGATAATGCTAATGTGTCATGGTCAAATTCTTTGCTTTGTGCATTGTTGTCACTGAAATTGATGCATACATACTCTTATCATGTTTACACGCCGATTAGGCTATGTTATATTGTGTGCTCTAAATAATGTGACTAATTTGCCTTTTGCATTATCTAAAGCCATACATACTTATCAACGTAACTCTTATTTTGTCATTCTCTATTTGTTGTATGCAAGACTATAAGTATGGTAGAAACTAATCATGGTAAGCATGTGAGATAATTAGGTAATTCTAGATGACATTGCATTATGCTAAAACCTGTTCATAAATGTAATAATCACTGTCTTCACCGAATTACTACAGGTGTGAAATTCTTAGGTTTGTAGTTAGCTGGTGTATGACATCAGCTGTGCCTAAAAATGAAACCATCAAGAGTTTTTTGGCATTATGATTCAAATTTTCAGTTGTCCTCTTGTGTATCTGGGGCTTTCAGCTCCTATCACGATGACTTGGGTTTTTCCTAGCCCTTTATTTTAAACATTGTGTATTGGAATCTTAACACTGATATGTGTTTAACAGGCATTATAAAGGTAAAGAAAGTGGCTTCTTGGTTCTATGGTTTGTAGTTAAACATATTCAATATGAGTGCCAGTAAAAGTGCTTTTTGATCTAGAATTGGGTCTCATAGACCTCATTGATGTTCAAGACTCTAACTCGTCGGAAGTCTGCTTTATTGGTTTGAATCCTTAACACAGCATCAGTTGCTTGCAATGTGTTTTTAAAGCACTTCACATTGGTATGATCAACTAATTGTCTATTAAGCAAAAAGACTACTACATCTCACCTTTACTGGCC
The DNA here is from genome assembly GCA_039654745.1 of Houttuynia cordata. Lineage (NCBI taxonomy): Eukaryota > Viridiplantae > Streptophyta > Magnoliopsida > Piperales > Saururaceae > Houttuynia > Houttuynia cordata. Next base: position 57,193,620 of record CM077502.1, on the reverse strand, counting down.
AAATCTGGTGCTGTTGCTAAAAATAGGTGATGTGAATTGAGCTAATCAATAACGTTAAAAATGGGATGTGCAAATATGATTTGCATAACATAACACTCTCAACAATCTTTCAAAGAACTGGAAAGTCGTAAATGGAAGACAATAGAGTAAAATCAACATTGGAATTTAGAAAGATATGTAATTGTTTTGCCTGACTAGTTATGATGCTTGGTTCTTATGTTCTAGATAGATAGTGTGCGTGACATTAACATGTTACATGGTAGCTACAGAGTCATTCTGTCTCAAACTATTAGCACTTAAAAGGAAAAACGCATGACAGAACATCATCTTCTATCTGAGTGCTATAGTTGAATACGTTTTCTTTAGATAATTTTTGCATTATTTCATACATGCAGGAGACAAATTTTGAACCTCACCATGTTTAGGGGGCTAACATTTGCATTGCATATAATTTGCCAATCGAGATGATGCAGCAGGAAATTGTATAAGAAGACTTGTTAGGCGAGGCATAGTGAATGAAACTATGTTACTATTCTTCCAAGAAGTAATGCTATCTACAGAACCTGGTTTCACCACTTCTTGCACTACCGGTTTACATGCTTTGCACTACTTATTTACATGGCTGATCATAATTTACTCATTGAGGAAATGAAGAGCTAATAATAAGCAGCAACATCAGTGGCGATGAAGTGGTGAAATCAGTTGGTGACCTGAAGGTCCTTCATTTCATTTATTATCAGCTAGATTATTAATAGGAATGATAGAAGCTTACGAAATAGTATACGACAGTAGTCAATTTTTACACTTTTGAATTCTGTTAAGTTGTGTCTTAGCATTGCTCGTTAGCATGTTAATTTCAATGTGCTCACCCAGAAAGAAATCTTCATTTATAACTGCTGATTTCAGATTTCAGGGAAAAAATTGCTCAGGCTTTAATTGTCTCTAACGTAAATAGCTTCTATATGGTTCTCATCATCATAAGTTGTAAGAAGAGTGGTTCTTTCTCTGCTTTTGGGTTTGACGTGAATTTTATTTAGTAATGAAGCTAATTTCTTGAGCCGTTGTTAGGTTATGTGATGTAGACACGCGTCTACAGCGGAGAAGAACAAGGGAAATAGAAAAGCAAACTAGAACAAATGAACGAAATAAAACTAAGCTGTAATTCTCATCTTATATCCCGTTTTGGCCATAGGCCTCACATATTTAAAGAGTGAGAATATCCTAATCCTAATACAAGTAGTAATTCCTAACTAGGAATCATTATTAGATAGGAAACCCTATTCCTGATAGAAGTAAGAGACCTTAATTGAGTCCATAACATTCCACCAACGCTTCTGCATCACCTTGTCCTCGAGGTGCTCTTGTCGTTTTACAGTAAAGGTATGAGTGCAAAAGACTCAACTTCATTAAAATATGGTGAAACCACCAAGGTTCCTGTAGACGAGACGTGAAGAGTCCGCTTATGGAGAAAGCTCCGGATAAGGAAAGAGGCCCACATGATATATGGCAGGTTTGAACCAGCCCAAGGAGTAGGCTCGAGGTGGTGCGGTGGCGCGACCGAAAGCATGAAGCTCATAGCTTGCAGAAGGTTTGGTGGCCGAGCAGAAGGTGGTGGCTTTGGAGGAGGTGGCGGCTTTGGCGATGGTGGCTTTGACAGATCCATAGGCACCATGGTTAGCGGACCTGGCTGGGGAACCTCGACCAGAGGTACACCAGGCTGGATAAGAATCTGGTGATCATATGCACGAGGAGGAGGCAGTCGATGAGGCTCATAAAAAATAGCATGATGTTCATCGTGTAAGGTGGCCAAATCCGGTGAAACAGCTATGGATTTTTGAACATCAACTACTGGGTGTTGCTGCAATAAATAGCCATGACAATGATAATGACAAAGTATCGCTGCAGATTCGGCAGACTAAAGATGTCCCGGTGGTTGAGCAGTGATACGGACCGGTTTGCCACCATAAGTAAAATCCATTGTCATATGTCAAAAATCCCAAGAAACGGGGCCCAAATCCTTAAGCCACTGAACACCGAGGACCACATCAACCCCCTTGGTGGGAAGTAAGTATAAGTCCATAATATAAGACTGGCCTGTAACTGCAAATCAATGTTAGAGCAAACACCGAAACTCTTGAGACCATCACCATCACCAATCAACACATCAAAAGTCTCAAAGTCCTGTATAGGATAGCCATGACGGCGAGCAACACGATCATTAACAAAATTGTGGGAACTCTCACTATCAATCAAAACAGAAACCGGTTATTTTTTAATCAACCCTTTGACGCGCATAGTACGTTGAGTAAAAGTACCAGAAAAGGCAAAGTAATTTCCATCTGACAAGCTTGCAAAGTAATTTCCATCTGACAAGCCTCAGTAGGGGTCAAATCCTCCTCAAGAAGATCAGCACAAGTGTCATCCGCATAATCAGCATCATAACACTCATCAAGCATATAGAATTGATGCGTAGGGTGCGTTTGGGAGGCAGATTTTAGGTAGAAAAAATTGTTTTTTAGGTAGAAAAAGTCGCTTTTGGAAAAAATCCTGTATGGAAGGTAGTTTTTTGAAAAAATCAATTTTAAGCCTACAAAAGCGGCTTTTATTCGAAAACTGGTGCTAAAGCTGCTTTTTATAAAATCTCCTCAGGAGGGGAGGGGGAGGACATTTTCTAAAAAAGCGGCTTTTGTCGGTTAGAAATATCTACTTATGGATGAAATTGACTGTATTTGCCCTCCTCAATTTTGAAATTTCTTCTCTCATGTCCTGAGATAAGGTTTCCCGTCTTTTTTTTTTATTCCCGAACATGGGTTCTCCTTCCCTCTCCCTCTGCCGCCGAGCTCATCCCCTTCCCTATGTTGTCGGCGTCTCAGACCGGACAGTCTCCAGGATCGTTGCTGTGTAGCTCTAAGTCTGATCGCCGCCATACCTCTCCCGACGTCTCTCTGATTTTACACCCGCCGTGATTTCCACCTTTTGCCACCGTCAGCTCTAAGTTGGGCGGGGATGAGAGGGGGTTGGTAAGGCTGATGAGGGCGGTGATTTCGGCGGAGAGGGCGGAAGCAGTGGTGGGGCTTTGGGAGATGATGAAGAAAGGGAACTGGGCATGCGAGAAGCGGGGGCATGCGAGAAGCGGCTGGCGAGGGCGATGAGCCACGGGTTGAGGCAGATGGGGGAGGTTGCGGTTGCAGAAGAGGTAGAGAGGGATTGCCAGCTCTTTGAATAGTGAAAAGGTTGGAACTTTGAAGGTAAGCTCATTCTGTGCATTGTTTGTAAATCAGTAGAATCGTGCAATGTGTAGTGTAGTTTATCCAATTTTTTTGCTGAATCAATCTATGAAGTGCACATTCTGTTTGATGAATTACCCCATTGAAAAAAGGTGAATTGTAGTGCATTCTGAAAATGCAATCAGCTTATGTTTATGTCGAAAATTTTCCGAATATGGAAGTCTTGAGTTGAATGTGGATGTAGAGGAGAGAACTGAAACGCCTTGAGAACTGCAATCCTTGTTTTTATTGCCCCTTATGTTGGTCTTTTTAATAGCTTTTGTTTTCTGTTGTTTCTTATCACTTCTGCCGTGCTGATTCCCCGTAATCCTTGTTTCTTTGAGTGTAGGATACAAAGTTGCAGATCCTTCAAAACACAATATGCCCCTCCTGCATGAATGGCATTTCAGATCAGGTCTTGATTGCTATATTTGGATTATTGGGATGATATATGCATACTATCATCCTGTTGATTAGGTTTTTGTTTGATGTTTATCAGTGCAACTGTCACCTGTGAGGAATACTTTTTTTTTTACAATAAGACTATCATCTAAATTAATTTCTTCGTTAGTGATTGCCGAAACTTATGTTCCATATCATTTAACAGGTTGAGAGGTGGATGGAAAAATTGGAAGAGTCAGAAACCTGTTGTGCACCCTAGATGGTTGCACAATAGCCAGCAGCAAAGAGCAGGGAAGGGGATGAGAATAGAGAAGGAGGTGAGAAATTAGGATTTCATTCAGCAATCATGCAAATAGGACAGGACGTCCCCTACATATAGGCACTAAGACTGTATCTGATGGGCCTTAACACATAAATACCGAAATAACCCATTCCTAGAAGCAACGGCCCACATGGCCTTATTAAATAATGAGATATCCTAATAGCTAAGGAGACGTAACAAAAGGTAAGTACCGGATCACTGTAGGCGGAGGCCGGTCATATTCCACCTCGAAAGGGGTGAAACCCGTAGATGTGTGATAAGCTTTATTATATGACCATTCAGCTCAGGGAAGAAGTTGGAGCCACCGATGAAGCTCCTCGCTGACAAAACAACGTAGGTACTGTTCCAAACAATGGTTGACGACCTCAGTTTGGCCGTCACCATGTGGATGATAGGCGGTACTCATATGAACGTAGTATCCTGCAAAGCAAAGAACTCCTGCTAGAAAAGAGAAATAAAGATTTTATCCCGATCCGACACAATTGTCCTTGACATCCTATGCAACTTGGCCACTTCACGAACATAAATCTCAGCAATTGTTTTTGTCACATGTAAGGGTGACCAAGAGCGCAAAAGTGTGCATATTTAGATAAGCGATCCACTACCACAAGGATATCCAATTTACCTTGGACTGCAGGGAGGGCCTCAATTAATAGGGAGGGGTTGCAGAAGACCCGTTGGAGTAGAAGTAGATGCCTTGGCGCGCTGACATACATCACAGCCCGCAACATACGAATGGACAACCTTCTTGATTCCGCGCCAAAGGAAATTCTAACTTACACGCTTGGATGTGTGGAATGATCATTCATGACCAGCACTAGGAGTATCATGAAAGAAGGATATAATTGCCTGTCTTAGGGCCGGGCTCGGAGGAACCCATAACCGATGCTTCCATAAAATATAATCACCCTGCAAAACAAAAAGAGGGTAAACATGTTGGATCAGCCTGGAGACGATGGAAGATGTCTACGGCCTCAGACACCTTGCGATAAGTATGAAGCAAATCGGCCATAAAAGGAAACGTGGAGATGGATAGGCCCATGAGGGCCACCTCCGCATCTCGTCGAGACAGAGCGTCAGCCACGATGTTGTCGAAGCCTCTCTTGTAAATCATATCATAATCATACCCCATAAGCTTGGTCACCCAGCGTTGCTATGTTAGAGTAGATATCTGCTGGCCATGAAAATACTTCAAAGGCTGATGGTCCGTCCAAATAATAAAGTGCCGACCCAAAAGGTACGGATGCCATTTCGTAACGGCATGCACAATAGCAAGCATCTCACGTTCGTAGGCTGACAAACGGAGGGAGCGCCCTGATAAGGCCTTGCTAAAGAAGGCGATGGGACGCTCAACCTGAAGAAGGATAGCTCCCAGCCCACTATTAGAAGCATCAGTTTCAACCACAAAGGGCTGAGAGAAATCCGGCAAGGCTAAGACTGGGGCGGTAGACATAGCCTGCTTCAGAGTGTCGAAGGCCACCTGGGCCGTAGGACTCCATTGGAAGGCCCGGGCCTTTAGCAAAGCAGTAAGGGGTGCGGCCAGAGTACCATAATAAGCAATAAAGCGCCGATAGTAGCCAGTCGGCCCAAGAAATCCACGTAAGGCCTTTGGTGATTTAGGAGTGGGCCAATCAAGCATAGTGGCCACCTTGGTCGGATCCGTGGAAACTCCATGTGCCGCAATAATATGGCCCAAATAGTCAATCTGTGGTTGGCCAAAAGAACATTTCGACTATTTCAACAAAAGAGAGTGGTCGACCAAGAGGGCAAAAACTGTCCGATGATGGCGGATATGATCATCCCATGAAGCACTATATACCAATATATCATCGAAGAAAACCAATATAAACTGGCGCAAAATTGCCTAAAAATATCATTCATTAAACTCTGAAAGGTGGCCGGCGCATTAGTCAAGGCGAAAGGCATAACAAGAAACTCATAATGACCATCATGTGTAAGAAAAGCAGTCTTGTGGATATCAGCTGGATGCATCCGTATCTGATGATAACCGGAATGTAAATCAAGCTTAGAAAAGTATTTCGCACCTAACAATTCGTCGAGAAGCTCCTCAATAACAAGAATTGGATACCTGTCCTTCAGTGTGATGGCATTTAAAGCACGATAATCCACGCAAAACTGCCACATCACATCTTTCTTCCGGACCAACAATACCAGAGAAGAATAAGAGCTAGAACTGGGACAAATGATACTGGCCTTAAGCATTTGCGCTACCAGGCGCTCTCAATCTCAGCTTTCTGCACATAGGGTAACGGTAGGGTTGCACATAAGGTAACGGTAGGGCCGCACATTAGCGGGGCTCGACCTTAGGAGAATAGGAATCTGATGGTCAAGAGGAGGCAACCCCGATGGCTCCCCAAAGAGGGACACATATTCAGCCAAGAGGGCTGTCAAGTCAGATGGTAGGCCCTGCTGATCCGTGACTGGTACTGTCATTAACTGCAACAAAAGCCCATGGGCCAAGTGCCGAAATAAAGAACCAATGGCCTGGGCCGATTGGAGGGTGCCGGGGGGTGATCCATGAAGTCGGACCTGCTAGGCATCTATATCAAAGGACATAACCAAGTCTTTGAAATTCCACACAACATCCCCAAGCTCTTGGAGCCACTGGACCCCCAATACAATATCAGCCCCTTTTGTTGGTAATAGATGAAGATCCACCACAAATTCATAACCTTGAATATGCAAAAGGACACGCGGGCATAGTCCTTTGCTGCGCATGTGTGTACCATCACCAATAAGGACGTCAAAAGCACATGCGTGAGCAATGTGGCAGCCCAGACGTTGTGCCACCCTGTCATTAATAAAATTGTGGGTACTCCCACTATCAATCAAAATAGCAACTAGCTGGCGTTTCAACTGACCTTGCATTCGCATTGTGAGGCATGTATGTCCCCGAGAAAGCATGAAAGGAGATCTCAGCCGCGTAGAATCAACATAATCAGCATCAGTTGGCTAATTGGTGGTCTCTTCCTCGTCAGGGCAGGACTCTTCCAGAATGAAAGCAGTGGGCGGAGTGCGACAATGATGGCCGGGAATAAAGCGCTCATCACAGTTAAAACAAAGACCCTTAGCCCGTTTCTCGTCCATTTGGGCCTGGGAAAACCTGCGGATAAGAGGATTCATGACGGATCCTGCTGGTGGTCCGGCCCGAGAGCTGGCCACTGCCCCATTGGGGGGAGCTGGCCTAGGAGCCGGAAGTCCTGGAGGGGGCCGAGAGAATGGACGGATCGCACACCGTTGCCGGTTCAATCGTTCCTCCGCAACATGAGCATGCCCAATAATATCCTTCATGGATTTAGGCTGAAACTGATGGATTTCGTCTGCAATATCAACCCGCATGCCATGCATGAAGTCGCCCACTAATGCCGCCTGATCCCAATTAGGCAGCCGATTCGCAATATGCATAAACTCTTGATGATATGTGCGCACCATGGAAGTTTGACGAAGGGAGGCCCGCAATTCATTAAAATCAGCATAATCATTCGGCCCAAATTCTATGCATAATTCATTCACAAAATCAGCCCATGTAGGATTAGGAAGATCACGTTCAAAATATTGGAACCATACCAGTGCGTCTCCCGTTAGATGGAAGGTTACGATCCTCAATTCATCTATCTCCGATTGTGTGCCATGATACTCAAAAAATTTATTGGCTTGATAAATCCAATCAATTGGGCTTTCCTCTCCCCCATACTTAGGAAACTGTAATCGGGCCAGGCGGGGTTCAGTCGATGGCCGTTCGGCTGCATCATGAAGCTGGGCATGAGAAGTACTTGGCGAGAAGTCCATGAGGCCAGGGTGGGTCGTCCCTCCAAAGGCTGGCCCATAGGGCGGCACATCTCCGCGTGAGTGGTGAGGCATGGTGGTCTGATGAGGAAAGACACATAGATGGGTGCCAGCGGCCCCCAACGGTAGGATATTCGTCGGATTGAAGGGGCCAAGCATTGTCGATGTCTAAAAGGCATGACCTTGATGCGTAGGAGAACCCTATGATGTAGCAGAGGTCTGGCCTTGCAGCGAGACCCCATGCAGAGGAGACGAGTGACCCTGGGACGATGGAGTCAGCAGAGGAGGACCCTGTGCAGCCGCGGAGGAAGTCCCCTGTCGTTGGTCCATGTCAAAGGCTGGCGGCGGTGTAGGGGCTGTCAGGCGCTCGAGCATGGTCTACTGCAGGGTCTGTTGACTGAGCATGGTCTGCTCCAGGGTCTGTTGACTGAGATGCATGGATTGCATCTCTGCCATGAAGTCTGTGAGGACCTTTAACCAAGTGGGATCCATGGCTGCAGAGGGCGGGCCTGAACCGTTGACGCCTCCTCGTCTGATTGGGCCGAGGGACCTTCTAGGTTGTCTGGAGCCTTCTTCCGAGCCATAATGACGGAAGCAAGGAATCGAATGCTCTGATACCAGTATTGTGCACCCTAGATGGATGCACAATAGCCGGCGGCAAAGAGCAAGGAAGGGTATGGAATAGAGAAGAGGGAGGTGAGAAGCTAGGGTTTTATTCATCAATCATGCAAATAGGACAGGACGTCCCCTACATATAGGCGTTGAGCCTGTATCTGATGGGCCTTAACATATATATACCGAAATAACCTATTCCTAGAAGCAACGGCCCACATGGCCGAGATATCCTAATAGCTAAGGGGACGTAACAAAACCAAGGTGCGAAAAACAAGCATCGTGGCAGTTTCTGCGATGGTGAGATATCTGTTTTACCTAATCATGTACAAAATTGCTGCTTGTATACATATTTCCCGAATTGTCTAAGCGTATTGTTTCTTCTTGTAGGCTGGTTACTTGTGGTATGAAAATATTTACAAGCTGGACAAAATTTCATGCAATAAACTCCATCCTTACACCTCATGGATTCCTATGACGTAAGCAGTTGAATATTCTTGCTGTTTATAGTATCTATACATGCTTACCATGGCTTGTTCACCTTTCATTGGTCAACATGTGTCCTTATCACGTTTCATGAACTCAACAAGAAGGAAGTAGATATATCCCAACAATCACATCTTTCTAGCACCATGAGCTTCAGTCAGCCAATAGTTGTACCTGATGCACAAAGTCTTTTGACAATTTTAAACCAAAGAATGATATGGAAACAAATATTTAAGGGTTATGATTTTCGTATTCACTATCTATTGCAGATATCATATCGGCTCTTTGATCTAACTAATCAGCTGAAGATAATCTTTTTGCCCACTAAGGACAACAAGCAGTTCTATAATTTTGTTGCAGGAGGGTTCATCTTCCTCATAGTGTATTGTTTCTCATTGATTCTTCTTATGATTCCTCCATTAATGGTAAGTTCCATTGTTGTTGTAGCTCACTGTAACAAGTCAGCTGACTTTTGTTTCAGCTAATATTTATCTGTCCTCCCTGTTTTGAAATATTGAGATTTGGTGAGACGGTTGAGAGTGGGACCTGTAAAATTCTGGTCCCTGAATAAGCAGTCAAAGCTGGCGGTATTCTGCGATGCAACGAGCTTGAGGAAACCAGCTGTAACATATTTTTGAAGGAACATCTATCAGTAGATTTTGTAGGTAGCATATTCACAAAAACTGCAGTTGCTTGCAGCGACGTATATGGAGTGGAAAGAAGAGGATAGTTATGGGGGGCTACTGTAGTTTTGGTGGTGGCAAATTCTGGAGGCTCGTTCATTTTTTTATTCCATTTTTTCATATAGATCATTTTGTAAGCGCTATATAGATTTTTGGAATTCAACCAAAGAAATGAAAAAATAATATTTTTTACCTCCATTTTGACTATGTTAAGTTTTTTTGTGAAGCAAGTGAAAATAATTATTGGATACAGTTATTTATGGTCGACTCCTCACCGAGTGAATTGTTGAAAGCCCAAGACACATGTGAATTTTGTGAATGTCTCATTAAGATGGAACCGTGGATCCTTACATATAAAATATGAAAGGAAGCCAACTCGTAACGCTCATGAACGGGGTCCGATGAAAGTAGAAGAAGCATTTAGCACGTGAAATCCACACATCTAGATCACGTCTATTAAATATAGGAAACGCGACATGTACCGGTTGAGCCTGGATAGTGCCCTCCTAGTCAATGGGGCCATCCACATATCTACGGTCCACACGTCCATGATTGCACCCTCCACATCCACGATAGTCAACATGATCAGGAAACTTGTCTTCAAACGCATAATAATCATCCGCATTAGCAAAAGTAGATGCTTGTGGGGCCTGAAACCCAGGATGCACCAGAACATATAGAGGGGGAACCGCAGCTGGACCTACGTGAGGGGGTGGGGCAGCCGATGGATGAATGGGCTGGAATTGGGCAATGGGTTGGGGTGGCATAGGGCTGGATCTGGGCAATAGGCCGGAGCCAGTAATAACGAGTCCGTCCGGACCAGCATAAATTGAACCTGAAGGCACGGGCGTGCCCTGGTGTGGAGAAATTAGGGCAAGGAGGGGAAGATCGTCCAGAGCGGCAGCGGCCAGAGACCGAGGAGGCGGCAATTACAGCGGTGGCGGTTGGTGCTGCGGCAGCCACCAAAGCTCCCCAGAAGAACCGATCGAAGGGAGAGCATCAACGCGAAGCTGTAGGGGAGGCCCAGCGAGAGCCACGTTGGCAGCGGCAGGAAGGGGAGGGCCGGAGGAGGGGATCTGGGCGGTGGAGGGCTGAAGCGGCCTGGCGGAAGGTGGGGAAGCGTGGGGAAGCATAAAGGCACCACCTTGGGCGAGAAGGCGCTGCTGATAGAGGGTGCCGATGGGGTGGGAAGGAGGGACCGTCCGCGCCATCGATGGGGGAGGCTGTTCCACGATAGCAGGTGTTTGGTTGGGCACCGCCATTGGCTCCAGCAGACCCGGCGGGAGGGCAGCGGCAAAGAGGCAGCAGCCACAATGCCGGTGGTCGATAGAGCGGGCTCGTCATAAATCAACGGTGTCACTGCGGCCGAGGGGACGAAGCCAGACGGGGTTGAGGCTGCCGAGAAGGTTCCTGACAGCGCTATACCCGGCCAAGGCGACATGTCGGCCGATGGCCATTGTGTGCTTGCGGGAAAATACTGATGCGGAAACAAGGACGGAGAGGCGGCAAAACTCGGAGGAGTAGCCGACACAGACAAGCGATGCACGGACAACAAGAGCTCCTCAAGGCGACGATCGGTCGCCTGGTGGCGGCAATCGTTCACATGTTGGCTCGAGTCGATCGCCTTCAATAAATCGCTAAATTTTCTATCGACTTGTGCTTCAAATTTTGCTTCCAATTGAGTAATGCTGGTAGTTTCCTGTGTGAGGGTGGTAATTGGGACGTCGTGAAAGTCCGATAGCTTAGGCACCACGGACGAGGGTCCAGAGGACGTCAGTAGTGGGTCGGGGCTCTTCCGACGGTTGCCTATCATAGCGGCAGAAAGGGTAGGTGGGTGGGAACCAGGGTCGAAAACGGCTCCCATATCAATGATGTAGACACGCATCTACAGCGGAGAAGAACAAGAGAAATAGATAAGTAAACTAGAACAAATAAACGAAATAAAACTAAGTTGTAATTCTTGTAATTCTCATCTGATATCCCTTTTTGGCTATAGGCCTCAAATATTTAAAAAGTGAGAATATCCTAATCTTAATACAAGTAGTAATTCCTAACTATGAATCATTGTTAAATAGTAAATCATATTTCTATAATAGAAGTAAGAAACCCTAATTGAGTCCATAACATTATGATGTGGACATTGCTGATCTACTATTATGGTTACATGTATAATGAATCATTGGTAAAATCAGTTATTAGCATCTGTGGTTGAGATGTGTACTGCAAAAAATTTGGTTCGACCTACACCTATTGGTGACTTTAGTAGCTTCTTGGAGGAGAAAAGCTCAATCAAGCATGTCATGTACTCGCTCCGTACTAAAATAAGTGATATCCTAAAAAAGTGGGTAGTACTACTTTTTTAGGATGTCACTTATTTTAGGACGGAGGGAGTATATTATACCTGAGAAAATTAAGCCAAATTCCACTCAAAGAATGACATTGGTGCTACTGTTTATTTGCAGAATGGCAAAACTGACACTAAACAAATGGGAGGTCATGAAACATAGTGCATCAGCGGATTACAGCTATTTTAACTTTCCCCTGGTCCTGACCACTGGCCTAGATGGATGAGTCGTTGAGCGTTGGCAACCTGGTAAACATGAATCTGTTTGGGCACCCACACTGCCCTTTGTCCTCGGTAGCCTGTTACATTACACATTTCTTTGGGATTTTTTTTTAAACATTTTTGCGTGAACATTCCAAGTCCTGTTCCACACTGACGATATGTCGATATCTGTGGGACGGGAGTAGGGGACGTTCATCGGACCAAGAAGAATTTCTTCCCATTCACAAGACATGTTGCGTGCTCCTCCTGAAATCCAATGGTTCGATTAACATGCCGCTACAAACGAATAGCTGCTGTTGAGTTTGTTCATAATGAGTCCCTCCGTCCATTAATGAAACACCCTAGTCGGTGGTGTCTCGGCAACATCAGTGGCAGAGGCCATGGGTGATGGGTGCTGCTGATTCTCTACCGTTACCTACATGATTCTGCATTAGTCCCTCCGTCCAGAGTTATCACCATAAGTAATTTTTTAGGTGGTACAGAAAATAATCTGTAGAAGAGCAGTCTTTGCCTGTGAGAGAATATGCCAATTGCTCTCCTGATGGTTATTTTTCTTTCCCTTTTTTCCATTAACGACAGTGATTTTTCTGTTTCTCTGTTGGCGATAGATGAATATTTTATACTTGATGTTTAATTCTGCATGGCAGCTTGATAATTGATCGCTTTTTAAAAAAAATAAAAACGATAATAGAGGGCTTCATTGTTCCCGATGTTTAATTTTGCACATCAAACGTTAATTGCTGGGTTCGTTCCATGGATTCTTACCACACAATAAGCCTGCCTGATCTCTTAATGGAAGTATAAGATTACTAACATTGAAATAGGGTAACAGTTGATGTGCAGAACACCCAAAGAATCATTTGCATGTGCAGTGAATTGGAGAATTTGTCGGAAATGAAGATACGAATATCATTTCCATTCCTCACTATCGATCAGATTTGTCATTTACATGTTGATACTTGCAAAGATCAGCATTGAAGACAGATCTTGTAAATCTCCTCGTCACTGTTTGTGACATTAGCATGGCGATCTTCATCTTAAATCAGACGTAGACAGCAAACACTTTGTCATTTTCGCATGCTCGCTTTCCTGCTTGAGGTGGACGAAGCTCAAATATCAAGTAACGATGAACATTATGCAAAACTAAACTCATTGGCTCTACGAGTGTCTCTTGTGATTCCTTCGACTTCTCCGGCAGCTATAACCTTGCGGAGAGCCACCAGATCTTCCCCAGCACTGCATATGTATGCTGCAGCTTGTCTGCCAGACAAAGTTGCTCCTTCCATACTGTCAATGTAGTCCTGTACACACATAGATCTATATTACTTGTCTTTGAAGCAACTGGTAATGAATAAAGATTAACCCAAGTACCCAACAAGATACGATTTCTGGAGCTCATGTAACCTGCTTTGTATAAGAACCAGCAAGAAAGAAGTTCTTCACTGGCGTTTTCTGGTCAGGCCTGAAAGGGTCATTTCCAGGTGCTTCACGGTACAGGGATTGCCCAATTTTGACAATAGAGGACCAGAGAACTTCAAGACCTTGAGAAGATGGGAACAAGTCCAAAACCTAATATAGAAACTTTCCGTAAGTTGTGACTTTTTCAAGTACACCATGGTATAAAACTTCTATGCCTGTACAACTCGCCCCTGCCCAACTTCTTCAGCATTCAAAAGCAAAATCATAGTTTTCAAAACCGGACCAGACTGGCCAGTCCGACTGCAGAGAACCGGAACCGGCCGGTCTTCTCCCGAGGCGCTGAACCGGACCAGTTGAGGTTATAAATTTTTTCTTTGTGAAAAAAATTCTGCACGTAAGTCCTTAACCACTTGAGCTACAAACACTTAGATGTTAATATTGCATAAAATTTATATTTATCATATATGTAAGGTGGGCTTCACTCCTCACACCCCATGACCCGGATTTATCAAACCGGTTCAACTCTGGTTCGACTGGGGTTTGACCGCAGTCTAACCGGACCGGCCATCAATCCGGGTCGATGGCCGGTCCGGTTTTGAAAACCTTCAGCAAAATGCCTAAACACTCCCTCAACAAAAAAAATATTATGTGACCAATCCAAAACATAAAAATACAATTTTATTGATCGAGGAAAACAAATACGGTCTTATATTTGAATATTGAATCACAATTGTTAATTTCTTCGGATATTGAATTACCTACACATCACAAAAAAATCATAGATGACTATAAGGAGTGGATCTAACCTGCTTCTGAACTCTAGTTACAATTTCTTCATTAGGCAGTGGCATGTAGGGATCACCAGGGGTGAGAACAGCCCTGTAATTACCAGAAGAAATTTTTTCTTAAAAGAATAAAAAAAGTCACATCATATAGAAACTTGTTGTGCCATGCTCCCATGGAAAAGCAGACTGGATTTCACTGTTACCAGCTTTGTGATGGAAGATGGCTATATTAATATGTGCAACCATCATGTCATGAAGCCAATCAACATATTTCGAAAGGTGTATGATAAATATGATGACATTGAATCTTCTTATCATCATCCCCTCTTCAGAGGGTTGCGTGAAGAAGGGCATCCGGCATAAAAACTTGCCACCATGTTTCTCTGTATGGATTTTGAACCATTTTGATTCCGATAAGAGTCAAACGCGGTATATAATCCATGCCGCCAACGCCACATAGCTAGGATAAGGCATATGATGATAATGATGATGCAGAAACTTGCTAATCCATTCAATATAGAGACAATATGTCAGTATACATATCTATTCGATATATACACCGCTGTCTGAGATCATATCAGCCAAAAATTCTTTCAGCCAAATCAAAGCCTGACACATATACATGCATTTTAGCACCATAATTGAAAAGAAATCAAAGCCGTTATTGCAAAAAATGGAAAATGGAAAATGCTTAAACTCTTTTTTTTTGCAAAAAAAAATCTGCTAGGAATAATGCTCAAGTACACTGAACATCTGTTAAAAGGAAAGAACATCATATTGTTCACAGGTACATATTAAACAAATAATTTGGGATAGGATTTTCAGTTTAAGGTATACTGAACTCAACCAGAAAGGCAAAATAAGGAAAAGCAAAAGGTTTCATGTGTCTTAGGAAGTTACAATGAATAGGCTAGGAACATATTGTACCGCACATAGTTACATGCAATAGATAAGATAGGACCAAAGTGGTCTATAAGGTTGACACTAATCGTGTATGCACCACACAGGATATGGATGACCATTGACCACCATACACAAATCAAATTTTATTAGTAGAAAAATGAAGAACTTACTGAATGAGAGACCCTTGTCCTTCAATATAGTAGTCTTCTGGAGATGTGACTGCGAGATCCGCAAAGCAGGAAAAATCTGCATCAGGAGTGTAAAGAAGATTATCCAACCCAGCAGCTCGCAGTTGCCTGAAAATCACACAAATGAAGACATGGAACAAAATTCTGGGTCAAATAAAAACAACAAAACTCGCAAATGGGAAGCAATTGAAAAATGAATAGTCGCAAATATATAGATAGGGCTGCATCTTGGGTCGAGTTCTCTCGGGTATAGCAGAACCCGACCCTACCCGAGATAGAACCCGTAATACCTGAAAACCCGAGATAGGAACCGAGATTTTAATAAAATAATTAATATAATTACAAAAAAATTAATAAAATAATTTATATAATTATAATAATAAAAAATTGTATATATTAAAAAAATTAGGAGTTTAAATGACATATCTCAGGTCGGGTCGGTTCTTGGGCATTTTAAAGCCAAACCCGACCCTATATGAGACAAAAGCGAGTTTTTAAATCTTGGAACCGACCCTACCCGAGATAGGACCCGACCCGACCCGGGTCAATGTCAGGTCCGTTCCATCCGGATTGGGTCGGATTTTTTGGTGCAGCCCTACAAATATACAGCTACAACCAAAGAGAAATCCTTGAATTCATCATTTGAAAGATTCCCGTCTTCAAAAAAATCTTAATCCTAATCATAATCAAGTAGTGCATTTTCCCGACAATTTGATGTTGTCTTCAAAAGTATGAAAAATAAAATAAAATCTACTAAAAGATTTTCATTTCTTTATTTTTTGTCCAATCAAGTCTTGATTCTGATACTATTATGCAACAAAATTAAATAGTCCCTCAGTTCAGTTTGGTTTCTAATCCAGACAGGTAAGATTGGACGAGGGAGTATGATAAGACTGAGAAAGTGAACTACCTTGACCTTTCAAGGTCCTGAAGCTCTGTTACCCAGCCGCTGTATCTGAGTTGAACAGTTACAACTGGCACTCCTACTAGCTTATATATATTGTCAAAGAATTCCCATTCCCTCCATTCGTCAGGAACTAATCTCTTAATTCCAGGGATATCACATGCTGCCAAAAGCATATCATGAACATGAGCCACTTATAGAGTCCTCAAGTGAAGTAATAACTTAATCAACAAACCTGCAACATATACGTCAGCTTTTACAGTTTTTTTGCTGGTAGCCTGTCATGCATTAAAAATTCAGTAGAAGTCAATAAAAGAAACCCGCATATTTCCAAAATAGAAGAATTTGGAGCGTGTTGAAAAGGAATTGTACAAAAAACCAACATTTAGGGTGTTAATTTTCTGAAGGAAAACAGTACTTCTAGCTTCTTTTGATTGTTTAAGAATTGCAACGTGAACCACTGTAGTCTTTCTAGGCTTTAAAAAGGTGGCTTCACTAAGTATTTGCCATCAATTCTAACTAAACAAGTAATAGTAATGAAGCACATTTCGTAATTTTAAGCTATCCTTCCAAATATTTGAATCTCAATATGCCTCATAGATTCAACATTTTCTGTAATTTGTTTATAGCTGAAGATGTAAGTTCTTGTGCCACTAAGTAACATCAGCGTAAACAAAACATCTAGATAGAAAGACGTCTTGCTATCAAAATCCTTGGGGTTGAAATATGTTATTTGTCATGGATTCAGAAGAGTAGATTTGAAAAGGAGAAGAGTTATCTACCTTAGACATAGCAAGGCCAGCGACATATGTTTCTCCATTGGGAGTTTTATCATAAAGTATCTCCCTGCACCCCCATCTTAGGTGAAACCTGAACGACACCTAAGTTTAGCACTATAACAGACACTAGAAAAGAAAATTGACATTATGAATACTTTATCCTGCAGGAGAAAAATTTACAAAAAAAAAAAGAAAACAGTTCTTCACACTCCTACCTGCCTCCTTTATCCATGATATACTTCCTGATCGGTCCACTCAAGTAGACATCAGGAGAACCCTTCAGCATGCGCAAAAGGGAAGCCTCTGTCTTGGTTGCAAACAGAGCAAATATAGTGAGCATACAGCGGGCACTTATATTATCACAGTCAATGAATCCAAGGGCATAAGCAACAGGGTCCCACATTCTCTGAATACTAGCACGTGTACCACCTTTAGACATGAACCAATCAGAAAAGCTGACCTGGAAAATAGAGAACCAATGTTCAAGCGAGGTTTAACAATCACTTAAGAAGTAATCTCCGGATTCCAATTTACCATGAATAATTACATCCTAAATGAATAACCAATTTCAAGAGAGGTTTACTGCAACAATGATTTTGACTGATAGAGCATCAATTTAGTTTCCCTACATTAAATCCTGTTCACCAAAGCACTTACAGCATCCAAGTTCCGGATGTCCCTCAATGCACCATCTGGATCAACAAGTGCCTTTACAACTGGGCTTAGAGCAAGAGCTACTGCATTGCGTGCCTTGTCATATATCTGTCAACAAATAATAGCAAACATAACCAACATATGATTCGAGTCAAGAATCCACACCGCTATCTTCTTGTGACAATATTACAAGAAATGTTACATTTTTACCTCCAGTTGATTGGTAGATAGAAATGCATTTATTCCATGCAAAGGTGCGCCAATAGGAAAGCGAAAATCAAGTTCTGAAACAATAAAATAAGTAATTAAACAACCAATATTTTTGTTTCAAAGTACTAGCAATTTGCAAATAACATGCACAAATTCTGAGTTGATCACAGATACTTGAGTTCTTGCTGAAGCCACATCCATAAAACTACTACTATTGTCAATGTTAAAACAGATACACAACATAAGACACACAGGAAGAAGGAGAGGGAGGCAACCTCCTATTTTGCCACCTCTGTTGACAAAACTGTGAGTGTGTTCCTTAACAAGCAGATTTTTCTCAGCCCCAACCTGGAAATTTAAGCAGAAATGCATCGCAATAAATGGCCTAGCAAGTCTTTTTGAGTCAGAGAAAAAAAATCAAATCTAGATCATCTTTCACCAGTGAGCAAACAATAAGTAACGTGCCATATTATGTTAACCATATGAGCATGTCACCTTCTTCATCAGTCTAAAGAGGTTGCTGTAACAGCCAAAGAAAACGTGCAAGCCCATCTCAATGTGATTTCCACGCTTGTCTACAAAAGAGCCCACTTTGCCTCCGATGAATTGACGTGATTCATAAATATCAACCTGCAGAATGATTAATAATACATCATACCAGATTTCTGGTAAGTGTGTACACATGCAGCAAGTCACACACACAAAGTAGCAAGGAAAGAAATATACTACTATGCATATAGAACCTCATGGCCTTGGTCCAAAAGCTCGACAGCAGTTGACATGCCAGCAAGCCCAGCTCCAATGATAGCAACTTTAAGTTGAGGCCCCTTGTAATGTTCTGGTTCTGGTGGGAATAGGCCTCTAGGAGCTGTATTCATGCGTTAACAAAATTAATCAATCAAATTTTACAGAAACTGGAACAAATGAACTAACCAACCTCTGTTATCATGAAAACTATTATATTGTTAATCACATATCCGATCAAACGGGTGCAATTTTGATAGTTATTTGTGATGCAACAGATATAGAAAGGCAGCATACTTCAGGGTCCAAGGGACTTTTTAATTATAATTAGCTGGACCATCTAAAGCAAAAAAGTTCACCAAAAGAACAAGACAAAAGATAAGGGGTAATTAGTTCAGCAGTAAAGAGTTGTGAATCATCATGCATTACCAGGCAAACAGAGAAAATTGGTAGAAAAACAACCCTAAAATAACCATCGTTATTGACTTGAAGAACTCGAGCTGGCCTTGAGATTTTTGTGAAAGTAAGAGTATGAGTTAGAGAAGGATTTAAGTTCTTAAAAAGCAATATATTACACAGCTTTTCTGATGGACACTTGTCAGGAAGGGTGGAAATGACAAAATTGTGATCAAGTTCAACCTGGAGTGATAACTAAATACTAAATCTACTTTAGGAGCTCAGAAATCAGAAACATCACCAAGAGTAACAGCCAATGCATTGCCCAAGGAGCTAAAGAGTAAGAATTAGACAGTACTTAGTAGCATTGCACAATTTTCAGCAGTCTACTAATTTGGAATGGTGAACTAGATTGGTAACGTCCAAGGCCTAAGAGAGATGAGCTATAAAAAAGTACTCCCTCTGGTCACTTTTAATTGAGACAATTAGCAAAAATAGTGTACCAAAATTAGATGATACCGTTTCCTAATTACTATCGGGTCAGGCAGCCGGAGAACCCGACAGCAACCCTAGGTCGAGGTCAAGATCAAGAGGCCTCGGCGATGAAAGGTGACTCGCCCGCTCAGAAAGCCTAGGTTTTCCACATCTCAATAAAATTGATCAATTATGTGACGGTCTCAATTAAAAGTGATCGGAGGGAGTACAAACAACAAATAAATAGGTAACTATCCGAGAAGAACGACTTTTTACGCCTAAATAACACTAAATCCGGTAATTAACTTCAGCTGGTGAATCTAACAAGAATTAATGGTGAATAATATCTGAAGCCCAGCTTCCAGAACTCTTATCAGCAGCTCAAAATGATAAATTTACCAAGCAACGAACTTGAGAAGCATAATCAACGAAGCTGATAAGCAAATTTTCAAAATTCTCGCACCCTAAAGAAGAAGCTCCAGGAGAACCAATCACACTCTAAACCTGCACAGAGCTAATATCAGAGACAATAACTTTCACTCACCATCTACTCTCATGTCAGACACGTTGCTATCCAGCGAAGAGCGAATGCTCACCACCCGACCCTTAAACTCACGCCTGGCGTCATGGGTCATCATCGTCGGACTTCCCACAGGAGGAGACCCAAGCTTGTCGCCTCTGAAGCCAGTTCCTCTCAACAAGGAAGAAGCAGGACAGGAACAGGATGTAGAAGCGGCCATGGCAGACATCTCAACTGAAACTTTACTAATGAAACTTTCTAGCTTCTGTTCCAAACATCAGTTCAGGAGGCAGCGTCATATAAAGGCTTGGAGACGGAGCCGCGGGAAGTGGAGGAATTTGTCTGGGCCCTTCCTGCGTCAGATTCCACCAGCCGTCACTAATTCTATGGAGTATTTATTAGGAGTAAAAATATGGGTGGAGTGAGCTTTGATTGGGCCAGGTTGAGAAGCATTATTTGTAGTCAATTTGACAAAACAGTATGTTTAAAAAGCGGGTTACAGTAAGAGTATTATGTTAGTTAGGTTCATTGTAATGGAAATGGCAGAGAACGGAGGCGATGGGGGACACGAGTGGCTAGCTAGGGCCTTATCGTCATCAACCATTAGGGCTGTCAATTTTTTTTGCCAGCTGGCCTAACCCAACCCGACCCAACCCGCAAAAATGAGGGTTAGGGCTAAGAGTGTTCACGAGCCGAGTCAGCTCGCGAGTTTTTCCGGCTCAACTCGGCTTGACTCAAATTTTGGCTCGACTCGACTCAACTTTTTTTTAGCTCGAGCCGAGCTACCTTGTAACTCGACTCGGGTTGACTCGAAAAAACTCGAATTGTTTGACTCAAGAATTAGCTCTAAGAACAGCTCGAGCTCGAGCCGAGCTACCCTGTAACTTGACTCGGGTCGACTCGAAAAAACTCGACTTGTTTGACTCAAGAATTAGCTCGAAGAACAGCTCGAACTCGACTCGAGAATCAGCTCGGAAAATCAATGTCATAAATTTTCCAAACGAGAAATCGTCTACAACAATGCTCCCGGCAACCGTATTCTGCTCCTCGCGATCACACTATTGTCTTTGATCTCGCCCTCGATCATGAGCTCGAGCCCATGGCTGCCGTCATCGTTGCCTGTCAGCCTCACATCACCGATCGTCAATCTCACCGTGTTCTGCTCCTCACGATCACGCCGTCGCCATCGATCTCACCCCAGATCGTGAGCTCGAGCCCATGACCACTGTCGTTATCGACGTTAGCCGCACCTCGTCGTCGCCTATCAGCCTTGCCTTGCCGATTGTGAGCTCGTCGATCGCCAATCGCCGTCGCCTGTTAGCCTCACCAACGCTCGAGTTTTTGTGCTCTGTTCTGGCTAAAACACCCGAGCTTTCGGCTCGGGTTGTTTTTTTTCTTTCAATTGGGTTAAGACACATTGTAACAACTCCATCCGCCGGATCTAATCGAAGCTACTCTTCACTTAAAATCAAAACCCGTAGTCTTCTGGGATGTAAATTAGCGACTTAGATCTTTTCTTCGCGTGATCTCAATGTTTTAAATAAATTAGGCTCTTTAAAACCTGCCTGCATATTCAAATGAATTTTTTTATTTCCCTATGTTTATTTTCTCTGTATTTTTTGGTTTATAATATTATATAGTAAATGCCTTCGTTGGCCTCACCTTGTTCTTCAGTCTTCACCAGCGCTCGAGCTTCTGTTCGAGCACTCTGTTTTGGCTAAAACACCTAAGCTTTCGGCTTGGGTTATTTTTTTTCTTTGGATTGGATTAAACCCTGTTGTAACAACTCCATCCGCCAGATCTAATATGAACACCTCTTCACTTAAAATCAAAACTCGTAGTCTTCTGGGATGTAAATCAGCGACTTAGATCTTTTCTGCGCGTGATCTCAATGTTTTAAATAAATTAGGCTATTTATAACATGCCTTTCATATTCAAATGAGTTATTGGATTTCTCTTTATTTATTTTCTCTGTATTTTTTGGTTTATTATATTATGTAGTAAATGCAGAGGTCCCCGAGAACTGGTTGACCCGGGTTTGATATTAAGAGGCAACATTAGTCAAATTGATCAACAGGGTGTTTGTGTGATGAATAGAACACACTTCTCTTGAGCAAAGGTTTTAAGCTCAAACCCCCACTCCTTTAGCTACTCACTCGGGATTATATCCTGATTTACCCGATGCGTATGATGGGCACCCAAGGGGATTGACGGCGGGATGTAGTACTCTAAGAGATCAGTTTCCTTGCCCCTTGTAGTCGGGTCCTAAGGACTTGGACACCCCTGTTATAAAAAAAATTTATCAGCGAAGCCTACTTCAAATATGTAATAAATATTTCTTTTGTACATAAAGAGTACAAAACAATTGTAGTTCAATTGGTTAGCATGTTGAGTATACTCAAATGTGTTTGGGTTCGAATCCTAACAAAACCCAAATATAAATTTTTGCCTCGAGCTGAGCCAAAACTCGACTCGACTCGGCTCGTGAGCAGCCATACTTAGGGCTTTAAATTTTAAGCCCATCTTTATGGTCGGGCTTAAAATAGCGTCAGGGTAGGGACAAATCGCAAAAAGCTCGTTCGCCTGATGGTCCGACTGAATTGTAAAAAATCTTTCACTTTTTTTTTACATTACATAATCCCATATTGCTAAGAAGGATTTAGTGAAAAACTTTGTCTTTGTCATGCCCCAAAATTCCTGACTTTATCAGAGTGCAGAAATCATAAAGATGATGAATATATAAGGAAGCCAAAAGTTTTGGAACCTTTATGAAGGTGTTTCAGCTGGTTAGTGGATTATCCCAATAATCCTAACCAGCTGGCCATTCATGCCCCAAACGACCCCTAAAATTAAAGCAAAACTCTTCTACCGCAGGCTTCGAGTTCCTTCACTTCCTGCAACTTTTTCATGCTTAATCCTTATCTATACCTATATCACATGATGCATGAGTATTCCGAAGAAATACCCATAAGAACTGAATCATCAGCAATTTCATACTTGGAAACATAAAGCTTTTCATCAGATAGGAAATATCAATATTCATCAAGACTCTAAAATAACTAAAATGTATGGAGATACAATTTATGCTCTAATTTATCACCACTCGCAAGTGATTACTTACCTGATTACCCTAGAGGTTCTCGTGCAACAACCCGGCCATGTGCCTAGGATACAGGTCTACGGACACAATGAGCGGAGATTGCTAGACCTTCTATAATATCTAACCAGCCTAAAAATGTACGTATATGCCTCATGCTATTCATGAGCCTCACAAGGATCCAATTAATAATGGAGATCTCGCAAGATCTAATCATGGCTATTCGAACATACTATGAATCCACTTCGGAGAGGTCCTCACAAGGTCTCTTGTGGAAAGTTTATTGAGCAATACGGATATGTCGAACTGACTCAGCAATCATTATGTGAAACATAGATGTCATGAGTATACAGAGCTTCACAATGATCCTTGTGATGACTGACTCTCCTGGTTCCAACCAACTCAGTAACAAATAGCTTTAACAATGGTGCTCCAACAACAATAATATATTACATGTAATTGAAATTGAATGAGAAACCGTTGAGAAAGACATAAGTGTACTACAAATCTTGACCTTAAGAGGGTGTTGTAATGCTTTAAGGACTCTTACAATAAATAGGAACATTTCATCCTATACTGTTTCAAGTATGTATTATTTCATTACATTATTGTTGGTTATCTGGTTTATAAGGTTAACACAATCGGTAATATAAATAAAAAATAGAGTTCTATCCAAAACAGATCAGTAAGGTTCACGAAATTCCCATAGACAACAAGCGAGGAATTAGGACGTGACATTTTTACAATAGATGCTCCTATGAGTCTAGAATCATAGTAACTGACAACATATTTTTCCAACACCTGTAAGTTTAGTTATGAGAGCATTAATTTGACCTGAAGTCAACTATTTAGTTTTAATTAAGGTTTAATTCAACTTAGTCCAATAGTAGTTATCATGTTTTTCATGTGATACATAATATATATTGGTCGGAATGATGCACGACAAAGCACTAGAGTTTTTGTGATCGGCAGATTTAAAATTGACAAGGTTCAATCGATATTAGTTATGTATCAAATTATTTTACTTTCATACATATATAATAGCTTCACGAAATAGGACCATTATAAATGGACAGCAAGGTCGAGAATAGGAAAAGGTAGAGCAACAAGTATCAGAGTTCTCACCAATTCAATACGAGTAATGACAACAAGATTTCAATAATCAATTAAAGTCGATTCATAAGTACAATGCTAGAGCATGTAATCTCAACAATTTCAATAACTCATTCAAGAATTTAAATCATCATAACATCAGCAAAAACATGATATTATCTGACTTCAAACACGTAGGAAGCTAGACATCAAGAGAATGAAAACAGGGAGGAGGAAGCTATGTAAAAACCATCCTACCTTTTAGAAGAAGTTTCTTCTCGCTTTAATGAATTCAATCCTCCACGAAGTAGCTTCGCGTCACTTTACCACTCCAACCAGCAAACAAAAAGAAGAAGATGAAGAAGAGAAAGATGCCTAAGAGAGGACATGGGAAATAAGAAGAAAGCACGAAGAGAGAGAGAGAAACCAACTCAGAAGTTCTTGGCACCCCTCCTGTGGTGATGTCTCTTCTTATTAGTAGCCTATGATCACAAGAATCTTGACACCTCTATCCTATCTTGCGCTCAGTCCTGAAAGTGTCTAGTTCAGTTATGACTCTCAACACACTCCTGATTTACCATCACTTTCTACCATTACTGTTCGGTAACTAACTCTCATCCTTATCGTAAATCACTTCTAATCATGCGAGATAACCATCCAAAAGATTTTGATTCCATCATCAATACCTAGCGCCTAGATGACCTGGTGCCCAGGTAAGTCTAATGCCCAGTAATTGGTTACAAGTCTGAACTTTACTCCAATTGGTAACTTCCCATGTTACTTCAAACTTAACTAGGAAACTACCATTTATTATAATTCATCAATTAGAACTCTTATACGAAATGTTGCACCCCCACACAATCCTAGCAGTGGCGCATGGCCTCAACCTCGATGCCAGGCTCAGCCTCAACACCCAGGATTCCTGAGTCAACCAAGTATTCTACAAAACATGTTCTAATGCAACACATAAAATAAAACACAAATCAAAACAAGAGGTGAAAAGCATCCACACACTTATTCTTTGTCATTAGAGACTCAAAAAAGGCTAAAGGCTCATTAGTGGTTCTTCAAATGCCAGTCTAAATAATATAGTATTTTTTAAAAAAATATTTCATTTAAAAGATAAAGCCCGAAGACCTTAGCTGACCTAGAGGTAGGGTTGGACTTTTAGAAGCTAGTTTAGGGATAGGGTTGAGAATTTAAGCAATAAAGTCGAACCAAGGCCCACCTCTCGCCCCCAAAAGCCGGTTGATAGCTCTATATACCATAGTGACAAATTCGGGATTCAACTTCAATTCAGCTAGGGTCATTCCCGGTCAAGTAAGGAAATTTCAAAGAAAAATAGCATAGATTTGGCCAAGGGAGTTGGCATGAGAGACCCAAGCTTAAGCGGCATAGGGCACTTGCCACTCAGCAGAAGGCCATAAATTAAACAATTATTAAAATGCCAACACAATAATTGACCCATTTATGAAGGATTAGTACTCTGACACCCAATTACACCGATGGATGTCCATCGTTCGTGCATTCTATTCTCACGGGGCACCAAATGTATAAGGGGTGTGGGGTGGCTGATCTACACGTGAAATATACATTTTATTATCTTCTAAACTTATGTTTATATTAGTGTTTGATTAGAATTAGTGCTATTTTAATATAGTTTTTGGTTTTTGTAGGAAACAAGAGTAAGATATGGAAATGAGGTGAAAAGTGACTTTAATGTTTAAATCATCATAACTTCATGTACATATCTCTAATTGGACTGATTCAAGTTTCATATTAAGTTCAAGAAGTCAGCTTTCCAATGCCACTGACCACGCATAATTCAGAGTTTGGAGCAGAAAGTTATAACCATTTAAAAATTATAATAAAGTACTTATGATCGATCGGCACTTGAAACGATCGATCGTATCTACTAGAGTTTTTGATCCGCGCAATACAGTAAACACGATCGATCGGGAATAAAAATGATCGATTGGCTGATGAGATGAAATGGTCGATCGGCGCGACAATGTAGAAATTAACGAAGGGAAATGATCGATCGCTAAGAGATTGATCGGCTATACGGAGCAATCGATCGGTTTGTGCGGCAAAACCTAAATCAAGCTTATTTCGACTCGGATTTGGAAGGGGACTTCGGGGTTTCTCTTCAATCATATAAATAGGCCTTAAGGGACAACGTTTTGGAAGATCTTAAGCAATTTTGGAGGCTAGAGCAAATGAGAGAAGAAGAAGATGATGAAGAAGAACATGACGATAGATTCTCTTCCAATGCGAGGCTAAACTCCTCTCCAAGGCGTAGATGAAGCCCAATAATCTGATTGTGTAATTTTTTTTCTTGTGTATATTTTGTATTTATCACTTGGCTTCTGCAAGCTGCATGATACCTATCTAATGTAAAGCGTTCCTTTTATTAAATGGAGGGAATAAATACTTTGCACATGTCAGTGTTTAGATTGGGCATTGGTGGGATGCACCCAAGACTTTGGAATTCAGGGAACTCCAAGATTCCTCGTGCAACATGGCATGATGCCATCCATGGTTTTGTGCTTGGATTAGAGGCCTGAGGATAAGAATTTTATGTGTGTGGACTATCCCCCTAAAAAGAGAATTTGGCTTTGTGCATTCATAGAGAAAGATATACTCCATGAAAAAGAACGATGAAATAGGCACGCATGAATCCAAATGATCAGTTTGTACCGCAATGTACAAACTATAGAAAAGTTTGGTGGTTTGGTGTAAACTATACAATAAGGAAACATGAGGTAGCTAGATTTTGTATTCAATTTAGAAGCGTCACCTGTTTAGACATATACTGGTCTTTTTATTGGCAGTCAAAGTGGGCCTCACACTACCCAACAAACACCCACTACATCCCCAGTCTATTGCGAGAAATTATCTAGTGGAACAGTTCCACAACATACTGAAATTGAATGGAACTATGCACATGTCACGCCCCAAATTTCATAACCTCGAATAATGCGCGGAAGCACTCACACAACTAAGGTCATGAGGCTGAAACCCAGGCCGCGACAGAATACTCATACATAATTCTCATCCGTTCCAGAACGCTTAAACAAATATCCACTAAACAAAAATCTTGAATACTAAAAATCTGAAAGAACTGCTGCTTAAATTATTACAGCTTAATAATTCAAAAACATTAACATAACATTTAAGGCACAAAGGCCAAACATGATAAAAGTTCAAACACATCTAAATAGAACAAGTCTTCACAATCAACTTTATTCATCTGGAAATCAGCAGCAACACAAACCTGCTCCACTTCACTCTTTCTTAATTCCTGCATCAAAGAATGCATGAGTATTTCGAAAGAAATACCCAGTAGGATGCCAAAACCCTGCTGAACAAGATATAAATAGAACAATGGACTTCAGTCAATATAAAATATGAGACAACATCAATTATAACTGAAATAATAATGCACTAATCAATATACCAGAATAAGAGAACTTGTGCTAAGAATCAATCAAATTCCGAACACTTCATTGAAAAAGGTATAAATCATACTCAGAATAGACTCCAAACATACAAGGTGTAGGAGTTATCAATTTCTGCTCTTAGGTCAGTCCACTTCCCCTATGGACATCTATGCTAGAACATCCTCGAAGTTTTACAGAGGAACCCGGCCATGTGTCTAGGGATGCTAGCCCCATCGGTGCTTACGGGCACAATGGGCTGAGACTGCAGACCTTCCATAATATCATACATTCTAAAGCGCACGCGTTGCCGTCACCGGCTGAACTACAAAGGTTCAATAAAATCTGAGATCTCGCAAGATCTAGCAATGGCTCTTGAGCATACTATGAGTTCCACTCGATGAGTATCAATCACTCTTGTGGACCAAGCAGTTTATAAAGAACTGAAAATAATCTGACAGCAACATCGGCTGTATTAGAATCATTGGAAAAGTCTTTTTGATCAAGAATGGACTCTTATAGAATTATCATTGAGATTTCAATATCTCAAGGAATACACAATCCAATATAAGGATGAGACTCCGTATTATTCATCTACATCTAACTCATTACAGAGTAATTGGAACGACTCATCTTTCACGCTCAACCCAAACTTCACGGGTATAAAAGTAATTTAATTGATCTGATACTTTTGCTGTGCAAGGCCATAGATAAGAATTTCCAGTTCTAACACTAAACTCAGATGACTCGAATGGTCACAATAATTAGGGTATGAGAGTACAGCTCTAATCAGATTTCTTGAGACACTTCAATCGGTAAGGTAGTTTAACACATAAGCTCGACTCAATTTGGCATGACTCCACTTGACTACGCAATTCCAGAAGATTACACTCTTTGCCCAATTGCCACCCCTGTCTTTCTTGTTTTTATTTAGGTAGAAACTTAATATAGTCATATGATACTAAGTACTATTAGGTATACCCCGGTTCACTGCTCTGTTTTTTGCACAACAGCACATTTTCGAGTCTCACAGTAATTTTTACAATTCGAATCTGATCCTAAAAATTTTACTGTAGATTCCCTCAAGAGTCTACAATCTAACCCAATAGAAAACACATTTTACTGAATTTTCTAGAATTAGTTACACATTTAATACTGCAGTTTGTCTATACAGGAAAATACTGGCTGAGGCTTTAACCTGGATTAACTCCCATAATATGATACTTATTAATTTCTCACTTGACCATGATATAATAACGATCGCACAGTCCTCTCATGATAATAATATGACCATGTCAGTAGGTAAAGGTTTTGTTTTTAATACATAACCATCCGACAGCTGATATTACACCCAATTATGATTAGTTCCCACCCAATTAAGACTACTAATATGGGACACCAAAATGAAATAGAGTACTGTCGACTTCAAAATAAGTGATCTTTTCACCAACCAGAGATGTGAAGAGTCAAATTTCTAGTGTTGAAGAATCAATCAACCAATAACTCTATGGTCCTGCGCATATTACTCGAATTAACCACTATTGACTCAAAATGATCCAATGATATTAAAGAAATAAGACAATAATAAATAGATAGAAAAATATTAGCAATTCAGGGATCATGAAACAAGTGTAAGGATGCTGGAATTTAGAGGAAGAATCTCATCTAGGCCATTGCACATCAAGTTAAATGCGATAGAACAACATGACACGTAGAAATGCGATCATCATATAAAAATCACATCTTTCACTATAAAAATATTGCTTTCATGCAACTCATCGATCAGAATCTTCATAAGACAATATCAAGGATATAATCATGATCAAATGGTAAGAAAAAGCAGGTAAAACACATCCTACCTCTTGAAGAAAATTGCAATTAAATGTGCGTTACCCGATTCCACACGTATCACCCCCTTTCCTTTGCGTATATTCACAAATAAGCGCTCAAATCGATGGAAAACCCCCTTGGACGTGCAATAGGGATGCTCCCTTGCTCTAGGGCTGGCATGACTCCCAAAGCCTTCTAAAAAGGTTGCCAGCCACTAATTTGGGATGTTTAAATAGAAAAAAACCTAATCTCTTAAGTTAAATCTCCACCCTAGATTGCATTCCATCTAATGGTCCTTAAGAGGTCTAGATTTGGAGAATATTCTCCAACCCACAATGTGCCCCAATTACTCCTTTCTTGATGGTTATGGTTCCAAGATTGTAGGGAACAAAAATCCAATCAATTGGTTACCAAAACCGATTTAATAACCTCCTTTAAATGGATTACAAAGCACGACCATTGCACCTTGCCACGTGGCAACTCCAATTCAAATTGGTAACTGCCTCAAACATGTCCAACATTATCCCCTTAATTATCATGATTTTTCCTTAGTTAGGATTTCCCAAAAAAAATCGCCCAATTACACCGGATTTGGGATATTTATCAAAAATTCAATTTTTTTTTAAATTCCAACTCAAATTAAACAAAAATCACAACTCTTTAAATTACGGGAATTAAATGCTTACCTTGCATAGGATTTTCTGCCTTGTTAACTTGAAAATTACCGGGTATTACAGCACAGGTCAGGCTATTGCGGGGTGAAGGTAGGCCCTAGCCCTAACAGCTAGAACCTCGGCCCTAGCATGACCCTAGCCCTAAGTCAATTCCAGAAATCTAACCCAACCCTGGCTCAAGCGGGCTTAGGGAAATGATACAGGCTTTTGAACTTTTTATGCTGCATTACTATTTTTTTAAAAATTATAAAAAAACTACTTTAACATCACTACTTTCAAGAATATTGTACTGCAAAAGGGTATTAGTTTACACTTTCGTCCAATCAAGCCCTTCACAAACAAATCTAGCTTTCTACTGTATCTTCTCACCATGAGTTCTAAACTTATTAGTATACTTTCAATGACAGTTTTTTGATATATATACAATGACATGGCTTTTTAACTGTACTTAAAAATACATAAAAGAAGAGATGGATTTGTAGTGGCTTACGTTTTTATGTAAGGAGAGGAAAAGTTGTAAAAAACGCCCCTCTTGCACGATGGTTCAGATAAATGTAAATTATAGCAAAAAAAGAGATAAATTTAACAAAAAATTAGTGCTGGCAAAAGAAATGACTACTGTTATATGGGACTTCGGGTCAGGTCAGGTTTGAGTCATTTTTGGACCATGGCCCAAACCCGACCCTAAAATGAGCGGGCTTAAAATTTTGAGGCCTGACCCGGTCCTAGGCCTCAAATTTCAGGCCCGTACTAGTAATTTTGCGAGCCAGGTAGGGCCGGGCAGCCGATGGGCTAGCTCGCAAAAGTTGCACCGCTATGCACGGGACACATGGTAGGTTATTCTAAATTTCTACTATATATATCATTTCTCGTAGATCGCGTGCAATAGTTCAGACAATTATTTTTTTATGTTAATTAAAGACAACTTTAATTATGGTGGTTCACAGAAAACAACTAACACACTTATACTAATCCATTGGTATAACCATTTCCCAAGGAAATTACTCACCACTAATCCGTCATTGTCAGCATGTTTAGCATCTATAAATAGCATGGTAGTATAATCATCAGTCAGTTCCAAGTTCCAACCAAACACGCCTCTTTCCCTCTCTTTTTGGTTGTCTTGTAGCCTCCGTCCTCGTCCTCCCTCTTCCGAAGACTATGGAATCCCAGCCCAAGATCCTCGTCACCAACGACGACGGCATTCACGCCGCCGGCATCCGGGCCCTCGTCCAGGTCCTCGTCTCCGCCGGCCATTTCCAGGTCTTCGTCTCCGCTCCCGATTCGTAAGTCCTTTCCAACCGCTTAAACGCTCCTTTCTTACCTTAATCTCGTACAAATTTTTTTTTTATCATTTGTTCCCATTCATCTCTGTTCTGCATTTAATGCGTTCCTTAGCTCAATCCTCCGCCATTTTCCTTTTATCACTGCGCTTTGCTCTGTGTCGTAGGTGTTATATCAAGATCATAATTTGAATATATGATAATTATTGTGTTACTATAGATGATGAATTATTAATGCAAAATTTGGTACAATTAGAATCGAGAGTCTCCGTTAGATTTGATGATCTCGACTTTAGAGTTTTCTATTGCGATGTCGCGACGGCTACATAATGGTGTTTAATTTTTCATTTTAAATCATCATTAGGAGAATAAGAAAGTCAAATTATGAAATGTACTTTGCCTCACAGACGCGAGATAACTTATAGAGGATATGTAGCGTCAGTGATGGTTTTTTGTGTTTTTGAAGGAAAAAGGTGGTCTCATGTTTCTTTTATTTTGAAAATTTATAAGTAAATTTAATTTGATAAACTTTGCAAACAGAGAGAGATCAGCAGCTAGCCATGGTATTCTTTGGAAGACTACTCATTCTGCGAGCAGAGTTGATATTGAAGGAGCAACAGCTTATGGGGTTTCAGGTCGAATGATCTGTACTGCATTTTGCAATTTCATTCAATCTTCTAGATCATACATACGATTTATATTGGTAATGTTAATAGTATGTTAGTAGAGTTGTTCAATTGTTGTATGACATACTCTTTTCATGTTTTTTTACACTTTTTTAATGATTTGAAGTTTGTTGTTAATCTAGTGGAAAGCAATTTGTTATAGGTCCAGCAAAATTCTCTGTTTGTACTTGCACATAAGCACTCACTTGCATCTTACCTTCTTTAGCGGTTTCTGTTTTTGTTTATCAGGTACACCAGCAGATTGTTCCGCGTTAGGACTTTCTCAAGCACTCTTTCCAGGTGTGATTCCGGATCTGGTAAATCTTAAGCTTATGCTTCAGCTATGTCTATCTTGTTGTTTCACATACTGAGTAAGGATTTACATTTACACTTCCTTTTTCACTTTTGTGTATGGTGATAGGTAATTAGTGGCATCAATGTTGGCAGCAACTGTGGGTACCACATGTTAGTGCGCTATCTCATTCTTTAATGTTGTATGTTGGATGCTTTTCTCTTTTGGTGCTCAAAGGCCCCTTAAACGAGGCCCAAAAAACAAAATTGACATGTATATACAGATCGTATCTATCTCCTAAACCATCCTTAAATATTTGTGTTGAAGGTGTAAAGATTGATGATAGATGTTCCTGGGGTCTAGGATGTTACTATGTGATGTCTGATTCTCACATTTCAACTTCCAAGCCAATGATGGGCATTTTTTTGGGGCCATGGAACAGCTTGGCCTCTACATAAATTAAAGAACAGATTACTCCTTTGACTACGGTGGGAAACAACAGATAAATTTAACTTCTAATAATTCTCAGATTTTGAAATGAAGCCTTTAGCATGCTTGTAAATCATACACTTGAGAATTCTGGAGAACCTGAAAAGTCTGTTTGTTCTTTTTCTTTGGCTATCTTGAGAACCTTAAATACAGTTTCAGTGCTTTTTGTTGGAGGAAACCTCCTTAGATGTCTAGGGAAGATATCAGGTGTGAATCTAAATAATGTGACGATTGATGTGACTAATTTTGGATACATAGATTTGTTTAAAAGAAGAACCGAAAACTTTTTTTTTAGTTTGTTTAAATATGTTGCCTTGAGTGGATATCTTCTCGTTTGAAGGTCAGTGATAGAGATTTGTATGGACAGTGATATGTGTTTCTGTTCTTTAACATGTAGTGTGTACTCTGGGACTGTAGCTGGTGCTCGTGAAGCTTTCTTTCATGGAATACCTTCTTTGGCTATATCTTATGATTGGTATGAGAGCTAATATTTTTATTGGTTAGGATGAACTAATTTTTTAGGTTTAAAAGACGTTTTGTTTATTTACTTATTATCCTAAAAAAATATGTGCCATTTATGTAAGTTTGTAAGTCTAGTTCTGCCTTCTATCTATCTATCTATCTATCTATCTATCTATATGTAATATATATATATGGAAAAGTTTAAATGAGAATCATCTCATACAGCATATGACGGCTACAAGGAACTCACCTACCCACTAATTTCACACACTCACCTACCCACTAATTTGATACCTAACTACCTATATATATATATATATATGGGGAGCATGAGGCCAATCTTTTGGGTCGTTAGATTCCAATCCGAGGGTGGGTATCAAATCAGTGGGTAGGTGAGTTCCTTGTTGCCGTTTATAGCTGTTAGATCCAGATCCAACAGCTAAGACTTAAAGTGGCTTCATATAAGCCAAATGAGAGCAATCTCATTTAAACTTTTCCCTATATATATATATATATATATATAAGTCCAGTTTACATGAGACAGGTCTCAACCAAGTCAACTCGAGCCATCAAATTTCGAGCTGACGGCGGATGTCAACTCAGTGGGTAGGCGAATGTGAATCATTATTCGCCCTTGGGGCCGTCCGATCAAGATCTAACGGCTTGAGATTACTAAGCCGCATGAGACAAGTCTCATTTAAACTTTTCCCTATAAATATACACACACATAACATGGAATTTTTTCTAATCGGGCAAATGAACTTCCAGGGTGACAGGCAAGAGTGACATTCAGGATTTCATTGCTGGTGCAAAGGCATGCTTGCCTATTATTAAAGCATCACTGGTGGAGTTGAGGAAGAAAACTTATCCTCGGACATCATTTCTTAATATAAATTTGCCAACTGATATTGCACACCATAAGGTGATTATGTAACTTTACCGTAATCTATTTAAATATTACTCATTGTCCACCAATATTTTCTGTAGATCGGGCAACCCACTTTCGTAGTACTATACAAAATTCCTGTAATGCAATACAAATAAATCATTGCCCTTATCTTAAAAAATGTGTGAGATGTCTGTCTCTTTTAAAAGAAAAGATATGAGATACACCTCAAAATTTGGACCTAGAATTTTTCATTATGTGATCGTATTTAATATTAATACTTTTGGTTTTGCTTTTCTTTTAGCTTTTGAACTTAATTTTCTGAAAGTATAGAGAATGTATGAAAACTATCTGAAAGTTGTTGCACTTTTAGAGAAAGATTTTGTTTCAATTATGTGGTTCAACAGGGCTATAAATTGACGAATCAAGGGAAAAGTATAAATAAGGTTCAGTGGAACCAAATTGCTTCTGGCACTCTCGAAGCAAAGAGAAATGTAGAAACAAAGTCAGTTGCGGAGAAGGATCTAAATTCATCAATAACTCAACCAGGAGAACCTCTCGTTTTTGCCAGACAGGTTGGCTTTCTCCATCTTCTGGTGGAATTCATTATGTTCCTTTCTCCCTCTTTGCCCTTTTTGTTGTCAGTTTAATTATGCCCAGGGATCCAAATAACCCTATATTGCAAGTTAGAATTATCTTTCTTCATAGCAGTTGTCTAGGTCCCTAGCTTTTACCTATCTGATAATGCATAGGAAATTTAAACAGAAAAATAAAAATCAATTTGTTGAAGCTTATTCAATTTAGAGGATGAACAGTTTCTTTATGTTAACAAGTGGGTATGCCCTTGGCCATTAGATAAATTTCTTTTAGCAGAATCACCCAGATTGGTCAATGGTTGGTGGGAGAGCACTTTTTTTTGTAGTTAAACAACAAGATAAAACTTAGCTGCCACTATAAAGTAGTTTAGGGCCTTTGCTTATGTCTTTCAACTTCATTTGGTTAGTCAATACGCTTTTTACTCTTAAAGAGCAAATATTTGGTAGATATTTTATAACTCTTAAAGAGCAAACTATAGAGGTATAAAAGTTATGGGACATACTATGAAATTATGGGAGTAATAGATGGCCATTTGTGAAAAGCAACTAAAGTAACAGTTAATCAATTTGGTTTCTGTTGTGACCCGAAAGGATCACAAGGTATCGGATCGTCAAAGAGAAAGAAAGAACTAAAATAAAAGGGATAACTTGATTGATTGCATAGAACCTACAAGAGGAGGGAGACCTCCTTATAAAGAAAGGGATGGCGCTGAGCCCTAGGGGCGCGCGCCATCAGTCTGGCCTAATACTAATTGGGCCACTAACGGGCCAGGCTTACAAGCATTATTCTACTAATTGATACGAAAATAAATATAATCCTAATAATCGATAGCCCATCGTGATGTTCGTCATGCTAACGTACGTGTGCTGACGTCCTGGGCCTGACGTTCACAACAATCCACCATGCTCCCCTGTTTGCCTTGTCCTCAAGGTAACCACCCCAAAAAACAAGCAATGATGTCGTCTTCCAACTCCCATGTAGCATCTTCTAACGTTTTACCACGCCATGCAACCAAAATCTCCGTAGTAATGCGCCCAGATCTTCGAACTCAGCGTTTGTCAATGATAGATGTCGGAACAGGTGTGTCTGAATTTGTCGTGGTCTAAAGTGGAAGAGGCCCACCAATAGTCACAGACGTGGGGTCACCCACAAACCGTCGGAGGTGTGAAACGTGGAATACAGGGTGGACCAGCGATTCCGGAGGTAAGGCTACACGATAAGCCACTTACCTGACTCGCTCCACCATATAATAGGGGCCATGATAACGGCCGCCAGTTTGGCATGATCCATCCGAAATAGAGAAGTCTGGCGCTAGGTAGGACCAACACATAGACCAAGTCATTGGGTAGGACCGACACATAGACCAAGTCGCCCACCTGGAACTCCCTGTATGTGTGCTTTTTATCATATACCTGCTTCATGCAATTCTACACTGTTGCCAAATTAGCCTTTAACTGCTAGAGTACCTCATCTCGTGATTGAAGCATATAATCAACCTCCGCAATCGAAGAACGCTGAGGTACATAAGAGAGAACCGAAGGTGGGGCCCGGCCATAGACCACTTCAAAAGGTGTAAATCCAGTCCGGGTATGGTAGGCCGTATTATACGACCATTCGGCCCACGGAAGCAGCTGTATCCATTTTGGGGCTGATCCCCCACAAAACACCTCAAATACTGCTCCAAGCATCTGTTAACCACCTCCGTTTGGCCATCAGTTTGTGGGTGATAGGCTGTGCTCATGTGAAGTGCCGTGCCCTGAAGATCAAAGAACTCGCGCCAGAAATTAGAGAGAAAGACCTTATTGCAATCGGACACAATAAACCTGGGCATGCCGTGTAACTTAGCAATGTCTCTCACATAGACAGCCGCCACCGTCCTAGCAGTAAAGGGATGGCTCAATGCGCAGAAGTGGGCATACTTTGACAGCCGGTCCACAACTACTAGGATGACGAACTTCCCTTGTATGGTCGGTAGCGCTTTGACAAAGTCCATTGAAACATCTTCCCAAACTTGATCTGGAATAGGAAGAGGCTGAAGCAGGCCTTGTGGAGAAGTGGTTGCCGCTTTGGCTCTCTGACAAGTGTCACAAGCGGCCACATAGTGCTGGATGGCGCATCGGATTCTAGGCCAAAGAAAACTCTGGCTCACCCTCTTATATGTTCGGAATGTACCCTCATGACCCGCCATCAGTGTATCATGGAAATGGGAAATGATGTGTCGGCGCAAATTTCCAGTGTCAGGCACCCATAACCTTCCTTTTCACAATAAGATGTCCTCATGCCACATGTAGGAAGGCTCATCCGAGGGCCGCTCCTAAATACGCGC
The DNA here is from genome assembly GCA_039654745.1 of Houttuynia cordata. Lineage (NCBI taxonomy): Eukaryota > Viridiplantae > Streptophyta > Magnoliopsida > Piperales > Saururaceae > Houttuynia > Houttuynia cordata. The sequence continues at coordinate 57,156,367 of CM077502.1, read as the reverse complement.
AATCAAGCGTTGGGTGTATGGATCATCCCCATATGCCTGCTGAAAGTCTAAGAGGAACGGACAACTCGGTACGGATAGTGTCATACATGTGCCCCCGTTGTCCCTGCATGATAGAGCATCAGCCACTATGTTCTCTGACCCCTTTTTGTAGATAATTTCATAGTCATACCCTAGTAATTTGCTCACCCAGCGTTGCTGCATTGGTATTGATACCTGCTGTTCTAGAAAATATTTAAGAGGCTGATGATCCGTGCGGATGGTGAATCGGCGCCCAGCAGATATGACTGCCACTTTGTCACAGCATGAACAATGGCCAACATTTCCTTTTTATATGCCGAGAGGGTCAACGAGCAGCTTGAGAGTGCTTTGCTAAAGAAGGCCACAGGTCGGTCTTTTTGCAAAAGGACTGCCCCCAGGCCCATGTCCCAGGCATCTGTTTCCACCACAAATGGAAGATTGAAATCCGGCGCTGTGACCATGGTCTGTTTCAAATGATCAAATGCAACCTGGGCCTCGTCCGTCCAAGCGAAGGCCCCCTTTCTAAGCAAGGCAGTAAGTGGGCTCACCATAACACCGTATTGTCTGATGAACTGGCGATAATTACCTGTTAAGCCCAGAAATCCACGAAGGCCTTTGACACACGTAGGCGTGGGCCAAGATGTCATAGCCGAAACTTTGGCTGGATCGGTGGCCACCCCATTGTGAGCAATAAGATGGCCCAAGTACTCCACCTGTTTGCTTCCAAAAGAGCATTTTGAGCGTTTAAGAAATAATGAATTCTCTCGTAAAGTGGAGAAAACCAACCTCAAATGATCCAGGTAGGACTCCCATGACTTGCTGTATATGAGGATGTCGTCGAAAAAGTCCAGAACGAATGCCGGAGGAAGGGACAGAAAAGATCATTCATTAGACTTTGAAATGTTGCCGGCGCATTTGTTAGGCCAAAAGGCATGACCAGGAACTTGAAGCGACAGTCGTGCGTGCGAAAGGCCGTCTTGTGCACATCCGACGATTGCATCCGAATCTGATGGTACCCGAAGCTTAAGTCGAGTTTGCTAAAAACCATAGCACCAGCCAACTCATCCAATAATTCTTCAATGACTGTGATAGGATATTTGTCTTTAACAGTAATAGCATTCAAAGCAAGATATTTACATAGAACCTCCACGTTCCGTCCTTCTTGCGCATCAACAGAACAGGCGAAGAAAATGAACTAGTACTCAGTTGGATGATACTTGATTTTAGCATGTTCTGTACCAATCATTCAATCTCTGCCTTTTGCACATGTGGGTAGCAGTATGGACGAACATTAGCCGGAGCAGCACCAGGAAGAATGGAAATAGATTGGTCATGGTCCCTGGCCGGCGGCAGGCCGGTTGGCTCAGTTCGAAGATCCAACAGGAGGCGCATGTCCGCGCGCCATCAGTCTGGCCTAATACTAATTGAGCCACTAATGGGCCAGGCTTACAAGCATTATTATACTAATTGATATGAAAGTAAATCTAATCCTAATAATAGATAGCCCATCGTGATGTCCGGCATGCTGACGTACGTGTGCTGACATCTTGGGCCTGACGTTCACAACAGTTTCATGCCGGAGAGGTCAACAACGGAAGCTATATTTTTGTTACGGCAGTTAGTAGAGGTATAGGGATAGCAAATAAGACCTCTATATGACCTTTATAAATTTAGAAAAAGCCTACGATAGAGTGCCAAGAGAGCTCATTTGAAGTGTTTTGAGGAAGAAGGGAGTCAAAAGAGGTTATATAGATATCATAAAGGATATGTATGAGGGGGTTGTAACTAGTGTACGAACTATTGGGGGGAAAACAAAAGAGTTTCTGATTACGGTAGGTCTTCGTTAATGGTCAACCTTAAGTCCTTATCTTTTCGTTTTAGTTATGGATGAGTTTACTAGACATTTACAAGATAATGTACCTTTTATGTATACTTTTTGCAGATGATGTAGTTTTAATTGATGAGAGTAAAGTAGGTTTGAATGTGGAATTGGAATTATGGAGGGAGGCTCTGGAATCAAAATGTTTTAAAATAAGTAGGACTAAGACAGTGTATGGAATTTAATTTTAAAGAAGGTAGAACTATAGGTAGAGCTTTAGTTAAAATAGATGGGCAAAAAATGTCAATGTGTGATCAATTCCGTTACTTAGGATCCATTATCCATAAAATGGGGATGTTAATAGTGATGTGGTGCGAAGTTGAGGGAATGCAAGTTGCGTTGGTACGGGCATATGCAAAGAAGTCCAATAGATGCCCCTATGAGAAGATTAGAAGTGATGCATGTAAACGATGCCAAAAGAGAGGGAGGGAGACCTAAAAGAACTTGGATGGAGTTAATAAAAAAAAATTAACTTTACTATCTTTTACAAAAGAGGTAGTCTAAAACAAGTCTGAATGGAGGAGTAAGATCCATGTTGTCGACCCCAAATAGTTGGAAAAATGCACTACTTTTATGATTATGATTATGATTATGATTATGATATTTTATTGTTCTTAAACACGTGACTGGGAACTCCATTTAAAGCAGGTAATTGGCATGCAAGAAACTGAAGGAGAGGATACAGATTTTGGGGCACTTCAACAAGGATATGTTAGTTTTTTTTCCCTTTCTATTAGAAGAATCCTTACTTCGCTTATTTTACAGGACGAGAAGAAGTAACATGATTTTTGTTCTATTTCAGATTTCAGTTACACCTCTTGCGGCTCTTTCTCCATCCAACATGTATGATCATTCATACTTTGAGAAGTGGATTTCATTTATGGATAACTACTCATCACCATCTGCCTTATGAAGATCTTCTCATTTTCCGGATTTTGAAGTATTGAATACAATAATATTACTTCTATTGAGAACATTCTTGAACTGGAGGTGGACCTCCATTTACTAAATATTACTATCCAAGTTTTAGTCCCAGAGCCAGTCACTGGCAGCTTGCTTCCATTCCTTCTCTGTTTTTTTTTTAATTGCAATTCTTCTCTGTTTTGTAAACAGGGCGATGTATACTTGATATAGTAATAATCTTTGATTTGTTGTTAAAATGATTAAAAGGTGCGACAGGAGCTACTTGTAGGAACAGCCAACCAACCAATGCTATAAGTAGATGCTTCAATTCTTTAAATATACTTGAGCTTTTTTTCCATTCATAATTATACTTGACCTTCTACTCAAAGGAACCCATTGGAGGCATGCAAAAATCTCTCCAACTTGTGGGAATTTTGACTCTTGTAATCAAATATTTGCGAAGTTGGATCTTCCTAATAAAAAAATGTATAAATATTTAGCATGTAACTACGGAATAACCTTGGTTAGTCATGGTCAAATTATATTGCTTTATTTTCTATGGAAACTTGTCTTGTTAACTCTTTCCTTGGCCTTTTTCCATGCTTATGAAGTTAATCCGTTTGGCTTACAAAAACTCCAGATTTTCTCTAGAGGTTCCATTTAATATCTTTTACTGATGAATAATACTGATTTAAGTTTTGGGGCTTAAATAATTGTCTATTGATTTGATTTTAAGCGGTGCTCTTATATATAATTGAAGAAGTCAGCCAACTTCCTAACCTTCCAATTCCAAGCATGTTGTCATCATTGGGGTCCCGATATAGCAAAAATCCATATAGAAACTCGGAAATCCACTTTCCTGAGACACTTACTCCCAATTATCTGCGTTGAGGCCTGGTTCGCAAAGTAGTGTTTTCTTCTTAAATGTATCTATCCCAATCACCAGACGACACCATACGTACATACGATCACTGAAACATAGCTTGGTTGGACAAACTGTCACGGATCAGACTGCGTCATGTGATTTCTTCTGTGTACTCACGAGCTTTCTGTTCAAGTTTTTGCTGTCATTCATTCCTCGTTTCTTGGTTGCACCGACACAACTTTGCCAGTTCTTCTTGTAATCATTCGTGGGGATGGCATGTGGACCAAGTCAACGTTCCCATAGTAATTTCATTTCAATTTACAGGCATAAGGTTGAAGCTGTGCATGGGATTAGTCCTTGTATAGAGCAGCCTTTACGTGTTTATCAGGGCAGGAGATACACTAGTAGGGACAGGTCAGAGACGGCTTTGGAATTCAAGCTTCACAATCATGCTTGGGACAAGGAGCCGAAATTTCGCCCGTATATCGATATCGGGCTCCACCCGATAAAACGAATCTACAAAATATTATTTTTATAAATTTTTACAATATCGGCAAAATTTCAGTTTCAGACGGATATATCGCCATTTTTAAAAAAAATGGGATTTTTTTAAAAAAAAGGATAAAAAATAACTTTTTCATTTGTTTCCCATCCTAATATGCACTTTTGTGCATATTTTGAAATGTATGCTTTATCTAAATTAGTATAACTCATTTTGGAAGTTAGATTGTGAAAATATACGGTAAAAATTAGTTTTCCACCACCGATATTTTTTTATAAATATCTCCGATATATCTATGAAATTTTGTCTCTTAGGTTGACCGATATTTTATCGATATCCGATACAAAATTCCTTGGTTTAGGACACCCAATCCCAGTCCTGCCTATAACTCTAGTCGGATCCATGTAATAGTCAGTAGTATACATGTTGTATATACGTATGTGCCTTGGCTCATGCACGATGGTGTGCGCTGTCATCCGAAGATGCAGATGGCAGGCTGGTTTGAATCACCGGCCACTTGCTCGCCCCTTGTATTAACGTGCACTTTCAGATATCCTGGCGCAAAGTGTCAATGACAACCGCTTAATTGCTTTTCCGCCTGCACCATAATCATTATTAAGAATGTCATATTAGATATCGGTAAAATATCGGTCAACCAAAGAGATAAAATATCAGAGATATTGTGTAAAAAAATATCGGAGGTTTAAAACTAGTTTTTACCATGTAATTTTACAATATAACTTCTAAAATGGGTGATACTAATTTAGACATGCATAAATTTTAAAATATGCATAAAAATGCATATCTAATTCAAAATATGTGTTTGCATTTTAAACACGTATCCTTCCACTTGGCATAGGATGGAAAACAAACGGAAAGTTTATTTATTTATTTATTTTTTAAAAAATAATATTTTTTTTAAAAAAAAAGTTTTTTTAAAAAATACCGATATATCGGACCGGAATCACGATATATCGCCAATATTTAAAAAAAAATCCAAAATCGAGATTATACAATATCATTTTATCGGTTGAAGCCCGATATCGATATATCGTCGATGCAACTTTCCATGATCATTATGTGTTAAATAGTTAGGTTAAAATTATTCATTTGTTAATTATGTGGTTAATTTTAACTGTTTGCTTCATAAGTGGAACAATTTCTCCATAATTGGTTAACCACTAACCGCTTGGTAAAATTGTAAATGATTAGCATTCTGTGTCCTCTTTTAAAACATATTAAGGGGTATATATATGAAATGAAAAGACTACAAAAACCCCATACTCTTCACTGAGTTTTTTTTCTATATTATATGGTCAATGAGCCCGGATAGCCATATTACCTGGTTTTTCCAGGCTCATTTCATTAACCTAGTTTGGGGACCTAGTCTTCCTATTTTGCCCTCCTGAAATCCTAACATTAAACACTAAGCTGATTTTTCCATATTACCTCATCGTCCATTTCAGTTACTATCATCATGTACCATACTTCAACAAATCATCATCATTAGAAGAAAGAGTAGTAAAAATAAATAAGAATATAAAAAGAATAGGAAAATGAATCTCGAGACAGTATCTAGTCGAATGCAGAAAAAATATACGATAAATGGCATGTGCTGTCTCAATATACTTAAGCTATCATCATGAGGAAAAAGAAGATGAAAAATAAAGGACGCAGAAAAAAGAGAAAAAAAATGGATAAAAAATGAAGGAGGTATGACTCGTTGATGATATCTCCTTCAACGAATCGTATATCCTTCATTTTTTTTATCCATTTTTGCCCATTATTTTTGCATTCTTCTTCATTTTTTTATCATTTTTCTCCTCATGATAATAACCTAAGTATGTTGATGCACTACATGCTATTTATCATTATTTTTCTATATTTAACTAGATATTATCTCAAGATCATTAAATTATCATAATTAGAAGAAAGAGCAGTAAAAATAAAGAAGAATGCAAAAAGAATAGAAAAAAACATATCAGAAATAACGGAGATATGATTTGTTGAAGTTACGGTACACGATGACACAATGCAACTGAAATGAAAATTAAGTGGGGTTTAGGATTAGGGTTTCAAGAGGGCAAAATGGAAAGACCAGGTCCCAAAACCGGGTTACATGGCATGAGCTTGGAAAAATAAGGTAATATGGCAATTCGGGCTCATTGGCCAGGTAATATGGAATAAATTCCTCTACACTCCTAATCCAGTCCCCTAAGCACTTCTCTTTAGTGAGAGGAGTTGTTGCAACAAATGAGAGACTTGTTACTAAGATGGAACTTTAGTTAAATATTAACTTGTACAATGTGGCATATTTGTTATTATTAAGCATTGTGCTACAAGATCTATCAATTTTTTTGTATCCTTTTTGAAATTATATATGGGACTTGACAGCTCTCAATGATATATTGTTGCCTAATTTTTTTTTTGCAAGGTAAAACTAGATTATGGTAGAGAAAAATTAAAAATGATTGATAACATATAGTTAAAAAAAAAAAAGATGAAGCGGGTAATAGTTAATGGCGGTTAACCGTAGGACAATGGTTAATGAAAAGGTTATGAAAAATAATATTCTGTTTGTTAGTCGAAAAGTTATAGTTTAGAAGATTTTATAAAGAGAACGGTTTATATGAGATCGTGCTTATATAAGGAACATGAGAATAATCTTTTGGGTTATTGGATTCCGATCCGACAGTGGGTATCAAATTAGTAGCAGTGTAAACCTCACTCACCCTTGTAGCTATCAGATCAAGATCTATCGGCTACAAATTGAATTGGCCTCATATAAGCCAAATGAAAGTGATCTTATTTAAACTTTTTCTTTTTATTAATGATTATGGTGACGAAAGAAGTCCTAACCGCTCCATAACCTCACCATTGGCAACCCTAAGAGGGTACGTATCAACTTTTTTCATGTCTAGCTCTCTGTGTTGAATATATAGACAACATAATATACCAAATTAACATGAAGGAGAATTTATTTCTGATACTAATCCGTGGTGGGTGGTACTGTACCGGAGGATGAGATGGTTCTGTACCAGAGACTAATGAAAAGAGAATTTTGTTCGTCTAGCCGCCGGGGTTCTGTGAAAATCACGAGTCCATTCCCTTTCCTCCTTCCAATGATTAGGATGTCTTGTCCATAAAGCATTGGTAGCATCCTTCCCTGTACCAACTGCCAAAAAAGTTCATGCACCGTTGGAAGAATTGGAGGAAGATGGCGATAAGCGCACACAGTTCCCACAGTTCCCACACCCCCTTCTCACTTCCTTGTAGGCTAGCTGCATCAGCAACCTTTTCCATCTTAACGTTAAAATGGCACATGATGCACCCACTTCTTAAGGCCTTTTTCAACGGCTTGTGTAATCATCTCAAGGAAAAAATGTCAACAAAAAGTTTGCTGCTGATAGTTGGATCCCGCTCGAATTCAAATTGGTACAACGTCTTGTCTCCCACACACTTGATTTCTAGCCGAGTATAGTTGGAAAAAAAGGATAAAAAAGAGAAGAAAAGAAAAAAGAGAAAGTGCAGCCGAAAAACAGAGGAAGAAATCCAAGCAGATGGCAAAGAGAGGACTCTCGTTGTAAATAAAAGGAGTTGGAAAGAAAAAAAGAAAAAGAAAAGCAAAGAGGCCCTTGGATGCTTTGTGGAGACTCTAACGTCGTAACCAAACCTTCTAATAAAAGTGGTGGCAAACCTCCTAAATTGCGTAAGATTGAGGAATTCCATAAACTTACTAATGAATGTAATTTAGCATAATTACCTTCTAAGGGCCTCATTTCACTTAGACAAATGGGCAGCAAGGGTGGTCTAGGGTTTGTGAACGCATAGACAAGGCATTTGGCTGCCCGAATTGGTGTGATACTCACCCAAATGCTATTCTCCCACACTTGCCCTTCATTAAGTCAGATCATTCCCCCGTTCTCCTAGACATAAACCCTTCAGTACGGAATTTGCAAAACAAGCCTTTTCAATTTTGGGAGTACTAGACGAAGTTTCAGGATAGCAAAGATGTCATAAATGAGGTATGGAGAAATGATAATATGCAAGGTTCCTCATCCCATTGTTTTAATTTAAAACTCAAACAGGTTGGGAGTGCTCTTAGGAAATGGAATTGAGAGAAGCTCGGGCACATTGACCGCCAAATGGAGAAATTAAATAGTGAAATTGATCAAATCCAAGTTCATCAAAATTATTGGCATTCTATTGACCTGCAGGAACAAGAAAGGTTACTCAAAATTTAGTATAATAATCCACTCAAGATTCAAGAAAGCAAATAGGCGCAACGATCTCGGATAAAGTGGCTCAAACATGGAGACCTCAACGCTAAGTCCTTCCATCGATCCACCGTGAATTGAAAAAGGAAAAACTTTATTTCAGCAATAAAAGGCAATGAATGTAACTCTTACACTTCCCAGAATGACATTTTTAATGTGTTCTTTTATCATTTTCAGGAAGTATACAAGGTTGATGACGGGGCGAGTTACTCAAATGTGACTAGTGCAATCATCCCTCTGGTTACTCAGGAGGAGAACAAAAACCTAATCAACACCCCCACCAGAGATGAGATATGGGTGGCAGTCAAGCAACTTGGCCAGCTCAAAGCACCAGGGCCGGACGGATTCTAGGGAGTATTTTACATGCAATACTGGGCACCTATTGGTGATCAGGTTTGTCAAATTGTTTATGACTTCTTTGAATTTGGCCACTTTGCCAAAGAAATTAACCACACACATATTGCCCTCATCCCAAAAACAAACAACTACTTTCACCTAACCAATACAAACCGATTAACCTGTGCAACTTTTGCTACAAGATAATTTCCCGAATCTTGTTAACATGCTTAGACTATTCATAGGAAAACTAGTGGCACCCAATCAAGGTGCCTTGTGCCAGGAAGGTCAATTGACGATAATATTTTATTGGCACAAGAGTTATTTCATACTATTAGAAAGAAGCCAAAAAAGACCACCAAAAATAATGGGCTCATAGCAATTTTATTTTCGGGCATTAAAATTGTCAAAGATGCCCCACCCATTTCACACTTAATGTATGTTGATGAAGTTATTCTTTTCACTAGGTCAAACCTCTCTCATTGTCGGTTCCTGATGAAAATTGTTAATGATTTTTTTGTGAAACTACAGGTTTATCTTTAAACTGCCAGAAAACTAGAATGTTGTGTAGCAAAAATGTCAAGGGTCAGTTAAAAACTGAAGTCTGCAGTATGTTTTCTATTTCTGGTAGAGGCAAAATTACGAAATATTTAGGTGTCCCTATTCACAAAGGCATGGTTAGGATTGAGCACAACCAAGAGCTATTGGCTAAAGTAGATGCGCGACTTGCTGGTTGGAAAGCCCACACGCTTACACATGATGGTCGTGCAACCCTGATTAAGGCCACCTATGCCGCACTTCCCACACATCTTTTGTTTGTCATGAAACTTCCTATCACGGTGTGCCAATCTTTGGACAAAAAGGCGAGTTCTTTTGGTCTAACATTGACAAATATACCATGCACACCATTAAGTGGGAAGAATTGTGCAGAAGCACTCGGGATGGAGGGCTCAATTTCAAACAATCTCAAGATTCTAACAAGGCGCTGCTAATGAAAAAATTATGGCACACCTTCACCATGCATGAGTCTATTTGGGTAAACACTGTTAGATCAAAATACATTGAAGACACCTCATTCAAGGGCCATGTTGCCCCACCTTCTGCCTCGCCTACTTGGAAAGTGTTATTGAAATTAGAAGACCAGGTGCTGATGGGGGCGGCCTGCTGTTGGTGATGGAAAAAGTGTATGAATCTGTTTGAACAACTGCTAGCCGGGAATCCCCCTCCCATGCCAACTAACTTTCCTACTGATGCTACTGTCAGTTGTTTGATTGACCCGGAGTTTGGTACTTGGAACCTTTCTCTTCTAATCGAAATTTGGCAACTTGAGATTATGACTGTAGTTAGGGCTCCTACATTATCTGGTACAGGAAAATGATGTTCCACATTGGAAATATACTGGTAATGGGGCCTACTCTGTTGCATTGACATATCGTGCAATCTGGATGCATACCACATCAAAAAATACATCTTGGCTTAAACTTAGGCATTGTCATATCCCACTATTTTCATATTACTATCGTCCCTCCAACCCTAACTGTGTGCTTTGTGACTTTACTGTATAGTGACGCGAACATTTGTTTCTACGATGTCCCTTTACGAGGGCTATATACTTTTAAGGACTTGGAAGACTCCTTTCCTCTCTCCCTACCAAACTTATTGATACTCTTAACTATATTTTTCATGACATGTGTTTTAATATAGCGGAGCAATTTGTTGTTGCAACAGGTTTTATGAACTTGATGTGGACAGTTTGGTTAACTAAAAATAGGAAGATTTTTTTAGGATAAATAACCTAATGTTGCTAACTCTATTGCTTTCCTATTGCATTTGCAGGTGAACACGGAACTCATTTCTCAAAATACAATGTTCTATCGCTCTTGCAAAAAGCATGTTGAGATTCTTATCCATTGGCAACCACCACCAGAAGAATGGATCCAATTGTACTTTGATGGTGCTGCCCGGGGCTTGACTACATATGCATCCATGGGGGTGGTCCTCCGTGACCATTGTGGTGCATTCATTGCTGCTCTTGCCTATCCTATTGGGAGTTGTTCTTCTATTTTTGCTGAGGCTGAAGCTTGCTAGCAGGGAATTACTTTGGCCCGATCATTGGGTGTTCGAAAGAACTAGATTTGTGTTGATTCCTTATTTATTGTCTAGCTCCTTGCTGACCAGGCTTCTCCTCCTTGGAAACCTGTTGCAACAATGAACAAAATCCTCTTATTCGGTAGTTTGATAACCATAGAGTGAAACACATTTACCGCAAAGCCAAATTGTGAGGCTGACTCACTTGCAACTTTGCTCTTGACTACTACTAGGGGTGTAAATGAGCCGAGCTTGGGCATGGCTCAACTCGAGCTCAAAATTTTAAATTCAAGCTCAAGCTTGGTTCATTTATGGCTCATATCCTTCCGGCTCAAGCTCGACTCGTTAAGAATTTTGGAGCATGAGTGAAAGCTCGGCCTAGGCTCGTTAAATATTTTTATGGAAAGAGATTTAAATAAAAAATAATATATATATATATATATATAAAAATTTTAAATAAGATCGCTCTCATTTGGCTTATATGAGGCTAATTCTATTCGTAGCTGTTGGATCTTGATCTCATGATTATAAACACTACATGAAACTCACCTACTCCTTGATGGGACACACTCATCTACCCAATGATTTGATATTCATCCTCGGATCGAAATCCAATGGCCTAAAAGATTGGCCTCATGCTTCTTATATGAGAGCGATCTCATGTAAACCGTCATTTAAAAATATATATATATATATATATATATATATATATATATATATATATATAGGAAAAGTTTAAATGAGATCGCTCTCATATAGCTTATATGAGGCCACTTTAAATCATAGCCCTTGGATCTTGATCTAATGGCTACAAATAGCCATAATGATCTCACCCACTCCCTGATGTGACACACTCACCTACCCACTGATTTAATATCCATCCTCCGATCGAAATCCAACGGCTATAAAGATTGGCCTCATGCTCCTTATATGAGAACGATCTCATGTAAACCCTTCCCTATATATATATATATATATATATATAAAATAAGTCGAGCTTGAGCAGGCTAGCGAGCTTATTTAGAACGAGCTGAGCTGAGGTAAGTATCATTGAGCTTGAGCTCGGCACGTAATAGGACGAGCCCGAGCCGAGCCCGATAAGAGCTTAGCCCAAAGTCAGGCTGAGCCGAGCCAGATCAGCTTGTGAGCAAGCTCAGCCCGTTTACACCCTTAACTATTACGGCTGTTGTTGGGTGAACAACCCTCCAACTTTTTTTTATCTCCTACACTAAGGGATGACCATGTTGGTCGTGCCTTTCCTAGAAAGTAATTTTCAGGTCCAGCGCCTGTCTGGGCTCCCATGCTAAAAAAAAGGTTTCATTTTAATTTGTTTTGGAATATCCCCAATTATACAAGTTGCACCATAAGTTGATATGTATATATGAGACCATATGCTTGTTCAAATTTGGAATGGTACATCAAACTGACATCAGTGTCTGTATAACAAGTGGGTTAATATGTGAATTGAAAATTCCTGGGATAGCCTAGGAAAGGAAAACTCGATGTACAAAACTAATCAATATGCCATGTTTCCACATATGGGCCATATTTATTTACAAAAGAGAATAATGATCTTTTTTCTCATGAATTGTTATTTACTTTATATAAGTGCCTTCATATTCAAACTGTTAGCAAAATTTTCCTTTCTTTACAGATAGACAATCAGCACTCAGATGATACATGATAATAACCAGAGATGATGAGCTAGGTCCCGCTTCCTGATCAATTTGCTTACATTAGATCAGGGGAGGCAAATGAGAGTTTTAGTACATCCTGCAATGATAATGATACTAGTGACAATTTTCTTTTGAATTTGAAAGGGAAATGAGTGTCTTATGGTCCTGCCACCCTAGTGGGGGAGGTTGTAACGCATGCATGCAAGGACTTTAGAGATACAGACTCCACTGGGGGCAGGTCTGGTTCAAAATTTGAACTCAAGATTAATAGTTAGGTGGAACCTGCTGGACATGAAGGGGAAACAGCCTCAAAACCATATGGATAAGGGATATACAAACATAAAAATATAGACATATATACAATCATATATATGATTGATGGTTATTCAAAGAGATAGCCAGAGGAACACATGGAGGAGAAGAGAGAATCTCTCCACTTTTTGAATCAAGACAACCGGAAGAGTTGATCCCCTCTAGCAACATTTACCAATACAATCCCAATTGTTTATACTTTGATACAACATCTAAGCTTTGGGAAATACGAATTTCGCAAGTCTAAGAAACCAAATCAGATTACAGACGGTTACTCACATTTCCACGCCCACATAGTTTATACCCCACCCCTAACGTATTCTCTGTTTCTTTTACCAACTTTTGACTTCGTTTCCTCTGTTTTTCAAACCAAGACAGGATCTCTTGCACTGGGCATTAGTTTAATGGGGCGAAACAAGTTACAATAAAGAAAGGAAGCAGAAGGACAAGTGAGTTAGTGCAATGAACACAAGGGAAGGCATGTGGGAATGTCTGTTAGAGTTTGGACCCTTGCGTTTTATCGCAAACGCCACTCCAAGAACATCAAAACAGCAGCTTCCTTTTGCTTTGGATCAACCTCCTTGTAGCTAAGCAACCAACCCAAATGACCAAAAACAGCTTGTTTGGTATTCAGCAATCAGAGATATGGAGGATCGGGTCACGGGGTCTCCAGAGTTACATTGATCCAGACCTCCATGGAGCCCACTCATGCATCTAATCCGGCTTCACGTCAAGAACACCACTTTCTTGAACTTCAAAAAATAATTTATACTGAGCTTAAACTATGAATAAAATGTCTGTCAATCAAACACAAGTTAAAACAGCAAATTCGGTATCGGGTACGCTTCAAATGTATATTTAGAAATCAAGTAGCTATCTAATTAGTAAATTTATATTTTATGATGATAATGGAGAGTCGATTGTATGATAATGTAGATTCGTGACACTGTAGTAGTACCCAAGTGCTAATCTTTTCGTATCCTCTACCTTATTGCTACCTATCCTATTGTTAACACTCTCTCAGCCTGGTCACAAAATCTCGTACAATAAAATGATCACAATGTCCACATTTTCATGTATTGCACCTTATTATCGCTTTTAGATAAAATCACATGATTTAACTTTCTTCTCCAAGTAAATAAAAAAAATTAAAATTACAAGTGATCCGTGTCCAGGCAGCTGAAACTGTACGAGATATTCTCTGCTCCTTGCCCTTTGACTTATAGGATCACTGTAGCCTCAGAGTACTGGTTCAAACCCTACTGACATGTGTGTTGGGCTGTTTAGAGTACTTACATTAGAATCAGCTACTGTCATTCTGCCTAATGCTCTTGATTAACTGAGATAATTACGAAGGGACTAGCTCCGTTAAGCAACGCCGTCAAGCTGCATCATGAGAGGTTCGTCGTCTAGTGCAATAAAGGCAGGGGAGGCTGTCTGATGAGTAACGGCAGCCGTCAGGCCGGCGTGGCCTCGTGCTATAAAATTGGCCCCTGAGCCCAGACTGGACTTCAAACTGGGTGGGTTTCCTCGTTCTTGTTTGATTTTTTGAAAGCTACTGCTGAGACCACGCTTCCCTCGCTCTCTTCCCCTACAGGCTGCAACGACCTTCTACCTTCCCTGTACAGAGAGACTCAGCACAGTCTCTTTCAGATTCTTCTTTTCTGTGTCTTACTTGTGTGGTGGTTTTGTGGGTAGTGAGGGAAAGGGGTGGTGAGCAAGGAAGAGAGATCTGTCTGTGTCTGTGTTTGTGGGTTCTGGGCTTGAGTTTGTTCAATTTTGGAGAAGATGGGGAAGATTAAGGAGGAGAGCGAGAAGGAGAAGATAGAGGCCGTTCTTGAAATCCTCCGCAAGCAAGCTCCTCTCACTGTCAAGCAGGTTGGCTGTTTTGTTGCTTGAGTATTCTCTGTTTCAAGCTGTCGCCTGTCAATGCTGGTTCATGTTCTTTCATGTCTGATTAATGCTTGAATATGTTCTCCTCATTTGAATGTTTCCTCTTCATGTCTACCATTCTCTTTTCACATTTTTCGTTTTTTAATATACATATGTTCTGGATTTGGATGCGTTCCACTGTAATGTGAATGACGTACTCTCTCGGTTTGTAATTAGTAGAAAAATTTGGTATCCCAACATAAGAAAATCAGTTCATTTTGGAAAGCCAAATGTACTCACTGAAGGGAGTAGTATTTCAACTTCGTCTCTGAATAATGATCTTCATGACATTTAGATGGGTGGCCATCCAGCTGTTCTTCAGCTTTTTAAGTTTGTATTTTGCGTTACAGATTAGCTTAATAAACTGTTCTTCAATGGCTTTTGGACGGGAACTTTCTTGTTTATTTAAATGCTTGTGTTCTTCATTGTTTTTTCGGGCTTAATGGAGGATCAGTGCCGGTGTCTCTAAGTTGCTCCGTTTCTTATGGCAGGAGAAGTTCTGCAATTACGCCTGCGTGGAAAGATTTCTGAAAGCCAAAGGAGAAAACGTGAAGAAAGCTGCCAGGCATTTAAGGGCCTGCCTTTCCTGGCGAGATACCATCGGCACTGGTCTGTATCATTTCTCTATACTGCTTTTTCTCTCATCTCAAAATCCGTATAAAGTGAATTCCTTACTGCCATCTTCTATTCTCCTTCTGATCTGGTTCCTCCAAAACCACGAGGAATCTTTCCTCTTTCTTCCTTTTCCCATTGCAGCCGTCAAAAAGTGCTGTTCGAAGTACTCACTACTCAGGCGTCTGTAGGCGTGAAACATATTGCTAAAATCTTTTATTTCTTATCTAATTGTTTCCTTTCGTGCGTGCTTTTTGTAATTCGAAAAACAGAGCATTTGATAGCGGATGAGTTCTCTGTTGAGATTGCAGAGGGAGTTGCCTATGTAGCTGGCCATGACCCTGAAGCCAGACCCGTCATGGTAATAATTAGCCTTTATACATCCATAATTTACAGACTTTTGCAAGTAAACAAACTTCTAATTGTTCTTATTTTTCGGGTTTTTGCAGGTCTTTCGAGTGAAGCAAGATTATCAGAAATTCCATTCTCAGAAAATGTAAGAGAGACAGTGGCACTTCTGAGATGCATTTAATTACTCCTGATTGTCCCAGTGCATTTACTCCTGATTGCGCTTTGTTCTGCTACTCTTGACTATACTACAAATAGTTTGGTGACGAGATTCTGGTATTCGTTTGTTTCCTACTGAAGGTATATCCGGTTGTTGATTTTCACACTTGAAGTCGCCATTGGTACCATGTCTAGAGGTGTCGATCAGTTCGCACTTCTCTTTGATGCAAGTAAGTTTTGCTTCCAAGATGATACACTAGCAATTTGATTTTACTCGAATTATAAGTTTCAGTTAATAAAGGGACATTTCCTATAGAAACCCAACAATGCCCATTTTTTTTATGTACCAACAATGTCTAGTTTAAAAAGATGCATATGTTCTGAAGTCTGAAGTACACTTCTCTTTTCTGCTCTACTCTGCTCTTCATTAATGAAGACTGATATTTTGTGATTGAAGAATTTTGTCCAAATTTAAATTAACAACAGGGTCTTGTTCTGGTTATGTTCTTCTATTGAATTGTAAATTCTGTCACTTGCATCAATTAAAAAGAAAAATTTGTCACTTGACATAGTTTGCATACTTGGAATGTATGCCATGCAGGCTATTTCAAGTCAGCATCTGCCTTCCTCAATTTACTTCTGCCGAGCTTGAGAATCATAGCCGAGTACTACCCAGGCCGACTGCACAAAGCCTTTGTCATTGATCCTCCCTCCCATTTCTCCTTCTTGTGGAAGGTAAGTTCCCTTGAAACATCTCTTATAAAGAAATGATGCAGCTCATTTTCTTAATGGAAAATGATAGAACTCAATGGTGTTGCAGGGCGCCCGGCCGTTCGTGGACCTGTGGGCGTCGACGGCGCTGGTGTCGTCGCTAGACTTCGAGGACTCGCTGGACGACAGCTTCGCCGCCTACCCGCGGGCCTGCTCCCTCCGCTTCACCCCGACCGCCACCCCCAACAACAAGGTCGGCCCCTCCGCCTCCTCCCGCTTCTCCTTCGTCGTCTCCCACTTCGACTCACTCAAGCCGTGGTACCTCTCCCGCATCGACACCGCCATCCCGGAGAAGTCCGAAGCCAGCTGCAGCCCCTCCCTCCTCGGCCCCGCCCTCGTCTCCCCTCTCAACGCCCGCTCATACTCCTTCGCCTCCCCCGCCGCCCGCTCCACACCCCACATCAACCACACATTCCGGCCTCCCGCCCCCCGCACGCCGAGGCCCTCCTTCCTGCAGTCTCCGGCAGCTTTCTTCCGGAGAGAAACGAACAGCCAGGCGGTAGGCAAGGGGGAGAGGACCCGGGACTCGTTCCTCCCCTACCTGAAGTTCTACCGGAGGCCGTACGACGAGATGGTATACCGGTCGAGGATGAGGCCGCCATTGGGCGGGCTCATCTCCATCGTCTCCCCCCAGCTCAAACGCCATAACTATGCTGCCTTCGCTTCCCAACGGTTTTGACTCGAAAACTATAATACTAGTTTTACAACTGGAAAACGAAAAAAATGAACAGAGTCCCAACTTCATCTTCCACTTTTCAACTCAGAAAAGCTTATAAATATGGAATGACTTATGTTTTTCTCATCTTTTTGGCCTGTGATGGAATGATAGATCTGATTTCCGGCCTTCTTCATGCCCTTCTGCATGGCTTTTGTGACTTTGTGTGCATGCAATGTCTAGTGTATACGTGAGTTCATGGTTTTGTCATCGTTTCTTCTTGTTGGAGTGATCCCCAAAGATGCTTCTTCTTTCATTAGGAAGGAGGTTTGGGACAAAGTTGATTTGAAATCTATGTTATTGCCTTGGTTTTGTGTAATCTACCAACATGGTTAGTCAGGTCCATGGAATCTACCATTTAATAAATGTCACTGGGCATAAAAACGAAAGGAGTAAAGTAGTTTGTTTATGACGACAAAAAGAAAAAGAATTGTGGAGAGGAGTATTGGGATCATGGGATGTGGAGGGGCAAAAGGTAGGAATGTGTGTCCAATTTGTTCCTAGTATCTGGTGCAAGTCTATGATCTAGTTTTAAAAGTGTGAGATCTTGAAAACTGAAAAGTAGAGCTCTACAATGTAGTAAAACTGTTGACTAATCCTGTATTACCGCACACAGTCAAGATGTACGGCTCTGTCTGGCTGATCATTTCACAGGCTCCCAGCTGGGACTGGACTTGACACGAAATCCCCTTGCCATGAATCCATCAGAATATTGAAATGGTTGCACTTGTATGCCGAGCCCACTTTACCGTACTCACGAAATTAAGCTCATTATGGGATCAAGATGACGGGCCTCCACTAGTCTATATTGCTCAACTGGGGACTTGCTCAAAATTGGTGATCCTGCCACAGGTGAATGGTAGGTTTAGATGATACGATCTTATTTTTATCAAAATGGAGGCAGGAGGTTCATATGCCTTGCATGTCGATTTCATAAGGTTGGTGTCCATCCTGTTGACATTCTCAGAGTTCGACCACAGCATGCAAAACACATGGTCAGGATTTCCAAGATTATCCATTTTCGTGGATGGGCTTCATGGTGCACGAGATCAAGGTTTTAAAAACCGGACCGGGGATCGACCCGGAATTCTTACCGGGTAGGTCCAACCGGGTTCAACCGGGGATCAACCCCGGTTGACCCAGTTGCTGATGTCAGCAAAAAAAAAAAAACAGCTAGGGGGTGGGGGTGGGGGCTTGACAGGGGCGCCGTGGGGGGCCGGGGTGAGGGGGCGGGGCTGGCCTCGGCGAAACGGCGCGGGGGGATGGCTCGGCGAAACAGGGGCGACGCCGGGGCCCGCTCATGTTCTCACCGCGCCGACGCTTGACGGCGGGAGCCGAGGGTGAGGGACGTGGGGCGGGGGGCTCAAGCTCGGTGAGAACGGGGGGGAGGGGGGGCTGGACTCGGCAAAAGCAGGGGGGCTGGGGCTCGGTGAAACAGGGGCGGCACCGGGGCCCGCTCCTGTTCTCACTGCGCCGAAGCTCGACGGCGGGCGCCAGATATGGGGGGACGTGGGGGGGCTCGAGCTCGGTGAGAACCGCCGGGGGGGGGCTTGGTGAAACAGGGGCGGCGCCGGGGCTCGCTCCTGTTCTCACTGCGCCGGAGCTCGACGGCGGGCGCCGGAGGTGGGGGGACGCGGGGAGGGGGGGGGGGGCTCGGGCTCGGTGAGAACAGGCGGGGGTGCCGGAGGGCTTGACGGGGGCCCCGACGAGCCATCGACGCTCGGTGGGAGCTCCTGGGTCCGCCGGAGGGGGTGAACCGGACCGAACCGGTTGGCCGGGTCACCGGTTCGATCGGCCAGGTCAATACGACCCGGCCGGGTCAACCTACCCGGTTGACTCGGACCGAAGGAGGGCCCGGCTCCGGTCGGACCGGGTCGAACTGGCCGGTTTGGTCCGGTTTTTAAAACCATGCTGTAGATTATTTCATTCCCTCTCACATCAAGTTGGCCATCTTTTTTTTTATTGGGAAGCTTGCCAAATTAGATTGGTTGGTCCTTGTACTTATTAATTCAGCAGGGATAATAAAGGATGTATAGTTTCTTTCTTTAAGGAGCTTAAATGTATGTAGTAGCCCTCTCATCCACGACGTTCATTCCTCCTCGTGCAATTTGTCCTTCCTTGTTTCTAATGATCTTTACTCGATCTACACCTGCATAGTCTTCAACAAGAAGGGGTGTCCAATTCCTTAGGAGCCGACTGAGTTTTTTCTATAACCTAGCGCCACTTTTCAGATTCTCATGTTACTGGCGCCACTTTTCATATTCCCATGTTACCTGGTTTTTCCCGTGAAATCCCATATCGCCTGGAATCGGCACTTGAAGTCCCAAAAATACCCTTCTTTTATGTTTTTCGTGCCATTACTATGCGAAGTGGCGTGTTGTAGATGACACGAAAATGCAAGGGATTCTACCGACAATTCCAGCGGCAATTTCGAGCTGCCCCTGCGGCAAGCGACGACCCTATTCATGTCCCCTCATGGCTACCTGCGCCTACCTGCAACCGACATGAGTGATGGAGAGGCGTGGTTCCGGCGCACCGGGGCCTGGGGGGACGCGGGGGGGCTGGGCTTGACAAAAGCAGGGGGGGCTAGGCTCGGTGAAACAGGGGCGGCACCGGGGCCCGCTCCTGTTCTCACTGCGCCGAAGCTCGACGGCGGGTGCCGGATGTGGGGGGACGCGGGGGGGCTCGAGCTCGGTGAGAACCGCGGGGGGGGGGGGGGGGGATGGTTGGGCTCGGTGAAACATGGGCGGTGCCAGGGCCCAGTGCATGTTCTCACTGCGCCGGCGCTCGACGGGGGGTGTGCTGGGCTTGGTGAAACAGGGGCGGCGCCGGGGCTCGCTCCTGTTCTCACTGCGCCGGAGCTCGACGGCGGGCGCCGGAGGTGGGGGGACGCGGGGAGGGGGGGGCTCGGGCTCGGTGAGAACAGGCGGGGGTGCCGGAGGGCTTGACGGGGGCCCCGACGAGCCATTGACGCTCAGTGGGAGCTCTTGGGTCCGCCGGAGGGGGTGAACCGGACCGAACCGGTTGGCCGGGTCACCGGTTCGATCGGCCGGGTCAATACGACCCGGCCGGGTCAACCTACCCGGTTGACTCGGACCGAAGGAGGGCCCGGCTCCGGTCGGACCAGGTCGAACTGGCCGGTTCGGTCCGGTTTTTAAAACCATGCTGCAGATCATTTCATTCCCTCTCACATCAAGCTGGCCATCTTTTTTTTTATTGGGAAGCTTGCCAAATTAGATTGGTTGGTCCTTGTACTTATTAATTCAGCAGGGATAATAAAGGGTGTATAGTTTCTTTCTTTAAGGAGCTTAAATGTATGTAGTAGCCCTCTCATCCACGACGTTCATTCCTCCTCGTGCAATTTGTCCTTCCTTGTTTCTAATGATCTTTACTCGATCTACACCTGCATAGTCTTCAACAAGAAGGGGTGTCCAATTCCTTAGGAGCCGACTGAGTTTTTTCTATAACCTTGTGCCACTTTTCAGATTCTCATGTTACTGGCGCCACTTTTCAGATTCCCATGTTACCTAGTTTTTCCTGTGAAATCCCATATCGCCTGGAATCGGCACTTGAAGTCCCAAAAATACCCTTCTTTTATGTTTTTTGTGCCATTACTATGCGAAATGGCGTGTTGTAGATGACACGAAAATGCAAGGGATTCTACCGGCAATTCCAGCGGCAATTTCGAGTTGCCCCCTGCGGCAAGCGACGATCCTATTCATGTCCCCTCATGGCTACCTGCGCCTACCTGCAACCGACATGAGTGACGGAGAGGAGTGGTTCCGGCGCAAAGGCGGCGATTTCTAACGGCAACCTGCGTTGATTTCAAGCGACAATCTTAATCACTTTCCCCCGCATCTCCCGACGGAGTGACCGATTGACACATTTTTTGGCTATGGTTTGCAGCAAGGAACACTGGGAAAGACTTTCCCGTTGCACAACTCCTAAGCAAAAGTACTGAAATACACCCCGGTAAGTTACAATCCATACTGATTTTTGTTTCAGAAGCTCCAACTTTTACATTTGTTATTTTGACGACGAAATATAAAGTCGTGTCTTTGAAGACATGACTTTATATTTCGTCGTCTATTCGACGACACGACTTTTCTATTTACCACTGTACCTATCTCCTTGTAGATGGATATAAAAAGAGATTAGTCGATGAAGCAAATACCAAGGGAAGAGGAGGAGGATCAGGAATTTCTGTTTGCACCTCGAGAGCGAAATCAGAGGGGCAGGAAGAAGAAGGCTCCGATAGACTCAACTGTCAAGAGAACTTACTATGCACGACCGGTTCTTTGGATGTTTTGTCAACCCGGAGCCCTGAAAATGTGCGGCCCTCCTACGACATCACCAAAGATGCAGTGAACTGATCAAAGAAGCTGATTTTTCTGTCATTTTTGAAGGTGAGGAGGTCGTAGTTTTTCGAAAACTCCTGGACCATTTGGTGAAGTATTGGGATGAGACGGCCAAGGTGTTCAATATAAAGGGGAGGTTGCTATATTTCACAGAGCAAGAAGTTGTTCTTATAACTGGATTGTCCACAAAGGGCAAAAATGTTGAGATCATTCCCGCCTTGTCACTCCAACCGCAAGGGAAGTTCTTCAAGAAGTACTTCTCCATGAGGAGACCTGATATTTCACACATTGAGGAAATTATTGAGAAGTTTAACATTGGCGAAATGAAGATGGCAGAGGATGAAATGGCGAGAATGATCATCTGCCTCGTCTTCTCCACGATGTTGTTTCCACACAATACTAGAGCGTTGTTGCCATGTTTGTACTGATACATAGAAGACCTCCCAAGATTGATCTCCTACAATCAGGTGGGGGCGATCCATAAGATGTTGCTTTCTGGTATAACCCACACACGCAAACAAGTGGGTGTCAGATCTTAAGGAGGGTCACGGGGCGGTGGATACCTAAACGGCGCCTCATATGTCACTCAGGTAAGCCTTTTTTTTTTCGTTTTTTGCATCTTCGAAAGACACGACACGACGACGCTAAGTGTCGTGTCTTTGAATACACGAATTAATATGTAGTCGTGTACAAAAATACACAGACTTAATATATAGTCATGTTGCAGAAGACACGACCAAATATATAGTCATGTACTATTTTAGTCGTCTATAATAGTACATGAGTTGCCTGTATCACGCCTTTTACTAATATTTTCTTCTGTCCACTATACAGATTTGGTTTTTTTAGCACACGACAATCTTCCATGCTGTCGTGGGCCCTACCAATTCGAGGGTTAAAAGGTAGCCAGGATCAAGGGCTCTAATTACGGAGGTGAAGAAGAGTGCACACAAGAAGCACCTTATGACAGACTATTGGTTCCGAGTGTTTGATCATCTTGGGAGGAACTGGTTCCGATTTAAGCTTGGGAGGATGTTGAAGGGATTGAACAGGAACATGTTCTATGCTTTTTTCCCAATCCGCACTGGGTCTCACTTTTGCCTCGTCTATGTTAACTTCCCCAACTGTGTATGGCGCTTCTACAACCCGCTCTCTGGCAAATCTCAGTTATTCCCACATCACAGGGCCGCAGCAGATAAATTCACGAAGTTCATGAACGTTGTGATGGCACACATGCTGGGGTGGATGGGTTGCATCAACTGGAAGATGACTCAGATCGCCAAAGCGCCGTGGCAAGAGAACTCAAAAAGACTGTGGCATATTCGTCATGATGTATGTGGCGCACTCGGCATCCAATGTCAACCCACCCGAGTTTGATCAGGATAGAATTACACGGTTGTGGCTCCCAGTCATTGCTGCATGTATGATTCGCGGGGAAATTCATAGCAAGTTCGACGACGATTCAATTAAAGACAAAGATCAGGAAGTCACAGTTGCGGGTTTTTTTAGGATATCAGACGAAGACTAATAGACATATTATTTGATTTCTAAAATTCTTTTTGTACATACATATCATATACTCATTCTTCTTGTACAAATATTTTTTCTTGTACATACATTATTTTCAATAAAAATTCAAATACTTCAATTAACATTACATTCCATCTACGTGAAGAAAGGAGATTCATTGCTTTCGTTTATATAACACGACTATTTCGTACGGTTATAGTGACGACACGACTATAATGGAGGCTTCTGTTTGTGTAGTCATGTCTTCGACGACACAAGTACTGATGATGGCTAGTATTCGATGACACGACTATAACGGAGATTACATGTTTTTGGCATCTGATATTTTTTTGCATGTCTAATATTTTTTCCTGTACGGGCATACATTTCGGTACAAATATTCTTTGTTCTACAAACATTTCAATACGATCTACGTGAAGAATGGTGGGGGCTTAGGCAAGTCAGAGTGACGTATCTACGATGTCTCGTTTGTAGTAAGTTTGCCTTGTTGCGGGAGTCTTCGATTCCTGCGCTTCCTGTGTTCTTTCACAATCGTTGGGTTAGTGTACATTTTACTGTTGTGACCAACTTGCCAACAATTGCCACATTTTGACCTCGACCTTTCTTGTGGCTCGTGCTGTGACTTAATTCTCTTTGTCCTTCTCCTGCCCTTCTTTGGAGCTTCAAACATAGGCGGTTCGCATTTAAATAAAACCTTATAATCCCCCCACTGACTTCTATCTAAAGTAGGTAACACTACTTCTTCGTACGTGGTGCAGTACATACTTGCGTAGTACCACTTCTCATAATATTCTACCAGGTCCAAACTCTTCTCATCAATACATGCCATAGCGTGCATGCACGGAAGTCCCATGCTCTGGAAGAAGTCACATGTGCAGGTTCTCTTCGTAAGGTCAACAACATTAGTGTCTTCGAAAGTTCAACAACATCATTGACTTCATCAGTAGTCGTGTCTTTGAAGACACGACTGTAATCGTGTCTTCAAAGACAGGACTTTATATATAGTCGTGTCCTCGACGACACAACTATAATGGAGACTTGACTTCATGCTTAAAACGTGACGATTCAATTGAAAATGACTTACCACATAGTATAAAGATGTCACTTCAAACTGCCGTAATGATACCAGTTACACTCGAACTGTTCCAACACTTTGATTCCCCATTTGATTTATATGATTCTGTGCATACTTTGTTAATGGAGTCGTTAGCCCTTCTGCTTCCATTCGGTGTCTCTGAAAATGGGCGGTTATGGTCGCACGGGTTTGCTCGATCAATCAAGTTATTGGCCAAAACCTAGCTTTCAGAAGCATATTATTTACACTTTCGGACCTGCTTGATGTGAGAGTGCCATATCTTTTACCTAAATATTCTACGTTAGCCTGATATCTTTTATGAATCTTGTCAACATATTTCCAGGCCGCCTCATTGTGTTCCTTCAGCTGCTCCATGATTTCTTCAAATTCTGATCTCCTGAAGCATGTAGCAGCTCCTTCAGGTACTTATCATTCCACTGACTAAGCATATTAGCTACCATGTGCCTCAGGCAAAACCCATGGTGAGCCTCGGAAAAGACATCAGCGACCGCTCTCAAAAGTCCCTTCTGTCTATCGGAAACAATTGTGTCCAGAGAGGCTGGGGGGTCTGTAAAAAGAAACAATTTTAGTAAGGCGAGGAACCACATCCTATAAGTCATAAGTGAGAGTTAAGGCATATTAAACAAAGAAGGCTTCAGATTGTTAGAAGGCCATGTATAAAAGAACATGACTTCATAAGTAGTAGTGTGCTCGAAGATACGACTACGCATAAAGTCATGTTTTTATATACATGACTACTCATGAAGACGTGTTTGTATACTTACCACGTTTGTATGGTCTATTTTTCGACAATTGCATATGCAACACACATTAATTGTTGATTCCCGTCGTGTAGCAACCAATAAAACTCCAGGGGACTTTCCTTTTATGAATGTTCTATCAACAGTGAGCAGTCACCTCAGGGATCTTCGGAATGATCTTGCGACTGGGCCGAACATCCAAAACATACGTCTGAAATCGTATCTGGCTAACTCAATTTCAATTTCAGGTATATCACAAGATCTTTTGATCATGACATGTGTACTTGGATTAGACCGCTCTAATTCCCTTCCGTAATGTGGCAAAATGCGATATGCGTCTTTAGGGTTGCCATCGACCAATCAGATCAATTCCTCTTTCGCCCTCCATGCCCTTTTATAGTTAACTTTGACGCCTCAATGTTTCTCAATGTACTGTTAGATATTTGTCATTTTTTATGAAGTTTGAATCTTTATGGAGGCCATGAAACTTCATTGCAATCCAGAGGTATGAAGCCAATGGATGATCTTTCGAACTTATCAAAGTATCACATGTATGCGTTACTTCCCTCCTTGTCACGTTGTCTCCGTCAAGTCTATTCGAAGCCCGTATGTACCACTTGCACCCCATAACTTTGCACGTTGCAGCAAATGTGTCCTTGTTCTCATCCACCACTTTAAACATGAACTTCCTCTTGATTGTCAGATCAGTAAGAATCAACTTAAACTGCTTGATGTTTTCGAAAGTAACCCCTAAGGCAAGTTGTCCCTCGTAGTCGGCTGCTTGCAAACTGCCGGTCAACATAGTCTCTTCCTCACAATGTTTGGAAGGACCGGCCTGTGCAGAATAGGTATCCCAATTCCAACCACCATCACCATCAATATTGCGGTACTCATCGTCCTCTAAATCTTGCGGCGCCGACGCGACAGATTTTCCTTTAGATGTGTCTCATCCTATGGGAACTCTAGAAGTGGATGCTATTGCTGCATCTTGGAGTTATGTATCGTGTCTTCCCGTGGGATCTGGTCGGCGAAAATCCGGTAGTGCAAGAGGCTCATCCCACTCATCGGTAGACTACGGTGATTCTTCCTCATCGAAGAATTCTTCTTCATCTGCATCTTCATCTTCATCTTCACCCTCTTCCCCATTCAAGCCATTGATTTGAAATTGGTCATCTTCACCTTCTTCCCAATTCAGATTTTGATTACCACCTCCCAATCTGTGTGAAAAAAATTGTATGAATGGACTCCATAATATCACAACTTGTGTAAATGACTTGAAGTCAGGTCGCGTCTTCGAGAACATGACTTAAATTCAGATCGTGTCATCGAGAACACGACGTGAAGTCGGTTTGTGTCGTCAATAACACGACTTGTAGTCAGGTCGTGTCTTCAAATCTTACCTCGCAGCTTCAAGTGAATAATCTTCATCTATTTCTCCTTCAACTGCTAATGCAGGTGTCTTATTGCCCGGACTGGCCGACCTCACTTCTGCCTCTGGTATCCTCTCCTCCTCCTTATTTGGACTGGAATTCATTTCCTTATTGCCAGTGAAAGTCTCTATGTTATTGCTAGTAGAAGTCCACTCCACGTATAGGTCGAGTAGTCTATTTGTGCCTTGCTTGCTCTTGTGAATGAGAAATATTGACTTCAGGTCTTTATCGTCTTTAAGGACGTATGGGGATCCAGAATCAACAAGATATATCAAAGACAATGTACCAGATGCAGACTTCAGCGGTAATCTTCCTTCCACTTGCTGCAACAATTACAGGTACTTTACTTGTGTATATAGAGGCATGAGCATCCATTTCCCGTCCACGTACCCATCAGAATTTCTAAACACTCCATCATAGTGTAAGCACACAAGTATCTTCTCCATAAGTACCTAACATTACAATGCCGAAATAAGTAAAGTTGAAAACCGTAAAGTTTAAACCGTATATGAGTGAAAATTATCGTTAAATAACGACTATTGCATTACAGTTGTGTCGTGGAAGACACGATATTTCCGACAAGTTGAAAACTCGGCAAGTTTTCAACTTTCTTTTCTGAAACCAATTTTTATTATCAAAATTGTAGTATTTCAACTTAACATACCATTTTTTTATGTATGATGTTGCCGACAAGTTGAAAACTCGGCAAGTTTTCAACTTTCTTCTATGGAACTAATTTTTATTATCAAAATAGTAGTATTTCAACTTAACATACCATTTTTTTATGTACAATGCCTTAGTTGCAGTTGTTTTTGCAAACAGACCGCTTTCCCGCTCTTTTTCTTGCTTTTGGGTACGAAGATGACCTTTCTTGGTTTGGACGGCGCCAACGATGATATGGGCAGGATGGTGGACGGAACTTGTCAGGAACGCCTTCTTCTCTAACTGAAAGTTCCCACAAATGCCTAAAATGCAGATTTTCCTGCTGCAGCCATGTTTATACATGCTCTTGGGGGTATTTTCGACAGTTTTTAGGTCATATGGTATTTCAGAGGAAAAACTAGGTAATATGGGAATATGAAAAGTGGCACCAAGTAATATGGAAAAAGCTCGAGCCGACTAAAAAGGGCAGGGCAACTAGCCTCTTAGAGCACCCTATCCCACCGCCAACCCATCACACAAATACCCCGTTGGTTGTTTTCCTTTAGATCTAACTTGAATAAATTCATCCTCCTTAAGATAACATATATCCGAATGCTTGGAAGATGACTTATTCTTAGGAGGAGATTCCTCCACCATTGGCTCAATGAAATAGTGCCATGTCTATCCACGTTCAAATCGAAACGGTTTTCAATCATGTCATTTAAGGTAGGTGTTATTTCAATAGCAGCTTCAGTCCTTTTTTGTTTGTAGCTTCCAATGATTTTTCAGATAACTCGAAGATAATTTCCCCTTAAGATAATTTCCCCTTGCATTTGCTTTTGACTGTTAATATTGTCAGGTAGTGACTGAGACTCCATAACATGACAAACAACAGTGTCCTCGTAGGCTCCACCACCTTATCTGCACCTTAATTTCAACATCAATACGCTCTTCAATCATAGGATCAAACTGTATTAAATTCACATTAGAAAATAACAAACATTACAATTTTCTAGTATTGGACCCATGCATCAACACATTGCCTACATCAGAAACAACAACTAGATCATAATGTGCGGAGTAAGAGTCCTTACAGTTTTTTTATCGTAAAATGGACTTCCACTGGGGCAGCAGTGACCATATCCTGAGCATCAACAGAATTCAAAGGAGGAGAAATCTGTTCTAAATTTTTATCATGGAAAACTTCATTTATATCATCAATAGAATTTAGATTTTCCCTTTCTTTGATACCATTATTTTCAATAGGAACAACGGTAATAACATCCTTCGTAGCAACATTAGATTCAACGTGCAACAACATTTACATCATCATTCATAAAAGTGTTTTCAACCTGCACAAGAGTATTAACCTCTTTTTTTTATTAAACAAGACTATTAATAACTTCATTAGAGGCATCAGGAGATATCTGATTTACTTGCTGATTCCCATCTCTAACAAATCGCCAAGTTTGTCTAGTATGTGAATGTCCTCAGGACTCAGGAGGGATTACGACGAGCAACTTGAGAAGGTTGAACCGTTGAACCAAGCTGCACTCTTGTAAATCATGTCCAATAACCTTGCAGTGGCTACAATAAGATAGTTGTTCTTAGTATATGTCCTTTTGGAACTTTAAAACATTGCCCAAATTTAAACCTTCCCGCTTCTTCAAGGGCTTATAGTTGTCAACTTCAACACAAGTTCGAGCTCCATCTATACAAGTAGCAGCCCTGCTAGCATTCCTTATGCTTATCAATGTTCCAACCCAAAAGCAATACTATCCGGGACTGATTCATTGAGAAGAATTATAGGGAGACCAGGAAGTGTAATCCAAATCAGAACCAACAGAGTCTTGTGCAACTTCTGTTAAGAGGTTGAAAAGGGAGGCGCACTACAAATTCTCTCATATGAGATAGATTTTTTTAAAAGAATTTTGTGCATTTTCTCCAAAGAAAATTTGATCATGAAAACCCTTGAACCCAATCCATACCTTCCAACGTAGAATTCGCCTTTCAATCTCCACTCCTTCACTACAACCTTTCTTAAAGGGTCCATGGTCGCCAATCTATTGAGGACTTCGCCCACGACTGCGAATTTCGAAGGCCGAGCTCTAAAACTTCTCTTGAAGATCTTTCCTCTTAGAATAACTTTTGGAATAATTTTAAGAGAAAAATAAACAAAGAAATTGAAATTGAAAACTGAAAACTGAAAATTGAAAATTGAAAAGAAAAAAAACTGTATAAAAAGGGTGAAGAGCTTGTTTTCAGTACTGGCCCTATTCTTCTAGCCGCAGCTGGGAGTCTGGGACTGTGTACTTGAAAGAAGTTCCAATTGAGGCCCTTGGGTGTAATCACTAACAAGAATATGGAAAATATTGATGGGCTTCGTTTTGCCGAGCCCACTTTCCCATTCTTACAAACAATAAGTTCACTATGGGCTCAAGATGACGAGCCTCCACTAGTCTATAGCTTAACTGGCAAATATGGTTGTCCTGTCACAGGTGAATGGTAGGTTTGAATGATTCGCTTCCATTTCGTTAGAATGGAGTTTTTTTCCTGAATAATTTAAATGGATTTACATATGTCTTGCAGGTCGATTTCATAGGGTTGGGTGTCCATCCTGTTGACCTTATCAGAGTACGACTACAGCAGGCAAAACACATGGTCAGAATTCCCAAGATTTCCCATATTGGTGGATGGGGTTCATGGTGCAGGAGACCAATTTATTCGGCAAGGAACCAATTTGGTAGCCAATATCATCACCATTAATGACACGTAGTTTGCGATTGCACATACAGTGTCATA
The DNA here is from genome assembly GCA_039654745.1 of Houttuynia cordata. NCBI lineage: Eukaryota > Viridiplantae > Streptophyta > Magnoliopsida > Piperales > Saururaceae > Houttuynia > Houttuynia cordata. Next base: position 57,126,376 of record CM077502.1, on the reverse strand, counting down.
AGTAGATAAGTAATCAAGGGTGTATAGTTCCTTTCTTTAACGAGCCTAAGTGCATGTACTTTGTATAGCATCACCATTAATGACATGTAGTTTTCTTTTCAAAAAAACAAAAATAAAGCAAAGGACAGTTAAGTGCACATTATCTATCATTAATGGCCGGCCTAACTGCTCTAAGTTGGGTATGAAGAGTCAGCATCTGTATACAGGATCAGGCTAGCAGACCGAACTAGCCCATAAAGCTGAAGTACATGGTCACTTTATATGAGACTTGAGTCACATCATCTGCTCTTTCCATCAGTTGAGGAGTTCTGGTTTTGAGAATCTTTAGTGACAATTTCGTTACTAGGGATGTGAACAAGACTCTCGCCTGTTGCTGTTAAATACCGTAAAAGTAGTTTTGATCGTCATGTACAAATCGTAGCTCAGCATTATGTTTCTGTTTCGTTCTTCTTTCTTGTGACTCTAATTCTGGAGCTTTTTACGTCTGACCTGGCGCCAAACACGGGTTTCTTATATTACCCGAAATCACTTTCTTCCTTCTATATGACCCGAAAAGTACCCAAAATGCCCTTAGGTTTAGGTATAAGGCACCCACTCTTTGGTTTTTCATATTACCCGGAAAGGGAGCGACTACCTGGAGAAGCTGCCGTTAGTCGGAGAAGAAGGCGTTCCGTCCGGCCTTTCCGCCCATATCATCGCCGGCGCCGGCGCCGGCGCCGTCGAACTCCGAAAAGGTCATCTTCGCGGCAACAAGCGGGAAAACGAGCGAGAAAAATTGGGTATTGGAAAACAACTTCAACGGAGGCAAGGTACATCGAAAAACTCGTAGGTGAAGTTAAAATACGACGATTTCTATCATGAAAGTTGGTTCCAGAGAAGAAAGTTGAAAACTTAGCAAGTTTTCAACTATTGTTACAGTCGTGTCGTCGACAACACGACTGTAACAATAGTCGTGTTTAATGAAACATGACTCATAGACGTTGCTTTTCACTCATATACGGTTTTCAATATATCGTGTATCACGGATTTTTAACTTATTTCGGTTTTTTAATGGCAGGTACGGATGGAGAAGATAGTTCTTTGTTTACACTACGATGGAGTTTTGACAAATTCTGCTAAGTACGTGGGCGGGAAACGGAAGCTCCTACCTATAGATACACGAGTAAAGTACCTGAAACTGTTGCAGCTAGTGGAAGAAAGATTACCGCTTAAGTCTACACCTGGTACATTAACTTTGTCATATCGTGTTGACTCTGAAGAATACACATTTCTCCTTGAAGACGATAAAGACGTGGAGTCAATATTTATACTTCACAAGAGCAAGCAAGGCACAAATGGACTACTCCGCCTGTACATGGAGTGGACTTCTACGGGCAATAACATGGAGACTTCGACTCTCAATAAGGAAATAAATGCCAATGCAAATAAGGAGGAGAAGAGGCTACCAGAGGCAGAAGTGATGCCGGCCAGTAACACACCGCCGGAGAGGCCGTCCAGCCCGGGCAATAAGACACCCGCATCAGCAGTCGAAGGAGGAAGAGATGGAGACTATGCGATGTGAGACTTCTAAGGCGCGGATACAGGCAAGTCGTGTGCTATTATAGTCGACTATAATAGTACACGACTAAAAATTTTATCGTGCCGTATTGAACACGACTATATACCTAGTCGTGTTCCATAGTACACGACTATAAATCAATTCGTGTTGCATAAGACAATACCTCATAGTACGTGCTATCGTTTTCTCAAGTCCATTGATACATCTTTTTTCCCGCAGTTTCGGAGATGGAGAAGAAGGTGAAGATGAAGAAGAAGAAGAAGAAGAAGATGAAGATGAAGATTCCAGTCCAGATGAAGAAGAATTGTTGGATGAAGATGAATTACCGTGGTCTGCAGATGAGTGGGATGAGCCTCTTACAGTACCACATTTCAGCCAGCCATATCACACGGGAACATCAACTTCTAGAGGTCCCACGGCAGGAGACACATGTAAAGGGAAATCTGTCGCGTCGGAGGACGATGACTATCTCAATATTGAGGGTGATGGTGGTTGGGATTGGGGTACCTATTCTGGACAGGCCGGTCCTTCAAAACATTGTGAAGAGGAGACGATGTTGACCGGAAGTTTGCAAGCAGAAGACTACGAGGCACAACTTACCTTAGGGGCTAGATTCGAAAGCGTCAAGCAGTTCAAGATGGTTCTAACTGATCTGGCAATCAAGAGGAAGTTCATGTTCAAAGTAGCGGATGAGAGCAAGGACACATTCGCTGCAACGTGCAAGGTTTCGGGGTGCAAGTGGTACATACGAGCATCGAACAGACTTGATGGAGTCAGCGTAACAAGGAGGGAAGAACGGCATACATGTGACACTTCTCTAAGTTCGAAAGGTCATCCATTGGCTTCTCACCTCTGGATTGCGAGGAAGTGTCATGGCCTCCATAAGGATTCAAACTCCATAAAAATCTCAAATATCCAACAATACATTGAGAAGCATTGGGGCGTCACAGTCAACTATAAAAGGGCATGGAGGGTGAAAGAGGAATTGATCCGATTGATCGATGGCAACCCTGAAGACGCATATCGTATTTTGCCACATTACGGAAGGGAATTAGAGCGGTCTAACGCAGGTACACATGTGCTCATAGAAAGATCAGTTGATATACCTGATATCCCAATTGAGTTAGCCGGCTACGACTTCAGACGTGTGTTTTGGATGTTCGGCCCGGTCGCAAGAGCATTCCGAAGAACACTGAGACCGTTGCTCACGCTTGATGGAACATTTCTAAAAGGAAAGTACCCTAGAGTATTATTGGTTGCTACAGCAATCGACGGCAATCAACAATTAATGTCTTGCATATGCAATTGTGGATAAATAGAATATCAAAACGTGGTAAGTTTAGAAGCAGGAAAGACGACTATTCTAAGAGTCGTGTTTTCGACGACACGACTGGGCACACATTCATGTCGTCGAAAACACGACTACTCATACAGTCGTGTTTTGCTTATAGACGACCTTGTAACAACCTGAAGCATTCTGTGTTTAATATGCTTGTCTCTCACTTGTACAGGACGTGGTTCCTCACCTTACTTAAATGTTTTCTCTTTACAGATCCCCCGACATCCCTGGACACTATTGTCTCTGATAGACAGAAGGGCCTTCTGAGAGCGGTCGCCGATGTCTTTCCCGAGGCTCACCATGGGTTTTGCTTACGGTATATGGCCGCAAATATGCTTAATACTTGGAAGGATAAGTACCTGAAAGAACTTCTATTCCGAGCTGCAAAATGCTTCAGGAGACCAGAATTCGATGCAACGATGGAGAAGATGAAGGAACACAATGAGGCGGCCTGGAAATATGTTGACAATATTCCGAAAACACATTGGGCGAACGTAGAATATCCGGGTAAAAGGTACGGCACTCTCACGTCGAACGCGTCAGAAAGTATAAATAATATTCTTCTAAAGGCAAGGTTTTGACCAATAACTCGGTTGATCGAGCAAACGCGGGCGACCACAAGCGTCCATTTTCAGAGACACCGAATAGAAGCGGACGGCCTACTGATCTATACATGAAATATGCATTTTATTATCTCCTAAACTTATGTTTCTGCTAGTATTAGTTTAGAATTATTGCTACTTTAATATAGTTTTTGGTTTTTGTAGGAAACAAGAGCAAAACGCAGAAATGGGATAAAACGCGATTCTAATGATTGAATATTCATAACTTCGATTTCATATCTCTGATGGGACTGATTTAAGATTCATGTTAAAGTACACGAAGTCAGCTTTCCAACGCCACTGACTGTTCGCAATTCGGAGTTCTGAGCAAAAAGTTATGATCATTTGAAATATCGCACGCGAAAGAGACACGATTAAAGAGAAGAACCGTCAAGATGAGTTTGGATGGATGAGATCGATACGACGGGTTTTATATGATTAAAAGAAAAAAAAAGAATTAAACCGGTCCGGTTCAATTAAAAGAAAAAAAAAAAAAAAACCGGCCCGAACCGCAGCTCGGGCCGTTCGTCCAGAAACAGAGAGAACGACGCTCTGTTTTGCCGGTGGGTTGGTCTTGCCGGCGGCGAGGCTGAGGGCCGGCGAGGACATGACGGCGGCAAGGCTGGGCTGAGACGGCGGAGAGGTCGGCGACGATCGAGACGGCGAGGCACGGCGGCGGCGGCGAAACTTGACAAAACAGAAAAAAAAAAAACAACTGAGTTCTGTTTGTGACGGCGGCGGAATCGACCGGAGCTGGTGAAGACGACGGTGAGCCGGTGTGGCAGAGTGGTAGAGCATTGGACGGCGGATCTGGGTGTCGATCGAGCAGGCGGAGCTTAGAGGAGAGTCGTGCCGGAAAAGGATATGAAACGGAAAAACAGAGTGAAGCCGAGATCAATCGGGACTCTGTTTGAAACAGAGTCGTGTTTGATTCGCGATGGATTCGAGCTTATCCAAATCTGAAATTGACGAGAAGAGGATTATTAAATCGAAGCCTATAAATAGAGGAAGAATCGAGAACGAGAAAGGGAGCTTTAGAACGAAAAAAAACAGCCGGCAGGAAAAAAAAAAAACAGAGAAGAAACAGAGAGGAGAAGCCGCCGGAAAATAGAGCTTTCCGGCGGGGTTCGGCCGGAAGAGAGAGAGAGGGAGGAGGAGCGACCAGAGGCGAGGAAGACAAGGCCGGAGGAGGGAAGAAAGCTACGATTTTGGGGCTGTTCTTGAACTGCTACAGTAACGGCTGCGCGAGGAAGACGATGAACAGTGCATGAACAGTACCCGTGAACAGTGAATAGTGATTTTTTGGTGAATAGTGCACAATGACACCAACGAATCAACAACGTTCTCCTTGTCCGATGGCCGGCTAAATTCGCGTCCAAGGCGTAGATGAAGCCCTAGATTTGTGTTATTACTCTTGATTGTTTAATTTAATACAGTTGATATGATTTTGCTTAATGCTATTTCATGAGTTTCTTTTGAGTGCTTGACCATAGACTTGATTGATATACATGAAATTAGATCTTTTTAATTCCTATGCTTAGCTAAAAGTAGGCTGGTGTTAATTCTATGCCCGACCAAGGATAGGATCATTAGCCCAAATGATAATTCTATGCCCGACCAAGGATAGAATTATCTACATTAATTTTTAGTGGATGAACTCTCGTGTCCGACCAAGAACGTGAGTGAATTCACTGTAATTTGTGTGTCTGACCATGAACACAAATTACCTTATCATGTCAATTTGAGAGTAATAATAATTGAGAGTAGTAATTGCATATTTAGTGGTGGATTCTCTGCTTTGGCACTTCTCCATATTAGTTAAAATCTATTTTAAAGTAGTTAAATTTTATTGCTTTCTCTAGATTAATTAAAACAGAATTTGCTTTCATTTGAATTTGGTAAAATATTAGTCCGTCCCTGAGGTTCGACAACCCTTTAATACTCACTGTAGTACAATTGCCTTGTGCACTTGCAAGGGTTTAATTTTAAACGATCACCTACCAACTCCGTTAACAAAATATGCACAGAATCATATCAATCAGATGAGGAATCAAAGTGCTGGAACAGTTCGAGTTCAACAGCTATCATTACGGCAGTTTGAAGTGACATCTTTATACCATGTGGTAAGCATACATTCGTTTTCTATAAGATACGACTATAACAAAGTCGTGTCGACGAATACACGACTACGCATACAGTCGTGTCGTCTCATGCACGACTAGTCATACAGTCGTGTCTTCGACGACACGAGTATTCTTGGAAGACACTGATGTTGTTCATGTTGTCTTATCAGGATGTTGTTGACCTTACGAATAGAACATGCACATGCGGCTTCTTCCAGAGCATGGGACTTCCATGCAAGCTCGCCATGGCATGTATTGATGAGAGGAGTCTGGAAGCGGTAGAATATTGTGAGAAGTGGTACTGCGCAAGTACATACCGCAGCACGTACGAAGAAGTAGTGTTCCCTACTTTAGACAGAAGTCAGTGGGGAAATTACGGGGTTTTATTTAAATGCGAACCGCCAAGGCTTGAAGCTCCAAAGAAGGGCAGGAGAAAGACAAAGAGAATTGAGTCACAGCCCGATCCACCTGCAAGGCCACGTTCGAAATGTGGGAATTGTCGTGAAGTTGGTCACAACCGTACAAAGTGCACTAACAGTCCGGTTCCGAAAGAAAATCGGACGCGCAGGAAACGAACACTTCCGCAACAAGGCAAAATGACTACGAACGAGACACCGCATGTACGCCGCTCCGGCTTACCTCAGCCCCCACCATTCTTCACTTAGGATGTAGTCAAATTCTTGTATAGCGCATATTAACTTCTACCGAAATTAACATCTATACTGTCATGTATTGTGAAACACGAGTATATATAAAGTCGTGTTGCATTAGAGACTATTATATACGTAATCGTGTTGTATCAGAGACGATTATATGCGTAGTCGTTTTCCATCAAAGACGATTATATACGTAGACCTGTTGTATGAAGGCCGTATTCACATTAATGCTTGCGATATTTTGTCTACATCTGGTATGAGTCAAAAAAAGAATTGGAATTATGTGAAAGAGAACTGTACAACGAGGTGTCAAAAATGAAATCGAATTATTTGAAAGAGTACGGTATTTACAGCAAATGAACTTTGTACATTAAAATAATGTGAATAAAATGAATTTCAATTTATTCTTTATCCGGAAGCCGCATAAAACCCGCAACTGTGGCGGCATCTTTTGTGCCTTGTCCGGAATCGTCGTCAAACTCGCTGTTAATAACTCCCGAATCAAGGTTGAAGCGATGACTGGTCGCCACAGTCGTGTGATTGTGGACTGATCAAACTCCGGTGGGTTGACATTGGATGCCAAATGCGTGACGAACATCATGATGAAGATGCCACAGTCTTTCGAGTTTTGTTGCCATGGCGCTTTGGCTATCTGAGTCATCTTCCAGTCTAGCAAACCAAACCACCCCAGCTTGCCTGCCATCACAACGTTCATGAACTGCGTGAATTTGTCAGCAACTTTTCTGTGATGCGGATATAATTGGGATCTGCCAGACAGCGGGTTGTAGAAGTGCCATACACAGTGCGGGAAATGGACATACACGAGGCAGAAGTGGGAGCCGGTGCGGATTGGGAAAAATGCGTAGAACATGTTCCTGTTCAAGCCGTCGAGCATCCTCCCGAGCTTTTTAACCAATTTGGCATTATTTCCTCCTTCCTGGTGCTCCTGCGAAACCGACAGAAATGTAGACAACGATGCTCGTAATATCAAACTTAATTACTTATCACTCCTAAAGCAGGGAACACTTACATTGTCGAATATCTCTTTGAATGCGTGGCAACCAAAAAATGCCCAAGGATATTTCATCGGGTTTCTGTCATTGCGCTGCCTCAACAGACTTAAAAACGCATCTATAACCTATGGAAAAACATCCACATGAGTCATTACACTCGAAGTAGGGCAATATTCCAATTAAAAGTTGATTATTCTATATATACGATTTTCATGCTAGTCGTGTCCTCGATAGACACGACTAGGCGTATATTCGTGTATTGCAAAGGCACGACTACGCGCAAAGTCGTGTCTTCGAATACCGACTTTACGTCAACAAAAACATATGAGGAGCATAGGTTTACTTACATTGGTGTTTATTTCTGTTGTTTGTAGGAGGGATAAATAGTCCTCATCACATAGCGTTGGGATTGGATAAGCCTTCCTCGGATTGGCGATCCATCCATCTATTGCCACTCCATCCCGCTCTAACAATACCCCCATGTCGAAGCATAACTCCAAATCGGCATAGTTGTCGGGGAGTGCAATTACAGACTTAGACTTTTGAGGGGTTAGGAGGACATCGACGTCAACCGGCTGTGATGCGATTAAGCCAGTGCCCTCCGCCACCTCCTCCTCCTCCCTCGCCTTCTCCTCCTCAGCCTCCCCTTCCTTGACCTCCTTCGTCTTCTCCTCCTCCATCGCCTCTTCGTCGGCCTGCACCTCCTCCTCCTTCCCCTCCTCCTCCTCCCCCTCCTTCTCCAGAACATCCGCCTTCACCTCCTCCTCGTCGACATCCCCGCCCTTCACATCCTCCTTCACCTCCTCCTTGACGGTTTCGATATCCGACTGGGGTAAGGAAGAGATGACCTCATCGATGATAGAGGTCTCTTGTCGATCGGATATGGTTTGTTCGGAGTCGGCTTTCGGCTGAGGGGACCTATTCCTTCTTTCCTGCTCCTCCTCCATTCTCCGTATATGGTCCTCTTCTCTAATCCTCTGCAATTCCCTCGCGGAGACAGTCCTCATTCGCTTCCTTACCACTACACCAGCGGGGAATAGGTCCCGTCTGTACGGAGGACGGGACTCGACTTCTGCACGCTCCATATCTTCGTTGAATTCTGGTTGGAGCTTCTTCAAAAACAACTTGGTAGAGGATCTCTTTGTAGCCCGTTGAATCTTGTCTTCCTCATCCGCGCGTTTGATGGGAGCTAAATTGACATTTTACTTATTCATGTCAGTAGTAGCAGCACGATAAAAAACATAGTCGTGTTGTATGAAACACGATAAACCACAAAGTCGTGTCTCACTAAACACGACAAATATAATAGTCGTGTATCATGGGGCACGAAAAAATAAATCATCGTCTACAACTTACCTTTACCCCATTTCGTCGAATCCAGATGTGACTTCCTTGCCAGCTCCTTTGTCCGCATACCAATAGGAGTGTTCTTCTTATGCTCCTTGTCACGGGGCCGCTTCTTTGGGTCCATCTGATGCACTGATGACTTGTGTGGCTCCATTTGGGGCCGCTTCTTTGGCTCCATCTGATGCACCGATGACTTCTTTGGCTCCATTTCGGGCCGCTTCTTTGGCTCCTTCGTCGGCTCGTCAGTCATCTCCTCCTTCGGATGCTCAAAGATCTGACCTTCTAACAGCATTGACGCTGAGGCGGCAGAGGCCTTCATAGAGTGGAGAATCTCTCGCACAGGTCCGACTCTCCTTCCCATCTCCTCATACGAAGACAGAGCTATCTCAATTAGTGACTGTATGCCCTGAAGGGCACCCTCCAATCGCCCCATTGCAGTTGCAGTGGACTGGGCAGCCGTCCTCGAGGAAGTGGAGGCAGGTTGGTTGGTCGTCCTCTTCATTTCCGGCCTCTCCGGCCTCTGCCGTCGTGGAGGAGGGGCCCCTGAGGTTGACGAAGCAAGAAGAGATGCCTCTCCGGCCATGGGGCTGATTACGTCGACGAGTTCCTCCCCTATTTGAAGATTGTGGAACACTCCCGTCCAATAGTCGGCCATACAGTGCTTCTTCTGTGCACCTTTCTTCACCTCTGTAATGAGGGCCCCACTTCCTGGCCACCTTTTCGCCCGTGGGCTGGTAGGGCCCATGACAGGATGGAAGATTGTCGTGTGCTCGAAAAACCAAATCTGCATAGTAAACAGATGTATACATTATAACAATGCGCGGTTGCCTTAGTCGACTATAAGCTCAACACGAATTGAACTATGGTCGTCTCCTAAAGAACATGACTATATACCTAGTCGTGTTCTATCATACACGACTATAAATATAGTCGTGTTCTATAATACACGACTATATATATAGTGGTATTGTATGAGACTTTTTCCCGATCGAGGACTATGAATACTACATACCTGAAGGACATATGTGGCGCCATTTAGGCATCCACCGCCCAGGCACTCTCCTTGCGATCTCGCACCCACTTGTCTGCTGGTATGGGTTATACCAGAAACCAACATCTTATGTATAGCCCCAGCCCAATTGTATGACCTCAATCTTGGGAGGTCGTCAATGTAACGGTACAAAGAGGGATGAACCGCTCTAGTGCTGTGTGGAAACAGCACCGTGCAGAAGAGGAGGCAGATGATCATCCTCGCAATGTCCTCCTCTTCCATCTTTAGTTCGCCCGCGCTAAGCTTGTCTATGATTTCCTCAAGGTGTAGAATTTCCGCTCTCCTCGCGGCGAAGTACTTCCTGAAGAATTGACCTTTCGGTCGGCGTGTCAAGGAGGGGAGGACCTCAACTCTTTCGCCCTTTGCGGGCAATCCGGTGATAAGGGCAACATCTTCCTCTGTGAAATGTAGCGTCCTACCCTTGATATTGAAGACCTTCGCCGACTCATCCCAGTACCTGACCAAATGGTCGAGGAGGTTCCGAGATACAACTACGTCCTCACCTTCAAAAATGACATCGAAACCAGCCTCTTTGATAACTTGGGCACATCTTTGGTGACGCTGTAGGAGGGCCGCACACTTTTTCATCGCTCCCGGTTGACAACACGTCTTCAGCACCGGTCGCGCATTATATGTTCTCTTCACTGGTCGGTCCATCGGAGCCTTCCTTTTCCTGCCCCCCTGATTTCACTGTTGAGGTGCCAAGACAAAATCATGTTCCTCCTCCTCTTCCGATGGTATTTCCTCCATAGACTCATCTCTTTTTTTATCCATCTGCAAGGAGTGAGGTATAGTGGTCAGGAGAAAAGTCTCCTTGGTGCAACACGAAAATATAAAAGTCGTGTCATCGCGGACATGACTAAATACAAAGTCCTGTCTACTACAGACACGACTTTATAGTTCATAGTAAAAATTAAAAATTCAAATGTCGGACCTTATGAAACTAAAATCAGTAAGGATAGTTGTAACTTACCACAGTTTAGTCGTCTGTATGTGTGTATTTCCTCGCAGGTGCCTTTCACAGTCTTCCTCGCCGTCAACCGAAGCTCAATCCGGTCAATCCGCCTGTTGCATGCAGGCGGAGGGAGCCGCGGGGTCTTCAGAAGGTTGAAGATCAGAAATTCCGACGGATGCGCTTCAAATCGCCGCCTTTATCCACTCTCCCTCAGTCGTGTCGTGGAAATCCAGCAGGGGGGCAGCTCGATATCGAGATGGGGGACGCGAATATGCTCGAACTCGTCCGTGTATTCCGCCGGTTGAATCGCCGCTCCAACTCGCCGGTCGCCGGTGACGTCGCCAATGTATATCGCCGGAGAACTTCACCCTTTTTTCGTGTTGTACACAACACGCCTCTTCGCACAGTGTTAGCACGAAAAAATAGAAGAAAGGGCATTTTGGGTACTTCAAGTCTAGATTCCGGGTCATATGAGATTTTACGGGAAAAACCTGGTAATATGGGAATATTAAATTTGGCGCCAGGTAATATGGAAAAAACTCCTAATTCAGCCACCCTCCAAATCTTAGCAAGCAGTACTATCTAAAGCTACCAGTCACTCATAGGTTCTATTTGGAAGATACTAAAAAAATTACCAATCCCATCATCTTATAACAGCAAAGAAGCAAAATAAATCCAGAGTAATGCCATGAAAGTCGTCTTTAATTATTTATAGTGCATTTAAGGAACCAGTTCGCCTTTAGGAGCATGACTATTAGAAGTTCTCATTCAGCTGCCTCTTAATGCGACAGAAGACCCTTCTACTGCTTACAGACTTTATTTGACTAGTAAATTAGATACTCCCTCCATCTAGATTTTTATCACCGAGAATCCAGACGGAGGGAATATCTAATGTACTAGCACAAGAACCTACTGATTTAGGTAAATATTTATGCATTCCCCCAACAGGAGAGGTTATTTTTGGTGGAGAAACTATGCATCTTGGGATCTTCGTGCTCCTTGGTTGGAACCTCTAAAGGGGCCCAAGGGTTTGGAATTGGGTAGGCTAAAAGACATACAACCTTGGCTAGAACGACTTGCTGCGGAGTATATGACTCAGGCCCCTTTAGGTTCTTTAAATTACATGGGTGGCTTAGCTACCGAGATCAATTGAGTCAATTAAATCTCTCATAGAAGTTGGTTAGCTACCTCTCATTTTGTTCTAGGATTCTTCCTATTAGTGGGTCATTTGTGGCATGTGGGAAGGGCCCGTGCAGCTGCAGCGGGATTTGAAAAAGGAATCGATCGCGATTTTGAAGCCGTTCTTTCCATGACTCCTCTTAACTGGGACTTTCAACATGAATTATTATCACCGTAACCGTAAGGTGATAATAATTGCTGTCGGAGGGAGTACTACAAATTACAGCACGATTTAATAGATGCTCATTAGTCAACACACATGCACTTATACCATGAGCTTTTCTATCTCAAATAGAATGAAGTACATATTAAAGTGACACCATGGTTTGCTTTTCCAGAAGATGATAGCTGCTTCATTCCCAATACCAAGCATTCTCACAAAGAAAAGCATTACAGGTACCATCAACAAACAGCTAAATAACAACAAACTGTATATACATCAAATAGGGAGGAGCATAATATTGCCATTTAATTCAGTCTCATGAAAAAATGAAAGTTGAAAGTTACTGTCATTACTATAACCTGATGTACAATTCTGAAAAGGGGGATAATGGAAACAAAATTACAAGAATTCTCTCCAAATTCATTGAATCGGTTATAAAGATCATTTGTGTGCCAATAGCAGCGGCTACAAAGCCAGATCAATAGCATTAGATCTGGACAAGATTTTCCAAAGCTATGTTATACTGGAAATGTATTTGCCATGAAAAATTTATGTGTAGCAGGCGTTTATAAATAATCGTAATCACTAAAAACATATGTTCACTCTATTCATTCTCTCATGCTCCATTTTTTTTATGTTTTTATTCATTATTTATTGTAGCTCCTTCAACAACTTGTAGAATTGTCATCCATCAACCAGAACTAGAATTTGTAATGAAATTTAGAAGGACAAAAACATTGCAGTCTTGTAAGGTGTCATCACAACTAAAACATGCAATGGGTAGAGCCGAATGACTCATCAAGAGTTGTCAAACTTATGTAAGGTCAATAAATAGGCATGTACTGAAAGTTGTTGGCAAGTGACACCCAACACATAGAAAAAAGGATGACAATTACTTACGTACCTATCAAAGAACATAAACAATTGCCTACAAGCTACAGTTGTCTGGCTGAGAAGTAATTTCATCAGGACAAATTTGTCCTGCAAGAACTACTATCATCTGTTGACTAAGGAAAAATACTGAAACAGTCAAGTCCATATTTCATATTTCCTACTAGATGCCTTGATAATATAAGAGAGTGAAAATGGTCTTACAGTAGTAAACAAGCAGAGCTCCTGACAAGAAGCACCCAAGCAGATCAACTCCAAAGTTTTTTCTCTTTAGACAAAAACTGCGCAAGACAGCGTCTAGAACGAGATTCAACACATGACCAACTTCTTCCATTAGCATGTCGAATTACCTGGTTGGCCATTTGATTTTTGTCCAGTTCCACCTCACACACCCTGATACACACATAAAGATGCTACACGCCACCAGAGATTTAACTCTGCAACCTCTCCCACGACAGGAAGAAATCCAACCAGCGCATTTAGATTTTAGGCTGGCTTGGCATGGCGCAGGAACATTGGAGTCCAGAATACAAGGAGAAAACCATAATGAAAGCATTTCCAATCTATTCAGAGACATTTTAACTATCAATCGGAGAAACAAATGGTGGCAACTTATAAATTAAATGGGATTGACGAACGAATGCTAAGGAGAAAAATCACTCACTAGACGTATATGTGATAACTCAACTGAGAAAACATAGAAGTTCCTCCTATTCATTCTTCCAAGCATACAAAATCAGAGAGAAGCCTCGGCCTTGAGAGTGAGAATCTCTGAAAATCTGTGAATAAGACCATGGCAAGGTAGAAGGGTCCTTAATTTGACTAGACCACATCTTCTCAGAAGAGGCGCTTGCATGGAACATGAACACCGCACTCCCCAGGTTGGTGCTAAACAACCAGTTATGGACATCCCAATAAACTTCCACAGGAAGTCCATCAACCAAAATCGTTTGATTGCCTCTAAACTTCCACATGAGCCGCTTCACCTGCATGACCATCTTTCTATCAATCCGGATACAGAGAAATGGATCTTTCAGCCCTGCCGTTTCACACTCGATCACTATATCATGAACGTGCCCATTATCACAAAACTGAGCCTTAGTACAGTAAGCCTTTTTGCCAAAAATATTCTCCCTCCTTGATATGAATGCAGCACTAGAGGGAGGGGATGTGACATTAGTCTTCTTATAGGCCTCTTTGCTCAAATCACCCAAAAGGAGAACCATTTGGTGATCAAAGACAACTGCCAGATAAAAATCCTCCACCGGCTCCGGCCCTGATCCGAACTTCGCAGAAGAAAGATCCCAATAGATATCTATTTTGCTTGTATCTACCTCAAGACTCTTGGACCCTTTCTTCTTAGAGAACAGGGATGGTTTGATATCAACTTTGCAGAGAGACTGCTTGCTTGAGTCATCTATTCCAACAGTCAGACCCTGGCCCATGAGACTCCTGCTCCAGGTGATGGTTATCAAGCATGACCCACCTCGCAATCGGCTCCGGTAGATGCAAGTGACTGAATTTTGAGCACTCCTGCTCGTCCCAGACGACGAATCTGCAACTTGAACCCCATTTTCCCCAAAACATGATGGGAAATCTCTCATCCTGAAATCAAACCTCCAATCTCCCCCTTATATCTATTTTGCCTACGTAGAGAAACTTACAACACAGAGATGCTGAGCTCTCTCACACCATAGACAATGGAACAAAAGGATCTATAGAAGAGCTTAAAACAATGCAATCTACAACTGTACAGCAGAAAGAGAGCATAAATATGCTACCTCGTTGAATCAAGATTGAGAACTCACCATTAATCTGTGGCTGATGGTGCCAAGGGAGGCCCCTATGGAGAAGAGAATGTCCACCAGGTCTGTTGAAGAGAAAAACAATGAAAACCACAAGTAGTCTGGTTACTTTAAGGACAAGGGTCCTCTCGAATCAGAGACAGAGAGAAGGTTGAACGTGGGCAGTAAAAAGAAAGAAGATGGGGAAGCAGACAAAGAGGCGCTTGTTTCACTGCCAGTCGTCCTGTTACAGCCATAGCTAAAAAGAGGCCAGGGCCCTTGCAATAAAATATGAGGAGACAGAGACAGCAGCTTGCCACAGCATCACCAGATGAAAGAGGAAAGGAGAAAGAGCTGTAACTGGTAAGCCACAGATCCTCCTCGAAAACCCAGTCTTTCCACCACAGGCACCACCACCGGTCCACCACTACCCAGAAGCAGCAGCAGCAGCTCCATACACCACCATGGTTCAATGGTGATGGCAGATTGGCATCACTCTGCTCTCTCAAAGATACCACCTTTACCTGACATGACCACATGGGAATTCAAAGCAACAGCTGAAAAACCAACGACATTGCACCACATGGCACCTAAAGCCTTACAAATTCTTTAGACAGATTTTGAGGAGTCTAAGGAAGGAGGAGGGCCAAGATTCAATACTCAAGAGATTTGCAGAGAGAGGACAACAAAATGAATGTGAAGTAAATTAAACAATGAATGTGAAGTAAATTAAAGGAAAACGGTTTTTCGATCGGAGATACAGTTAATGGCTCGAGCTGACATTAAGGGGCCGTTTGGGGCGTGATTATTGCAAAACATCCCGACTGGATTCTGGATAAAAACTGTAACATCCTGGTGAATTTTTATATCCAGCTGAAACACGTGGATATATAAAATATTCAGTGTAGCAAAACATCTCATCACGCCCCAAACGGCCCCTAAATTTGGAGGCCTCTTCTCCCCTGCACTGCCTGTTTTGACCACACAGACCAGCCTTGCTTGTCACAACTCTCTCTCTTTTTTGGTACAACTTCATCAAAGAAAATGAACAAAGCAAAGCCACGCCGGCTCATATAATAATCTCAAAGTGTTTCTTTATTCATGCTTTCTCATCCTTGAACCTTCTCAATTATAATCAGATGAAGTGGATGAGTGTATGAGTGTTGAGCTAGTATATGATTTTGATTCCTTGTCCTAGGATTATTATTAGAGTCCGCCCGCTGCACCGTTAGTGCACTGCAGACCCCTTAGCGGTCAGATCACAGCCCTTGTTGAGCTAATATATGGTTTTGATTCCTTACTTGGGATTCTTATTAGAGTCCGCCTAGTCTGCGCTGAAACACTCGTGCACTACAGCGCAGGCTAGATTTGTCCTTATTGTAGAGATTAGCCCTTATTGTTTTTGTAGAGATTATGAGTTTGCTTTTGGTATATCATGAGTTTTGAGTTGTGCAAATCTTTGGAAAGGCAGATTACAGATTATGTGTTCTGTCTTTGGACTATTGCAAGGATAAAAAAACTTGGTTAAGATTCTTTTCTTATGAAAGTAAGCTGGTCATCACGTGTCCATGTCACTGCACTTGCCTTTTCTGCTGGGTTGGAACTTGGAAGTATATGTGTGGGCCTTGCCATGAATGGGCAAATGGTCTTTGTGGTTTGGCTCATCTTAAGCACAGGGGTGGTCCGCTTGAGTGGTTGACGAAATACGTGTTAGATTGTTCTTAAAATTTCTGAAGTTACCATACATGCTGTTAAAGCTGCCATACATGTTTGCTTTGTTTGGTTAACGACGGCAAGTGTTTGCATCTGTTGACAGAGAAGAGCGAGGACATCAGATTTGAGGGTTGAGATGTTTGTCGTATTTAAAAGCCATCATCAGGTGGGGCTGCAAGACCAGCTTTACAACGCTCAGGCCCAGCTCCTTTGCTTTGGTCTTGTAGCTTTACTAATTTTAAGTAAACTTTGCTTCATGGAGAAGCCAGAAATCCCACCTTAATACTCATTTTTCCCAACCATGTATCTGACTTCTGATAGTATAATTTTTCTTTTGGTAACTGCTGATAGTATAAAATAGAAAAACAAGCAAGTTTTCTGAATTTAAGTTTCGCTGTCCTTGAACGTGATTTTCACGTTAATGACAATGGGCCCACTACTGGATAGAGTAGCAAAACTCTTTCTCTCTCTCACCCCGCCCACGCGCGCACACTAGATGCTGCATGGCTGTGTTTGGGATGGAGAGGTTGAACCAACACTAGATTAGCGCTCTAACACGCATTAATACTCTTCCACACATAAAAATTTCATATGAATGGGAGGTCCATTTAGCATTGATGTGCATGTGTTTGTATCGCTTGTGTTGCCTTTCTTGTTTTGCCAGACAACTAACCAAATCAACATATTGCAGAACGGTGGCGAAAGCTTATAGAAAGCTACTGGTCACTTAATAGCATTCCAAAAGCAATTTTTCTATCAATTATGATAGTTTTAGCTACGTAGATAAGATAGGATCATAGGAACAGCACTATGATCACTAAGAATTACGAACTGCTTGTATGATAAATCCAGATGTCTTGGTCACACCAAATGGATGCCCTTTAATTCTACCTTAGCCTATTCTATCAAAAGCTAACTAAGCACATAATGGAGCGTTGTCAACTTGTCATTCAGTAATATGAGTGCGCAACTTCAAATTAATCACAACCACAAGTCTAGAAGAGAGCACAACAAAACATAAGAAACATGCTGCAATAGTTATCAAGCACCACCAAAAGTGAAGGTTACGTAGGAATAAAATCTAAATGTCCCCCTAGATTATCAGATAGCAAACCCAGTGTGATAGCAACGAGAACCAAACAAAGGCCAAATATCAAAAAAGCAATATCTTTTCTGCTTGCCGTAGCCTGAAATCCATTCTCTTTGAAAGCTGCAGATTCTGATGCTTGAGAGTTATATGTACCTCTAGGATCCATGATGCCTTTCTCAAAGCTCTTTTCTCTTGATTCATGACCTTGTACATCAAATATAAGTCCTCCGTTCTCTTCACTTGACTGTTCCAGTTCATTGTTACATGAGCTTGTGCTTCCAGATTCCCTTGTTTGTTCATCGTAGAAATCAGAAATTTGATTTGTAGGATCCAAAAATGAGTGCTTATTCATCCTTTGAGTTGTGAACATCTTGACCTTATAGCCATCCTGCCTGAGTGGCCTCTGAAATCGTCACAAAGATAAATGATTGAAGGCCAGAATAAGAATGTCATGGTCATCTATCGCAAAGAAAAGCATCCAAGTAAAGAAAAAAGGAAAGTATATCACACATTGAAAACTTGAACTCGGGTCACAGATCGAACTGCTTCAAGCTCTTAGCTAAAAAAAAATTGAGCAGTTTGAAACAGAAAATGAACACAAACTATGACACCATAGGAAACATGTAAATACTTCTAAAACATAACCAATGGCTAGTAGATCAAAATATACAAAAGTTAAAATAATAGAAATAATACGATAGAATTGAAATTGTTATGATGATGTTTAACCAATTGCTAGCACATAATAATTCCAGTGTAGATGACAACATATAACTGCGAAAAAAGTCACATGAACTAAATCCAGTTATGATGCTAATAAATGCATATGCTTGAGAAAAATCACACCACTAAAACCCATTTATGATGCCACTAAATTTTTGAGCTGAAGTAAAACAACTTGGCAATGTATAAAAAAAAAAAGTAAAACAACTTGCATGTCATTTGGTCATAACCAATGATAGATCATAATGTACTAAAATGGATTCAGATACAATGTTCACTGCCCTCATATCGTATTACTGAAAATATCCAAAATCAAGGCGCCATGAGGTGAATTGCATACCTCTGGTCTAGGTGTGGCACTTCTAGTGTCAGAGCTTATATGAGTCATTTTCGAACATATGCTCGATTTTTCACTTTCTCCATCACTGTCTACACCATCCTCAAAATGCATAAAATGTTTGTTTGAGCTGCTCTGCCCTTCTGAGAACAGATCGTCTTTTAATGATATATCCATTCCACCACTCTCATTCTTCCACAGCCTCCTCCTTGTAGATAATCCATAATGAACGTTGCAAGAACCCTGTCCAGAAGATATTGGTGTTTTTTCAAGAGAATTAAAGTTTATGCATGAATTAATAGTATCTGACTCTGGCAGCACAGTAGATCTATGGCTGCTGTTACTGGTATCATCTTGAAACCCACTGCATTTCCCATTTTGACGAGAGTTTCTGAGTGCACTTGAACATAATAGGGAAACCGAGTCTTTCTCAAATACAATCTCTAGACAGATTCTCTTGGCTGTCCTCAGTGCCTCAGAAGCTGCGTCTCTTACACAATCCACTGAATCCAATCTGAACCTCTCTAATATCTTCGTGATATTTTCCATCTCAGACAAAATACTTCTTAAATCGACATACTCCATCAAAAACTTAATCATCTGTATGGATATAAGCCGCTTGTGCAAACTGAGTTCTGTTGTACCACCTTCCAATATTCGCATCCCAGATCGAATAATTGACCTTGCATAAGCCTCAAATATCATGCTATTACGATCAGCTAAAGCTATTGCCAATTCCATGTGAAAGATAGTCTGTGTTTGATTCTCTTCTAAAGCCCCAGCAACTTTCAGGCAAACTTCATTCACAACCTCATTAGATGCGAACCCCCAGTTTTCACATTCAACAAGTGCTTTTAGACAAATAGCAGACCCTGATGCAGCACTCTCGCAGGGCCCCATCAAGATATCAGAGAGTGGCTTACAAATAGAGTATATAATCTTTGGCTTATCGTTTTCAGGCATAGAAGGTTCAATACCATAATGCGCAATAGCTGGGACCACTTTCGAACAAGCTTGTTGAAGAGGGTACCCTGTGTTTGACATGAGGGCTTTAACAATGGCCGACATGATATTGTGTATTCGTGGAACAATATTGGGCCCCTGAAATTTGGCAAGCACTTCATAAAGAGAAATAGAGTAGTCTCTGGAGGACAAATCAAATTCTTTGGCTTGATAGACTTCAGCCAGAAAAAGAGGGATTGCCTTGGAGTCAAGTTCTTCCACAAAAGGTTTTAATACTTCCATAGCATACATTCGCTTATCAACATCCTTTTCGAGATTGACAAGATACTTACCCAGTATTGGACTCACACTTCCTCTACCCATTTGAAGCTGAAACCAAAAATAAAAAATAAAAACTGATGTAATTAATTCTATTAATTCGACTGTATCCACATGATGAGTAAATCATAATAGCCACAATTTTTGTAATCGCCTAATAAGGAATAATAAATAGGAAAGAATAAACTGCACAAAAAATAATCATTGCTTTTTCAGAAGAACTTTTCGTTGAGCCATGATTTACAGGTTTCTCTTTTCTATAAACTTTCGGCAAATTTACTTGATTGAAGAAACACAAATAAAAATTTAAAAGTTTGAATCTTCTCTTTTTCCGTCCTTTAGTGGATATCAGTTTCATGTTAGAACTTGGGGACAAAACAGCCTGACTCCTAGACTTAGAAACCTCTCATGCCACGTGCTAATAGCAATTTGGGTGAATAGTAATTAGCAGCGCCATTTATTTCTAACTACATACTTTCGTTAATTTGCAGTTTGGATGCGGCAATTTGCCAGTGACAATAACAAAGTCCCTGTTTAAGTCAAAATGGGCATGTCTATCGGCCCAATTCACTCTCTTTCAGAAATTTTGAGATAAAATCATCGAGCGAAATACAATCCACCAAAGATTATCAGTTAAAAAGAAAAAAAATGATATATCATGCTTCTCTAATACTCCCTCCGGTCATTTTTAATAGATATAATTTCTTTTTCAAATACACTAAAAATTTAATTCATGTGAAAAAAACAGTATCAATTAGAAGTGACCGGAGGGAGTAAGACGAAACTTCTTCCAGTATCTTCCCATAGCAATCAAAGCAAGAAGATGCATATTTCATAGTTCAAATCCCAGGTATATCTACCTGTACCATGTCTACAAATCTTTTCGTAAATGAATAAGTAAAACATAAAAACTCACCGTGCATGAGCAAGAAACCCTCGCTGAATCCAGCGTCTTTCTTTCCTCCTGGGTGAAAGCTTGCTGATGATTCTTGGCACGAAAAGAAGGGCTAGAACAAGATATCCATTTGGATTCCAATATTTTGTCCAATAAAACTCCTTACAGACAACAGAATCAGAGCAAAGATAACGGATTAGAGAAGATTTCGTTTCAGACAATCAAATCAGAATTACAGATTACGGACAGCCTCAGTACCTTCCAAGAAAAAGGGCGGGAAGTGATGACACTGTAAATTTGAATTTCATTGCGGTTACTTTTCCCGCTTTCTGCTAGTGGCCGAGGCAATCAGAACGCAGATGCCATCCAACAAGCGAGTCCCGAGCCCTGGGCCTGCTGGGTTCTGGCCCATGGGCCATAGGCAGCTGTACTAAATAGTGACAAAGGAGCCCAGAAGGTACAATCTATAGATTGATGAGGTCAAAAATGGTAACGAATTACTTATTTGTATGCTGAATTTCATTGTTAGAAGTGAAAAAGGCAAGTTGTAATTAGGGCTGTTCGCGGCCGGCCGTGTCCGCGGGGCCGGCCGCGTCTGAGGTGTCCGTGCCGGGATGAGTTGTCCGTGGATTTCGGCCACGGCCACGCCCAAGGGACCTCGGACAGCCGTCTGTCCAAGGTCCGAGGAGGAGGGGCGGCGGCCGGCGGGGTGGAAGAGGAGGGCGGCGGGGTGGAGGGGAGGACGGAGGGGCTGCGGCGGGGTGGAGGGGAGGACGGAGGGGCCGCCCCCAGGTCATCGACGCGGTCGCGGAGGAGGAGGGGAGGCTACCGCGTCGATGACCACCGGCGATGGCCGACGGATCAGAAAAAAATATTTTTTTACTTGTCTTTCGGCGCGCTGTGGCTTCCGGCCGTCGCTCAAGGAGGTGGCGGCGGGGATGGAGGAAGGAGGAGTGGCGGGCCTGGCGGCGGGGGTGGAGGAGGAAGGAGGAAGGAGGGGTGGAGGAGGAGTGGAGGGGCGGTGGCGGCTGAGGGGAGGGGGTGGAAACAGCAGAGAGAGAGGGAGGGGAGGGGGTGGCGGCGGGGTGGAGGAGGAGTGGAGGGGCGGCGACAGGAAGAGAGGGAGGGGAGGGGAGGGGAGGGGGTGGAAACAGCAAAGAGAGAGGGAGGGA
This sequence comes from Houttuynia cordata, assembly GCA_039654745.1. Taxonomy (NCBI): domain Eukaryota; kingdom Viridiplantae; phylum Streptophyta; class Magnoliopsida; order Piperales; family Saururaceae; genus Houttuynia; species Houttuynia cordata. The sequence goes on along the minus strand of CM077502.1, from coordinate 57,104,504 downwards.
GGGGAGGGGAGGGGGTGGTCCAGGTGGAAACAGCAGAGAGGGGGGAGGGGAGGGGAAGGGAGGGGTGGTCCAAGTGGAAACAACAGAGAGGGGGGAGGGGAGGGGAGGGGGTTATGGCCGTGTCCGTGTTCGTCGGCCTGACGGACGCGGACGCGGACACGGCCATAACCCCCTCCCCTCAGATTTAAGCGGACACGGACACGGATCTATCTGTGTCCGTGTCTGTCTACGAACAGCCCTAGTTGTAATAGCAGTGTTTTGAGCTGGAGAATTGCAATCTACCAATTTGGTAAGGTTGTGACTGCTGACTAGGATTGTTATTAAGGGGCTGTGTGGGAGGCCATTTGATGATTGTAAAAAAGGTAAAGTTTTTCATTTTCTTTTTCCAAATGAAATAAAAATAATAGTTTGTTTGACAATGCCCATTTTTTGCATTTTTCTTTTAATCATTTAGGATGTAAAGGGTTGTTTGGGGAGTCTATTTGGAAACCATTTAAGGATAAAAAAATGTCTTCTTGGCCCTTGAGTACCATTTTCAACTAAGCATGGATGATTGATAGGTAATCATGGTCATTCGTCACAAGATTTTCATTCAAAAACACATTTGACAAGTGAATGTCCTCATGAATGAAAATGATTTAAATGATCATTCACTATGTAAATATCAATGAAAATATAAATGTGCCTCCCAAACACTTTTTAATGGGAAATGGTGAAAAATGGCCTTAAATAATGTGGGAAATGTCCTCCCAAACAGCCCCTAAGTGAAAGGAATTTTGTGTCTTTAATTTGCTTTAACCATCCTATGGTTCTATGATTGGAAAAAACGATACCTTATGGCAATGATAATGGAGTAGCTTTTCTTTGTTTGTTTTTGGATAATTGGCAATAATAATAGATTGCACTAAATTGTGTCGCTTATCTTTGGAATTGACCGTGCAAGTTTTTTTTTTAATGACCATCACATATCTTGTCCTAATCTATTTCCGACACCGATAATTTTGTGGTGTAACACCCTTTTTATGCAAAGTAAGTACTATAGGACAATCTGTATGCTTGACAGCGAGATAAATTTGAAATCTATAGTTATTTTCTCTCTACATATTGCAGAAGTGAAGCTAATGGAAAGTTGTCTCCATCAGTGTTTTCAAGGTATTAATGACAAAGAGCTGCATAGTAATCGTTTCCTAATCCCTGTTTAGCTTTGAAGAGCATGTTGTTAACCCTTTGTTCTTAACGCATTTGTTAAGCAACTTTTGTTAGCAACATGCTTTACAAAGCTAAACAGCTCTTCAAAAGGATCATGGTTTAACCTGGGAAGTTCTCTGAGGTTCTCTTCCCAACAGAAAACTGCGGTTGAGTTCTTCCTATAATTGCAGCTACTTTTCCTTTTGCTGGAAAATAAAACTTATATTAAAACCGAATAAAGGTCACACCATATGAGTTTTGTTTGAGCACATCAACACGGAACGAAGGTGGAGAACTAATCCAACACCCCCACCCCAATTGGCTGCCGAATAAGCAAAACATATCTGCAGCACGATTGCCTTCCCTATATACATGAACCAAAACAATGGTGCAGCAACTTGGGTAAAAGAGATCTAATTTTAGACAGAATAACAGATATAAATCTAGGCATGCTCCAGGAAGTATCAGATAACAACTTAGTGATGATTGAAGAGTCTCCCTCCACTAAATTAGGAATGTGCAACCAAGCAGCTAGCTTCAAACCTTCAAGACAAGCAAGAGCCTCAGCAGTAACAGAGGATCTGTGCCCCATATAACACGACGATCCACCTAACCAATCTCCACAGTGATCCTGAATAACAGCAGGCGATGTCGCATATCCTGGAATCCCCTCAGCAGCACCATCAAAATTCAGTTTAATCTTCCCTTCCACCGGAGCCATCCACCTGACAGGAACACCAAAAGGATCTCTATTTCTACTATATACAGGACCCACCCGAACAGTTTCCTGATGAATATGACACAACCAACAAGAATTATTTAGCATATTTGCAGTAGTACCTCTAGAAATAACATTATTCCCAGCCATACTGTCCAACAAAAATTAAGCACTGCTGGGCCAAAGTTATTAGATTTTTAACCAGATACATTATGCAAAGCATACCAAACCCAGTCATCCAGGCACTCAGATACAGTATGTAAGTGGCCACCGAAAGATGCAAACCATAATGCTAAAGAATAAGGACAATCTAAAAAATGAATGTTGGTATGGTTTCAATAGCAGAATGACAAAGTACACAATCCATGATTGGAACTTTCAGTCTACTATGTAATAATTCGTTAGTTGTAATACATGATTTAACAATTTCCACATAAACAGTTTCACTTTTTCAAAGCATTTAGTCCTCCATAACTTGAACCATCCCAAATGGTTACCAGAATTGTATCGAGAGTGAATTTGTCTGTAATCTGAAGCAGTAGTACAGCTGGGTCATCATCATATGCCTTATTCCAGCTAACTGGGGTCGGCTGCATGGATTATATACCGCATTTGACTCTTATCGGAATTAAAATGGTACAAAATCCATACAAAGAAACATAGTGGCAAGTTTTTACGCCGGATGCCCTTCCTGACGCAACCCTACGAAGAGGGGATAATGATAAGAAGATTCAACATCATCATTTTCATCATACACCTTTCCAAATATGTGGATTGGCTTCATGACATGATGGTTGCACATGAAATATTAATATAGCCATCTTCTATCACAAAGCTGGTAACAATGAAAACCAGTTTACTTTTACATGAGAGCATGGCTGAGTATGTTTCCAAAATAGCTTATCTACATTATGCTCACTAATCAGAATGGTTTGAATCTTATGCACCACAGATAGATCCCAATAGTCATATAACTTACTATATCCCAATCCTTGGATTGTTGGTCCGCAACCAAGATGCCATCAAGTAGTCTTTTGACATTTTGCAACTCCTCCAAAGCTATAACTAACTGATGCCAATTATTAACTGCCACAAACAGTTTAGACTTAAAAGACATATCCCAATCACTTTTAAGATGCAGCTACTTGGATCTCAGATTCTTGGTTAAAAAAAACCTACTTGGTCTTGGTTTACCAGAATATACAAATACAAAATAAAGGTTTTTTGCCACAAAGGTCCAACCTTCGGGTCACTTTTTCTTTCTTTCTCAGAATGGCCAAACAATCACAGGATGAAGACTAAAAACAAATTTGACTGAATCTAAGTCATGTTATCAGCTTCACTGAATGCTGCCCATTTTGTGGAAAGCAGAGAAACAATATATTTATATACACCATGTGAAAAAATCTTTTTAAATGTGAAGACCCATGATAAATTGATCTTCCAATCACTACTACTGAAGAAGGACAAACTGGAGGATCTAAAATTGCCACATATAGTTAAAGCAAACAGTAGATGAAATGAACACAATAATTGCCTCAACCAAATTTTAGGGGACATGACATGAGCACACTCAAAATCATTTGGCACGTACTTAGGACATAAATCTCCAACCTCTCATTCGCAGCAGAGCATCACAATTTCCTGGAAACAAAGGTACTCACTACTTCAGATAATTTAATGCAAGTGATTGTCCCTTTGCATTCAAAATTCCACTCAGGTTACAAGAAATATTCATTTGAAGAAGATAATTAAGACCAATCATAAAGATATAAGCGGGTTTTGTCCAATAATCAATATGTACTTTAGTCTCAAAATGGACTACGCAATCACAAAGAATGCAAGCTTATTGACCATCTAGAAAAATATTTTCTCTATTTGACTTAGGGTGTGTTTGGTTACTGATTTTCTGAAAAAAAATCAGCCCATTTCAGACTAAAAGGATTGAAAGGAGTTTGTTTACTGAAAGAGCTGCTGATGGCAAAAGGTGAAAATTTTCACCTATTTTCAGCTGTCAGTGCGTTTGGAAACTGAAATGGGCAATTTTCACTCTTGACAGTGAAAACTGAAAAAAATCAGCAAATAACCCCTGAAAGAGATAAAAATGCTAATTCTCATTCGAATGAGCATCAGCCTAAAAATTTTCTCCTCGTCACCTCATCACTTCCTACTGCCCTCTCATTGCCGCCACCGCCGCCGCCACCGTCGGTCACTCATCATCGCCGCTCACCTCCGGCCACCGCTGCTGGCACCACCCACTACTGTCGTTGTTGCCGCCACCGTCCAAAACAAAACAAAAAATTCACCGGCTCTGCCAAACACAAATCACACCTAATTTTTTTTTAGTTCCCAAATGCAAGTCACCAATCAAGAGTCAGGCTCATGGTGAAAGGCTAAAAATATGATTACTTTCAGGTTCCCAAATGGGTTTTCCATAATTAGAAAAATCACCTACAAATCACCCTGAAAATTTCAGGGCTGACATTTTTTTTTTCACTTTTCCCTATCAGTATCCAAACACACCCTTAAGCAATCCATGTCAAATAAACCATTGGAGGAGTAAGATCCATGTCGTCGACCCCAAATAGTTGGGAAAAGACGCTACTTGATTATGATTATTATTTTACTTAAGCAATCAGAGGTCATAACTGTCAAGCCTACATCATATAATCATAACATGCACACAGAAAGATTATCATATTGTCTTACAATAAATCCCAAAAACATTACTTTTGCCAAAAATTTCGAAAAAGATTACCGCTTCTGTTATCCATTCGTTGTTTTATACCCCCTCCGTCCAAAAATATATGCCCCCATTATAAAACCAAAATAAACTGATTTTAGTTCTTTTACTTTTCTAATGAGGATAGATATTTTTGGATGGAGGGAGTAATTAAAGAAAAGACACCAGACAACAGATCTTTTCCACTAAAGTGACCTGCCATTTAAAATAATTAGCTCTCGCTGTCAACTGACCTGAACAACAAGAAACCACATGCCTTCAAAGTTTAGCTAAAATAATTATTTCCTTCTTTACAATATTCTTTCTAAGAAGCAGATCTACATACTCCTCAGCAGTCACCAGACCTACATCGACTATCTAAACAGAGATCATTTATGAACCTTTAGTTGTTATGAGCAACTTCAATCTGTTGCATGTGAATTCCTATGGTAGACTGGCAGCTATTTGAGTATTATCGGTTCTTCCATGGACTTAGAAGGTTTAGACATGAACTGATTAAGGATATTCAACAATGTAATATTCATCACGGTGCTATCTTATAAAACTCTAATCAGTTTGTATTTGTTCTCTGAAATGACTATTTTCTAAAGTTTTTATGTTCCAAAAATAAAAGACAAAAAAGATCAAGTCTATCACCAGTATGTGACAACTGGAGCTTTGGAAAGATTGCAAGCATACTCTAGAGAACAGCACAAGGCTAAGTTAACAAAGTAACAATTGGAAAAAAGAAGTTACAAACAGGTAGAAGAACAAGGGATATAGATAGTAAGTCATGAAACGATAAAATTTGAGTTCTACAAATGCCAAGAAATATATGATTAGGTAAATCTGCATACAAGTAATACGTTCTTAACTAATAACTGTACAATCTAAACCTTATATCAGTATATGAGGTATTAAATCGATTGAGGCAAGGACCATTGACCAGCACATTTTAAGAAGGCCCAAATTTATAAACCCTAACTAAATAGAGAAAATTTTAGCTTAAAGCCTTTAACTCTATGAAATCAAAGTGTCTTGCCACAAACTTGGCAGTCACTGACTCAGTGGAACAAGCCCTATCTAATAAACTAAATGCATAGTTCGTCTACCCCACCTGAGAAACTGAAGTTGGCTAATGGCTTAATTGAGTCAACCAGGTCATACTTCAAGGCCCACTATCCAAGTCATGACCGCCCAATAACACCATTTATTATATACATAATTAAACAAGAGTATGCATTATTTTTATATATATTAGTATATAGTATTGTAGTACAATTCTAGATAATATACCTTGGTGTATGCTTTTTGCAGATGATATAGTTTTAATTGATGATAGTACAGTAGGTTTGAATATGAAACTAGAATTATGGAAGGAAGCTCTAAAATTAAAAGGTTTTAAAATAAGTAAGACTAAGACAGAGTGCATAGAAGTTAATTTTAAGGAAGGTGGAACTATAAGTAGAGCCTTGATTGAAATAGATGGGTAAGAAATGTCAAGGTGTGATCAATTCTGTTATTTATGATCCATTATCCATAAAGAAGGGGATATTGATAGTGATATGGTGCATAGGATAAATGCGGAGTGGGTAAAGAGGAGGATAGCCTCGGGAGTGTAGTGTGATAGGCGTATTCCAAAAAAGCCTATTAAAGGCAAGTTCTATAGGACAGCCATTAGACCTGTAATACTCTATGGAGCGGAGTGCTGGCCACCAAAGAGAAGTCGTATAGATACGTTGAATGCAGCCGAAATGAGAATGTTAAGGTGGATGAGTGGGATAACTAGGAGAGATAGGATTAAAAATTAATGTATTCGTGAGAGTTTAGGAGTATTTGAGGACAGCATCGGGAGTGTTGTGTGATAGGCGTGTTCCAAAAAGGCTTATTAAAGGCAAATTCTATAGGACAACTATTAGACCTGTAATACTTTATGGAGCGGAGTGCTGGCCACCAAAGAGAAATCGTATAGATAAGTTGAAGGCAGCCAAAATGAGAATGTTAAGGCAAATGAGTGGGATAACTAGGAGAGATAGGATTAGAAATTAATGTATTCGTGAGAGTTTAAAGGTAGCTCCTTTAGGGGAGAAGCTGAAGGAATGTAGGTTGCATTAGTATAAACATATGCAAAGAAGACCAATAGATGCCCCTGTGAGAAGATTAGAATGAGAAGATTAGAAGTGATGCATGTAGACGATGCTAAAAGAGGGAGACCTAAGATAGAGTTAATAAAAAATGATTTGACTTTACTATCTCTTACAAAAGAGGTAGCCCAAAACAGGCCTGAATGAAGGAGCAAGTCCATGTCCCCGACCCAAAATAGTTGGGAAAAGGCACTATTTAATTATGATTATGAACAAATAACAACTATTAAAGTACATTAAATAACCTATTTCTATAATTCTTCATTTTCTAACCAACAAAATTACATTATAATATGTGAAAGTATCAATAACTGTGATTTAATTGGCTTCACTAATCAACTCAATTGGTCCCTGGGTGACACACACCAAGTATTGACTTGCATAGACAAAAAGCAAGTCAGTCAAAACTCATCTCAAGGCCAGGTTTTCTCGACCAGATGGCCACCACATAGTTCTGGGTGAGGCACACTCGTGCAAGTTTCTAATTGACCAGCTAATAAATTAGATGCAACTAAATGTATCCAATAATCCACTTCCACTGAATTTTTCTAAGAACATCTCTTAAAGTCGTCATAAACTTAATTAACTGAAAGATAGTCAACAAGGATGTTTTAAAAGGCTCCAGTCAACACCACCCTCGAGCATGAACTCACCATAACTGAATCTTAAGCAAATGACTCATAAGCAGCAACCTAGGAAGATACCAACACAAACTCCTATGGCAGGAGCACTCATCAAGAGGAAGAGGTGTGGACGAAGGAAATTGATTAAGGGGCCGTTTGGGACTTTTACTATTCATTTCAGGTTTTGTTCACTTTCAGCTGAAATACCTCAGGACGTGTTTCAGCCTGAAAGTTAAAAAAACTTGAAATGAATAGTGAAAGTGAAACATCCACCGTAGATGTTTTGCTTTTAATCACGCCCCAAATGGCCCCTAACTATCAACAAAAAGGAGAGTTAAGGAGGGATGTCTACAATATAGCTAATATGAAATTTTAAAAAGTTATGCATTAAGGTTTTTGATTGTAGTCTTAGCACAAAAGTAATAAACATCAGCATTACAAGTTAAACAAAATGTAAGCCTTCAGTTAATATCTTAATTCCATGGTAAATAAAAAATGTTCCCCAAGATAAGAAAAATCTTACCTATATTAACTAAAATTGTAGCAAGAGCTACTATTCAACAGGCGAATTAAGCAGCAACATCTGAGCCTTTTCCTCCAAATTCATCAAGGGAGGGAGCCAAATCCTTCCCACCATGGCGTTCCACCAATATCCGAAGATCAGCCATAACCTTGTGCTCACGCTTTGCTTTTTCCTCATAATTATATGCTGCTAAAGCACGCTTATCTTCTGCACTATAAACTTGATTTTCCTTTCTGATACGAATAGCATTCATCCTTTGGTGCCTACTTCCGCTCATTACATACCCAAGACACTCAAATTTCTGAATCTCTTCAGCAGAAAGCCCCACCTCTCCTCTTCGAGGGATACGCTTTCCCTGCTGCACATACTGGGCAATGGCATCTCCCTCACCAGGTCGAAGGGCACCACCATAACTGATGTGCCCTTCAGCCCTTGGAAGGGGCTGCGGCCCAACAAAGGCATCGTTATCCAGAGCAGCTTTCTTCTGGGACTCAATAAGCTCTTTAAACTTGAGCGCTTCACTATCAATCTCGGGTTTCTTCACATCCTCCATCCTAGCAGCACCCTTAACATCCTCACCCGAGTCCTCACTCAAGCTCTCACTCTTCTTTTTCTTGCTTCTTTTAATGCGTTTGCTCTTTGTTGTCTCCTCTCCTGACGACTCACCATAGGAATTACCTGAGCTACCACTTTCACTCCCACTTTCGCTATCACTGTCCTTCCTTCTCTTCGTCCTACTCTTCTTGCTTCTCGTTTTCTTGCTTAACTTTTGGCTTCCATTCTTTCCTTTCCTATCTCTCCTCCCTGGTCCCTTCCTCTTCTTCGATCGTTCTTCTTCGCTGGAAGAATAAGAACCATCTATTTCGCTTTCCTCGTCACTGTCCGAGGAGCCACTCAAACTCCTTACTCTCCTAGATTTCGACGACTTGCTCTTCCTACTGCTCCTTTTTGCACTTCTTTTCCTTCTTCTCACCGGGGAATCCTCACTGTCCAACTCAGATTCCTTGCTCGAAGAGTCCCTCTCTGGACTCTTTGAAAAACGACGGCCAGAATTATGACCTTTCTTTCCCTCAAACGGCTCACCCAAATCCCCATTCTCCTCCTCCACAGACTCCCAGACCTGATGCTCACCGCGAGGTGGGCTTGGGGTCACCCTCCATATACAATTCTTCAGCTTCTTACGCATTTTCTGCCGCTTGATCCCCCGGTACTCCATCAGACTCAACCCTTTCAGTTCCTCGTCATCATCCGAATCTGAAAACCCTCCTCCACGGCCGCCGCCTCCTCGAACATCTCTATCGAGGAACGGAGCCCTCCGATCAACGTAATCACCACGGCCACCGGACCTAGCGCCCGCAATATCGCCACGATCGTCGGAGCGATGGTCAAGATTACGCGAGTGATCACGGTACCCGTTGCGGAGATAATCGTCGTAATCCGGAGACGAAGAGTGCCTATAACGAGAGGATCTGTAAGGAGATCTACCTCTATCCGGTGAGCGATGCCCGTTGCGACGGTCGGAACGGCCTCTTCCCGACGACCGGTAACCGTCCCCGCGGCCATCGAAATCTCCATCTGGTCGTAGCCCCATTGTCTACGACGAGGGTTTGGGAAAGGATATCCGACATTGGCGGCCTGGGGCGGACTTTATAACCGGAAAGTCGGTGTTTTTTATGCTTTTCAGCACCCCGAAATTTTTCAGTAGCACCCACTTTTTATAAAATGGGTTGGAAAAAAGTCATTTTTCTAACATTCTCAGAGACACCCCAACGTATATTTTGATAATAGATGTCAACAAAAATCTCACTAATTGAGAGTGGCATCCCACCAACAAAAATAACAACTGTAGGGTCTAATGTTACCGTGAAGATGTGAAATTCTATTAAGAAAATCATGAATGAGAATAGTGTGGACTCTGGTGTTAATTAGCAACCGTATAAAAAACTGTGTCCACATGGTGTTACTGAGAGAAACTGGGGTGTTAAGAATATCATTATTTTTTTTGTATTTTATATGGCCGGATAAACCGCTCCAATCCGGGCATTGGTTTAGAGGTTCAACCGGCCAGGTCATGGAAATTCCGATTTTTAAATGTGTTTTTTCAAATGCAGACAAGCTTCATGAGATGGAGAGATTATTGGAATTTTCATCTTGTTCTTTGGAATTGAAACTTGAAAGTAGGAACTTTGTTTTGATGTATGAAACTTATATACTGCATCTTTGGGTAAGAAAGATGCTAACTTAAGGTGAGAGGGCTGATCAATTTCTTCTGTCATGAGATGCTTTAAAGGATCTCAAACAATGGAAGAAGTCCCAATGCTTTGAAGTATCTCTTTGTCACTTGGGTAGATTTGTTACAAGTAGTTTAATTTATTTTTTTCACTGTCATGAGATGATTTCAAGTATCTCAAATATGCGAAGCAATCCATTTAGTTTATTTTTCTACTGTCATGAGATGATTTCAAGTATCTCTTTTTTTTGCTATAATTTCAAGGATCTAAAATATGCGAAGCAATCCATTTAGTTTATCTTTTTACTGTCATGAGATGATTTCAAGTATCTCAAATATGCGAAGCAATCTCAATGCTTTGAATTTTCTGTCACTTGGGTAAATTTGTTACAAGTAGTTTCGTTTAGTTTTTAGATTATACAGAGGCATAGCATTAGATTTTTCTTCTCTGCGTTGTGTTAGCTCCTGTCTAGATTAGAAAACCATTAGCAAAGTGAGCAGAGGGAGTGCCTTGCTGGGCGTTAGCTCATTGGTGGATTTCCACTGTGCATACTTGTGTGCACTTGCACGTTTAAAGGTTTTCGTGATCAATGATACTTCCCTCCGTCCGAAAATATTATTACCATAACTTCAAGTCACATTTTTATGCAAGTGAGGCCCACATCTCCTTTCACCATTCCCCTTCACCCCATCTCTGTAACACCCAAAAAATTGGTATGTTTATTGAAACCATATTAAGACCTTTTTTATGTTTGATTTTGCTATGTTTTGCCTCATGATGCTAAAGATGGTGAAAAGAGCTTTCCAATGCCACCGACTATACGCAATTTGTAGTTCGGAGCAAAAAGTTATAAAATTTTGAAATTTGGTTTCCTATGGTGACGATCAATCGCAACGCAACGATCAATCGTTCTCTCGGTCTGGTATTACACATTGGCAACGATCGATCATCGTGTCGCCGATCGGTCGTCCCGTTTAGAGACTTGCGGTTTTTACAATTTTTACGAGTTTTTGGTTAGGATTTTTATGGGAAAGATACATATCCTAACTAGGCTTGGATTGCACGTTCCTAAGAAGTTCTTGAAGCATTCTTATTGGAGGAAAGAGTCCATGTTATGGAAGAATTTGTTTTAAGGGGAGATTCTCCCTAACTCTATTTAAACCCTTGAGAAGTTGGCTTATGCTATTGAAACCCTAGCCTTAGAACATCCAGAGTTTTGTTTTCCACCTTCCCACGTTCACCTTTCACCTAAAAAGCTTCTTCTTGGTGAGAGTTTTGCAAGAGTTTGGAGCGGGAGCTTTAATGCGAAGCAGAGGAGATGAACAACACAAAAAAATAGAATTTTTGGTGAATTAAGAGTATGATAGTTTTTTCCTTCTCTTTTCCTTCATTCTTATGATATTTGGAGTGTTCTTAATCAGTATCATGATAGATTACTTTGATTCATGTGAGATTGTTGAATTATGACTATATTTTCTATTCATATTGTAATATGATCGTATATACTTTCATGCTAAGTGTTTAGATATGACTCTTACCCAAAGTTGGTTACTTTATTCATTATACAAAGTCCAGAAGTTCTAATCTTGTTGTCTTGACCTTGATCACATTGATTCTTGTGTCATAATGATTGTCTTGTATTAATTGTTCTATTTACAAAGTATTAATACTTAAAACTGTGATAGATGTTAAGAAACATGATAAAAGGGTATACTTTGGTAATTTTAGACAATCCTAGGGTCTGTAATTGATCTAGGAGGGGAGTAATGATGTCTATTAATAGTATATTATCATTCATAAGGTGTTAGTATGTGAGATAATCAAGTTTAATTAAGAATCTTAATCTCGACCAAAACTATTTCTGTGCCAATAGTTGATATAAAATAATTCATAAATAATTTAAAATAAATTAAAAAAATATAAAATTAGTGGGGTTAGAAACTAGATTCATATTATCAATAAAAATTTTAGAGAATGAGTCTTACTGTACAAAGTTCGGGAGCCATCGGAAGGGGACTGATGTGTAGAAGGCAGTGTGTTGAATCTGAGAGAAAATACTAGTACCTAAATAAAGCTATGTAATATGATGTAAAAATAATTAATGTGTCAACACTATTCTTTGAACAATGTACTTATGGAATATCACAGCAAGGTTGGGTTGGAGGTAAGCCAATTAGGTGGAATGATCCTCTGGTCAAGGGAATCGTAACGGTTTATTTCTTTAGATAGAGCGTCCCGTGTCGTTTGAAGTTCCACTTGGAGTTCAAATCATCTAGGATTTATTTGCATCCTTATCTCTGATATACATGTTATAGATCCTAATATTTATAGGGAATTCCTATCTAAGGCTGAGCATGAAAATATGTATTGATTGTATTTATACTCTTATGGTGAGTCGTCATTATCCAATGCGTTGAAATTCCTTGTTATTCCAAAGAGGAAGTTGTATGTCTTTGAGAAGCTTGTTGTTCTATCCTACTATAGAAAGTGAGTTATATGTTGTTTAAAGATCTTGATATTCTATTCATACTCCGTGAGTGAATCATTGTGGTAAGAGTTACCCTATTCTCAAAAAGTTGAGATCTCTACGGTGATTGAATCATTTCTCCACTAATTGTTCGGTGAAATCATAGTATGCTCACGAGCCATTGCTAGGTCCAGTGTGACCTCCAATATTTATGGAACTCGGGTTCCTCGTTGCTCGAAGGGAGGCAAATACGTACGTTTAGACTGTATGATATTACGGAAAGTTTGTATTCTCTGCTCATTGTGCTCGTAAGCACAGATGGGGCCAGCATCCCTAGACGCTTGGCCGGGTTCCGAAGGGAGAATCTCTAAGATGTTCTGGTAAGTATCTACGTAGTTAGTAATCAGCGAGCAGAAATTGAATCTCTTTGCACTTTAGATGCTTGGAGGTATTATGATTGATTTTTTCTTCTCCTTACACTGGTGACTTGTTTAGAGTCGTATTTGTTATTATCCCTTCTCTATACTTGAGAGCCAGGAACCTTCTTGTGTTGACTGACCTTTCTTTTCAGGTATATAGACCTTGGGTTTAGTCCAGATTGTTGTCAAATATCAATATTACTTTGTCATCTTTATTTCTCTTCATACTGCTTGATTCATTTTCAGTAGGTTTTTACATCCTAAGTGTTTCTATGAAATACTCATGCATCCTCTGATGCAGGTGCGAAAGAAAGTTGAGATCAGGAAGTTGTAATAGAGGAAAAGCGGTTGGAGAAGCCGTGAAGAGATTTGTTTATTGATTTGCTATATTTTGATGCTTATGACTTTGTTGGCTGTTGTGTGCCTTAAACTTATTGGTTTATTTTATTTGACCTTCTTATTGGATTAATGCTGTAATAAAGTTAAGTAGATTCATTTTATATTATTTAATGATGTTTATTATTTTATTACACTGATAATGGGCATAACTGGTTACACATCCTTTTGAAATGATTGTAATTGGTGGTAAAATCGACTGTTCGGTCGCGTGCCCGGATCTCTGCCTCGAATTGTACTTCTCTTGTCAGCTTCTGCACTCCAATCGAGGTGTGGGATTTCGGGGCGTGACATCTCTCGATCTAGATGTAGGGAGGATTATGTTTCTTGGTTTTAGCTTTGCCTTCTTAATGTGTATAATTAAGGTAAGAAGCAAATTAGAAGCTTTTTTTAGGGGTAGTGTAGCAGTTTTGCCGGACCTAGAAATTGTGATAAGGGTGATAATATGGGTAAATTGCACTTGACTATTATGTATTATAGCAAAATTGCACTTAACCCCCATGGCTTATGAAAATATACACACCCCTATGATTTATACGATGAGACAATTTTACCCATTCTCTTTACTAATAAATTCACATTATTCATATGTTCGTCATCCCCCTCTTTTCACCTGATAAAGGCGGTGCACGCAAACTGTTAATATATTACTTAACAATGGCAATGTGCTGCTTTTGCGTTCTCCAATATAAAAAAAATTAGCTACTTGTCATGGACTTCATGGCTACTATTGAAGTAAAATTGGTAAGAGCTATCAGGGGTAAATTCATCCAATAATTAAGTTGCATATGCGTTAAGTGTATATTTTCATAATTCATAGGAGTTAAGTGCAATTTCACCATAACTCATAATGGTCAAGTGCAATTTACCCTAATAATATTTGGCGGATGGAGGGAGTAGCAGTTACCAGCTTGGTTCCCTCAGATTCAGAATCCACGACCTGACTTATCGTCACAATGTTATGCTTCAGGAGATTGGAGTTGAGGAGACTGTGAGCTTGTTATTGTTTAATCACTGTATTTCGATTATTTTCTCAAGCCTTGGGGTCATGACATTTGGGGTCTTAAGCCTTGCACGAAGGTCATTAATTATGCATTTTACTGACCTTTCAGCACTCTCTTTTTGATGGATTTTGGAATGGCAATTTGGCAGAAAGGATAAATGCTTTACCTATAAATAATGAACCTCATGATTAAACCTTATCGGAGGCTTACATCAAATGGTATGTATTTGGTGGCTTCAGCTTACAGGGCACTTCATGGATCTTTCAATGATGCAAATCTGATCACAGATAAGGTATGGCTCAGGTTATGGATACTTAGCATAAAGTAATTATGTTGGCCTGGAAGATATTGCAGGATGGGTTATCAACTTTGGACCTCTTAAGCAAGCATTTGAAAATAATAGAGAAGAATGTCCTCTGTCATGCTCAACTTGAGTAAGCAAATCACCTGTTCCATGAATGTTCTTTTTGCTAGAGCAGTATGGTTCCAAGAAATTGGTGGTTTATGAGGAGTATGGGAGCTTTTACCATATTACCTGGCACCAACTTTCATTTTTCCATATTACCTGGTTTTTCCTATGAAATCTCATATGACCTGGAATCGGCACCTAGAGTACCAAAAATGCGCTTCTTTTACATTCTTCGTACCTTTTGTATCCCAAATGCTTCATTCTTCCCAAAATTAGCAATTTATGGGAGCATCAAGTTGGGAAAGAAGATATTTCGGCGAAGGTTTGTCCATCATCGCGGTTCAAATCACCGTCGGCGTCGTCCAACCCAGAAAAAATAAAATTTCATGCTGAAAAACTATAAAAAATGCGGGAAAGATGAGAAAATTTTATGATGAAGGGATTTTGATGTAAGAGCAGCGGGGAAGCTCTCCCAACTACAAAAATTAAGATCTACATGTAAAGAAACACATATAAAGGCCACTCATTGGTGCTCGACCACTCGTGAATATCAAATAAGAGAATAAAATGGGCAAAAACGTGAAATACTCGTCGGCGGGCGACAAATTCAATTTATATATCTTTCTGTGATCCTAATGAAATAGAAGATGAGGAAAAATAAGGAAGAAAGAAAAAAAGGGCAAAACGGATAAAAAACGAGCGAGTTATGATATTTTGAAGAATGCAGTAAATCGTGTTGTCAAAGACACGACTTGAATTTGAGTCATGTCTTCGATAACACAATTTTATATATCTTTCTGTAACCCTAATGAAATTGAAGAGGAGGAAAAATAAGGAAGAATGCAAAAAAAATGAGGGAGAACAAAAAAAAGCTTCCACTTTCCTCTTTCTTCTTATTTTTTCTCACTTTGTTGTCCTAATATATTTTTCTGATGTCGAAGAGGAGGGAAAATGAGGAAGAACAAAAAAAATGGGTACAAACAGATGAAAAATGAGCGAGTTATGATATTTTTAAAATTGCAGTATTTTCGTGTTTTCGAAGACACGACTTGGTGTCTTCGAAAACACGAAAATACTGCAATTTTCAAAATATCATAACTTGCTCATTTTTTATCTGGAGAATAGCTTCCACTTTCTTCTTTCTTCTTATTTTTTCTTAATATATCTTAATGAGGCGGAATAGGAGGAAAAATAAGGAAGAATGCACAAAAAAAATGACAAAAACGAATAACAAATAAGCGAGTTATGATATTTTAAAAATTCTAATAAAATCGTGTCGTCAAATATACGAATCAATTCAAATTGTGTCTTTGAAGACACGACTTAAATTCAACTCGTGTCTTCGACGACAGAATTTTTTTGGAATTTTTAAAATGTCATAACTCGCTCATTTTTATCCATTTTGCCCATTTTTTTGCGTTATTCCTTATTTTTCCTCCTCTTCCATTTCATTAGGATCACAAAAAGATATATAATTTGAACTTGTCGCTCGCCGATGATTATTTCACGTTTTTGCCCATTTTTATCCTCTAATTTTATGTTTAGGAGCGGTCGAACACCAATAGGTGACTTTTATATGTGTTTCTTTACATGTAGATCTTAATTTTTGTAGTTGGGCGGGCTTCCCCGCTACTATTACATCAAAATCCCTTCATCCCGCTCAAATTCCTGCTTTTTGGCGCGAAGATTATCTTTCCAGATTTAGACGGCGCTGGCGCTGGCAATGATATGGGTGGAGATGCTAGACGGAATGCCTTCTTCTCCGACTGAATGCGAGCTTCTCTAGGTACCCGCTCCTCAGATTCCTGGCAATATGGAAAAACGCAGAGTGTGAGTGCTTATACCTAAACCTAAGGGTATTTTGGGTACATTCTGGGTCATATGGAAGAAAGAAAGAGATTCCGGGTAATATGAGAAACCCAAAGTTGGCGCCAGGTCATATGTAAAGAGCTCGGAGTATGGTGTAGACGTTAAACAATGGATTTTAATTGCTTTAATGTGTAACAAAAGAAATAAGCCTTTACATGACTTTATTGCTAGTGTTGTTCTTAACCTGGATTATATGGTGCACTAGAAATAATGTTATCTTTAGAAATGTTAAGCCGTATATTAAGAGCTGTACTAACTAGTTCTGGTCTGTGCAGGGTGATTCCAAGAGGCTTGATGATCAAACCCAAGAGAAGGTTGACAAATTGTAATATATACTTGGTAAGTCCAAGGTCGAACCATAGGGAATGATGTATAATTAATCTATTCCAAACTAATTTAAAACTACTTAACTCAGCAAATTAAAATTCTTATCAGGAAATTTTGTAGAGAGATTGTAATTAATTAACTACTAAAATGACGATTAAAGATTCAATTAAAACTAATTAAAGATAGCGAAGATAATCGATGAGAGATATCAAAGCTTCAAGGATCAATTATTTAATTAATAATTCTATGTGTATTTAATTTCTCAATTAAATTCAAATGATGATTTAACCTAATTGGAAGATATTGCATTCAAACTCATCATAATAATTCTCATAAATATTTGATCGAACATTCATCATTAACGAGAATAGTCTACTAATCACAGAGAATTATAAGCATTCGTCGTACCTTTACATTAACGACAAATCAAATAATTATATAGATTATGACTTTATCAAAATATTGCATTCAACCAAATAAGCAATAAGTAGCTCTTTCATAGACATAAAAATATTAATCAAATAATGTCACCTCTAGCTTTGATAAAATATTTAGCTATTCATATTCATGAGAAAAGAAAAATCAAATTTTGGAAGAAATTGCATATGAGAAATCACTGTAGCAGGAACATTGTAGCAGGATTAGTGGATTACTGTAGCAACAGAAACACTATTCACAACTAGCACCGTTCATCTTCCCCAATGAGCCGCGGTACTGTAGCAATGCACGGTACTGTAGCAAACCAAAATCAGCACAAAATCTTCACTTTTCTTCGCAATTCTCTTCCTCTTCTCTCCTCCAATCAATTCTCTACTCTATCACGTCCAAAAGCCCCTTGATTTCCAGCCAAAAACGACCCAAAGCAGCCACCTTTCTTGGCAAAATGAAGCTCTATTTTTTTTTTGTTTTATTTTTTCGGCAAAGCGACCTCCCCCAAAAGTTCGTCCTCTGTTCTTATATAGTTGACTCATAACAGAATGCTCCTTTCCAAGTTGAGCACAACTCTTCAGTTGATCGTTTCAAATCCCAGTCAAGTCCTTATCCTTCTAAGTCGAGGTCTCCAATTTAAAAACAAAGTTCCAAATCGACCCAAGATCCTAGTTTATCCAAATCCCTAGAGCTTTCCTTCTTCAGTTCTTTTCTCAAACCAAACACAAGCCAGATCCCAAATTCGAGTTGATCTTCTCTAACTACCCAGATTGAGTAGGACTCTTTTCTGATCTACTGTTCACAGTCGATCCTTTCAACTGTTGCTCGAACGGAGCTTGACCAGCATTGGCTCGGGTGTTCTTTCTATTTTTTTATTATTTCAAACCGAACCAGACACGATTGAACCGAGTGAATTCAATTCGGGATAAAACCCGTCATAGGAATCTCATCCACTGGGTCTCATCTGGACGCCCTGTACTTCAAATTTGTGCCCTTCTTCCATTAAATGGATCATCAACGGTCTGGACCTTTTTCTGCATTCGATCTCCAATCTTGGTTACTCTAACAATTCAAAACCCGCCAAATACACTCTTCTGCTACCGAACTGCAATTCGCATTTTTAAACCTGCAATAACAAAACCAAACCAAAATTAGACGCATAATAAAAATATGATTCCTTAAATTCATTAATGCATCTAAAATAGTTAATTAGAGTAAATTAATTATTAATCCCTATTTACTATCCTAATCACAAATAACCTGTTTTATTTATATTTTATCATTAAAACTACACTAGCATATAGGTAAATAGGGCATATAAATGTGTATATTTTATGTGTATCACTTGGATCTTTGATTAGGTCGACAGATTCAGTGGATGACAGATAGGTCGATGGAGTTCCACTCAGTCGGAGTGATCAAGCTTAATTTCGATGGTGCATGTAAAGGATGTCCTGGTTGTGCTGCCTATGGGATGGTCCTAAGGGATGAATTTTGGGCTGCCACTGCTGGTGCTAGTGGCTTTGTGAGCGTCCTGTTTGGAGGGTGTCCTTGCAGGATGGGTATGATTACCTAGTTATTGAAGGGGACTAGTTTTCTCGCACACAACATAACCCTGTTTAAAGCTAAAACTTGTATATTACCTGCTTCAACTTACTGCAATTGGTAGAGAGGTATAGGGATATAACACAAGACCTCTATATAACCTTCATAGATTTTGAAAAAAACCTATGACAGAGTACTGAGAGACCTCATTTGAAGTGTTTTAAAGAAGAAGGATGTCAAGAAAAGTTACATAGATATTATTAAGGATATGTATGAGGGGGTTGTGACTTGTGGGGGGAGAGGGGAATCAAGGAGTTTTCGGTTACAGTAGGTCTTCATCAAAGGTTAAGCTTAAGTCCTTATCTTCTCGTTTTAGTTATGGATGAGCTTACCATATATTTGTAAGGTAATGTACCTTAGTATATACTTTTTGCAGATGATATAGTTTTAATTGATGAAAGTAAAGTAAGTTTGAATGTGATACTGAAATTATGGAGGGAGGCTCTAGAATCAAAATATTTTAAAATAGGGGAAATTATATAATAAATCAAAAAAAATTCCATTTCGATGCACTGTTCAAAATATTTCCCAAACATGCTATCTGACAAGCCATGCAGGCACGAGCGTGGCCGCTGGTGCTTGCGTGGATTTTTTTTTTAAAACCGACCCGGAAGGCGTCGGTTAAAGAGAAAGATGTTAAGAAACCGACGCCTTTCACACCCTTATACGTTTTTGTCCCATTTTAAAGGGCATTCACTTCAACGATACATCTCTCTTATTTTTTATCCGTTTCTTTCATTCTTCCTTATTTTTAGTGCTCTTTCTAGTCATGATAATATCACAAAGATATTGAGCCATCGCATGCTATTTATCGTGGTTTTTATGGTATTTTTTTTTATAAATAGCATGCAATGGCTCAACATCTTTGTGATATCATCATGACTAGAAAGAGCACTAAAAATAAGGAAAAATGAAAAAAATAAGCGAAAACGGATAAAAATGAGAGAAATATGTATCGTTGAAGTTTCTCCGACTAAAATAGCTAGTTTTATAGGCGTCGGTTCAAACCGACGCCTATTCTCTTTAAAAATTTGTCCTATTTTAAAGGGGCGATACATTCAACGATCCATATCATCATTTTTTATTTGTTTTGCCCTTTTTTCATTCTTCTTTATTTTTAATGCTCTTTCTAGTCATGATGATATCACAAAGATATTGACCCATCGCATGGTATTTATAAAAAAGAATACCACAAAATTCACGATAAATAGCATGCGATGGCTCATCTTTGTGATATCATGATGACTAGAAAAGGCAATAAAATAAGGAAGAATGAAAAAAATGAGCGAAAATGGATAAAAAATGTGTGAGATTATTATCGTTGAAGTGAATGCCCTTTAAAATGGGACAAAGACGTATAAGGGTGTGAAAGACGTCGGTTCAACCGATGGCTCTTAAATGAACCGACGCCTTTCTCTTTAACTCAAAAGGCGTCGGTTCAGCCGTTTGGGTCAATTTTTTTTAAAAAAAGCCACACAGGCACTAGTGGCCATGTTGGCGCCTGCGTGGCTTGTCAGATAGCCTGTTTAGGAAATATTTTGAATAGTACGTCAAAATGGAATTATTTATTTATTTATTATATTACCCGACTCCAAATATCATGAAAAAAACGTATGTGGTGGTCGGTTGGCTTTTGGTAAGGCCACAGGTCTGATTGGTTCTGCCTTACCATTAAATTGTGGGCCCTACCGCTCACCATGCCGAATCCCACCACCATTCCAGCCACGTGTCAAGGAATCCCGCCAAAGCATTCAAATGAGATCTTCTACACATACTCCAGTACCACACTAGCTGGATCCACTCAGTCACTGACAACGTGGCAGCATCCAACGCACCGGACCTAACACCTCACCTTCCTTCCGCCGTTGATCCATCAGCCCACAATTACCCTGCACCTGATGGACCTGCTCTTTTGTAATTTCGATAAAAGCTGGAGGGTGTTTTCGCCCATTCAACTCCGGCATTCTCCACAACTACCTCTTTTCCACCTGGCTCCATTTTATTTGCTCGCACTCTATTATCCAACTTCCACGCTCGCTGGCCCAAATGGCCACGTAAGCATGATCCAGGATCTAGCACCGACGGTGAGTGCGGCAAGCGATCGCGGGCGCAGCAATATTTCAAATTTAGTCGAGCGAGTTCCAGGAAGAGCACAGTTGTCAAATCGCGCAATTACGAAAACAGCCCTCTCCGTTGGAGGACCACGACGGGAAAACGTAACCATAATGGGACCGTTGGATCGGGTAACGGTAACAACCAACAGTGACGGCATCTCCGAAAGCCACGGCGCCACTCGGAGGGCATTTTCGTCAATCTGGTCTTCCTCCAAGAGGTCCAGCCATGGCAGCTTCTCACTCTAGGAGAAGAGGTGCTGCTGCTGCCAATCTTGAATCTCCAGTTCCATGATCACCGGCGAGTTTGGTCTGAGGAGGGAGAGCCATGGGCGGAGAATCGAGCGATTCGGTCTCCGTCGACATTGAGAGGATTCCGTTCGGCGGGAAGGTCAGTGGAGCAAGAACCAGCTCCTCTTCTTCATTTCCGTTCTTGATTGTTTCTTCTACTCCTTTTTTTGCATTTTTAGATGATTTTTCTTTATAAGGTGTGAAATGAGCAGGACTGTGTATTGGAGACGAGCAAAGGGCCGATTTCGGTGTTCGTTTGCGGAGATTGCGAGAAGCCGGCACTGATTACCTACCCTGATCTCGCTCCAATTGTACTTTTGCTGCTTTAGGTTTTTTATTCTGCGATTACTTTTTAGTTCTCCATTGTATATTCAATTGAATCTTGTTTGATTCTTGATGTGCAGATATGTCGTCTTTCCAATGCCTCTTCTTCTGTCCGGACGCCACTTGTTGCTCAGCAATTTTTTGCATCTACCACATTGATGCCCCGGGCCATGACTTCTGTATCGGTACATCGCTTCTTGGTGCTATCTATTTCAGTTTCACTTGTAAAGATTTTAGGGTGTAATTGTTGATGCATTAGCTTAAGTGTTGCTACAGTTGGGTGCCGCTTCCATTTCGACCAGTGTTCCGGTTCTTAGTGTAGATGAACTTGCTGACCAGATTTTCGTAATCGTCGATTTCTTTGGGTGCGTTTCCTCATTTTTGGGACCATAACTATATTGGGTTTTGGCTAAAATCAATGAATTTTTAGATGGTAATTTCGTTGCTTACACATGATTTGGTGTTTACAAGATCAAAGATGATATCTGCCTGGGTGTCTCTGCAGGAGCTTGTGTTCTCACCCTTTTTGCTATAGGTTCTGTTTATTTGTGCATATACTCCCTCCATGCCGTAGGTTCTGTATATTTGTGGAAAGTAGACTATGGTTACCAAATAGGATACTTAAAAATGGGACTGAGGGAATATGATTTTCAACCAATTATATCTTTCTACAGGTTCATGAATCTGATATCCCTCTCTTCTAACTATGCTGATGAAATATAGGGAACGTGTTCTTGGATTAATCCTGGTATCTCCTCTCTGCAAAGCACCTTCTTGGACGGAGTGGTTTTAAAATAAGATAGATATGTCAAGAGCAACATTCACATCTTGGCTAAAAAAGTCTAATGGCGATTCACTAAATTTTGTGAAATTTTATTTTAGGTCTTGCTAAACCTGCTCTATTACTATGGCATGTGTGGCATAGTAAAGGAACGTTTGCTTCAGCGTTACTTTAGTAAGGTATATTAAAGGCCAGTGGTCAGTTGGATTGTTTCAACTACTATGGATTGTGTGATTACATAAAACTTCTATTAAAATTTCTTTCAAATTATTCATTAGTTTGCTTCTGTGCCTAGGAGTCCGATGTGTCCTTCAAGGTTCTGAGTCAGACATTGTGCTTGCATGCCGAAGGGTATGTGTTAATCAATGGTTTTTGTAAATAAATCTAATAATTAATATTCTCCTCCAAGTTGGAGGCAATATATAGATACAATTATATCCTATAAAAAACAATTATATTCTAAGGGAAATTAAATATTCTTATATTTAAACACAAGATCTAGTCAACTAACTAGATTCTTAAGATTAATTACAAAATTAATCCAATAATTTAATTTACACCCCACATACAACTCATGTAGACACTCCCCTTCAAGTTGGAGCATAAATATTTATCATGCCCAACTTGTCGTTTATACCATGGAACACCTTTCTTGAAACTGCTTTCGTGAACACATCAACTAATTGGCATTCAGAATGGAAATTGTATAATCTTTTGATCGAGGTTCTCCTTGATAAAATGACAATCAACTTCAACATGTTTGGTACAGTCATGCTATACATAATTTTGTGCAATCTTAATGGCTGCCTTATTATCACAATGAAGATTCATAGTTTTTGTATATTCAATCCTCAAATCTTTTGGTACACTCCTAATCCACCACAATTCGAATATACCATGAGCCATACCAAAATTCGGCTTTTGCACTTGATCTTTCCACAACCTTCTGCTTCTTGCTTCTCCAAGTGACAAGATTACCTTCCATGAAAGTAAGATAACCAGACTTGGACCTTCTGTTGGTTTGATCACCTGCCCTGTCAAAATCCATGTATTCTTCATTGTTAAAGACACTATTTTTTTAGAACAACAAAACAAACCTTTGCCTGGAGCACTCTTCAAGTATCTTAAGATTTGATATGCTGCATTCATATGCTCTTTACTTTGTGCATGCATGAACTGGCTTACAATGCTGCATTCAACCACTACATAAGTTATATTCGACCTCATGTGAGACAAATAGATTAATCTCCCAACCAACCACTGATAATGACCTTGTCTGTTGGAGCTTAATCTAGAAAAACTATGAGCTTATGATTCATTTCTATTGGTTTGCAAGCAAGCATTCCAGTTTCGGTTAAAAGTTCTAGCGCATATTTCCTTTGTGAAAGGAAAATCCCATGTTTTGATCTTGATACCTCAATCCCCAAGAAAATTTAAGTTGCCCGAGATCCTTCATTTTGGATTTAGTAGCCAAATACTCCTGTAACGCTTTCATTTCGCATGGGTCATCTCATGTCAAGACCATATCATCGACATACACGATTAAAGTTGTTACCTTCCCTTCTTTGTGTTTTATAAACAAAGTATGATCTGAATTGCTTTGCTTATAACCGAATGCCTTTCATTGTAGAAGAGAACCTCCCAAACCAAGCTCTAGGTAACTGTTTCAGCCCGTACAATGACATCTTCAGTTTACAAACTTCATTTATATATGAAGAACTACGTTTAACTCTGTGTGCAGCTCCATGTAGACCTCTTCCTCTAAATCTTTATTGAGGAAAACATTTTTAACATCAAATTGTTGCAGAGGCCAATCCTGATTTACTGCTATAGATATGAGAATGCGAATTGTATTGATCTTGGCTACCGGTGCAAAATCTCTTGATAATTCACCCTATACTTTTGCGTATATCCCTTTGCAACTAACTTTGCTTTATATCCATCAATATTACCATATGCTTTGAGTTTCACCGTGAACACCCATATACATCCAATTGTCTTATTTCCTTCAGGTAATGGAACAAGTTCCCAAGTGGCATTATTTTGTAAAGCCTCAATCTCTTCGTTCATCACCTTTGTCCATTTTGGATCTGTCAATGCATCCTACACACTACTAGGAATAGATACAGTGGATAGTTGATCTTGCATTTGATTTAGACAATCTTTGGGAGAACACATGGTTACTAATTGGGTATTTGGTCTTGGCTTTAGGATCAGGTTCATATTGATTCTTTGGGACTCCCTTATTCGATCTTTATGGATATTTTTAGGAGCTATATTTTTTGCAGGAATATGTGTTTCATTAGACTCATAAAATATAGGATTCAAGATTACCCGAGGAAGAACATTCCGGGTCGATTCTTCAGTTAATGGTGTAGACATGGGCAACTATGAGGACATCGGTGATTTTGACATGTCGGGAGCACCTGATTTATTTTCGGGGAGAACTAACAACTCACTCTCAATTTCAGGAATACTATCACAACTTTGCTGAACACTTTTCCCAAAACATTCATTCATTTCTTCTAACTCTATAAACTCATCTCCTTCGCCACCTTCTTGTAACACATTCTCTTCACTAGAGCTCTCCCCCTGAAGAGAAGGTCCAGGGACTCCCCCTGAGTAATAAGGCTCTAATTCACATGTGATTTTCGGGTTTGAGAATTAACACCTATATCATTTCTTAAACTTAGAATATAACAAAGACACACTGTTTTGCACACGGATCAAGTTTATTTTACAGACTTTTGGGGATGCGAATATATACAGTACAACCAAAGACTCGTAGTTCAAGATTTGGGAGGTGAGGAATTGAAAGTAAGGACTGCATCTTTTGATTGGGGGGTTTGGAAGTCTATCATTCGAGAATCCAAATCATTTAAAATTGAAAAAAGATGTGATTATAATTTTCTAAGATAACCAAAAGAAAGATGTCCTAGTCTCTGGTATCATAACCGTATAGTTGCTCGAGCTTTGCCTTCGCTATTAGTTTGATTTGCTTGGCTGAATTTCGGTCCCCCATTTTTTGTCAACTCTAAGTAGTAGAGTTTGTCCCGTCTAACACCATAACAAAAAATCTTCTAAGCTAGAGTGTCCTAAAAAACACAAAATGAGGGCCAAAAAGTACAGTTCAAGGAAGAGTGGAGGTAATTTGTCTAACAGACAAGATTAT
Organism: Houttuynia cordata; assembly: GCA_039654745.1. Lineage (NCBI taxonomy): Eukaryota > Viridiplantae > Streptophyta > Magnoliopsida > Piperales > Saururaceae > Houttuynia > Houttuynia cordata. The sequence goes on along the minus strand of CM077502.1, from coordinate 57,078,751 downwards.
ATTCAAGGGATGGAACAACAAAGGATAATATCTAATGTGAGAGTCTTAAATAAGATGACAGATCCGTCTCCAGTAATAGGAGAGGTACTACCATTAACTGTGGAGATAACAGATTGAGGAGAAGGGAGAACGGATTGTAACTGACCGGAGTCCCTATTCATATGATCTGATGCACTTGTATCAATAATCCAAGTACTATTCCTAGAAGTTGCAGAGAATACAGATGTCTTACAAACAATACTTGGGTGGGCAATGCTTGCTATAGGCTGCGATTGGTCTTCCTCCGCAGATGTCACCATAGCTTTCCCTGCAATCTTCTTTTGAAGTTTCTTTGTGAAGTCCCACCACTCAAGATAACCAATGATTTCATAACATCGATATTTTTCACCATAATGAGTACATACCATGCCGCGAGACTTTCCAGTTGATTAATTGTTTCAATTTTTTGATGAGCCAAATGACAGTCCTTGTCGAATTTGGTTGGCCAGCATAACCGAGTCTTAGAGATTGGACAAGAGCCTCCCAAGCCTCCCATTGCCTATCTCTATTTATATTCTCTCATGACATATGCATATGTAACCTAATCGAGTTTTGGGTCTTTTCATAAGATTTCTCCATGGACCTGATCATATTTGAAGTCTGAGTCCACTAAAAAAATATGAATTCAAAGTCTAGCAATCACGGAATGCAACTGGACCACCCTTTCAACTGTTCCTTTCTGAGAGATAGTCCTGTGATCGATTTCCTAGAAAATAGCAACAAGTTCATCATAGTATGTTGATAATGGTCGACCATTTTGCGTGGAAGAAAAGGATCTCTAGTTCAATTCAAAGATACAGGTTTCGTCTGATCTATTATAGAAGGTTTTTATACAACCTCCCATGTCTCCTTGTCTGTGGGAAGATGAATAAATCGCTGCATTAGCGGCAAACTCATTGAGTCAGTAATCCATGTTCCAAAATTGGGATTCCGGGTGCAGGTTTTTTTGCTTCTCTAGTGAGATGTCCAACTTTGTTGCGAGTGCCAATACGCATCTCCATGAGTTGAGACCATAATGAGTAATTGGTCACATCCAGTATGATATCGGTAGGAAACACAAAATTATCTTGGTGAACAATAATATGCAGTTCTGGTGTTTGGGTTAGTTCGGTTGAGATGCCTGTAGTGATGGCCATTAGACTCACAACATATTTACGGTGGTGATATTCATAATATGAACTTCGATGAAAAAAAAGAAAAGGTATACGATTGTTTATCACAGACTTCCTTAGAATCGAACGCACTCTGATACCATTTTAAACAATGGTTTCTGTAAATAATTCTAATAATTAGAATTTTTCTCCAAGTCGGAGGCAATATATAGATACAATTACATCCTATAAAAATGAAACAATCCTATTCCAAGAGAAACTAAATATTCCTATATTTAAACACAAGATCTAGTCAACAAACCAAATTCTTAGGATTAATTACTAAATCAATCTAATAATTACACCCCACATACAGCTCATTTAGACAGTATGGAATCTCTGAACAACTCTGCTTCTTGGAAGTAATTTCTTTTCTTTTGGCCTTATGTCTTTCTTGTATTAGACTCTTTGCAATTTAGTTTTAGTGCTGATTAAATTTTTTTTATACCTTGGTTTGTTAGTTACTGAATGAAAGACAAAGTTTGAATGTCATGCATTTTCTTCAAGCTATCAATCAGTAAGTATCTGAAACTTTACATGTAAAATAGTTTCTTTTGCCAATTTTGATACTTCAAATTTCTGTTTTCTTTCAGTATGTTCTGTTATCATACTCGACAATTTATTTTATGTTCTTTGTGTAGTATAGTTATGTAATGGAAGTAGCCTTTCTGGCGAGATAAGCTCATAAAGAGGCTTTTTTTGCACTTATTTCAATGGTTTATGTTAATCCTTTATTCAATATGACTTGGTTACTTCAATGGGCACTCTAAGAGAAACTGCAAGCTGTTTTATTATTCTCACGTCCATAAAGACCATAAGATGTTCTTGAGCAAACAGCACTTGTCATCTGCGGATACTGATAACGTTTTTTCTTTATTCAATCACTTGGTTACTTCAATGGGCACTATAAGAGAAACTTCAAACTGTTTTATTATTCTTACATCCATAAAGACCATAAGATGCTCTTGAGGAAACGTCACTTGTCATCTGCGGATATTCATAACGATTTTTCGGCCTATTCTCTTTCTCTTTCTCTCCTCTCTGAGATACACAAACAACATGATATCATCATCAGTGTGCTCTTATGTATCATACGGTTTACCTGGAAGGAAGTGTTTGCCTCTGCCTATAGGTAATATTGTAAGGAGACTTTTGGGTCTTATGACTGGCATGGCAATTGGAACCTAAGATAGTGGACAGCTTCCTATATGGTTGAAGTTCTTCCACTATGTCAATTTTAGAATCATGTGCTAAAGAACTCAGGAAAGCTTTATTGCAATTATCATGTAATTAAGTTGGAACATACACTAGTTTATGTTGATGTTAGCAGTTGAGTCCTGCCTTCAGTTGTATGCAAATTTGTTTTTGCTCATGATTATTCTAACATCTGGATTGCTTATATCCTATATAACATGGCAGATTCCCCACAAGAATGAACTCATGCTTTCATCTCTATAACGTTGAATCGTGATACCTAGTAATATATATAGGTTTGAGCTTATAGAGTGGTAGCTAGAGAATTTTTTACAAGATTGATCCCAGCCCCTTCTTTTCATATTAACCAAAAGGCACGTTTGGCAAGGAGTGGGGAAACCAGTGTTGTTCCATGTTTTTCTTCATTGATAGTTCTTTTAAAAAACAATTAAAAGCTTTTCCACTCTGTAGATCATCTAAGGAAACTAGGAACTGAACTACCGCTACAAAAAAAAAACTATGGAACCGAAGTACCGAACTAATGACTATAATCATGAAGATGAAATAGATCCTTCATGCATAGCAGAAATCCTTATCGGGGTGATTATGCATGTGCTTTTCTTTATTATCTATATTCATTGATATGGAAAAAAGTCATATTTTACAATATCAATTTAGTATCAGAAAGAAACTGCCTAATTGTTGTTGTAAATAAAAGAAAGCTTCATAGACAATGCTTAATAACCTTTCTATACATCTGCAGAAGATGTGATCTGTCTGGGAACCTAAGAAAGTTGAAGTGCCGAACAATTATTTTTGTCAGTGATAAAAGCCCGTTTTATTGTGACTCTCTTTACATGATCTCCAATCTGGACAGGAGAAGCAGTACACTTGTGGAGGTGAAATCACTGTTTATTGCTTGCTGTTTCTTTCAGTTGTTATTTTTGATCCATGTCTGCTGGTTCAGACATTTTTAAAATTTGGTCCAATTACAGATGCAGTTTAGACATTTTGGATAACCAGACTTTTGTCTAGGGTCTATTTCCAGTAGAAACCTCACCTTAGGTCTTTAATGTAACTGTATGTTGTCAGCCCTTGACTTAGTATTCTCCAATTTCAATGATCTTGGATCCCGGATAGATTTATGGCACCCTTGCATATGGGTCCTTGTGATAAATTAGTTCCATACATCTGTCATCAACTGATATTTAATTTCACAAACAATTCCTTGTTATTAGCACTCTCTTACACTATTATGTCAGTCAGAAATGTACTTCCTGGATGACATTTTCGTTTAAGGTCGTCCCATGTCTGCACGTATGGCTAATAAATGTGAACTTGCTGTCCTCACTTCCTTATAACTTTTTGTAAAAGGTTCAAGAGTGTGGCTCTCTTGTGACAGAGGAGCAACCTCATGCAATGCTCATTCCCATCGAGTTTTTCTTGATGGGACTCGGTATTCACCGGCAACATCCGCCTGCATTAGGGGTGGAGTCCTTGAGTGGTAGATATGAGGAATTTTGACCCATTTGGCATGTGACTGTATGCAGCATGAGGTGATAGGGGCCATATAGAGTAGTATTATTTTGTTTAGTTATTCTTTTGAAGAATTTAGTGTAGATATGAGGAATTTTGACCCATTTGGCATGTGAGTATACGGCATGAGGTGATAGGCCATATAGAGTAGTATTCTTTTGTTTAGTTATTCTTTTGAAGAATTTTTTGGAGGGGGAAGCTAGTCCGTGAGGGACAACTGGCAACAGAATTGTAAAATATTGTATAGCAAACATGCCCATTGGCGTTTATTTCGCATATTTGTTTGTATCAGCTTTTATTTTCTGCAGATTATATGACATCACCAAACCATCTTAATTTGATTCATGATGTAACCATTTTTTTTAATGATATGCAACCAGTTCTTTTGGATGAAAGCGTGAACATATAGTAGACGAGCTATCGATGCTGCACACTTTGAATTGACTAAGTAGCCAGTCTTTTCTTACATGGTATCAACCTTTGTTGTATTATGCTAAATTGAGGATTGAACATGCTGGAAACCGCTTGGACCCAGAGAGGCGGAGACCCTCAATAACGCATAACTCAGGACCTTTGTTGGGTAGCAGATGTAGGACTACTTGTAGCATAACTCAGGATAGAAGGCTACAGTAATGGTTTGGTTCAAACAAGTAAAGCTCCTGATTGCATAATGCATATTTACAAACTGAAGGTGGATATGTGCGATAGTCATATACAGGTATATACATATATGAACATTTGTACACGTTGCTCCTTTTTTGAGGAAGGGACCTTTCATATTATGGCAAGATGAACTGTCCTAAGGTGTTCATAGCATTCGTCACTGGCGAGAAAGCACTCCAAGCAGACCCAGCAGATGTGTTTACCACATTTGCACTCAATGTGGTTACAGCCATCCACCTTCTCAATGGTGTAATTACAGACTGGACATGCCTTAACGTGTTCCTTCCCGTTCTGCCACTCATAGAGCGAAGCATCTGGGTCGTCCTTAAACTCCCGATATTTCTCACAGGATATAGAAGGGTGGTACTCCAAATGACATTTCCGGCAAGTCTCCACAAAGCAGGATTCACAGGCAAAGGGACGCTGCTCCTCAGGTGAATCTGGACTGGCTGCTTCATAAACTCCAGGACAGTCGGGGGATGGACAAAACCGGTACTTACCACCGCTGCAAGCTACGTATGCGCCTAAAGATGCCCTGAATAGTTCTTCCAACTTATCCATGGCTAGGAGAGCCCTTAAATCCGCATAGATAATTTCTGCTTTACAACCAGGGAATGCACAACGCAGTGGAAATCCATCACGAGTCCTAGTTGCAGACTCACATTGCTCAACCAAGCACATCCAACAGAAGTCGTGGCCACAAGCTTCTAGCCTGTAACGTTCCTCCACCTCACATAAACATATTGGGCAGTTTGATTCATCATTACAGAAAACATTTGACCTGTCACTTAAAGATTGTGCCATCTCAAAAATCACTTGCTCAACCTTTTGCTTAAGTTCCTTGCTTCCTCTAACAGAGAGAACATGCCGGCGGGTGTTCAGTGTGAACGTGGCGCCAGGTACCTTTTCCTTGAGTCCGTCTAAATTAGGCCCAAATTTTCTAACCACCTCCTTAAGCAAATTGGATGGGAGATCACCACTGCGGAGGCGAATTTCCACCTGCTTGTTTTCATGGAGGTGCAACAAGGTTTGGATCAATTTCTCCTCAGCTGTAATCATATCCTGAAGGGAGCCAAAAATTTTGACATTAAGATTCTTCTTATCATGAAGAATATAGGTGTTAGTATCTTTCCCTAGTGTCTTCATGATACTGACCCCTTCTCGGGAAAAAAGCAGCTGAATCACACTGGGCGTGAGGCTCGGGTGAGTCACTGTTCTCCCTCTCATTAATTGCTCTAGGGGCTTCCTTAAGTCGGCCACAGTTTTTGTTGCAGTTGAACATAATTTAACCCTACATGAGCCATTGTCTAATATTTCCAAATTGTAATCCACACCTGTATTACAAACAGAAAACTGGTAAGCAAAAAGAGCGACAAAGGAGACCAATCAACAGGAAAAGCTTTATTGCTCAAAGAAGTGACCGGTGAACAGTCTATGTAGCATCTCAGAGCACATTGTTCCTGCAACAACTTATAAAAATCTAACACCAGGCTAACCAAAGTCTGTATATAACCAGAAGTGAGAAAACTACCTTCCCAGCAACTAAAACTTTTGAGTAGGGAATCAAGCTCCTTCTTAATTACATGATAGATTGTAGCTGAACAAGAAATAGAACTACGAAACATCCGTTCACAACGTATCTTCTGCCATGGAAGGCACCCAGTAAGTGCTTTCCCATCAATATGTTCCAAGGCCATCGCCGCCTGATGATATAAACTCCCATCAAAACTCAGCACTGCTCTCATCATGTAATCCTTCGGCTCTGGTTGGAATACCTGGACTCTGCAGTATTTGTTAAGGTTACTCTTGCTAGGCATAAAGGAAGCAATCTCTCTCAGAAGAGCATCTGTATATGAGCCAACAGGCAGTTGAGTAACAGCCTCCCCTCTCAATAAGAATACATCCAAGATTGGCCTCTCTGTAGCATAACTAAGAGCATCCAATACTTCTGGCTCTGCAGTATCAGCGCCAAGTCCAGTTATGATGATAGTATCTGCAGATTTATTGCCTACTTTACACCGAACGAACCTTCCACCAATCACTAAAGTTGAGCAAGCAACAGCAATATCAGCCACATCCTCCACTTTACATCTTACTATTGCAAACCCTTTGCTAGGCCTACGGGGCCAAGAAAGTTTAGCCTTCATTGAGAGAAAAGGAAAAGCTTTCTCATCACTCACAAAGGTGGTTTGTAAAGGGATTACCTTAAGATGGGACGTCCCCATCTTTGCACCATGCAGCTCTTCGACAACTTTTTCAGCAGCATCAGGGCAGCGGAAAGTGATCCTCCCCCACTTCTCCAAGTCTTCATCATCTTGTCCAGTGCCTACATACTTGTAATACCCTGCTATTGCAGGAGCACATTTGTCAAACATCATGAGAAGTTCTTTGTCATCTATGGCATCTGCTCTAGGATGAAAAACTTCCACACTTACGTATCTATTCTGCAGCTCAAGATACTTGATTTCAGCTCCAGCACCAAATAATGCTATGGAAGGACGAAAACCAAACCCAGCAGGGAATAAGCACTTCTCAACACACTCATCTCTTAGCCACTTTGTTTCATACTCCAATACTTCATGTACAAGGAAAGAAACCTCCTCTCTGTTTTTTGAAGAGGCAAAAAATTCAATTTTTTCCCCTTCAAAATCGACATTGATACCAATGCGGTCATCATGGCAAATCATCTGAATGCGTGAGATAAGATGGTGCAAACTGTTGTTTAGTTTCCCACAAAACCTCCTTAAGAGATTACTTCTCACACCAGTAATGACATGTTTATGCAACTTTTGGGCCTCCAACACAGAGACATCAAAAGGAGGACAAGGGATGAGCTCAACCAGGTGTTCATAGTCAACTACTGTTACACAGACCAAGTATTGACTTGCCATTGATAAAATCTCACCAAAAACTATCCAATTAGGTTTCTGATCGTATATTAACAGTGAACAGGAAGGGTGAAGTTTTACACGATGTCCAGTGAGTGCTATTGTATAACCAAGGCGATCACACCCAGAATACATGGCAACATTATCAGCCAAGGAAGAAAGAATAGCCTTCTTCAACAAGGCGTCATACATACTTGGTTCATCTGGCTTCCACCTCCAGTAACTTGGCACAACAATTTGAAGCTCCTGCTGAAGGCAGTGTTCCCATTCCCTCACAGCTTCCTCACACCTTCTCATGGATTTTGCATTAATGCTGTTCTCCCAACACCACAAGTTTTTAGCACAGTAACCTTCCTCTTTCCATTTCTTGTAAACAGATAGCAAAGTGAAAAGGTCTCCATCTTTGTGGCAGAATTGCACCTTCAAGCACTCTGATTTCAATTTCTCATCCTCATTACCCACTCGGCAAAATATGCTGCTTGCATTTGCCATAAGAGCAGCAAGAACAACGCCCTCCCTGCCTAAGTTGTAACTACAACTATTCAGAATAAGGTTTCCAAGCCGCGGTTCAATGCCAAGTTTGACCAGTTTTGAACCAGTATCAGTGAGTCCCAACTCGCCATTTTCAGTTTTAACAGCACCCAACTGAACTAAATTTGCAATGGCTAATTCTATTGCTCTAGCATCAGGCGCATCAACAAAATCAAAATCTAGGACGTTTCTTGTTCCCAAGGCAAGTATCCTCAGAACAGCAATTCCAAGATGAACCCTACGAATTTCTGGTTCCTGATGACTTGGCATTGACTGAAAGTCAAGCTCCGAATAAAGCCTGTAACACTTTCCTGGTCCAGTTCGACCAGCCCTCCCAGCTCGTTGACTTGCAGAACTTTGGCTAATTCGACAAATCCTCAGCACATTCATGCCACTTCCTGGTTCAAATTTGCTCTCTTTAACCATACCTGAATCAACCACGTATTTAACACCAGGAATGGTAAGTGATGTCTCAGCTAAATTTGTAGCAAAGATTATTTTTCTTTTGCCCGGGTACTCTTGAAAAACACGATTCTGCTCTTCACATAAAAGTTTTCCATGCAAAGGTAATACTTCTGCAGAAGGGTCCTGAAAACTTTCACAAGCTACTTCAACTTCTGATTGTGAGGTCAAGAAGGCAAGAATTGCTCCATCCTCTTCTATTCTGTGAATGCCACCTATCACTTTGATGGCTTCTGCAACATATGAAGCACAACTACTCAAACCACATTGAGATGTGGTAGTCATCATGGTCTCAGATGCATCAGTGTACTTGATATCAACAGGAAAGCTTCTTCCTTGTACAGAAAACGTGCCACAACCATAGAAATAATCCGAGAATTTAGCAGCATCAACTGTGGCAGACATTATTATAAGTCTCAAATCCAGTCTTTTAAGGAGTAGTTTCTTTAGAAGTGCGAGTAGAATATCAGTATTCAAAGTTCTTTCATGAGCTTCATCAATTATAACATATGAAATGCCTGATAAATTTGAATCTGACATGCAATGTTGCAGGAGACAATGGTCAGTTGTGAATACTACATTTGAGTTGAACTTTTGGGCAGACGAGAAGGTGGGGTAACATATCACAGAATCATCCAGGTAGCATCCATAACTCTCTTCTCTAACCCTTCGTGCCAAAGATGTTGCAGCAATTTTACGTGGTTGGGTGCATACTATTGACCCATCACCAGCTAGACCCGAATCAGAAATATACTGAATCACTTGAGTACTCTTTCCTGAGCCTGTCTCCCCGATTAATACAATCACCTAAGCAAATAAGGGCGTAGGTGTAAAGGAAATGTCAGATACAAGAAAATGGCACTTCAAGATCTATTAAACCAATCGTGAATAATGGCCTAAAAAGGACAATGGTCTGTCACTGGACTAGAGAAGGTTAAAACGCATTTAGAAGATCAAAATCTTCTGACACTTCAATATCCATTTGACTAATGGAGTTGATACTAAATACAATTTAGCAAGATGCAACCAGAAAGAGGATCATCGAATAAATAATCGTGAAGGACTAAATCATGAACCATATAGAATAAAGCAAAATAATACATCTCTACAAAGCTAACATTCAAAATATGTGATGAGTGCCTTAACAATCAGAAGCAATTTTCTCAAAGGAATTCTAACAAATAACGTTACCCCAACAAAATGTTTGTCATCTTAACTAGTAGACACTTTCTTCCAATAACATGAGGTTGAAGCTCATAGCAAAGACAATCTGAAGTTGAGTAATATCTCTCATCATCTCCTTTATTTGCATTGTTGTATGAGGATGGCAACTCAAAATTTACAAATTGAAATGTAGCCAATGTAAAATTACAGCAAATTATTTCCCAATTTGTGTAGCGCCAAGCACATTTCAAGCACAAGCACGAACAGGCAAAGATCAACTATTCCCTCCGTTCACTTTTAATAAATACAGTTTTCTTCAATAGATACAGTTTTCTTCAAAAGAACTAAATAAAGAAAACTGTGCTTATTAAAAGTGACCGGAGGGAGTACAAGAAAATGGGCAGCAAAACAGCCGGTTTCACAAATACAAGAAATGAGCACAAGAATGGTCTATGGGCATCAAGAGAGAAGCACCAGTAACCAAAGAACAGTTCTTGCAGCAGGTCAGCCTTACCTGCTGCCCGTGTATCTGCTTGAGAATCTCTCGCCGAAACGCGTAGATGGGCAGCGCTTCTTCCAGCCTCCGGCACTCCCTCAAGACCAGCTGGTGAACTCTACCCCACTCTATCCCCTTCTCCAAATACAATACCTCGACCCCGCCATCGAAATGCTTCAGCCGCCATTCCTCGTCCAGAAAACCCAGAATGGAATTCATTGCCGACCGAAATTCCTCCACTTTCCTCTCCACCATCTCCCTCTCTTTACACAGCGCATCCTTTTTGGCCTGGTTCTCCAAAAAAAACTCAAACCTGTTCCGCCGCCCGAGCACCTTCCTCACTCCCTCAATCTCCTTCGTCAGAGACTCGACCCTGTTTCGACACCGCTGGACAACCTCGCCGTCTAGTAGCCCCTGAACGTAGCCGACAAACAGCGGCCGGAGGCGGGCAGAGAGCTCTTGCAAGTCAGAGGCGGCAAAGATATGGGAGCTTATCGCCGGGGAGAAGGGGTGGGACCCACGGAGGCGGCGGTCCCAAAGGAAGACGGCGGCCTCGAGGGCGTCGCACCACTGGCGGAAGAACAAGCGAGCGGCGACGAGGCCAGAGCGGGGGAGGGAGGAGTGGGAGGGAGCGGAAGGGAGGGCGGAGATGAGGGAGTCGAGGTTGGAGGGGGAGAGGGTGCGGCCGCGGACGGAGCGGAGGAGCTCGAGAGTGAAGTTGGGGCGGGGCCTAGAGGTGGGACGGCAAGATAATGATTGGTGGGGAGAACTGTGGGGAGACCGGCCAGGTGGGCAGGAGGAGATGGACGACGACATCTGAGGAGACGCCAGGAGGAAACCCTAGACGGCGGCGGAGGGGAATGGGTCATAGGGATGACGAGTGTCGGCGAGACGACGGAGATGGAGCGGGAGAGGGAAAAGGGCGAGAGAGAGAGAGAGAGAGAGAGAGAAAGTAAAAGAAGAAGTCTTTTCGGCCCCACCACTTTACTGTGGGTTTTTGCTGCTGCTGCTGCTGCTGCGAGAGAGACCGAGAGGTGATTTAGGACTAATGTGGGCATTTTAATGGGGCTAGCGAAGTGACGATTTTTAGGCACTTACTATGACTAGTATTAACTTTTAAAAGGCCTGAGGCGCTGGGAGGACTGTTTTTGTTTGCACGGAGGCCGACTTGTCTGCTTTTACTTTAGGAAAAGCGACGAGCAGGTTTGGTTTTTGTCGGGGTGGAGAGATCAGTCATCACTCATCAGTGTGACAGGATCTCCTCCACGATCGACTTGTTTGAAGTTTGAATCTCTCCTTTCTTTGTTTAGCTTCCGTGCCTAATGAGTTGAGTGGTTGGTGTCGGTTTCTTCTGCTTATACGAAGTACGAAGGGGATTGGTTCTTTTCTGCCAATGAGATCAACACACGATCTTTTAGCAGTATTTTTTACTCAGTATTGCCAGTTTCATTATTATGCAAAACTAGTGCGAGAAGAGATAGCTCTCATTCCAACATCAGTTCGTATATCAGTTGGAGGTGGCTTCAGATTAACTTCGATGGCAATGCTCCAGGGCCTCCTTATCCTGCTGCTGCTGCATTTGGATTTGGAGTGTTATTATTGGAGATGTTCATGCGCATTTTGTTTTAGGATACAAGATCATGCTTCAAGCTTGCAGGTTCTTCAACTTGCTTTACACCTTACCATGGGATGGAATTTCAACTTGAAGAGGACTCGTTTTTGCTTAGTTACTACTTCCCGTCATTGTTAATTGACACAATTAGCAAAATAACATACCAAAATTACATGATACCGTTTCCCAACTACTCTCTGGTCACTGAAGACTGCGAAGATGCCCACCTGGAAGCCCCCTACGTCGAGGTCGGCAATGATTTGCTCGCTCAGAAAGCCTAAGCTTTCCACATCTCAATAAAAGTATGTGACAGTCTCAATTAAAAGTGACCAAAAGGAGTATCTGTTATGGTCCCTCAATCTTCTATTCGACTGTTCACATGATGATGCGCACGCCCGACACATCTTTGCCGCCCTGCGTGGCTAACATATACACTGTTGATCTCCATAGCACCAAACAACAAATGAATGCTTAGACTAAAATGTAAGACCACTTTGTAATAAGAACAACATATTACAATGAATGCCACACTTTTAAACCGAAGTCAATTTTTTTTTTTTTGCTGGAGATTATTGAATGAGCTCAAGGGCGTATAAGAGAGGGAAGTCTCCTTCAGTATGAGTCTTTAGCTAGTGTTATACTTGTAGTGGATGTGGATGTAATGAGCACATTTATGCAAAATGGAGGCATGGAATATCGGATGAATACAGGAGTCCAGGGGGTAGTCTCCAAGCCATATGAAAGTGGCCCAACGTGCTTGAAGCGTAAGAAAAGGCCCATAAAAGTTAAGACTGAAAATTGAAACTACACAAGATACACCACATGTGACAAGTTCTGTAGTTTTCCTGTCAAAACTTGAAGTCTTTTTACCATAACTGCTCAAGGCAATGGGTTCGTTTTGAAGTCTATTTTTTCCACTCACGCACACAACACCTAGAGTTCTAAGATACCCCTTGTGCCTGGGTTGAGATTCGAACTCAGGTCTTCTCCACAACAAGCGTGCTAACGTATTTCGGATTCAAAATTGAAGTCCTTATACATGGCATAAGTTGTGATATTAACTCTTTTCCGGTCAAAACTCCAAGTGCTTATGCATGACAGGATTTGAGAAGTTAATTCTTCTTCTTCAAAAGCACGTGGGGGGGGGGGGGAGACTTTGATTTTTGTATGAGCCTTAGTCCAATAAATTTAAGTCATGTTCAAATGTAGATAGGCTTCATTGGACAAAGGGAGTAGTAATGGTGAATAGGCTCCTCAACTTCCCCATCTCAAATGTAGATAGGCTTCATGCCAGGATTTTTTGGACAGAATGAGTAGGTGCTATGCACTACAAAAGCGTGGGACACATAAACTTCTTACCAAAGAACCAAAACATGTTGTAGCAGCAGAAGTTTAAAACTAGTGTTTAGGGGAGGAGCAAAATCTACTACGTGCTACTTTTATTTCTTTCGCTGTAAATACCCAATAGAGGGATTGGTTTTTCTCCTTCAGTTTTAAGTTTTAGTCTCAGATTGGGTGGTCTCTTTGTTACAAATTGATGCATAAAAGACAAATGTACAAGACGCATATAGTTCCTAAGCGTCTTTTCATTGTATGATGGTTCTATATCTCTCCCCAGTCTCCATCATAACTAGCTGTAGAACTAGTTAATGAAATGGCAAGTTATGTCTTGCTTGAGGATTCTCGACATGGGATGGATACTTGGTGGGCTCGTGATGCATACCAAATGCGTTTTTCTTGGACTTCTTAGCCTTTGTCATCCTAATATGTCATAAAATTAAAAGAACAATGAAACTAGATAACTAAATATCACCAGAAATTATTAGGTGGGATACAGGCATACAACCCGCGGACAATAGTGCAGAACACCAATGGCTCAGCGACACACCTGACAAACATGACTTTCATATTCCTTTCGCCATGCAATTTATGTTCTCCACTGTATTTCCATGGCTACATCCCACCTAATAATTTGTCACATATCGCTTGTAAATATGGCTAAGTGGCGAGGCATGAACATCAATTGAGAAAAAACTATCAATTACAATACACGTAATTAAGTATTAAGATATTAATAAGAAAAACCATCAATTGCCATACACGTAATTAAGATTTGTACCAAAAAATTGTTATTAAGATACTTAGCTCTAGAATTTTGTTTTTCATTTTGATAATTGAAAACTCACCTGTTTGACAAAGTGCACAGGAGAGAAGAGACGCTTTGCTACATGCTAACTCAATACTGAACGGTATTGCCTCAAATAGATCAAACATGACATCTTCTTAGTTTTTTTCCCTTACTCTTTGATTCCAAATAAGTTAATTACACTCATGCTTTCTCTACTTTCTGTCTCTCTTCCTCTCAGGCTTCTTCCCTTTTGCAACTTTGCAACTGCGTCTAGCATCTTCCTCATCTGACTCGGCTCTCTCCTCCTTCTCTTCCTCCTCATCTGGCTTGGAACTCTCCGTGCCATTCTTCACTTTAGAATGAGAGGTCTCAAGGTGAGCCGGCCCAGAAGAAGCGTCAGAAGCCATGGAATCGTCGCTATCACTGGTATTTCCGTCGTCACCTCCGTCGCTGTTTTGTTCCTTCTCACTAGTGTCGTCGCTGTTGTAGTCACCGCTACGATCCTGCATGGGGGAGGCAATGTACATGGTCCAGCCAGACTCACTACTGTTACATTCCTCTGTTCCCCCAACGACTTGGGAAGGCTCCATTCCTGTTGGAAAGGAGAAGAACAACAAAGAAAGCAAACGAGAAACTGCTAGATCATTCACCTTTCGACTTCTTTATTGGAGACTGCTGAATCTCTCTCATCTCCCCAACGGAAAGAAGAATATCCAGCCCAGCTCTAATGAAATGCAACAATCAATTTGCGCCACCTGAAAACTGTCCTAGCTACCTTTAATTCTCTGACTTCTGACCTTCACAAAAGCAGCCTTTCCACAAGTGGCTATGAAGGATAGACATAGAGAAACCGTCTTGATGAACACAGGAAAAACAGATTGCAAATTGTTTCTCTTTTAACAGACTGTAAATTCGAATAAGATAAAGCAGACATGTAAAAATATGGTGGCAGCTCAGCTCTTCTCGTATTGTCTCTCACCTGAAACTTGTTAGCACCTTTTAATTCTCTGCCTTAGTCATAATTGATAAGTGCAGCTTTTTGAGTGAAAGAGCAGAGTCCACCCTTGCTACAAGCTGGAAGAATATAAAACCCAGTCCTTAAAGAGGCAAAAACAGGTCATGCTTGCAATTCCTTTTCTTTCACATCTTTACTTCCATGTCTTGTCATCAACCAACAGCAGCTTTTTCATGTCAAACAAGAAGAACCCAACTGGATTTCGGGGTCAAGATCAGGTTGCAAGGGATGAGGTTATCAGAAAGAGCTTCTGCACCTGTCTTCTCTCTCTCTGATGAGTCCTCTGCTCCTCTGTCCCTTCATAATGCACCGCAGGGTTTACTGGTAAGAGGTTGAAGAAGCATCAAGGCATGGAGCATTACAACACGCTTACAAATTCACATTAGATGATACCATTAACTACCTAACATTGGCTTGTCGCATCTTCCCTCAATCTGGAGTAGCTTGTCATTTGTATAAGTATTAAATCAGTAATGAAGATAATAAGGCATCGCCCACGCGTTGCTGGAAAGTGACAAAACTATTTCACCGACCCATGATTTCATTCGACCTGTTTTTGTCGTTCACATGTCTTATTGGCTCCAGTTCTACAGTGTCATCTGCTGTTGGTGCAGATAAACAAGGAGCACACAAGATCAAAATTAATAAACATGGTCGACCTTTATGTGGGCATAACATTAGGTGGCTTGCCACTTCATCTATCTCCACGTTTGTTAAATTTTCTTTAGCTAACTCGCGACGTTTATAGATGGACTATCTATGGCATTCGAGTTCAGGACCAAATTATAAATCCAAAGGAGACTTTGTGGTCAGGCCGAGGAAGTGTACATAATAGAGTATAAAAAAAGAGAGAATTTAGGTAGTACAATGTTAGAATTCAATATACAGTCGACTCTACATTATTATAGAGTTGTCATAAAATACAACCAAATGTCTGAAGGCTGCCTAATCCTAAACTTAGGTCGTAAAGATGTTTGCCTGTTCAGAAATGAGCACACAACCTAGTTAAATGTTGTTCGTCAAAGCTCCTTTAGTGGTGAGCAACAACCATTAGCTAATGGGTTCAAACTTGAGTGGCAAAAAAGGTGGGCACTAATTATGCATTATTTTTTGGGTTAAGTAAAAATTGATTAGAAGCGCTTTTGGGATGAGTCGAAGCCAACGATCTATTGTAATGCAACACTTGTTCTAGGCCTTCTCCTTAATTAAATTATGCTCCTTCTAATATTTAAAAATGAACTATATAGGGGTTGCTCTTAATCTTAAAATAGCCTCCAGAATGATAATTTAACCATTTAGATAAGAATCATGTGAAGGTTTCCTTAAGCAAGAGGGGTTGCCCTTGCCCCTCTTGCTTATGAGTAACCTTTTTATGAATCATGGGGACTTAAATACCATTATAGCTTCGGAATATGAGGTCTTGAATTTTGAACCCCCACTTTACCTAGTGCATATGTTGGGTGGGCCTTGCAAGTACCCATGAGGAGATTGGCACGTGATACAATGCTTTAAGAGGCCCGTTATCGTTGCTCCTTTGAGTCGGTCCTAAGGACTTAGACCCCTAGTGGAAAAAAAAAACATTATAGGTAAATATAGATTTTAGGGCCAAATAACAAAAGTAATTTCAACCACCATTTTTAGTGCTAGGAATTTCAGCCACTAAAGTAAATCTTAACCAAATATGCATTTCGAAGTTATTATAAAAATTAGTTTCCGTTTCCTGAAACTCGATTCCGCTTTGCAAAGTTTTATTAACCAAAAATTGAGTAGAGCACTGATTTTTTTAATAGTCATAGTGTCCTGAACTTGTGGCAAAGTGAAGTGTCAGAGAATCAAATCAACAATTCTTCAGATTTCTATTTTTCTTCTTTTTTTGCCAAAACAAACAAGACATTATGATTAGTTTCCTCTTAGTTTGTTTTTTGTTTTAGTTTTGTATTTTTTTCCCATGTGAGGGTTTCTTGGCTATATATGGATTGGGGGAGGATTATTCTTGTATCATTTCTTTTGTCTCTTTGAGTTTGCGGCTTAATGAAATTCAATTATAAACAAAAAAAAATTTCAAAGTCACTATGATAACATGAATGGCCTTATAGGACGGTCTTAGATGAGATCGCTCTCATGTAAAGAGCATGAGACCAATCTTTTGGGCTATTGGATTCTAATCCAAAGGTGGATATCAAGGCCCTGTTTGGTTGGCTCAAAAGAAGCTGGATTCTAAAAAATCCAGCAGAGCTTCTTTTAATGGCATTTAGTGTAATTTTTAAAAAACGACAGAGGTACTTTTAAAAAAATAGAAACTGTGTTTTTTTTTAAAAAAATTGCCCCTGTCAATTTTTAAAAATTACACAAAATACCATCATGCCTTAAATTCTTCCCAAGAATAACTTTTTCCCAACCAAACACCACTTTCACTTCATTTGGAAAATCTCACTTTCTTACTTCTAAAAGTAGTAACCAAACGGACCCCAAATCAGTGGGTAGGTGAGTATGTCACATTAAGGAGTAGGTAAGTTCTATGTACCTGTTCCTAACCGTCAAATCAAGATCCAATGACTATGAATGAAATTGGCCTCATATAAGCTATATGAGAGTGATCTCATTTAAACTTTTAAACTTTTCCCATATATATATATATAGGTTGATACCAAAGTGGCCTGACTAGCAAGTTGGAAGTGTTAACAAGCCCACAATTTAGGTTCCATTGGCCCATTACCCCTCCCTCTCTCTCTCTCTCTCTCTCTCTCTCTCTCTCTCTCTCACACACACACACACACACACGCACATACATCTTAACAAAAAAATGAGTTCTCTTTCTTATTTAAAAAGAATAGAGAAAAGAAAAGAAGAGTAAAGAAAGAATGAGAAAGGACATGCGACTTAGTCACTCTACCACTAGCTTGTTTTAATTACTTTATATATTAGCTTCTCAAGCTAGGTGGGGTGTGATCATATATCATGGAATGCCGGCTCGCCGATATATCGGTATCGGGCCCCACCTGATACACTACTACGAGTCAATCTCGTTTTTTTAAATTTTTTCAAATATCACCGATATATCGGTTTTGGACAGATATCGACCGATATATCGTTATTTAAAAAAATGTTTTTTAAAAAAAATTATTTTTTTTTAAAAACTTTCTTGTTTGTTTCTATCATAATATGCATTTTATGCATATTTTAAAATCTATACTTTGTCTAAATTAATATAACTCATTTTAAAAGTTAGATTGTGAGAATATATATATATGGTAAAAACTAGTTTTCGTCTACCGATATTTTTTTACACAATATCTCCGATATTTCGTCTCTTTGACCGACCAATATTTTACCGATATCCGATACGACATTTCATGTCATATATACCAGCACTAATGTGCCGGATCCGATTAGCTTCTCAAGCAATGTGAAGCTAGAGATCCATTGTATGAAGATCTGATTATCAAGCTACAGTTAACACAAGTCTTTTTATAGTCTACTTAGTATATAGTTACAGACTAGCTAGACTAAACATATAATCAAGCTAGAATTAAATTAATTCAACGACAACGTTACTTTCAGCGGCAAAGGTGTGTTGATAAAAAAAGAGAGGAAAATGTACTCATCATCTACCTCACTAGTGAATCCCTCCCTTGTTCATGCACATGCTCATGCTTCCTTGTCACCCGTTCATTCCTACAGTAGCATCAATCACTATACACGAATGTCGGATTTGCCTTCCCTATCAAAAAAGCAAAGCGTCGGCTTTGGCAACCCAACTTGTTTCTACTTCTCCCACTACGTGATATGGCCTATGGGTGGGGACTATATGGCATGTGCATCCCCTTGGCTTATCCATAAGGGGTTCAGCCGGAGACGCATCTAGCCTAACTGGGCTCCATGGCCATGTTATATAGAAGTACGTACGATTGCAATGCAATCTCAAACTTCTACTGAAACTCAATTTTGCTGAATAATTGCAGTTCGATCTACAATTTGCAGTTTGAATCCACAAACGAATAAAATGAAGAAACCACAATTAACAAACCTGAATCCACAGGTCTTACAACTTGGAACTCGAATCCACGAGCCCGGAACTCTGAATCCACAGAGCTTGATCAGCAGGTTCGAGCAGAGCTCTCCTTAAAATCAGAAACCGAGGAAGAAGATGAAATCCAGATCTGAGCTCAAATGGACTCTACTCCACTATTTATATTACTCTTCTAGCCTTTATAAGTAGGGAAGGGTTTACATGAGATCGTTCTCATATAAGGAGCATGAGGCCAATCTTTATAGCCATTGGATTCCGATCGGAGGATGGATATTAAATCAGTGAGTAGGTGAGTGTGTCACATCAGGGAGTGGGTGAGATCATTATGGTTATTTGTAGCCGTTAGATCAACATCCAAGAGCTATGATTTAAAGTGGCCTCATATAAACTATATGAGAGTGATCTCATTTAAACTTTTCCCTTATAAGTAACTATCTGACTTGGCATTGCTGACGTGGAGAAATGAAATTCAAATTCTTAACGGTACACTGGACTCCTTTGTACAACGACGTAACTACCATGACTTAGGAACCGTTTGGGGCGTGAAAAATCATAAACATCTACTCCCAAAAATTCACCAACCAGGTGGATGTTTGGGATTTTTCATAATCCAAACGGCCCCTTAGTGTGAAATGACCCTTCTGACTCTGACTTAGAAGATGCACTCTAAACAGCTGCATCAAGTAGATAGATAGCTAACGAAACTAATCCCCTGGGGACTTGAATAAGGGATAGCCAGTCGGTTACCGACCACTGTTGCCATCTAATATATTTGAGTAATGCTATTCCTCCCATTTTTTTTATATCACAGCCAACCTCACGTACTAGTGTGGTGAAAGAAAATTAAACTGGGGGCATAGCATTTCCATAAGGGGCACGTGAGGTGGCGGTGAAAATAAAACAGGAGAAGAAGCATTTTTCAATATATTTGCTATTATTTGTAACAGATGTTTCTAGGTGTAGTAGCTTTTATGTGAGCTTCTGCTGCCAAATCCTAATTAATAATGAATGACTAGCAAAGTGGCCATGAATTTCCTATATCTAGTAATCTTACTGCAATTCATAGCAAATAATGGCTCCTTTTTACCCAACAGATCAACACCTCCACCCTCCAAAAAAGAATAAGATTAAAAATTATAATATTAACAATAATAACAAAAATCACAATGTCTTCTAATACTATGTGAAAAGCTCTTGCTTTTTCTCCAAAACTGTTTTGAGACTAACATTTGGTGTACTATCCATGATTGTTCAAGTTTTTCCAGTTTCCATAAATTGGCTCATATAAGTAACGCCAGCAAAACAAGAGCGTCGGGGCAGATGCACGCATACACCGATCCTTGACTCGCACCTCAAAAAATTTACAGTCAATCAAAGAAGAATCTTAAAACTACAAAAATAAAACAAAGGCAATTGTTGCATCCTGCATTCCCACAACACTCCTTCCAAAGAATTGGAGAAAAAAAATATAAAAACAGTAGGAGATGTGAGCAATACAGAAATCTGGTGTTGGGCTATTGCTTGGGGTTGGTTGCAGACATCACAGGCTTGGCGAGGAAGGTAGGCTTCTCTTCTCCTGCCATTATCACTAGATTCACTACCACCTCCTCCGGCCCCAACGTGCATGCCACCGACTTCTCTGCACGCTCAGGCGACGAGCTGCCCCGCGACAGCTTGCGATACGAGCAGGCCAGAATGACTAGAGCAATGGCCACCAGGCACAACATCGCAGCCAGTCCACCAAACAGGTAAGGAATTGCAGAATTCGGTCGATGATCATCATGAGAAGCACTACTAGCCTCGTTCAACACATTCACATGCCTCATCCTTCTATTTATTCCCCTCTCTCTGGCCTCTTTGATGCTCTAAAGTTGATGGCTCTCTTATATAGACGTGAGATGGAATCATGTAAAGTGCTCCTGCACAAGCTCAGATAAATGCACTCCAAAACCCATCAATGATTGCCTAAATTTGCATTATTTTCAATTGTTTAGAGTGGGTGGACCTTGGAAGCACAACTAGTGCGCATTGTTTTTATTTATGTGCCACAGCTTTATGCGAGATGTGGCCTGTGGGTTCCACAGTGTGGGTGCTCTTTCCTCTCCAACGATTCCTTTATCTTTTTCCTCCTGGCTGCACCTGATGTGGGCCGGGGTGCAAACTACGTTGCCATTAATTTCCATCTTAAAGTGATGACAATATCTATACCATCAAGAGTATTCCTCCTGCTTTTTTATCACGGCCAACCTCACGCGTGCTAGTAAGGTGAAAGGAAATAAAATGTGTGGGGCCCACTGTATTTAGTCACCTGAGGTTGCCGTAAAAATAAAGCTGGAGAAGAAGTATTCTTCTACCATCAAACAGAGAAGGTGCAAACGTTACAATGACCATCAGACAAATTATGGAGCCAATGCAAGAGGCTACTCCAACCTTGCGCATGCATGGCTATTCTATAAATTATCCTTTCCAGCAGTCCTGACCCCTAGAGCTATGGTCATCAATGGCACTTGCACTTTTTGTTTGTAATTCTTCGAAACTGTTAGCCAAAACAAGTTGTTATGATGTGCATGCTGTCTAAAAAAGTTAACAGTGGTATTGTAGCCTGGTTAACCTGGGCCCTGCCATTTTTTTTTCTATTCTACTCTGCACATAACTATTACGTATAATTTTTTGGCATAAAATTCAAAAAATAAGGAATCCAATAACTTAAAAGATTGGCTGATATGGGCCATTTGGGGTGTGATTATTGGAAAACATCTACAATAGATTTTGGGCATCCACTGTAGCATCTATGTTTTTTTTTACATCCAGCTGAAACATGTCCTGAGGTGTTTCAACTGGATATATAAAATACTTGGATGTTACAGTATAGCAAAACATCCCTTTTAATCACGCCCCAGACGGCCCCTAAATATGAAAACGATCTAATGTAAACTGTTATCTGAATATATTGCCAATATTGCCGACAAAAGAACATAATAGAGAGAGACAGCATACTCTTATCCGTAACACTACGTGGCAGAGTTTATCTGGCCATACAAATGTCGCATCATTCACATGTAAAGCAGCATATGAAAATGTAAGCCGACCTTAGAGAGGATTTGAAATAAAAAATAAGCCGACCTTAGAGAGGATTTGTAATCCAACTGAAAGAAGGCTATATGCAAGGCATAATGGCACAAGATATGCAACATAGGGGGCGTTTGGAAGCTGATAGGTGAAAGGTGAAAATTTATGTCAGCCTGAAAATAATCAAGGGTGTTTTTTCCTAATTGGTGACAGCTCGTTTGGAAGCTGAAAGTAATTCGGCGTCAGGGTGAAAATTTTCACGCCTAATTTGTGAAAGGTGAAATATGTTTGGGAACTGAAAATACGTCACGCTGATAGGAATATTCGTCAGCATATCGAGTAATTTGATACACTATAGTACTGCATATCGAGTAACTGGTTACACTATAGTACTGCATATCGAGTAATTTGATACACTATAGTACTGCATATCGAGTAACTGGTTACACTATAGTACTGCATATCGAGTAATTTGATACACTATAGTACTGCATATCGAGTAACTGGTTACACTATAGTACTGCATATCGAGTAACTGGTTACACTATAGTACTGCATATCGAGTAATTTGATACACTATAGTACTGCATATCGAGTAATTTGATACACTATAGTACTGCATATCGAGTAATTTGATACACTATAGTACTGTATATCGAGTAATTAGATACACTATAGTACTGCATATTGAGTAATCGATTACGCGATAACTTTTTTAATGGGCAAACTTCACCGATGCATATCATACTCATTTCTAATCCGTTTTGGCCCATTTTTTTTTCATTCTTCCTCATTTTTAGTGTTCTTTCTTATAACGATGAAAAAATGTTCAAAACGGACTAAAAATAAGGGAGATATGATGGGGAGGGGGGGTCCCTCGGCTTAACGGTGTGGCAACGGAGGTGTCGGGGCAAATACCGGGGTGATCATCTTTGGACGACCCGAGCAGTTGCCCGGGAGGGGTGGGCACGGGTTCCCTCGGCTCAACGGGGCGACGGCGTCGACGGGGGGGGGGGGGGGGGGGGGGGGGGCTCAACAAGCGGCGGCGGGGATGGGGGGCACAGATTCTCCTGGTTCAACGGGGCACCGTCGAGGTGGGGGTACTCACCGGGGGGGGACGAATCTCTAAGCGAGAGTTGGTTTTTTTCGTTGAAGAGACGAGAGGATCAATTCGTCAGCCTGATTCTCACTCGGGTGAGAATCAGCCTTTCAGGGTGAAAGGTGAAAAATTGTCACCTTTCACCTTTCAGGCCTGATTTTTAGCCTTTCAGCAAACAAACATAAAACAGGCCTGAAAGGTGAAAAGGTGAAAATTTTCACCTATCACTGTCACCCTGCGTAACTTCATTTACAAAACCAGTTACTCGATTTGTGTAACTTCATTTACAAAACCATCACCAAAATTATGGCAAACAGGTTGGCTCTTGTTCTTCCTACTTTGATTAGCCTCAATCAGTAGGAAGAACATAAAAGTGGATTTGAGGAAGGGGAGATTAATTGGAGAAAATATTTTACTTGCTCACGAGCTAGTCCGCAATATGCATCGACGTGGGGGACAAAACAGGTTTTGCATAAAAGTGGATTTGAGGAAAGCATTTGATAAGATGAGGTGGGACTTCATCCTTCACATTCTTAAGGCCCTCGACTTTGATGACACATGGCTCCACTGGACCAGGCAATGCCTTTGCACCCCCACTTTTATTGTTTTGATCAATGGTTCGAACTATGGGTACTTCCCAAGTGCCAGTGGCCTTCGACAGGGCTGTCCATTATCCCCCCTCCTATTCCTACTATGCATGGAAGACCTCTCAGCTATGTTAAATCATGCAACAATGAACGAAAACCTCAAGGCACCCAACATCGAGGGAGGTCTCCCTATCTCTCACCTACTTTTTGCAGATGATATCCTCTTGTTCTCCAAGGAAGATGTGCAGTCGGCCGTTTGCATTAATGAAATCCTCTCGGCCTTCGCAAACATGTCTGGTCTCCATGCGAACATCAACAAGAGCTCTATCTTCTTCTCCACAGGAAGCCAGTGCAAATCAGTCATCCTTCAAACCTTTGGATTCCAAGAAGGGACCTTTCCAATCAAATACTTGGGTATGCCTCTCTCCTCTAAGCGCATTTCTTACTCAGCCTGTAAACCTCTTATTGACAGGATCATCAACCGTGTCAACGGATGGAAAGCAGCACTCCTATCTTATGCCGGAAGATTGCAACTAATCAAATCGGTCATCGGAGGCCTAAACATCTTCTGGACTTCTTGCTTTAAACTCCCCGCCAAAGTCTATCGAAAGTTGGAAAACATCATGACCACTTTTCTATGGAAAGGTACAACTCATTCTAATGGGTTTCACAACATATCCTGGCGAAGGCTATGCCGACCCCTCAAAGAAGGGGGTCTTGGGGTTAGGCGCATAAAAGTTATCAACAATGCAAACCTTGCTAAGCTCTTCTGAAGATGCGCTACATGCAAAGAATCCCTATGGTGCTTATGGATTCATGGTGTTTATCTTAGAAACAGCTCCATCTGGATGGCTAGACCCCAACACTACTCTTATACCTGGAATTCTATTCTCCAACTACAAACTTTTATGCAGGAGAGATGCGTCCCTAACATTGGCAATGGTCGCACAATGAGGATGTGGCTAGACCCTTGGAGTGGCCCGTTGGCTCTTGTCCGAAAATTTGGCAATAGAACTGTTCTTGAGTTGGGGGGCACCACAAATGAATCAATTGCTGACTATCTAAATTCAGGTAACCTCCACAGTGAGCAACTCCTCTCAAGAAAAGGAGACCTTGTAAAGGTGAAAATCCTAAAGAACATCCCTATGCTCTCCGAATCGGAGGATTCTTTTGGATGACTCACTAGATCTGGCAAGTTTACTTTTAGGAGTGCCTGGGATGCTACTAGGGTGAAAACTGGTAATGTCCCTTGGCATGACCTCATATGGTTCAAGCACCAGGTGAATCGCTACTCCTTCTGCGCCTGGATGGCTCTAAATGATGGTCTCCTCACATTAGACAACTTGAAAAGAAGGGGGATACCTTTACCAAATAGATGTGTCCTTTGCAGGAGAAGTGAAGAATCAGTCAAGCACCTCCTGTTCGTATGTATATATGCCAAGGTGATCTAGTCCATATATCTACGAAAGTGCAACATCTTCCATACAATTGGGAGCCACTCCATGGAACTCGATTGGCTGACGCAATTCGTCAAAAACAACAAGCATGCTGGTTATGTCATCCAAGCTGATTTTACTTGC
This sequence comes from Houttuynia cordata, assembly GCA_039654745.1. NCBI lineage: Eukaryota > Viridiplantae > Streptophyta > Magnoliopsida > Piperales > Saururaceae > Houttuynia > Houttuynia cordata. Next base: position 57,053,507 of record CM077502.1, on the reverse strand, counting down.
TTCGCTACAATGATCTGGGAAGAGAGGAACAAACGAATATTTGAAGATACAAAGCTTGAGATTTTTATTTTGGGTCCTTAAGGTGGAAGGTATAAAGGAGATCCTCAATACCTTCCACCTTAAGGACACTTGTCTCACACATTGTTCCTTCCTGAACTCCCTATGGGACGAGCGAACTCCTTGAGCGCAACAAGCACTTGGACTCGTTGAGTGCATCTCTATAGTGCTAGATCGGTGTGCACAAATGTTTGTCTTTTGTCTTTTGTTATTTGTCTTTTGAGCCTCATTTAGCTTTGGGGTTCTTTAGGGGGGTCTTCATTTTAGCTCTCCTTGGGTTGAGGAGTTGTTTGTTCTCTCCCTTCCATTGTACTCTTTTTTGTTTTCTTTCTTAATAAGATTTTTAATTATAAAAAAAAACACCAACAAATCAAAGAAGAGGCTATATTAAATTGAAGTATTCAGCTGTGGGACATAAAATCCTTACATCAAGATATGAAAATGGAAAAGAGAAAGAAGGAAAAAGCATCACGTACGCCTTATTGATGTGAATGCGGCTCAAGTTTTCGAACCTGTAACTTTTATGTTGGCTTTCCACCGGCGGGATAATGACGTGATTTGGGTACAAAATACCAGTTGCTTTAGCTAATCCATTTTAGTATCGAATCCACTTGAGCACATATGCCTCCGTAATGATCCGTAAGGATAAAGGTAAATGATCCAGTTAGCTCTCTCAGAGCCAGGCGATTAACTAAAGCTGGACTTTCTTAAAAAAAAAGAAACAAACTAAAGCTGGACCTGGTTCAACAAACAGGGTTCACACTTCACTAAGGGTGCTCACGAGCCGAGTCAGCTCGCGAGTTTTTCCGGCTCGACTCGGCTCGACTTGACTTTACTCGAGCTCGAGCTCGAGCCACCCCGTAACTCGATTCGGCTTGACTCGAGAAAACTCAACTCGATCGACTCGAGAATCAGCTCGAACTCGAGCTCGAGCTCGACTCGAGACTCACCTAAAAAAAAGCAAAAAAAAAATTTTCCTTACCAGAGCCGCCGTCGCCGTCGCCTCGCCTCGCCGTGAGCCCGGATCCCGGAGCCCGTCGCCTCGCCACGCCCGTCGCCGCCTCCGATCGCTAGCTCGAGCCCGTCGCCGCCTCCGATCGTGAGCTCGAGCCCCGCCGCCTTCAGCTTCGCCCGTCGCCGCCTCCGTCAGCTCGAGCCCGTCGCCGCCTCCGATCGCGAGCTTGAGCCCGTCCCGCCTTCGATCGCGAGCTCGAGCCCGTCGCCGCCTCCGATCGCGAGCTCGAGCCCGTCGCCACCTCCGATCGTAAGCTCGAGCCCCGCCATAACTGTCGCCGTCGTCGTCGAGTCGAGCCGTCGCCGTCGACCCCCGCCGCCTGTCGCCGTGGTCGTCGCCAGTCCAGACGACTCCAGAAGCTTCTGGGCTCTGGCCTCTGGGTAAAACACCCGAGCCGAAAAGCTCGGTTTTTTTTAAATTGGGTTAACACCTGTTGTATCAACTTCATCCGCCAGATCTAATCTGAACGACTCTTCATTTAAAATAAAAACCCGTAGTCTTCTGGGATGTAAATCAGCGACTTAAATCTTTTTGGCGCGTGATCTCAATATTTTAAATAAATTAGGCTCTTTAAAACCTGTCCGCGTGTTCAAATGTGTTATTAGATTTCCCCTTCTGTATTTTTTTTATATTTTTTTATTATTATATTATGTTGTAAGGAAAATATTTAGGTGACCGATTTTCAATACCAGATTAAATGACCTCAGCCCACGTGGGTTTGGAACCCACCAATTTAGCTGAGTTATTTAATCTGGTATTGAAAATTGGTCACATTAGACGAGCTCATATTGTAAATGCAGAGGTCCCTGGGAACTGGATTGACTTGGGGTTTGATATTAGGAGGCAACATTAGTGAAGTTAATCAATGGGGTGCTTGTATGATTAATAGAACACGTTTCCCTTGAGCGGAGGTTGCCCAATTGCTGGGCCCCATGCCCACGTGGGCCGAGGTCATTTAATCTGGTATTAGAAATTGGTCACGTTAGACGAACTCATGTTGTATATGTGGAGATCCCCGAGAACTGGTTTGACCCGGGGTTTGATATTAAGAGGTAACATTAATAAAGTTGATCAATGAGGTGTTTGTGTGATGAATAGAACATGCTTCATTTGAGCGGAGGTTGCCCAATTGCTAAGCCTCATGCCCACGTGGGTTGAGGTCATTTAATATGGTATTGGAAATCGGTCACGTTAGACAAGCTCATGTTGTAAATGTGGAGGTCCCCGATAACTGATTTGACCTGAAGTTTGATATTAAGAGGCAACATTAGTGAAGTTGATCAATGGGGTATTTGTGTGATGAAGAACACGCTTCCTGATTTACCCGATGCGTATGATGGATAAGCCTTATATGCATCTAAGGGGATTGGTGGCGGGATATAGTGCTCTAAGAGATCAACTTCTTTGCCCCTTCTAGTTGGGTCCTATTGGATACCCGTCGTTATAAAAGAAAAAATATCAAGGAAGCCCACTTCGAATATGTAATAAAGATTTGTTTTGTACATAAAAAGTATAAAAAAAGCGTAGCCCAACTGGTTAAGGCGCATGTGTGGTAGCGCTTTGTCTTTGGGTTCGAGTCACACCAATGGCAAAAATCTTATTTTTGTCATTTGAGCTCCGGCGAGCTCGAGCTTAAGTTCTGGCTCGAGCTCGCGAGCTCGAGCCGAGCCCGAGCTCGAGCTGTCAAACTCGAGAACGAGCTCGAGTCGAGCCGAGTCGAGCTCGAGCCCGAAGTCTAAATATCGAGCTTGAGTCGAGCTGAGCCAAAACTCGACTCGACTCGGCTCGTGAGCAGCCCTACACTTCACAGTAAGTATGGTGCATTTGCCTTGTCAACTCAGACGTGACGAGCATTTGGCCCAAGTGGGATGAAAGGATCCAGGGATCGCAAAGATCCGTTGATTAGAGAGCACAAGAGAGAAGTACAGTACAACCTTCACCATACCAAAAAAGAGAGAGAGAAGTATAGTAAAAAGAAGTACTTACACCAAAAGAATCACAGAGTTGTGAAGAAAGGCTGGATATGGCCATAAGATCCTTAACATTATTCCAATTTCAAATGGGAAAGTAATAAGAGATATAGCAATCTATGGTACCCACAATTGAATTCAATATGTTGTTGGATGATACCGCAATCCAATTCAATTTTCAAATACGTGCTGGTCGCTGTACAATTACTTCATTTGCCCAATGTCCTGTTCGAAGGTTGTGGTTTAATAAAGTAGTCCAACATCAAATCTAATTCTCTTTGTAGCAAAAAGAAAAAAAAGGAAAGAAAGCTGTTTCGAGTGCTTTTCGAGGATGTGTCCGAAGGCCTCATGTGATATACGAAGTAAATTTCAGAAGAAGCTTCGTCAAATTCTGGTCATTAACAATAGGAATCTATGCTCGAAGAGGAAGCTTGTTCAAAAAAACATAAAAAGGCTCGGAAGTCAGATGAGGAGACCCTGGAAACTCAGGGGCCGTATCTCGACCCCAATCTCCCTGAAGTCATTAACCTAGGAAACAATGCTTCAACCTGACAGAGACCAAGAGTCGGCGAGAGGTCTTCCACCAGTAGGGCATGATAGGAAATATGTTTTTCTTTTGCTGGTTTGGTCTTCAACGTCACCATACTGCTTGTTGAAACTAACCAACTTTGGAAAGACATAGGAAGACAGCGATGACTGGTGAGTGGAAATTATGATGGTTGTTGTGGAAAAAACTCGCATTTGGTTGCTAGAAGACAATAATCTCGAGACCTTTGTTGTTTTCTTGCATATTCACATTCCCTGGCCGCCGCATCCACCACGAAACCCAGTTTCTCACGTTTCCAACATTCTTTCCCATTTTGTCAAACTCGGACGGTTGAAGAATGAGTGCATCTACATTTGGTAGTTTTTTTTTGCAATCAACGACGCCATTAATGTATTTTTGTTTGTATAACCAGTGTCACGGCCCGGGTTTTTAAAACTATTTTTAAATGAGAATACTAGCGGAAAACCAGAGGATTACTCCTCTATACAATAAATCATGGGTTGAAAAATTTTCGACTAAGCATCTAGGCTGTGATAACTGGGGTTCACAAATATAGATATAAAACTATATATACATATAGTATTACAAGATGCAAAGTCGATTAAACCAACACAAGTCCTCTAAGTGCAAGTCTGTCATCCATCTCAAAATAAACTAGAAATAGTTGGCACTCACGCCTTAATACAAAGTCTAGAACAAACGTGGAGCAGGAGATATACTAAGAAATCTGAACGTCCTCACCACCAGGCTCCCAAGTGCCACGTGAAGTCAATCTTTCACAACAGCACCTACATCACATAAGGATGCTGAGTATAAAAATACTCAGTGGGATACCGTAACCCAATCATCATATCAAAATCAACACACCAATAGTTGCATTAATATCTTATGCAGCATATTACAGAGTTCCACTTGATTCTTTTATTAATCTTTCAAGCAAAATCTTTTATTGCTTCCCAAGTTCAAGTTCAATAATTAAGTCTTTGTCCCATAAAGACAGACTCACTGAATGTCATACCTACATGACAGACAACACGAAAACACCGTGACTATCACTCCGGTTAATACCGGTAATCACGACACCCCCTGAATCCCTTAAGGGTGACTGCCTCGCCCATTCCTTACCTTAAAAGGTATGACCGTCGGAAGGGTCTGGCTCCACATCAGCTCCTAGACTCGATGTGGGTCGGGAAACGCAGCCTTCTAGGATGCTAACGTCTTCAATGTTGTGCACAGTAAACCACCTGGCAACCAAGGCTCAGGATATGTGCAAAGCTTCCACAGGTCGGAAGATGCAAAAGCTCTCTCTAAAATCCATAGAGAAGAGGTAACAGCTTAAGCCTGGCCAATAGAATATGTAATGCTCTCTCTAAAATCCATAGAAAGATGCAAACATGAGCCAAAATAACATGTAAATGCTCTCTCTAAAATTCATAGAAAGATATAACAGCTTAAGCCTAGCCAATAGACGTTGGTCCTTATTAGGTACCATGACACAGAGCTTCCACCAGTCGGAAGATGTGAATGCTCTCTAAAATCCATAGAGAGATACAGACGGCAGAGCTTCCACCAGTCGGAAGATGCAACACCACCCCAATCTATTCCTTGTGATCCTTAATAGGTATCACAGTATTACTAGTATGAAACCATAACATACCATTCACAACTGTTGGCTTAATAGCTCAATAGATAACCTGACCTTTGACTTAATAGTCATTCGGTCGCTTGATCGGAAGTCAGTCACACTCATACATTGACTCCCAATCCCAAGGGCATTTTAGTCTTTACCTTGATTAGGTTCTTCCCAACCCTCAAGCTTAGCCCTCAAGTCATCATTTTATTATCTTTCATAAAATGATTAAGTCTCTAAACCATCTAGGTTTATTAGTCGGGTTTTTCTTATCATTTAAGTCCTTTGCTATCAGTCAGCATAATATCAGGGACAAATGCCCTTAGATATAAAAACATAAACACATACCAATATCATACCAGTCAGGGCTTAAAATTATTTATTAAACAGCCCAAAATCAATAACAGAAGCCTATGTATCAAACTGGCTCTGTATGTACCACACTGCACAGAAATACACAGACAGTCGAGTTCGACCGTCAATTGTAGATATTTTTAACTGTCGGTTGAGGTCCACCGGCAGTTCAAAACCTAAACCGGCTTATAAATCGGGTTTATTATTGAACCGGGATTCGGTTTGTGAATGGACCAGGTTCATTTTATAAGTAAACCAGATTTATTTGTTGAACCGGGTTTGGTTTAGGAGTGGACTGGTCCGGCCTGTTCCTGAACCGGTTTATTTAACGCACTAGTTTGGTCTAGTAATGGACCAGTTTGGTTCGGCCTGAGCCTGAACCAGACCGGTCGTCTTCCTCATCTAGACGACTGGTCATGGTCATGGCGGCAGCAACCTATGCCGCCGAGGCTGATCGATGGCGGCAAACTCTGCCGCCGCTGTCGCCGGAGCTGATTGATAGCGGCAAGCTCTGCCGCCGTTGCCGCCCCGATGCTCCAACTCCCCTCTTCTTCCTTTCATCCTTCCGCCCGTGGTGGATTGATCAAGAAAGGCAAATGGCAGTGGCAAGATCAGGCCTTTCGGTCGCCGCCACTGCCGCGCCGGCTACCCTCTGCCAGAGAAGGCCTGACGATGGCCCTCGCCTCTCCTAGCGGCGAATCCATCTCCTGATTAGCGCCCACATCTCCCACCTATACAACTGCCACTACCCAAACGACGACAAAGGTGGTGCCTTTGGGCCGCCGCCACTACTACATTAGTCACTTCCGGCAATTGAGGTCTAACGGAGGTCCCGCTGACTCCCGGCGACTACTGATCGCCGGCCTAGCATCCTCTGGTATTTCTTCCTTCCTGTGCTATAATGACACAGAGGATGTGGCCAGAGGGTGGGTGTCACTTGCCGCCGCCGTCACCGTCTCATGGGTTCCGGCAGAAGCTCTATGTCTACACAGGCGACTGAGCTTCCACCGGAGTTGATCTGCTTCTTAGCTCAAGTTCCACCATTAATGGCAGCTTGGCAAGTTCTTCAACCATCAAACCAATCAAACACCTATTATATAAGACTGATGATTGAGAAACAAGATCCAACCTTGCATGCGCGTTGCTATCGAACTGCCGTCCGCCGGAAGTTGTTAAGATCGTCGAGGTTGCCGGAATCGTCGTCGCCAAGGCTCGCAGTCGTCGCCGGTGTTGCTCGAGGTCGCCCCTTTTCCCCGTTTTTTCTTTACTGTACATCTTCTTTGTTTCCCTCTTTTAACACCAGAACATGGGTGAGTCACCCCAGGTTCTGGACAAGTGTCTTTACCTTCGTAACAGGTGTTACAATGAGTGTATTTCCTTACTACTGTACAGGGGAAATATTGTTGATAAAGGAAAATTATTTACGAATACCGATATGGATCTTATACGTGGGCTATCAACGTAGTTGAAGAATACATGCAATATTAGGTGGTAGTTCGTTTTCCATGACATTGCAGAGTTTAAAAAAGAAAAAATTTCATGGATGCAATAGATTAATCTTTAGCTTCCAGCAGTTTCATGGTTGCAGATTTTTTTCATACAAGCACAAAGAAGTGAGTCCAAGATAGGATTATAAGATGCAGACTATACTTTCGTTTCTTCTTCACTTGACCATATAAACGTTCAATCTTGCTTGAATGAGAAACAACAGTGGATCTGTCCCCTGTTATTTCATGTCTTACTGTGTTTTGGGTCAGCTTTACACCAATTGAATGATATCTGAAACCACCTCAACAACAGAACCAAATTCTTGTTAACTTCCCTTTGAATATACAGTATATCGACACTCACATACCACCATTTCGATAATTGAATGACACATGATACATCGGTGAGAGTGGTAGCAAACAATTAAAACTCAAATTTTTTTTCCTATATTCCTTTGCACTTACATCAGCCGAAAACTCCACGTACGCCCAAAAGGCATCAAAATTGAAACAAAAATGATGATAAAACAACAAATTCAACATCTCCAAAATTTGTATGTCTTGATGACATATGTAGCTGTCCCGTAGTAGCACCAGGACCAGATCACTGATCTTGATGACATGACCTTAGACTTCCTGGCTAACTTGAATTACCGTGGAGGTCGGCCTGGCCAGGAAGGTTGGCCTGTCGTCGCCGGCCATTACTACGAGAATACTAGGCCCCTGATCAACAACAGCTGGTCTCTCTGATGCCTCCATCTTCTCACTTGATGCGGTATGGTGTGACTTGCGGTGGGAGCAGGCAAGAACGATCAAGGAAACTGCTATAAGCCCGAACATGATGGCAATTCCCCCAAAGAGGTATGGAACTGGTGAGTTCCACCGCCAGAACCCGGAAGCATTTGATGTACTCACCGGCCTCATGATTCTGATTTCTCTCCCTCTCTCTTGCTTGTCTGGCTAACTTTGTGATGTGCTGTGAAATGTAAGCTAAGGGAGCTTTGCTATATATAGTTGCGGCTTGAACATATTCCCACTTTGCATAAAATACACAAGGGCTGTAGGCTTGTATTTGGTATTTTGAAAAACACCTGCTCTGTAGGCCCCCATAAGAATGTCCCCCACTAATTTACAATTTGAAAACACTTTCTAACTACTCCATCCGGTCACTTTTAATAAATCCAGTTTTCTTTAATAGATACAGTTTTCTTCAAATGAACTAAAATTTTCATTTGAAGAAAACTGTATTTATTAAAAGTGACCTGAGGGAGTATGTTATTTTACGAAGATGATCCGGTTTTGTGTCCGCTCAACATAAAGCTAGCTACAAATGAATGCTGTACACGAAACAACATGATTCAGATATTTGATGTCCTTCCCTTTTTTGATCAAGAGGTGTTTAATGAGGGGGGTGTGCTTGCCAATTTTGCTCTCGATTTCTTCTCGTGCTCATGGCTGCACTCTTGCCCCCCGTTTGTGTCCGATTGTCTTTGATGACCTCTCGGGGAGAGCTTTCCCCTGTTTTGTTCCTCTTGTTTCTTAGTTTGTTTTACCGCTCCTCTGGGGTCCTGTATTTAAAAAAAAAGTGATAGTGGAGATATGAAATAATAAGCAGACCTTAGAGAGGATATGTAATCCACTGAAAGAAGGCTTTTGATATATGCAAAGCATCACAAAATGTGCAACATAATGTGGTTTGTGCCCTGTGTGGTAGATTAGGATCACCAAGTAAAGGGAGCATCCGAATCACTTAAAGGGATTGTAGCACCAAAAAATTAAAGAAGAGACTAGATTAAGTTAAGTACTCAGCTGCGGGACAAACATCAAATCATCCTTACATCAAGATATGCGAATGGAAAAGAGAAACAAGGAAAAGTATAGCATACGTAAGATCGATGTGAGTGCGGCTGAAGTTTTCTATCCTGTAACTTTTATGTTGACTTTCCAGCGGCGGGATAATGATGTGATTTGGGTACCAAATATCAGTTGTTTTTGCTAATACAATTTAGTATCGAATCCATTTGAGCACATATGCCTCCGTGATGGTCCGTAAGGATAAAGGTAAATGATCCAATTAGCTCTCTAAGAGCCAGGTTATCAACTAAAGCTAGACTTTAACAAAGAAACGAACTAAAGCTGGACCTGGCACAAAACAGGCCGGGCTCACACTTCACAGTAACCATGGTGCATTTGCCTTGTCAACTCAGGCATGACGAGTATTTGGCCCAAGTGGGATGAAAGGGTCCAGGGATCTCAGAGATTTGTTGATTCGAAAACACAAGAAAGAACACGAAATAGAGAGAGAAGTATTGTTAAAAGAGGTACACTACAGAAAAAGAATCACAAGGAGTTGAGAAAAAAAGTTGGATATGGCACTAAGTTATCTAACATTATTCCAATTTCGAATCGGAAAAGTAAGAAGCATATCACAGATTCACAATCCATGGTACCGCAACCGAATGCAATACGTACTGGTCGCTATAGAATTACTTCATTTGCCCAATATACGTACTGGTTTAGTGGTTTAATAACTATACTAGTCCAAGATCAACTCTAATGCTTTTAGTAGCAATAGAAAGAAAACTATTTCGACTACTCTTAGAGGATGTGTCTGAAGGCCTCATATGATATACGGAGTAAATTTCAGAATGAAGCTTCTTAAATTCTGAAGTCATTAACGTACGAATCAATGCACGAAGAGGAAGCTTGTTAAAGAAAAACAAAGACTCGGAAGTCAGCAGAGGAGACCCTGGAGACTCAGGGGCCGTATCTCGACCCCAATCTCCCTGAAGTCTTTAACGTAGGAATCAGTGCTTCAACCTGACAGAGACCAAGAGTCGACGAGAGGTCTTCCCCCAGTAGGGCATGATAGGAAATATGTTTTTCTTTTGCTGGTTTGGTCTTTAACGTCACCGTACTGCTGGTTGAAACTAACCAACTTTGGAACGACATAGGAAGAGGAAGACAGCGATGACTGGTGAGTGGAAATTATGATGGCTGTTGTGGAAAAAACTCGCATTTGGTTCCTAGACTACGATAATCTCCAGACCTTCGCTTGTTTTTTCCGCATATCTACATTCCCTGGCCGCCGCATCCACCACTAAACCCAGCTGCTCAGGTTTCCAACGTTCTTTCCCATTTTGTCAAACTCGGACGTCTGAAGACATGAGTGCGATACATTTGATGGTTTTGTTGCAATACGTCATTAATGGACATTTGTTTGTATTATTAGTGAGCGTAATTCCTTACCACTCTACCAGGGTAATATTGTTGATAAAAAAGAAAATTATTTACGAATACCGACAAGGATCTTATACGTTGGTTGTCAACGTATGTTGAAGATACACATGCAATACTATGAGGTAATTCGCTTTCCATTACATTGCATAGTTTTAAAAAGGAAAAAATTCAACATCAAACCACAAAGAGAAATATAATAGATTAATTGTTCACCAATTTGGCTACACCACAAGGAAGAACAATCTTTCACTATGAAGTCTCCAAAACACTTACAAGAGTTTGACACTCAAACTTATTCAATCTTGCTTCACCTTTATCTAAGAAAGCTCTCATTTTTTCCCCATTTGGCTTCCACTCTATTTTTCTCATTTTTTTGGTTTTTGTTCCTCCTCCACATTGGAGAGAAAGAAGAGAATACATATTAGTTTAAGGGTTTCAAACTTATTCCTTAAAATTATAAGTTTACCCTTACTCTATACCTAACCTAAAAGAAAATATTTCTTTACTTAAAATTTTGAACCAAACCCAACCGTTTGCGACTACAAGTTGGAGACTATACTCTCTTTTTTCGCTTGACCATATAAGGTTCAATCTGGCTTGAATATGAATTAGGACGATATTGCAGACAACAGCGGAGCTGTCCCCTGTTGTTTCATCCCGTATTGTGTTTTGGATCACCTCTACACCAATTGAATGGTATAAGAAACCACCTCAACAACTAAACTAAATTCTAGATAACTGCCCTCTGAGTATACAGTATATCTACACTGACATACCACCATTTCGATAATTGAATGACACATGATGCATCGGTGAAAGTGGTAGCAAACAATTAAAACTCATAATTTTTTTCCTTCTTCCTTTGCAGTCGGCAATTTACATCAGCCGACGCCCAAAAGGCATCAAAATTGAAACAAGAAAGATGATAAAACAAAAAATTCAACATCTCCAAAATTTGCATGTCTTGATGACGTAGATAGCTGCTCCGTAGTAGCACCAGGACCAGATCACTGATCTTGATGACATAACCTCAGACTTCCTGGCTAACTTGAATTACCGAGGAGGTGGGCCTGGCCAGGAAGGTTGGCCTGTCGTCGCCGGCCATTACTACGAGAATACTAGGCCCCTGATCAACAACAGCTGGTCTCTCTGATGCCTCCATCTTCTCACTTGATGCGCTACGGTGTGACTTGCGGTGGGAGCAGGCAAGAACGATCAAGGCAACTGCTATAAGCCCGAATATGATGGCAAGGCCCACAAAGAGGTATGGAACTGGCGAGTTCCACCGCCAGAACCCGGAAGCATTTGTTGTACTCACTGGCCTCATGGTACTGATCGCTCTCTCTCTCTCTCTCTCTCTCGCTTGTCTAGCTAACTTTGTGATGTCTTGTGAAATGTAAGCCAAGGGAGCGTGTGCTATTTATAGTCGAGGCTTGAAAGTAGTCTCCACTTTGCATAAAATACACAAGGGCTGCAGGCTGAAGTTTCATTTGGTATTCTGAAAAATACCTGCTCTGGAGGCCCCCAAATTATGTCACCGCCAATTTACAAATTTAAAACACGTTCTAATTATGTTCTTCTACAAAGATGTTCAGGTTTTGTGTCTGCTCAACATAAAAGCAAGCTACAAATGAATGTTGTACACGAAATTATGCACATACATCGACCCCATTGTCCTTGCAAGGGATAGTTGGGTTAGGTGGGTGTTTTTAAAAGAGAAGAGCCGTAGAAACAGCCAGACCCCACCTGGTCTCATACTTTCTTTTGCTTAGGCAAGGGATATGTGACCACAAAAGCAGAAATATCTCTCCCAATTTTTTTTACAGTTCATATAAACCCAACGTTGGCTGATCCCATGTAGACACCCAGCTTTGTTTTGATGTGCATGTGGAAGATGGCGGTTCAAACCGTGTTAAGAGTTCACTATTTTATGTGGAACCTTTTGTAATAGCTCAAACTGTTCTTAATTTGGTATATCATGTGCTTCGCCCATAGGGATTGAGGACTTCATCTTAATTCTAGATGTGGAATATTATCATATTTTTACTCTATACATGTTACATGATTATGGACTAGAGAGGCAATTCTGGTGATCTAGGGAAAAAGGTGGCCTGCTTAAGAAGTTTGAGAGGCAATGGTTAGTGTGGGACCCACGATTAGTGTGGGAGATCAAGATAAACTACTCTTTTGAGTGATTATGCGGAAGTGGTTGAGGGATTATACTATAATCAAGTCGCAATCTCTTTTTGGATACTCATATCAGTGGCAAGTTGCACTTAATGAAATTGCAGAGAGTGAATAACACGTAAGAAAGCAATCTTGACACTAGTGATAAAACGACATTAGGATGATGCTAGTTTCTTTACTCCACAACATTCTGCTCCAGTATCCAACCATATGCGCGAAAGGTCAGAACACTATTCAACTCATCCTCGTTCTCCCTTCTTTTCTAGAGGAACCAACAACTAATGGTTCGCCGTGAATGAAAATTTTAGCTTCTATCCCCATTCTCATCCAAATTCCGATATTGTTCGTTATAATCTTGATCTATTGGGTTTTGATAAAGAAGCAACTAAAGTTCCAACTTCAATTATAAATATCCATTGATCATTCTGATTATCCAAGGTTGCGATTTGCGAGCATCTTATAGTTCACAATGATCGCACCTTCTTTTAGTTTCTGGATTTTTTTTTTCGTTCTTACAATAAAAGGCTGGAGAGCAGCTGAAGCCCACTAAGAAAAGTAAGCAAACCAAGAAACAGTTTATACGCCTCTTCAAGGTCGCTGAGCTGAGCGCATAGATTTGAAGAACGTACGGTCACAAATTCCGCTGCATGCATGCTCATGGGCATATATGGATGCGATTAGATTGAGCTTTATTATTACTCGAGCATTGATCTCGTTTTAAAGTCTAGTCATATACAGATACATCTAGGATCTTTTGCTGCTTAATGTATGACAGTATAAAGAGATAAACATATGCAAGACCATTATTACATATTGACGTACTACTATTTAGCATATGAATCTAATGAGTGCAGCAGAATGTTAATTAAAGATAAAGAATATATTTGACAATTTATCAAGGAAGAAGGTCATGACCACTAAGCATATTCTTCATCAAGTTCGGAATATTGTGGTCGTTTTTTTTCTCGAGTACCAAATTCTTGCATTGTTCCTTTTAGCAATGCTTATCAAGGGAGTTGTTGTTTCACTTTTTTTTACTCCCAATGAAAGCACCCTTGCTTTTTAATGAAATTTTTAGTACATATAAAAAAGCATATATATATATAAGTAATCTAGCTGGCTAAGCAAGGAAAGAGCCTGCCTCTTGTCTAAAAGGAAGCTCCCAGCCCCCCACAGGCCACAGTAGTCCCACCAGGCAAGCCAGAAAATTTGACATGCATTCCTGATTTCCCACAAAAATCACACGAGGAAATCCATACAAAGGAGAAATGTGGATTCGTGTGTCTCCACTATAAAACAAGTGAACAGAACAGTAGAGAAGAGTGTTTCCAGAATGGCCAACTACTGGAAATCAATATAAAGATCATTGCCAAGTGCCCAATCACCAGTACGATGACAACACAGTGGTGCGTGCTTTGAATAGAAACACTTGCTTTCGAAGAAAATTAAAGAGAAGTTTGCTCTTAGCTAGCCAACTAAGACGATCAGTTCTGTCATAGCTTTTTTAATTTTCAATAGATGCTACATGCATATTGAGTGGGTTGCTAGAGCATCATGATCATTCTCTTACTCGTTCAGGCCGCCGCATCCATATGCCACAAAAAAATAGAAAAGACTCGAATGACTTTTGAAACAGCAAAAGGAAGAAAGTTAGAGACCAGAACAGTTCAAACACGTCAGTTTGTTCCACTCTGGACCTTCCTTTAGTCATGTTGGAAGAAGGGAAGGGAAAAGTCAAGTATTAGATTATTAGAGAGGGGAAAAGAAGCTCTGTGGTGTTCTCATTCTCAAAAAAGCAGCCTCGAACAACCACCATCTGGTCCAGCAAGTATTCAACCTTATGACAATTACTGTGAAGCATGATGATGACTTAAAAAACAGTGTGATGGTCCGTACAATTATGCCACAATTACATAGTTTTCCTCCATACAACAACACCGATAAAACGAGCTCGTTGATATAAAGAAGAGAGGACTAGGACGAAGTGCTGATGTAATTATGTCGTGGGGGTTGAAGACGGTCTAAGTTGTATACTAAGGAAAAGACCCTGAATAAAAAAGTAACAGGGGAGATTATACATGAATTGGTTAATTTTAGTGACAGGAGAGCCATTTATTTACATTGAAAAGAACGAGGGACAAAGCATAAATTTTCCATGTAGTTCGTTTGTATCGAATACTATTGTTCTGGTGAAGATGATTATGCTTTGGAAATATAGCTTTAATCTTAAGAACACAATTTCAAATGCTTATAGAGTTGTTATAATCTATGGTTATAGGAAAACTGCAATCTGCCATGGTTCGTTTATGTGCTGCACACTCTTATAATAAAAGGAAAGCAAAATCACCCGCATTTTGGGTACTTAGAGACTGATACGATTAGTAAAGGCAATCATCGAGCTAATTACACACGGTATGACATCACAAGGTCCAGTGAGTATGCCGGTCCAAACGTATAATGTTTGTTACAGCGCAAATAGCATAGATCAAATTCAAGGTTAACAGTCTCCTAAATAGGCTAACTTATAATCGTTTTCTATAGATATTCCACACACACAGAATTTCGAATGTATCTATCATTAATTTACCAGGAACATGAGAGTTGTAACCTGCTACGAATTACAGTTAAAAACAGAACGCAGGAATAGTGGATGGCATGATTGCCTCATAGAACTCGTAAGCAGCATATCCCTACAGAGTACAGACCACTTACATGTAATAGGGAACACTTTTTCTAGTGCGGTTCACATGCAATCAGTCAATGTATACATTCCTTAATCCGAGTTGTCATAGTTTGACAAAACAACAGTGGTCTAGACTCGAGAAGCATTTGAATGATATCCGCCTTTTTACCCAGGGCTCGTCTTCAATGCGCCGCATACACAAGGCCAACCTACTCCTCCATGTATGGTGATGCTCATAATTGCTTAAGCTTAATATGCACTAACGATATTATTAGAACCCAAATAGAAAGTAATTAACGCGTAAGCTTAAACATCTGCTGAAAGCTAGCACGGTTGAATTGAGAGTAGCAACCCATGACTAGTGATGAACATCTTATGATCTCATTTGGCTCTCCAAGAACATAAACTGGGGCTGAGGATCATTTATAATGTAGTATATAGTATGTGCACCACTTTATGAAGCTGGACTAAAGTCACGATATAAACAATAATCTACCATTATTTCAACTTGAATCTAGCTACCTCTCTTCATTGCATTAAATGTCCGGAGCAAGAATCTCACGGATCCTGGCAAGGACGACTAGAGGAGACTGGATTTGCCAGGAAGGAAGGAGTGTCATCTCCGGCCATTATGACGACAACCTTGGCCTCCTCGTCGGCCGTAGCAACAGCCTCACGAGCAGGTGATGCGCTCTGGCGAGACTTGTGAGGGCTGCAAGCCAGGACAATGAGTGAGAAAGCTATAAATCCCATCAAAGCTGCAAGAGCAACGTAGACATAAGGAACCGCAGACTTCCTCCATTGCCAATTGGTCTCAGCGGTCTGGCCGGTTGCACTTGTTGGTGCTATGTTCATTTCTCACTCAAATCCACTCTTTCTATGTCTTCTACTTGAAAGAGGCAATGAGGTCATGGCCTCGGGGGTGACAGAATCTCCATTATAAGGAAGCTACCTAGAGATGCCTCCATTGTTATTACGAGTAACTTCTCAATTATTTTATCAAAGCAAGTAAGCTTTGCGTCAATCAATGGTAATACCTTGAGTCCTTCTTTCGGCTTCAAAGCGAAAAAGAATTTTTATTCAAGCGGAAAGGCAGTGATACGTTTCTCAGCCCTGCAAAAACAAAATTATAATGATATATGGCTGAACACTAGAGTGGGACCCATAAGCAGGTCGTTCACACATTGCAATGTTGAACATATATCATAGAAAGGGCTAGCAATATCAATTGGATGACCAAGAACAAGCCATATTTTACAGTGCTTATAATTTAAGGAGTTCTCCAGCTAGCTGTCATAAAACGTAAAATTGCCGCGCATAAAGACGGAATGAGCTCAATCATCTTCGTTTTCCTTCTTAATTCTTACAATGCATAGAATGATCAGGGTCTTCTTTTGCATACAAGTGTTTGAATTTGCTTCTAATCAACTCCATGCTGCCTGCCAAGTAGGCAGAAGCAACTAATAAACTGACCAACAAAACAAAGGACTAATGCAGGACTCCAAATGTTAAAGAGGAAATGGGTGTTATGTCCCACTCTCCCGTACAGTTTTTTTTTTCAAATTATTAAACTTGAATCATTTCTTTATTTCTTCAAAGGATAGATCGCATATCCGTAGTCCGTACATGGTTCCATGGATTATTCCTTGTTTACTAGAATATTCCTCCTAAGTGATTTTCTATCAGCACTTTAATTGAGAGCATCTACTATCTATAGAAGATATGGTTACTATAGCTATATATGATGGTTCATTCAATCTGTGATCATTTGCATCTCTGTGGGAAAAAGTCTCCTCTTGACTACAACAATTTGGCGATTTTAAAAAATAAACAGAAAATGTTTTCGTTACCGACTGACCATCACCGGAGTGTGACCATGGTATGTTTCATAGAGGCCTAACAAGGAACATGGCACTGTGCACCTAGTTATTAGAGTTTTTTTCACATTACTTGGCGTCACTCGCCTTTTTCCCATATCACGTGGAGTCTAACAAAAACTTTTATATCACATGGAAATGAGACCTGAACTCCTTAAAATGCCTCTCTTTGGCCTTAAAATATTTTAATCAACGAAATTCTTCACTTTTATCTTGCGATGGCATTCCAGTAGCATTCCACTTAGAGGAGGAGGCTTTCCGGCGAAGCTCCGAAAGTTGCGGCGATCAAGACCAAAGCCGACGGCTGCCTACGCCTACCCACGCCAAAACAAACTCTGATTGCGGGATTTTGAGATAAGGGCAGTGGGGAAGCCTGCCCTACTACAAAAGTTAAGATCTACATGTAAAGAAACACATGTAACGGCCACCCATTCGTACTCGAACCGCTCGTGGACATCAAATAAGAAGATAAAAATGTGCAAAGGCGTGAAATACTCGTCGATGAGTGATAAATACTATTTGTATATTTGTCAACCCAACTAAAAATTATGTAAATAAATTTAGGATATCCTCATGAGGATAAAAATTGGAAAAAATAAGGAAGAACGCAAAAAATGGATAAAAAATGAACGAAATTTTAAAGTTTACTGTAAAATCATGTGTTTATATACATGACTCCAATTCAAGTCATTTGCTCGGGTACATGATAGACACGACTTCATTGCTATCGTGTGCTCGGGCACACGACTTGAATTGGAATCATTTATATAAACACATGATTTTACGACAAACTTCAAAATGTCATATTTCACTCATTTTTATCCGTTTTTTCTAAATTTTTTTGTTCTTCCATATTTTTCCTCCTCTTTTTTGCGTTCTTACATAATTTTTAGTTGGGTTGACGAATATACAAATAGTATTTATCGCTGATCGACGAGTATTTCACGCTTTTGCACATTTTTATCTTCTTATTTGATGTCCACGAGCGGTTCGAGCACGAATACATGTGTTTCTTTATATGTAGATCTCAACTTTTGTAGTAGGGCGGGCTTCCTCACTGCCCTTACCTCAAAATCCCACGATCAGAGCTTATTTCTGGGCGTGGGCAGCCGTCGGCTTTGGTCTTGATCGCCGCGACGTTCAGAGCTTCGCCAGAAAGCCTCCTCCTCCGAGTGGAATGCTACTAGAATGCTATTGCAGGATAAAAGTGAAGAATTTCATGGATTAAAATATTTTAAGGCCGAAGAGGGCCATTTTAAGAAGTTCAGGTCTCATTTTCAGGTGATATTATAAAAGTTTTTTTGTAGATTCCTGGTGATATGGGAAAAGGGCGAGTGACACCAGGTAACGTGGAAAAAACTCTAGTTTTATTATCATGGTATATAGCTATTATATGTTAGTCCTATGTATCGTAATCATGGACTTTGGCCATGGTATCCAGTCAGGAGACGCGTCCACGAAGCAACAGACAGACAGACACACGCAAAGTGAATTGTAGTTTGATTGGTGAACCGTTTCAATTGTATACAAAGCCCCAATGATAAAAGATTGGACGAGTAGTTCACCACACTACGGTCTAGCCAGCTCATGTCCCACACACATATGGTGGATGTCCGCCATCTGAAATTCACGTACCGATCCTGTGAAGAGGTGGGCTATCTCAAACTTGAGGTTGTGAACTACTCATCCTCAAAGATTTGAGCCTCCAAACTTCCAAAAAGTGCTTGGTGATTGGTGATTAGATTTGATAACAAGGAGAGGCTGCTTTAAAATGCATTAGGCATCCATTTATATCCAGGCAATCAGACTTACAAGTAGACCCTTGTTCATGTCATAGTTAACTGCACTTTAACACTAAAAACTCCCTGCCACGACTTCTTAGTTTCTAAGTCACACTCCATGAAACCTCAAAATCACATTACTATAGATGCATAAACTCCACAAACATTATTATGCTTCATGAGCTATAGTGACCCTTTGTACCAATGTGCAACTAGGATTTTGATTTTACAATTTATACAATCTATTAACATCATACTTGTTGGAATATAAGATAAACAAATAAGGTTTCCATTTCCTAGATCGAGGTTCAAAAATCTTATTTATCTTACATGGCAGCAGAGATTAAGGTTTCAGGATGTTCCACGTTTATTCCCAATTATGTTCTTTGTGTCGTTCTTGGTGGACGCTTACACATGAGAGGAGGGTGGGGTATAAAATAAATAAATTTTTGGTTTTTTAACACTGCAAGCTTTTGGTAAATTTAGTTATCTTACAATATTAGCGTACATATATTTACATCCTAAAAAACCTACATATATTTACTTACTGCACATGTGCTATTATTTTTACACCAAATAAATGACATTTGAATGCATTTAATTCTTTAACAACAATGTTATTGTAATACGTTTAAATTTTAAACATTATTTCATTTCAACTTTCTTGAGACACCTAGTCTAACTCAACCAAATTGTGGAGTCTTGAGCTTTACGGATGGAGTGTGTGGGTGTTTCACGTGTATGAGGGGAATAGGTGCATGGTAGGTAAGAGACTGATTGCTTTGCCTATTGTGGTCTGGCTCCTAACGAGTAACGAATAAAGGATCCTCACATGACTCCACTGCTATATAGATTAAGAAGTGGAGCTTTAAGTTTAGAAGTACCTAGGAAAACCTCACTATTTAAGCCAGTTTTTGGGGTGAGAGAGACCCAAGACCACCCAACAATATCTCTCGTGAAAGAGTTGATACAAAGCTTTTTTTCCAACAAAAAGGAATTTGCAGTGATACAATATTGGATCTAATATGTTAGTGAGGGAAGTACTCAGGTAATGCAGGGGAATTTAGACATGTTCAACTTTTTTGAGCTTACTAGGACTGTTGTTCGGGCAAAAGTCATGGGGCAAGTCTATTTTATAGAAAAAGAGGCCACGGAAAAAGGGAGCTTATTAGGAGTGTTGCCTGAGTGAGGGTAAATTTTACAGATCAGGTAGAGAAGAATATATGAACATAATTCGAAAGAAAGATGTACGGAAGAAAATCAAACTATACCCAATGCTTTTTGTAGTGTTAGATTAGATTAATTATATTGTATTACTCTCTATATTCCGTGTTAATAGCTGCATTTAAAAAAAATGCCACTTCAAAAGAAATGCATTTGGGAAAATACTTGTCCCATATTAGTGTTGCTACAGTTGCCTAGCTGGCTAGTAAAAAAAAAAGCATCTCACAATCTTCTTACAACTAATTAGAAATTATCTCACAAGCTTAGTTGGGGAGATGAGTTGTAAGAAGCTTGTGAGACGTTTCTCATAAGTAGTTAAGTACGGAGGCGAGCTCTTAGCTGTGGGTCCACCATTCAATAAAATTGTCAATTTTCCAAAATGTAGCTGTTAATATGGGACAGACAAAGTATAATTTTTCCGCTACGAAAATGAAATTGCACCAATTCTATGGTATATAGAAATAAAAATAAAATCTCTTAAAGCCTTAAACCAATTTTGTGATATTGAAAAATTGATGTACTCCTAAAACCTCTAATCAAACATCCATAAATTCCACCGCATTGACCTGAATTATATGACTTTGGCTACTTTTTTCGACAAAACATGCCCATCATGACTTAACTTGGATATACTGTTGGGCTTGTTTTTGTAATAAAACATAAAGTGGCCAAACTATCTCAATTGACACTGTTTTTGGCTTTTATAACTGTCTGGGTAATGGGCCTGAGTCAGAATACCTATTAAGCTGTGGTTTTAAGTGGCAGATCTGAACCATTGGATGACCTATGGATAAACGGTCAGGATTCTAGGGTTCTTAATAATGGTGTCCTGGTTTAGTTATAAATACACCATTAGCCATCCTAATACGGTGTCTTAAGCGAGATTACTCTCAGCCAAATTCTAAACTAAAAACTCATTGTTGGTTGAAGATGATTAGAAGAATGACTCTATTGAAGGCTCTAATGGCTACATGTATGCCAAAATCTCTTGCTTTAAAGTTTAACAATTGGTATCGGGGTTTCGAGTATATTCTGGTACGATTATGGTACGCTTTCGCTGTAGACTTTTTGCGCATCACCGGCTGATGGTCGTACGTGATGTCAGCACGGGTCTTGGGTTGTGCCGGTATCGGCCCTTTCGGCCGCCATAGTGGTGCTCATGGTGGCGGCGTGCTGTGAACGACGCTTATGATAAGTCGCACGCCGATCGCCGCCAGGTGGCTTTTGGCCGCTGCCGGCATCGCCGTGAAAGGTGATGAAAGGGCAAACCTTTCGGTGCCATGGCGCCCACGTCGATGACTGCTAGTGTAGATGAGAACAGTAATAAAAAAAAAGGTGACAGTTTTCCGTCGCTGCCGGCCTCGCCGTAGAAGAGGAAGGAAAGGGCGGCCCTTTCGGCTGCCGCCTGTGACTGAAGCATCGGATCAAGATGATTAAAAAAAAATTTACCTTTTTGGCCGCCGACAGCATCGCCGCCATAGTGGAGCCCGTGGCGGCGACGTCCATGGCCGCCGCCCTTGATGTTGTCGCAATCGCCACTCTTGCTGCTCCCGCGGGCCCGATCGCCATCGCCATGAACTCGCAAAGGCAGTGGCGTTCGTTGTGGCATCGCCGCCCGTGGCGATGGAGGGCTTGAAGGCAGCCCTTTTGTTGAAGGGTATTTGGCCGCGGAAGGAGGAAGGTGGCGGCGGCGGCGCCCATGCCATGCCGCCGCTAGCTGCCCTAAGGAGTTTAAGGCATCTTCGTGAAGAGGATGACCCTCTAAACCGGACCAGCATTACAAGTAAACCGGGTTGTCCAGTCTAGATTAAGAAATGAACCCGACTTAATGTTTCAGTTCGGCCTAATATTACTATTCCGGTTCACTGTTCCAATTTAAAAAAAAATTAATTATCATGATTAAGGCTTTATTAATGTTATGGGCCGGCCAGGGGATTATATGACAATCGTATATTTTATCAATTTTTTTTTAATTGTTGAGCGCACCACTTATGTAATTTTGAGAGAAAGTGTACATTATACCTATTGTAAGTGACACCAGACTTCAAGGACCACGTTTGGAGACGGATGCAGTCATGAAGAATTAATGTATATTTTTCTTTTACAGGGGCTTATAGCTTCCACTTTGTACATTTTTTTTTTCAAAAGGACTGTATAAGGACTTTGGACTATATTTTTTCATTGTGGTGTGTGGCGATGGAACCCTTGGCCGAGTCCCAAAAGCCTGATGACAAAATTAACATTAATGCCCTAGTCAATTTTGTATATGGATATTGTTATGATTGTCTGATAATTAATTGTATTTATTTTATTATTTGACCAAGGTGAATAGCACAAATTCAGTTCTCACGTCCGTTGAGATGATTTAGGAATGGCTAAAACATCCTAAGTTATTTGTCAACGTGTGAATCCTATAGAATGCTACCATGGGGTGCATAAATTCACATACATAAAAATATTGTGCCATCATCAAATTTTGATTATGTGACAAAGACTGTCATCCGGCCCCAAAGGGAGGTGATAGTTAGCGTTACATAATTAGGATAGGGTTGAGGGTTATATATTAACATGCGTGAATCCCTATGCCCAAAGGTGTGAGATTTTTCCTATAATCTTTTCTGTATAACCTACTAGCCTTATCATGAGACAATTTTAAGGATTGGAAGGAAAAAATACTTTTACTATTATAGTGCATGGACTTGGATTTGACGTTTCGTATGGATGTACCCACCACTCCTACGGAAAAAAGTACTCCAAGTGAGGTAGCATCTTATGAAAAGTGGGAGCGGTCTAACTGCTTAAGCATGATGCTCATGAGGTCTCACATAAATCAAAGCATTAGGGGATCCATCCCAGAATGTGCTACAGCCCAAGGACTTTTGAAAGCTATTGAAGCTCAATTCAAAAGTTCTGATAAAGCCTTGGCCAGTACCTTAATGTCCAAGTTATCATCCATGAGGCTAACAGATAACAAAGAGGTGAGAGAGCATATCATGCAGATGCGTGATATTGCTGATCAGTTGAACAACATGAAAATAAAGATTGATGACACTTTTTTGGTCTACTTTATTCTAAACTCCATGCCTGCACAATATGGGCCATTCAAGATCTCTTATAATACACATAACACTCAGTGGTCAGTTAATGACCTTCTGAGTATGTGTGTACAGGAAGAGGGGAGACTTAAGAAAGGGAAGCTAGAGAGTGCCCATCTAGTTTCTATTAAAGGACAAAAAAAGGCATATCATGGTGCTCCTAAGAAGAAAGCTGGTAAAGGTGTGCCAATGAAGTCTACTGGTGTCACCAAGAAAATCAAATGCTTTTTCTGCAAGAAGAAATGACACATGAAAGATTGCCCTAAGTATCAGAAGTGGCTTGCCAAGAAAGGAGGTACTTTCATGTCTTTAGTGTGTTATGAATCTAATTATGTTGATTCTCATCATAATAAAACATGATAGATTGACTCTGGTTCTACAATTCATGTTTCTACTGTCATACAAGGGTTTCTCAGTATAAGGAAACCCAATGATGGGGAGCACAACATCTATTCTGGAAATAAGATGTGTTCGAAGGTTGACGGTGTGGGGACATATAGACTTGTTCTCCATACAGGATACACCTTAGATTTAGAAAGAGTTTTCTATATTCCAAGTTTTTCTAAAAACTTAGTTTCTGTATCAATACTAGTGCCTCATAGCTTTAATTTTTAGTTTATGAATTCCCCATTTTTGATTCTTAAAGATTCAGTCACCATTGGTTCTAGTTCTTTGATTGATGGACTATATAGACTCTCTTTGCATGTTTCATTTGAACAATCTATGATGTCTGTGCAAGGAAGTGTTATTAAAAAGAACTCCTCTATGTTATGGCACAAACGTTTGGGGCTTAAGAGAAGGAGTTTTAAAAACTCTTGACTTTATTGATCTTGAGACTTGTGTAGACTGCATAAAGGGAAAGCAGACTAACAAGTCTTCTAAGGGTGCTAATAAGGATGATGAGAAATTAGGCATTTTACACACTGATATCTGCCCTCCCTGTCTAAATGGTCAAAGGTATTTCATTACCTTTATAGATGATCATACACGATACATGTATCTTTATCTCTTAAATGAAAAGTCTGAAGCATTTGATGCTTTCAAGACTTATAAGGCAGAGGTAGAGAAACAATCTGGATTGAGTATCAAAGTTGTTCGATCAGACAGAGGAGGGGAATACTATGGCAGGTACACAGAGAGTGGACAAAAACCTGGACCATTTGCACAATTCCTGAAGGAACATGGTATTGTTTCACAATACACAGTGCGGGGCACACCACAACAGAATGGTGTTGCTGAAAGGAGGAATCGCACTTTGATGGATATGGTGAGGAGTATGATTAGTAACTCCTCTCTTCCTCTCAATATGTGGAGTGAAGCCTTAAAGACAGCCGTGTACATTTTAAATCGAGTTCCATCTAAAGTCGTTCCTAAAACACCATTTGAGCTATGGAATGGATGGAAACCTAGTTTAGATCAAGTAAACATTTGGGGTTATCCAGTTGAGGTTAGGGTGTATAATCCACTTGAGAAGAAGCTTGACCCTAAAACTGTCAGTGGTTTTTTCATTGACTATGCAGAAAGGTCTAAGGGTTATAGGTTTTATTATCCATCTCACACCCCTACAGTAGTCGAAACACAAAATGCACGTTTTCTTGAGTATGGCAACTCCAGTGGGAGTATTTCTCCACAAGACATTGTGTTTGAGGAAATAGGGATTCCAGTTACTATACCCACATTTGGTAGAGGATCAAATGCTGTATCGCCTATGGTGATTCCAGAACAGCCTATCCCCCCCTCTACTATCCCCTTAGGATCAAGTGCTGAAGTTCCTATTGCACATGCTACTCCGCCTGTTAATGAAATAGGACTTCGATGATCCTCAAGAGTAAGGAAACCTGCACTCCCTTCTGACTATGTTGAATACCTCTAGGAGTTTGACGAGAATTTTGGACTCATTCAAGATCCTATTACATATTCACAGGCAATGTCTGAAAATAACTCTAGCA
The DNA here is from genome assembly GCA_039654745.1 of Houttuynia cordata. Classification (NCBI taxonomy): domain Eukaryota; kingdom Viridiplantae; phylum Streptophyta; class Magnoliopsida; order Piperales; family Saururaceae; genus Houttuynia; species Houttuynia cordata. Next base: position 57,028,411 of record CM077502.1, on the reverse strand, counting down.
AATGGTATGATGCCATGCAGGAAGAGATGAAATCTATGGCCGATAATCAAGTCTCGGATCTCATAGTGTTACTGCAGGGCATCAGGACTCTTGGCTGCAAATGGGTCTATAAGACTAAATTAGATCCATCTGGTAACATTAACAGATATAAAGCCCGACTTGTAGCCAAAGGTTTTCTTCAGAAAGATGGTGTTGACTATAATGAAACCTTCTCTCCAGTTTCTACGAATAATTCATTGAGATTTATTTTGGCCCTTATAGCTCATATTGACTTGTAATTACATCAAATAGATGTCAAGACGGCGTTCTTAAATGGGGATCTTTAGGAGGAGGTGTATATGACTCAGCCTGAAGAATTCACCTCAGATAAAAGAAGTCATCTGGTTTGTAGGCTCAAGAAGTTAATATACGGACTGAAACAGGCCTCCTGGCAGTGGTATTTGAAGTCCAATGATGTTATTACTTCATTTGGTTTTAAGGAGAACATTGTTGATAAGTGCATATACCTTAAGGTTAGTGGGAGCCGTTACACATTTTTGGCCTTGTATGTTGATGACATTCTACTTGCAAGCAATGACTTCGGGATGTTGCATGAGACTAAGCAGTTTCTTTCTCAGAACTTTGACATGAAAGATTTAGGAGAGGCATCCTGTGTCACAGGGATTGAGATCTATCGTGATAGATCCAGAAGGATCCCTGGGTTGTCTCAACAGGCATATATCAATAAAGCTTTGAAATGGTTTAACATAGAAAACTGCTCACCTAGTGCAGCTTCTATTGTGAAGGGTGACAAATTTGGCTTGTTCCAGTGTCCAAACAATTCTTTGGAATTAGAAAGCATGAAGGAAATTCCTTATGCATCGGCAGTTGGTAGTATGATGTACTTCGAGGTCTGTACATGTCAAGCCCCGAATTTTAAAACTCCGAATATAGCGCGGAAGCACCAACACTATAAAGGTCATGAGGTTGAAACCCGGGATGCGACCGAATACTCGATACGATCTTTACTTCCATTGACATAATATGGGCTACACGCAGGATCCAAAATGTTAAACAAATAACTGTTTACAAAAATCTTAAATAATAAAATTTCGAATTTAACTAAGTTGTTACAATAATTAAATCTCAACAAAATCCAAAAATTTAAACATAGCTTAACACAAGGGCTAAAATGTTCCACAAACAAAATATCAAGCATCATAAAATAATTCCACTTCTATTGGCTTTCCATCATAAAGCTCCTCTTTTCCGCTTTGATCCCTGCATCAAGAGATGCATGAGTATTTTGAGAGAAATACCCAGTAGGAGCCAAGAAAAACCCACAACAAAATAATAGCAATAGGAATGCGGACAATATAGAATAAGGACACGTTTAATAAGATCAGGTTGAGCAAATGCGAAGTTCACTTACCTGAACAATAATCATCACCAAGGACCATCAACGGTCAAGAATAAATCAACATTAACTCAGATCCCTAACGTATAGTGCATTGGGAGGAAAATAATAACGAATACTAACTCCAAACATACACAGTGTCGGAGATAACAATTTCTGCTCTCTGTTCTATCCACTTCCCCTGTGGTCATCAATTACTAGAACATCCTAGAGGTTCTTCAGAGGAACCTGGCCATGCATCTAGGGATGCTGGCACCATCGGTGCTTATGGGTACAATGGGTGGAGACTGCAGACCTTCCGTAATATCATACAGTCTAAAGCGCACGCGTTGCCATCATCGGCTGAACTACAGAGGTTCATTATAAAATCTGAGACCACAAAGGATCTAGCAATGGCTCATGACCATACTATGATTCCATCCTAAGAGCGTTCATCGAAACTCTTAGTGGAGAAACAGTTTACATAGAACTGAATCAATCTAGAATAATAAGGGTTCTCTCTACCAGAGACCCAGACCATAATCTTTAGAAAATAGACTCTCCGAGGAATATACTGGATTTCTCAATATCCCATATGGATTGACTTATGTAGGAGTAATCAAAGAATTCTCAATGTTCAATCACAGGATAATTTAAAATTGAGACTTATCGGGAATGACTCATTAAACGCCTTCACCATGCATAGCTCAAATCAAGACATCATCGATTCTGACAATAATGAAGATTATATGACGTTGGTACCTGATGGTAGGGTCTAGGAATCTAAGATTTCAAGTTCGACACCAAAGATAGTACATTAGTAGAGCAATGGCCCACAAGGAATGACTCGGTCCGACACGACACACTCTCTGGATTGGATCAATTACTGGACGTTACTAACTTTATCTCTCTGGATTTTATATAGTTACTACAATTTATCAGTAGGTATATCCCATAGGTTTTAATATAAGGTATAATTTAAACAACTCAAAAATATACTATTATCTGCACAACAGCTCCATTCTCAGGCTCACCACTGTCTGTACATAACATATTCTGACATAAGATTTTTATGACATACAACCCCATGCCTCTAGTTTCTAACCCAAATTACGGCACAATTTTATGAATTTTTTGCATTTAGTTATAATTTTTCTAATATAGTCTGTCGGTGCAGGACTAAGTCTGGCCGAGAGCATTAACTTTAAACTTACTTAATCAATACAGTCTATTACTCAATTTAATACTTATTAGTGCCTTCTAGACTTAGTATATTACTCTCCTGGGCATTTACTAAGTCCCCAGTAGTTTTGTAATTATGTCTTTTCTTACAAGAAATCCTATTTCCAAAACAGATTAAACATACCCATTCTTTTCAGACTTGAAAACTACAGTTAAGACGATTAATTCGGGACACACCCCACATTGACTCATGAGACAACTAGGGTACAGTAATCTTCGCACTCCAGTAACCGTTACACATAAGTATTTTTATATCAGAGTCATCATCTTCCTGTATTTAACTCTTAGTCAAAACAGTTTCCATTTAATTACTCTATTTCGACAATTATGACTTGAAAGAGATGACCTTTTCAAGACCTGATTTCTGATGACTCAAAGCTGACTTGGAATACTGTATCTCACAAACACCAGCAGACAATGACAATAAAGTTTCAAACTTTAGGGATTGGACTCAGCATATAATCACAGTTTGGAATCCGGTGTGACACCATATGATCATCGACAAGATTAAATATTGGAACCAAGGAAAAAGGACAACTTTAGGTGAACATATAATTGTACAGCACAATACATGTGTAATAAACTCAATTCAACCAGCGAGCATACATAATGGTCTAAACAGAGCCATGCATGATGAGGGTTTGGATCAATAAAGTTAAGTTCCACAATAATACACTCATCAATTCACATACGGTGTTTCATCCAATTGGACCACATCGAGATTTATCGAATTAGAACTAATATCAATACTCACATCATATTCACTTGACCCATTTAATATGAAACATCAAGGTTTGTATCACAAAGTTGTAGGAAAAAGAAACTCCTACCTTATGTTGAATCGAAATGTCACGCCCCGAATTTCAAAACCTCGAATAATGCGCAGAAGCACTAACTCAATTAAGGTCATGAGGCTGAAACCCGGGCCGCGACCGAATACTCAACACATACGATCCCATTCCAGAATGCTTAACCAATATCCGTTATACAAAAATCTTAAATAATAAAACAAACTACACTATTATAATAATCCAGTCAACAATTCATTAAACATCAAAATAAATTCAGCACACAGGCTGATAAGTTCTCCGCGAACAGAAAATAAAAACGATAAATAAATCCACATCTTATCAACTTCCATCATCGAGCTCCAAACACGAACCTTGCTAGCTCTTCTCCACTTTAATTCCTGCATCGAGAGATGCATGAGTATTTCAAAAGAAATACCTAGTAGGAGCCAAGAAAAACCCACAACATGTAATAAAATAGAATACTGTAGAAATAAGCATTAAAGACACATTTAAGAATATTAGGTAGAGTAAATACAGGGTTCACTTACCAGCGCAAAATTAATATCAAAGACCATCAGCGATCAAGAGTGAATAAACATAACTCAGTTTTCAAACGCACAGAGCATCAGGAAGATCAATAAGAATACTGACTCCAAACATACAGAGTGTCAGAGACAACAATTTCTACTCTCTCTTCAGTCCACTTCCCCTATGGACATCAATACCAGATCATCCTAGAGGTTCTACAGAGGAACCCGGCCATGCGTCTAGGGATGCTGGCCCCATCGGTACTTACGGGCACAATGGCCGAGACTGCAGACCTTCCGTAATATCATACAGTCTAAAGCGCATGCGTTGCCAACATCGGCTAAACTACAGAGGTTCATATATCATCTGAGATCACAAAAGATCTAGTAATGGCTCGTGAGCATACTATGAATCTAAGGCTCCGTTTGGTTGCAACTTCTTGGAGTAGAAGAAGTAGAATCTAGGGTATTCTACTTCTTGGATTTTTGTAATGAAGTGATGTGTATTTGGTTAGACATAAGGCAAAATCAGCTTTTTGGTGAGTAGTCCGTTTGGCAACATAAGCAGAAAGCAGATTCTGGAATACGAAGTTACAAAATTACCCATGAATAACTCCCTCCCACCCAATCCCTCCTTCCCTCGCCGCTCGGTCCCTCCCTCCCTTGCCGCTCGGCGCCGCCCGTCCCTCGACCTCCACCCTCGAATTCGGCCGCGGCACCTCCGAAGCCGCTCGGTGCTCGGTGCCGACCCTCCCTCGCCCAGCGCTCGGTGCTTGGTCCCTTTCGTCCTCCCTCCCTCACCGCTCGGCACCGTCCCTCCATTGACCTCCACCCTCGAGTTCGGCCCCGGCACCTCTGAAGCCTCTTGGCGATCGGTGCTGCCCCTCCCTCGCTCGGCGCTCGACGCACGAAATCCCCTCGCCGCTTGGGATTCACCGGAAAGGTTCGAACTTTTTGCTTCTATTGTGTGATATTCTAACAGTGCCAGGGGGATGACAGTTCGGGTGTTGATGGCTATAAACCCATCTCCTAAATTTAGTGGATATGTTAGGTCCATTTCTGAGGTAAATGTCAGTTATTTCAAATAACTTACCCAATTTTTGTATAACATTGCTAGTCCCTCTTTAGTTATGCATTCGACTTGTTTCTCTTGTAGGTATGTGTTTCATATTTTTGCATAATGTGTCAGTGGCTAGTATCACATCTTTTTGGTCACAGCTTACTTCTATGAGGATGGAATCTTGCAGTCTGGTTCCCAGAGAATCCTTCTCCTTAATTGGTCAATATTGTCACTCCTTGGAGGAATTGGATATTACAGACAACGATATTGACAACAGAGCAGTATGTAAAACACAACAGAGCAGATGGACTGACCAATGCAAGTATGTTTCATAGGCCAGTTCCATTTGAAATAGAAGTGCCTTAAAGTTCAAGCCAGTATTACATCAATATGAAAATGTTTCATAGGCCAGTTCCATTTGAAATAGAAGTGCCTTAAAGTTCAAGCCAGTATTACATCAATATGAAAATGTTTCATAGGCCAGTTCCATTTGAAATAGAAGTGCCTTAAAGTTCAAGCCAGTATTACATCAATATGAAAATGTTTCATAGGCTAGTTCCATTTGAAATAGAAGTGCCTTAAAGTTCAAGCCAGTATTACATCAATATGAAAATGTTTCATAGGCCAGTTCCATTTGAAATAGAAGTGCCTTAAAGTTCAAGCCAGTATTACATCAATATGAATATATAGTGCTTGCTGTGAGATTTAGCAAATATGCTAAATGTCTGAATTCAAGATTTGCCAAATGCTCCACAAACATCTGAAATGGAAGGAAACAAGAAAGCTGAAGATGGTGAGATTGTAACCCGTGACTTGGAATTGCCTGATGTACGAAGCATTGGCCCTATTGCCCAGGCTACTCATAGAGATGGTTCCAAAGCAACTGGTGGAGCAGCAAATAGAAAAAAAGGTATATGTTTTATAAGATTGGACCATACACAGTTTTTTTTGTTCATCTTGAATGCATCTAATGAGGAACTCGATCTGTGATAGGCTTTTATCCTAATGTCATTTTTGTTACAGTTGAGTGTCAATTTTAAGTTGATAACCAACACTGGTTCTGCCTTGAATTTGAGCATTATCATTTAGATAGCTGTTGTCATCTCATCAATAGAAATTTTGGGTGAGAATATGCATATAAGAGATATAACTGACATTTACTGCATATGCTGTAATTTACAGTTCTTGAAGAAGCTTTGGTTGCATAGATGGATACCTTTATGGTCTATATGAATGTAAGTGATTCCACTGGCCTTATTTTGTGGGGATGTTTTTTGTTCTCGGACAAGTGCTCTCTTCTCCATGTTATTGACAAATTGTTCTGATGCAGGTACTCTTCCTAAAATTGAATTTGGATGTAAATATTCATGATCCTTACCACTTGCTTGGATGTATGCCCCTAAATTCATCGTGAGGTGTCAAGGATTGCCACATTTGTGTTTCAATAAAAAGAAAGTTATAAAGAAATTAGTTCCAAGTTGATTTTGGCGCACTTCAGCTGGCTCAAATTTTTAACTAATACTTTGGATCTCGAGTTAGATATAAGATCAAATTCCATGGTCAATTTATTGATGTTTCTTAATTCAAGGCCTTCTGGTTGTGAATTTTTACTACCCGTTACTGGGAGTAAAATTCCCAGAGTATGATACGGACAATGATGATGATGCTTATTTTCTAGTTCAAACTATAATTTTTGTTACCTCGGGTTCTATTGGTTCTGTCCGTCCTGTTTAATTGGAGATTGAGGAGCCAGCGATGGCCACAGGTAAAAAGACAATGTCGGATTATATGGCAATTCAATTATCACCTATGTTATTTTGTAATTCTTGTGGCCGCCTCCCTGCTTTTGTGAAGTGGATTTGTTTGTTCAATTTTGGAATCCTTGAGGCATTATGTACAAGTATTTCTTTATGGAAAAATCTCAAAGCATTTAGCAAGTTGGTGGCAACCTGGCAGGTCAAAGTTTATTTCTGTAGCGATTGAAGTGATTATCACTGCAATATTGAATACAGTAAGGCACTTTTGTGGCAGCTATGGATTTATTGACTTTTGTAATATGTTGTGTTTGTTTTCCCTATGGCCAACGTATAGCTCCAACGTATAGTTTTCCCTGCCAACCCTTCCCTTCCCTTTCTTTCCGCTCTCGGCGTCTCTCCATTCACATCTCCCTCACAGTTATAATTTAACTTCCATATAGCTTGTATGCATATGCAAATGCAAAACTATGCCAAAGATGGTCCATGGAATGTGAGGAGACTGCAATCCTGCATCCCTTTGCTAAGGTAATCTGATGCCTCACAGAGTCACAGTTGGCTTTCGTTCTTTGCCATCTAGGCAGAAATACTAGGGTCATTGGTGCTGATCAAGTACACACATTTTTTAATAAATTACGTGTCAGTCATGTGATTAGGACGATACAACCAACCAATCGATATATTTAATCAATCAACAGCTTGTTTGAAGGGGACTAACCATGGAAAAGGACCTTGTACATTAAAAAAGAGTAAGAAAGTGCATGAAAAAGAAAACAAATCAGCAGTCCTACCCACCGCCAGGTCATATAAGCACAGAAAATGACTCCCTTTAGATATCAATCTTCGTAAGCATATCGCTCTCCTTGACCATTGATTAATGATAGAGCTGTTGTATTTACATATACTTCTCTGCTAACAACTTGTTGCTCGGAGTATAAGAACAAAAACAAAAGTTATCACCAATTTAGATTTGCACACCACATGTTAGTATCGTATCATCCAAACCATCTTCAGCCTGTGGTAATTGATCCTCCATGGTTACATTCACAGGACCCTGAGGGGTCCCAAAAAGAGTCGAAAGTGCATGAAAAAGAAAGGACCTTCCATATCCAAGTCGCAGCTACCACACATACAACAACAAAGGTGCTCAATACACAAACTGAAAAATTAGGGCGTGGTAGAAGAATAGAATAACAGCTTCTCAGACAGAGCCCAGAGAGGAAGAAGGTCAAGCCAGAGTTCAATTCCCTTCCTGCCAGGCAGCTTATTCCACTTAGTGATTTCAACAGACATCTGCCAGGCAGAGTTCAATTCCCTTCCTGCACAAAACAATTGAACAGGCATAGCTCTGCTACTGACTCCCTGAAGCATTCAACCACATTTGCACTATCTCCTTCAAAAACCACATCCTTTAATCCAAGATCCATAGCAAAGCGGATGGCATGCAAAGCAGCAAGAGTCTCTACTTTTTTTGTTTAAGACAACTCATAGACACCCACTGGCCATACCCAATTCCATTGATGAAAGTATGCTGTTATTCAAGTAATTAATGTATTCTAGCAAAGTTCTTGAACGTGAATAAGCTGTTAAACAGTTCTGCAGGAAAAAGTTGAAAGAAGACTCCAACCTTCATGAGCTCAAGCTTCATTCCAATATGAATATATAGTGCTTACACAAGAAGTTTTCAGGACAACTTATTCCAATATAACAAGATGGACTGACCAATGCAAGTATAGTTCAAAAATAACAAGAATAAGCAAAACTAAAACAGACAACAAAGCAGATGGACTGACCAATGCAAGTATAAACATTTTCTTCATTTTAAAGGCAGACAGGCTTATTGGACAGAGGGAGTATGAATTTCTGATCCACAAACAGTTTCTCCAGTACCCTCAACCCAGATTTTCAGATCAACCTGCTTTTTTTATTTGTGAAAGTCAAAGTGGCATCACAATACACCTGGCATGCCTACACCGGTGTGGCATGATCATATTCCTCTTCACATCTCAAAATAAGACAGCAAACTTATGGTAGTCACAACCTTCATCATTTACCTTGGCTTATTTCAATAACCTCCTCGTTCTCAACAATTTTTATGGTTTCCTTGCTTGCAATCAGTACATCACAGACAATGAGAACGGGATCTGTAAAACAGAACAATAGAATCCCAAATACAATCATCACTATTGTCATTGTTGTATGCTTCTTTAGATTGGATGAGAGGGAATGATCTGAAATAGTTGGATAGAGTATTGACGAGTGTTGAGAAATGACTTCCAGGTGAATTGCCCAACATTAGAAAATAAATGAAGCTTTCACATTATCCTTTCGAATGCGCACCTTGGTTCAACTTTGCAAGGTAAAGGCTGCATCAAGCAGATGGACAAGTAAATAAAATAAGCTTGCTTTGAAGCATGAAGAAAATCATTTATATTCCTACACTGGATAGCAACTATGCACTCATGTTTGGTATGGTTGACCAAATGTAGGAAGAAAATCCATATTGCATGATATAAACAAAATAAGTACAGCATAGACAATGCAAAGAAGTTCAGAAATTTTTCTAGTGATATTAACAGATATATTAGGACAATAACCTTACCATTCCAGGTCTTCCAAAATCAGCATAAACTTTCCTCATGTCAACTCTGGAAACCATGCTGCCAATAGGAAATGGCTTTGGTTAAAATACTATAAGTGGACCATCATAAGCTGGTTGGTCATAAAAAGTTGTTTCGTTCACAGAGAGAAAAATATGGAGCACCCTGTAGTCAGTAAAGATCAAACCATAATGGGTATCTGTTCAGCTAAAAGCTAAACTTACAAACTCAAACATTTGCACCTCATTCTATTGAATCAAACTCAAACATTTACATATTGTTCAGCTAAAAGCAAAACTTACAAAAATAAAATGAACTAAAAGATAAACGAACAAGAAATCACCAAGCTGAATATGTACATATAAAAGAAAAATCCGAGCTTTTACCAGAATCCTTGGTAAAAGATTCATAACATGCATAAATTTGCACTGTACTACGCTGAATCAAACCGAAATCCACAATGATCATTCGTCCAAACTTACAAAAATAAAATGATGAAAAAAAAATCCGAACAGGGAATGCACCAAGCTAAATTTGTACATGCTATAGATGAAAAATTCTAACTTTCACCAAAATCCAAGCCAAAAGATCCATAACACGCATTAATTTGCACTGTAATTTATATACTGAATATAACTCAAATATTTACACATTATTCAGCCAAACTTACAAGCAGAAAATTAACAAAAAAACACGAACAAGGAATACTAAACCACGCACATGCTACAGAAGAAAAATCCAAACTTCCACAAAAAATCCAAGCTTAGACATCCATAACATGCAAAAATTTGCATTGGGCTATACCGAACAAAACCGAAGCTATAGAAGAAAAATCCAAGCTTTCACCAACCTCTACAAATTATTCTATAAATTTTACAAAAAGAAAATGAACAAGAATTTCAAAAAAAAGGAAGGAAAGAGGAAATTACAGATTGTGGAGACTACAATCTCCTGTGAGCTTCCGGAATCGATGAATTCCGCTTCCACTGAAGATCTAATGTTTATGAGAAAAAAAAACAGATGAAGAGAAGAAAGGGTTTGGAAATCTTTGGGCGAATTGGGGAAGGCGGCGGGCTCTCAGTGGCGCTGCTCTCTCAGTGGAACCCCATGGCGGCGAAGCGAAGCGGCGGAGAAATTTTTTTGGAGACGAGCGGCGAGGGCAAAACACGGGAATATTTTTCTCGTCTTCAACTGTGGCGCGCTTCTTCGAGAAAATCTCCTCCTGAGGAGCTTCTCGATGAAGTCGACTTTCCGGGCGGAAAGTCGACTTCACTACATGGGGAGATTTGGGGAAAATAGCATAACCAAACGCGCTTTTGCGGAAAGCGCGTGATTTTCAAAGAATTTGGTGTGGAAAGTCGCTACCAAACAGGGCCCAACTAAGAGTGTTCATCACAACTCCTAGTAGAGAACCAGTTTACATTGAACTAAATTCATCTAGAATCAACCAGGTTTCTCTCAAATAGAGACCCAGACCATAATCATCACTGAAAGACTCTCAGAGGAGTATACTAGATTTCTCAACCTCTCAATGGAAAATTGACCCACATAGGAGTGATCAACGAACTTTCAATGTTCAAACATAGAGTGACTCATAACTAAGACTTATCAGGAATGACTCGTTAAATACCTTCATCATGCATAGCTCCCATCAAGACCTTATGGATTATAACAATACTGAGGTTTATATGTCAAAAATACAGGTTGGTAGGGTCTAAGAACCTAAATCCTAACCAAGAATCTAAGAGTTCAAGTTCGACACCAAAAGATAGTACATTAGCAGAGCAATGCACCACGAGTGAATGACTCGGTCAGATATGACTCAATTTCTGGATTTTATATGATTACTACGATTTATTAGTAGGTATATCACCTAGGTTTTTATATAAGGTATAGTTTAACCACCCTAAGATATGTTGTTATCCACACAACAGCTCAATTCCCAAACTTGCCACGGTCAGCACAGAACATATTTTGGTTTGAAATTTTTATGAAAGACAGCCCCATGCGTCTAGTTTCTAACCCAATTTACAACATAATTTTATGAATTTTCTACATTTAGTTATAATTTTTCTATTATAGTCTATTGGCACAAGACTAAGTTTGGCCGAGAGCATTAATTATAAACTTGCTTAATCAATACGGTCTGTTACTCAATTAAACACTTATTAATGCATTCTAGACTTATTACATTACTCTCCTGGGCATTTACTAACTCCCAATTGTTCTGCAATTAGTTAGTTTCTTACCTACATTGTTATTCCCAAAACCGATTGTACATACTCATACGGTTTAAACTAGTAAACTGTAATTAAGACAATTAATTTGGGACACACCCCGCACTGACTCCAGTAACTCTTTCTCATAAAAATTGTTACTTTAGTAATTAATATCATATGGTATGTATTATTATACAAAACAGTTTTGTACAAACCCATTCATTTTTAGCCTGAAACTTGCAAATGGGACAATTAATTCGGGACATGCTCAACACTGACGCATGAGACAACTAGGGTATAGTGACCTTCGAGTTCCAGTGACCCTTATACATGGGGATTAAATCTTTAGAGATTTTATCTTCCAGTATACAATTCATAACTCGAACTATTTTAATTTAATTAACCCTTTTTAGCTAGTACTACTCAAAAGAGACATCTTTATTGAGACATGGATTCTGACAACCCAAGACGTACCTTGTACTCTGAAATCGACGAATACCAGTAAGGACGACTCATAAAGATCATGACTTTAGGGTTAGACCAAAATATACTACGACCATGAGGATTACTATGAGACAATTCAGGTCAGTCACAAAATTAGCCGATGCTGGAAGAGAAATTGGACAACTTTAGGCATCCGGAACAACATGAAGCATGAACCAATTGTGACAAGCCTCTTTGGACAGCAATAACATTCTGGAATATCTCAAATCAGCCATGCATGAGAAGCGTTTAACAATCGACATGAATTACATATAAGAATAGTATTTCATCGAATTGGATAACGCCAAAAATCATAGATCGTCGATGAGATTTCAATCACAACATGATCATATAACATATTCATCATGAAACTTCACACATTAAGCCACGAGTTTGTGGGGAAAAAAATGCACCTACCTCTTGAATAGATCAAGCGATTCTTCTTGCACGTCCGAGATTCCTTCTCACGATGTCTCTTCCACTTCGGCGATTCCACGTGCTCAAAGCAAGGGCTAAGGGAATTGGTTTGCTGTTTTCGAAGAAGGGAGAGGAGAAGGTGAAGAGAAAATTCACCCAAAACACCAAGGAAAGGCTGATCGATCAAGGGAGTGGCCGGCCCCAAAATTAACAGGTATAAATATGTAGGATGCCCAATTCTAGTGGTCACATCTCCACCCTTGATCTATTCCCTCTCCAAAGGATCACCACCGTCCCGTAACCAAGACTTTGCCCAGCCCCAATACGTGCTCCCAATTTAGTTTCTTAAACTATTAGGATTCCTACTAATTAGGGCACATGATCACCTGGTTGATTGCCATAACTGCTTATGGCAGTTTTCCATTTCTTTTGAACGCCCAATTGCATAAGGCATCTCGTCCCCTTTTGGCTAGGAAATCTTGGGTGACAACACCATCAAACTCTGATTGGTCCTCCATGACTAATTGAGGTAATCCATCCTATTAATTTAGAGTCAATCAGTTTTCCCAAAAAGTAGGCATACGATTTCCTTCCATAACTAAATGTGACAAAAGAGCAATTGATAATTGGTGGTTACCAAAACAAACATGGTAACCCCCAAATTTGAAAGCTAACCCACGATTTCCTTCCATAACAGAATGTGACAAAAGAGCAATTGATAATTGCCATAATTAGCCCCTAATCACGTCCAAAAGATACTCCGATCATTTCAATTGAATTCCAATTAGTTTTTACTTAAATTAGGGTTGTAACCTCCCAAATTTGACAACCGGCTTCACTCTCTCCTATCTCCACATGGCGTGCCCCTAAATTAGATTGGTAACTACCTAGATTGCCCCACCAATCACGTCCAAAACTCCCTCTATTAGATTCCTTAATTATCAATTAAAAGAATCACAAATCCAATTAACACATAAACCGGATTTTTGAACTAGATATTTATTCCTTTTAAAACCGAATTTGGAAAGAATTTGAAATTCCCTCTTCTCTTTGATTCTCTCTCCCCTAACCAAATATTCAAATGCCAACCACGTGCACAGTGCCCAGGGCGCTATGTCCATGTGGCTCTGGCCCTCAGGTGTTCCTGCGCCTGGTGCGTGGCACACAGATGGACAACTCCGATGTCCCGTGAATGAAGTGTGCCGAAAAAAATACTGCACAACTTTTGTACCACAACACTAACTCAATTTAATTACTCAAAATACTCAAATGAATCTCTACACACTAGTCTCACGCCCTGGCGCCTGGCCCCCACTCCTGGCATCAAGTGCACTCAGCCCCTAGCGTCAGACCAGCCTCAGCGCCAGGTTGAGCCCAGTGCCAGGGCTAATCAGGTTTATTAATTCCACTCTTCTATAAGTATCACAAAACTAAATCAACACACAAGATTATAAGGTTTCAAAATAGGCAGCAAATCTTTCCTATTTCAGAACAGTTTCCTAAAATAGCAGTTTTGGTAAACTTACAGAATTTTCGGGTGTTACATAAAAAGTCTCCGTGAGTGTTTCAAGTCTCCCTTCGTACCACCACCTTCGATTTCTGTCGATCCACCACAACCAAAACTCAAACTAGAGCGGCACGCCTTAGATTGGACTGACTGGACGTAGGAGGAGAGCACCACTACTCAAGCTTTTCCAAAAGAGATGTCGATCCTCCCACCTCTAGCCTTTTATAGATAAAATTTCCTTGATCACTAATCAATCTACCCCTTTGATCTCCCCAAATCCAATGGTCACTAAAAGGTCCAGCTTTGGAGAATATTCTCCAGCCCACAATGTGCCCCAATTCATTCCTTCCTTTACAGTTATGGTTCCAATATGGTAGGGAGAAAAACCCATTCGATTGGTTACCAAAACTACTTCAATAACCTCCCTTAATTGATTTCAACAGCACAATCCTTGCTCTTGCCACATGGCAACTCCAAGCCAAATTGGTAACTGACACAATCACGTCCCAATCTCATTCCTCTGTATTTTTTAATTGCCCAATTTGGAAAATCCCATTCTCAATCAATTTCAACCCGGTTTTTAAACTAGGAAATTATTTTAATTTCCCCAAGATTTGGTATCCAATTCGTTGGCCAAAAAGGTAAATTACAACACTAGAATTCCTTATAAATCACATGAAAATGAAATCCAAAGAGATTGCATTCAAATTCACAAAATTTATGGCGATCGATCGACTGTTACTCAAACACCTGATGCAAAATTTCCAGTAGATACGTTCAATCGTCTGGGCGATCACAGTACACACTGCTGACCCGATCGATCGTGTCTTTTGACGCGATCGATCGCGTCCAAAAAATTTTAACTTTTTAAATTTTTGACTCATTTCCAAATCTTTTCAAACCACAATCAAATTTCATCAATTTAAGGAAATTAAATGCTGACCTTGAGCAAAATTTCTTGCTTTAATAATTGAAAATTTTCGGGTATTACATCCTCCCCTCTTTAAAGAACATTTCGTTCCCGAAATGCCTCTAATCAAACATCAAAAAGATCTAGGTAAGATTTCCTCATCTCAGACTCAGTTTCCCGTGTCATTTCCTCGGAGTGCTGATTTTGCCACAAAACTTTCACCAATGGGATTGTCTTTCTTCGCAACACCTGATCTTTCTTATCCAAGATCTTGATAGGTTTCATCGGGATTGATAAGTCTGCTTCTAGCTCCATGGTCACATAATCCAATACATGTGAAGGGTCTGGCACATACTTCCTCAACATAGATACATGAAATGTGTTATGCACTTCTGCCAACTGTGGAGGTAACGCTAACCGATATGTCACTGGTCCAACCCATTCTAGGATTTCAAAAGGTCCAACAAATCTCGAACTCCAGCAATGGCTAGCCGACTGGAAGCTAGGTGATGTAGGTCTAGGGACAGAGGAGGAGCCCTACCTGATAGACCTTGAAGATGAACCTGAACCTGAGCCTAAACCTGAACCCGAACCAGTGGAAGAAGTGCAACCTAGGTGGCCTGAGGTTCGCATAGAGTTCGCAGATGGGTCTTCATCGGTGCATATCATTATTGAAGAGAATGTCGTGAAAGAGCACCCGGTGTATGTGCGGGCCAAGATAGATGCAACGCTTGCACATGCACTATATGTGGAGTTTAAGTCTATGGGGTATTGGTGGCCCCATATGACTGGATGGGAAATCCTGAACAACCCTTGGTTGAAATTAGCCCCAACCCAGACGGCTCTAGCGATCCTAGATGAGTATATCTGAGAGATTAGTATTTGAGAAAGTGATTAGGAAACCTTAGCTTGATTAGACTTTGAATAAACCCTGATCTATATGCCAGGGTATTAGGTGTAATTTTTCTATTTGAAATGAATAAAAGTTATTGATTTGAGTTCCTTGTTGTGTTACTACATGTGATCTGTTGTGCTGTTGTGAGGAGTCAATGGAACAGACGATGAATTAAAATGGAACCACGTGTTAAATTCTAATTCATCTTCTTTGCTTGGCTGTAGATAATCAGAGATGGCGACAACTAGAGCTCGTGGTAAGCAATCGGGTACCATACCGAATCCTTCACAGGAGGAGGCATCTAGTTGTCTGACGTGGTAAGGGAGTTAGCAAGGGAACTGAGGAGTGGTGGAAGCTGTAGCAATACGCCTAAGGTGAAAGCTCCTACTCTAGAAAGATTCAAGAGAGCAAGACCGGTTTTTTCTGGTGACGATAACCCGGAGAAGGCGGAGAGTTGGATCATAGAAGTTGAACGATTGTTCAAGGGTATGAAAGTTCCGACTGGAGAATAAGTCATTTTTGCGACATATCTTTTCGTTGGTGAGGCCGTATTCTGGTGGGAATCGGCGGAGTGGAACAATTTCAAAGCAGGACAAGAGATCTTGTGGGCTGAGTTTAAGGAGGTGTTTAACAAGAAGTATTTTTCTCCACATGTTCAGCGCCGAAAGGAAAAGGAGTTCCTGGAACTGGTCCAGGGTACCATGTCAGTGCTTCAATATGTGACTAAGTTTGAATAGCTGCAGCATTTTGCGATAGACGCTTGTCCCAACGAGTTGGTGAAGGCGAGAAGATTTGTCGATGGATTGCGAGATGGTCTGAGGTCAAAAGTTCTAGTTTCACAACCAACTACAATGGCTAAAGCGGTGGAGTTAGCCTCGATCCTTGAAGATGACTATAATAGAACTCAAGAGCGGAGGAGGTTCTAGCAAAAGCCAAGAGAACAACTTCAAGTGTACTGGTTTCAAGCGATCTGGAGGTGGTGGTCGATTCAACAACCGACTGGCTAAGCAGCAGAAGTATCAACCGCAGATGAATCATGGAAATGGCTAGAGTCGGGCGATGGTTCCTTACCGTCAACCACAGCATAGCAACGGCCAAGACGCTAGAGGCAAATGCAAGTTTTGTGGACAGCAGTCTCATGCAGGGAACCCGTGTCCTCAAGACAATAGACAGTGTTACAGTTGCAACGAGGTGGGGCATATTGCACCTTACTGCCCCAACAGCAACAAGAAGACAGGAGCGGAGTCGAGCAAGAAGGCTCAAGCGCGAGTCTTTGCCTTAACTTCGGCTGAGGAGGCTCATGCTTCAGATGATGTGATCGAAGGTACTCTTCTTGTCTTGGATAGACTGGCTAGGGTTTTGATTGATCCCAGATCATTGAGATCCTTTATTTCTGTGGTGTTTGCTGTGAGTCTAGTACGGAAACCTTCTAGACTGGAGTGTGATCTCTCCATCTCTATTCCTATTGGAGACTTAGTATTAGCAACTGAGTATCTGGAGGATTCTCCTATTGTGATTAAGAATGCTGTGATGAATGCTAATTTGGTGTTACTTGATATGATTGATTTTGACGTAATTTTGAGTATGAACTGGTTAGCCAAGTTTGGTGCTACAGTAGATTGTAGCAAGAAGAGGGTTTACTTTAGAATTTCGGGAAAGAAAGAGTTATTGTTCCAGGGAATTCGATCGGGAAAAGAAAACTGTCTAATTTCTGCAATGAAAGTTCAGAAATTAGTTGCTAAAGGTTGTAGAGCCTTTTTAGCTGCTGTGTTATCAGTCAAGAAAAATACCCCTAATATAGAAGAGATTAAGGTGGTGAATGAATTTATAGATGTCTTTCCGGGAGTTGCCTGGTTTGCCACCAAAACGGGATATTGACTTTACCATAGATCTGATGCCAGGAACTGCACCGATATCAAAGGCACCGTATCGGATGGCACCTGCTGAATTGAAGGAGTTGAAGAATCAATTGCAACAGCTATTGGATAAACGTCTCATTTGGCCTAGCGTGTCTCCATGGGGAGCACCAGTGTTGTTCGTAAAGAAGAAGGATGGATTCATGCGGTTCTGCATTGATTACCGTATGTTGAATCAGGTGAAAATAAAGAATAAATATTTGTTACCCAGGATCGATGATTTATTTGACCAACTGCAATCAGCAAGAGTTTTCTCAAGGATTGATTTGAGATCTGGATATCATCAGCTGAGAATTAAAGAAGAAGATATTTCTAAGACAGCGTTCAGAACCAGATATGCGCACTACGAGTTTTTGGTGATGCCGTTTGGACTGACGAATGCACCTGCAGCATTCATGGACATGATGAATAGAATATTCAAGGAGTTATTGGATCAGTTTGTAATCGTGTTCGTGGATGATATCTTGGTTTATTCTACGAGTCAGGAAGAGCACAGGAGACACTTGGCTCAAGTATTGCAAATTTTGCGAGACAATCAGTTGTATGCTAAGTTTAGTAAGTGTGAATTCTGGTTGGACAAGGTGAACTTTTTGGGTCATGTTATCTCAAAAGATGGAGTTTTTGTGGATCCGATCAAGGTGGAAGCTGTTCTTCATTAGGAACAACCGAAGAGTGTAACAGAGATAAGGAGCTTTCTGGGATTGGCAGGTTATTGTCGAAGATTCATTGGAGGATTTTCTCGTTTAGCCTTGTCGATGACCAAATTGACAAGAAAGAGAGTAAAGTTCAACTGGGATGATGCTTGTGAGCGAAGTTTCCAGGAGTTGAAAAGGAGATTGACATTTGCACCAATTCTGAAGTTGCCATCAGGATCTGGTGGGTTTGTTATCTACAGTGATGCTTCGAAAAGTGGACTAGGATGTGTATTAATGCAGAATGGACATGTGGTAGCATATGCATCCAGACAGCTGAAGATTCATGAACAGAACTACCAGACTCATAACTTGGAGCTGGCGGCAGTAGTATTTGCTTTGAAGATTTGGAAGCATTATTTGTATGGAGAAACTTTTGAAGTGTTCACTGATCACAAGAGAGTTTGAAGTATATATTCTCCCAGAAAGATTTGGACATGAGACAGAGACGATGGTTGGAGTATTTGAAGGATTATGATTTTTCTATTCATTATCATCCAGGTAAAGCAAATGTGGTAGGAGATGCTTTGAGCAGAAAGACAGGGATCGTAGCACACATGATGGTGCAAGAATGGAGAATGATGGAAGAATTGGGAATGTGTAATTTGGAATGGCCAACTACACAAAGGACATCATTTTTGGGAAACATCTCCATAAGATCGATGATTTATGAGAAGGTATTGGAAGCCCAGAGAAATAGTCCTCAGTTACAGAAGTTGTTAGACAAACCAGATTTCAGCAGAGGAGCAGATGGAAGTATCTTATTTCGAGGAAGGTTGGTAGTGCCAAAGGACATCAAGTTGAGACAAGAGCTCATTCGAGAGGCACATCATTCACAGTATGCCATTCATCCAAGAAGTACAAAGTTGTATCATGACTTGAAGAGGAACTTCTGGTGGACATTGGTAAATTTGTATCCAAATGTTTAACTTGTCAACAAGTAAAGGCGGAACATCAAAGACCGACGGGACTATTACAGCCGTTGGAGATTCCACAGTGGAAGTGGGACCATATTACAATGGATTTCGTAGTAGTTTAACCAAAGACTCAGAAGCAGAAGGATGCAATATGGGTGATTGTGGATCGACTTACAAAGACAACGCATTTTCTACCAATTCGATGGAAACAGAATCCGGAAGGCCTAGCAGAACTGTATATTAGAGAGATAGTAAGACTGCATGGTACTCCTTTGTTGATTGTGTCAGATAGAGATACAAGGTTTACATCGCGAACGTGGAAGATTATACAAGAAGCTTTGGGCACTAAGCTTAACTTCAGCACAGCTTTTCATCCACAAAGCGACGGAAAGTCAGAGCGGACGATTCAGACATTGGAAGACATGCTTAGAGCGTGTGCAATCGATTGGAAAGGAAACTAGGATGATCATTTGTCGTTGATTGAGTTTGTATATAATAATAGTTATCACTCAAGTATTGGATTGGCACCATTTGAAGCTTTATATGGAAGACCTTGCAGATCGTCCACTTGTTGGACAGATGTTGGAGAAAGTCAGGTATCGAAATCCGAGTTAATACAGTATTTTACAGAAAAGGTGAATCAGATTCGACAGAGGTTGCAGACAGCACAAAGTAGACAAAAGGGTTATGCAGATTGCCGAATGAGAGAATTGGAATTTCAGGAAGGTGACAATGTGTTCTTGAAAGTATCACCAACGGAAGGAGTTATGAAATTTGGCAAAAAGGGATATATTCTACCACTTCGCGTCCTTGCCATTTAACATAATTCACAACACCATTAGTCCCAAGGTAAGATCACTACTCCTCTAAGTCTTCTAGAGTTCTACACACATAACTGATAATATTATCTAAAATTCCTGTACAACAGACAATTGTTTAAGTTATTCTGGAAATGCTCTGATACCAAGCTGTCACGCCCCGAATTTCAAAACCCCGAATATAGTGCGAAAGCACCAACACAATAAAGGTCATGAGGCAGAAACCTGGGACGCGACCGAAAACTCGATACGATCTTTACTCCCATTGACATAATATGGGCTACATGCAAGATCCAGAATGTTAAACAAATATCCGTTTACAAAAATCTTAAATAATAAAATTTCAAGTTTAACTAAGTTATTACAATAATTAAATCTCAACAAAATCCAAAAATTTAAACATAGCTTAGCACAAAGGCTAAAGTTTCCACAAACAAAATATCTAGCATCATAAAATAATTCCACTTCTGTTGGCTTTCCATCATCAAGCTCCACCACACGAACCTGTCTAGTTCTTTTTCGCTTTGATCCCTGCATCAAGAGATGCATGAGTATTTCGAGAGAAATACCCAGTAGGAGCCAAGAAAAACCCACAACAAAATAATAACAATAGGAATGCGAACAATATAGAATAGGGACATGTTTAATAAGATCAAGTTGAGCAAATACAGAGTTCACTTACCTGAACAATAATCATCACCAAGGACCATCAACAGTCAAGAATAAATCAACATTAACTCAGATCCCAAACGTACAGTGCATCGGGAGGAAAATAATAACGAATACTGACTCCAAACATACAGAGTGTCAGAGATAACAATTTCTGCTCCCTGTTCAATCCACTTCCCCTATAGACATCAATTACCATAACATCCTAGAGGTTCTTCAGAGGAACCCGACCATGCGTCTAGGGATGCTGGCCCCATCGGTGCTTACGAGCATAATGAGCGGAGACTACAGACCTTCCGTAATATCATACAGTCTAAAGCGCACGTGTTGCCGTCATCAGCTAAACTATAGAGGTTCATTATAAAATCTGAGACCGCAAAGGATCTAGCAATGACTCATGATCATACTATGATTCCATCCTAAGAGCGTTCATCGAAACTCTTAGTGGAGAAACAGTTTACATAGAACTGAATCAATCTAGAATAATAAGGGTTCTCTCTACCAGAGACCCAAACCATAATCTTTAGAAAATAGACTCTCTGAGGAATGTAATGGATTTCCCAATATCCCATATGGATTGACTTATGTTGAGTAATCAAAGAATTCTCAATGTTCAATCACAGGATGATTTAAAACTGAGACTTATCGGGAATGACTCATTAAATACCTTCACCATGCATAGCTCCAATCAAGACATCATCGATTCTGACAATAATGAAGATTATATGATGTTGGTACCTGATGGTAGGGTCTAGGAAACTAAACCCTAACCGAGAATCTAAGATTTCAAGTTCGACACCAAAGATAGTACATTGGTAGGGCAATGCCCCACAAGGAATGACTTGGTTCGACACGACACACTCTCTGGATTGGATCAATTACTAGACGTTACTGACTTTATCTCTCTGGATTTGATATAGTTACTACAATTTATTAGTAGGTATATCCCATGGGTTTTAATATAAGGTATAGTTTAAACCAATGTTTTCAAAACCGGACCGGACCGGCCGGTCCGACCGCAACCGGAACCGGCCGAAAAACCGGTCCGGTTCGGACGGTTCAGGCTGGTTCATCAAACCGACAGATTTTTGTCAAACCGGCCAGTTGACCCAAACCGGTGAACCGGACCGGACCGGTCTGGATTATAATAATATTTTTTTTTCGAAAAATTTTTTGTGAGAGGGGGGATTCGAACCTCACACCCCTCCCTCACCAAGTATGACTTAACCACTTGAGCTACACGCGTTTTGATGTTAGTGCTATACAAATACATATATTTGTCACTCTTTTCACCTAAACCGGCTCAACCCGGTTTGACCACAGTCAAACCGCGGTCCAACCGAACCGGCCATCAATCCGGTTCGATGGCCGGTCCGGTTTTAAACACCTTGGTTTAAACAACCCAAAAATATACTATTATCTGCACAACATCTCCCTTCTCAGGATCACCACGGTCTGCATAGAGTATATTATGATCTAAGATTTTTATGACATACAGCCCCATGCCTCTAGTTTATAACCCAAATTATGGCACAATTTTATGAATTTTTGGCATTTAGTTATAGTTTTTCTAATACAGTCTATCGGAGCAGGACTAAGTCTGGCCGAGAGCATTAACTTTAAACTTACTTAATCAATACAGTGTATTACTCAATTTAATACTTATTGGTGCCTTCTAGACTTAGTATATTACTCTCCTGGGCATTTACTAAGTCCCCAGTAGTTCTGTAATTATGTCTTTTCTTACAAGAAATCCTATTTCTAAAACAGATTAAACATACCCATTTTTTTAGACTTGAAAACTACAGTTAAGACGATTAATTCGGGACACACCCCACACTGACTCATGAGACAACTAGGGTACAGTAATCTTCGCACTCCAGTAACCCTTACCCATAAGTATTTTTAAATCAGAGTCATCATCTTCCTGTATTTAACTCTTAGTCAAAACAATTTCCATTTAATTTCTCTATTTCGACAATTATGACTTGAAAGAGACGACCTTTTCAAGACCTGATCTCTGATGACTCAATGCACACTTGGAATACTGTATCTCACAAATACCAGCAGGCAATGACAATAAAGTTTCAAACTTTAGGGATTGGACTCAGCATATAATCACAGTTTGGAATCTTGTGTGACACCATATGATCATCGACAAGATTAAATATTGGAACCAAGAAAAAAGACAACTTTAGGTGAACATATAATTGTACAGCACAATACATGTGTAATAAACTCAATTCAACCAGCGAGCATACAGAATGGTCTAAACAGAGCCATGCATGATGAGGGTTTGGATCAATAAAGTTAAGTTCCACAATAATACACTCATCAATTCACATACGGTGTTTCATGCAATTGGACCACACCAAGATTTATCGGATCAGAACTAATATCAATACTCATAGCATATTCACTTGACCCATTTAATATGAAACATCAAGGTTTGTATCACAGAGTTGTAGGAAAAAGAAACTCCTACCTTATGTCGAATCAAAAAGTCTCCACGAGTGTTTCAAGTCTCCCTTCGTACCACCACCTTCGATTTCTGTCGATCCACCACAACCAAAACTCGAACTAGAGCGGCACGCCTCAGATTGGACCGACTGAACGTAGGAGGATAGCACCACTACTCAAGCTTTTCCAAAAGAGTTGCCGATCCTCCCACCTCTAGCCTTTTATAGATAAAATTTCCTTGATCACTAATCAATCTCCACCTTTGATCTCCCCAAATCCAATGGTCACTAAGAGGTCCAGCTTTGGAGAATATTCTCCAGCCCACAACGTGCCCCATTTCATTCCTTCCTTTACGGTTATGGTTCCAATATAGTAGGGAGAAAAACCCGTTCGATCAGTTACCAAAACTACTTCAATAACCTCCCTTAATTGATTTCAACAGCATGATCCTTGCTCTTGCCACATGGCAACTCCAAGCCAAATTGGTAACTGACAATCACGTCCCAATCTCATTCCTCTGTATTTCTTAATTGCCCAATTTGGAAAATCCCATTCTCAATCAATTTCAAACCGATTTTTTAACTAGGAAATCATTGTAATTCCCCCAAGATTTGGTATCCAATTCATGGGCCAAAAAGGTAAATTACAACACTAGAATTCCTTATAAATCTCATGAAAATGAAATCCAAAGTGATTGCATTCAAATTCACAAAATTTATGGCGGTCGATCGGCAAATCTTAGGCAATCGATCGTCTGCCGAGCGATCGATCATCTGAGCGATAACAGTACGTACACACAATTGACCCGATCGATCGTGTCTTTTGACGTGATCAATCGCGTCCAGAAAATTTTAACTTTTTAAATTTTTGACTCATTTCCACATCTTTTCAAACCACAATCAAATTTCCTGCTTTAATAATTGAAAATTTTTGGGTATTACAGTACAAGACCTGATATTGCTTTTGTTATGGGAATGTTGGGTAGATACCAGCAAAATCTAGGGTTGGATCATTGGAGAGCTGCGAAGAAGGTTATGAGGTATCTACAAGGAACGAAGGTTACATACAGACATTCTGATCATTTGGAACTGGTTGGATATACAGATGCAAACTTTGCTGGTTTTGTTGACTAGAAAAAGTCGACATCGGGTTGACTAGAAGAAGCCACGAGTCAGAATCTGTCAGATGTGGTAAGGGAGTTGGCAAGAGAACTGTGGAATGGCGGAAACAGCAGCAATACGCCCAAAGTGAAGGCGCCTACCCTAGAGCGGTTCAAGAGGGCAGGACAAGCTTTCTCAGGTGATGATAACCCTGAAAAGGCAGAGCGCTGGATCGTAGAGGTTGAGCGACTATTCAAGGGTATGAAGGTTCCAGCTGAGGTGCAGGTCGTGTTCGCAACCTATCTCTTCGTTGGTGAAGCCGTATTCTGGTGGGAATCGGCAGAGCGGAATAATTTCGCGGCAGGACAAGAGATTGCATGGGTAGAATTTAAGGAAGCCTCCACATGTCCAACGCCGGAAAGAAAAGGACTTCTTGGAACTGGTCTAGGGAAGCATGTCGGTGCTTCAATATGAGACAAAGTTTGAACAGCTACAGCGATTCGCGATAGATGCATGTCCAAATAAGCTGGTGAAGGCAAGGAGATTCGTCGATGGCTTGCGAGATGGCATGAGGTCGAAGGTTCTGGTTTCGCAACCGACTACCGTGGCTAAAGCAGTGGAGTTAGCCTCTATCCTTGAAGATGACTATAAGAGGACTCAGGAAAAGAAAGGGAGTTCAAGTGAAGGCCATGATGGTAACTTCAAGCGTACCGGATTCAAAAGGTTTGGGAGCAATGGTCATTTCAATGATCGACCGGCTTAGCAGCAGAAGCATCAGCCACAGATGAACAGTGGAAACGGCCAGAGTTGAACAATGGTTCCTTATCGTCAACCTCAGCGCAACAATAGTACTGACGCTGGAGGCAGATGCAAGTTTTGCGGACAACTGTCGCACGCCAGAGAGCCGTGTCCTCAGGACACCAAAAGGTGCTACAACTGCAATGAGATCGGGCATATCGTACCATACTGTCCCAACCGTAACAAAAAGACAGGAGGGGAGTCGAGTAAGAAGGTCCAAGCGTGAGTCTTTGCCTTAACTTCAGCTGAGAAGGCTCAAGCTTCGGATGACGTGTTTGAAGGTACTCTACTCATCTTTGATAGATTGGCTAGAGTTTTATTTGACTCGAATCATTGAGCTCCTTTATTTCTGTGGTGTTCGCTATAAGTCTAGAAAAGAAACCTTCTAGACTAGGGTATGATCTTTCAATCTATATTCTTGTTGGAGACTCAGTATTAGCAGCTGAGTATATGGAGGATTCTTCTGTTGTGATTGAGAATGTTGTGTTGGATGTAATTTGGTTTTGCTTGTTATGATTGTTTAGCGGCATTTCGAGGACGAAATGTTCTTTTTAGGAGGGGAGGATGTAACACCTGAAAATTCTGTAAGTTTACCAAAACTGCTATTTTAAGAAACTATTCTAAAATAGGAAAGTTTTGCTGCCTGTTTTGAAACCTTATAATCTGGTGTGTTGATTTAGTTTTGTGATACTTATAGAAGAGTGGAATTGATAAACCTAATTAGGCAGTACACCAGGGCGCGAGGACTAGCCCTGGCACTGGGCTCATCCTGGCGCTGAGGCTGGTCTGACGCCAGGGGCTGAGTGCACCTGACGCCAGAAGTGGGGGCCAGTCGCCAGGGCATGAGACCAGTGTGTAGAGATTCATTTGAGTATTTTGAGTTATTAAATTGAGTTAGTGTTGTGGTACAAGAGTTGTGCAGTTTTTTTTTCGGCACACTTCATTCACGGGACATCGGAGCCATCCACCTGTGTGCCACACACCATGCGCAGGAACACCTGAGGGCCAGAGCCATGTGGACATAGCGCCCTGGGCACTGTGCACGTGGTTGGCATGTGAATATTTGGTTAGGGGAGAGAGAATCAAGGAGAAGAGGGAATTTCGAATTCTTTCCAAATTCGGTTTTAAAAGGAATAAATATCTAGTTCAAAAATCAAGTTTGTGTGTTAATTGGATATGTGATTCTTTTAATTGATAATTAAGGAATCTAATAGAGGGAGTTTTGGACGTGATTGGTGGGGCAATCTAGGTAGTTACCAATCTAATTTAGGGGCACGCCATGTGGAGATAGGAGAGAGTGAAACTGGTTGTCAAATTTGGGAGGTTACAACCCTAATTTAAGTAACAAACTAATTGGAATTTAATTGAAATGATCGGAGTATCTTTTGGACGTGATTAAGGGCTAATTATGGCAATTATCAATTGCTCTTTTGTCACATTCTGTTATGGAAGGAAATCATGGGTTAGCTTTCAAATTTGGGGGTTACCATGTTTGTTTTGGTAACCACCTCAATTAACTCGTATGCCTACTTTTTGGGAAAACTGATTGACTCTAAATTAGTAGGATGGATTACCTCAATTAGTCATGGAGGACCAATCAGAGTTTGATGGTGTTGTCACCCAAGATTTCCTAGCCAAAAGGGGACGAGATGCCTTATGCAATTGGGCGTTCAAAAGAAATGGAAAACTGCCATAAGCAGTTATGGCAATCAACCAGGTGATCATGTGCCCTAATTAGTAGGAATCCTAACAGTTTTAGAAACTGAATTGGGAGCACGTCTTGGGACTAGGCAAAGTCCTGGTTAGGGGACGGTGGTAACCCTCGTGAGTCTAGTTTCTAACCCCACTGATTTTATATTTTTTCGATTTTATTTGAATTAGTTATGAATTATTTACTACCGACTGTCAGCGCAGAAACAGTTCTGGCCGAGATTAGGACTCTTAATTAAACTTGATTATCTTACTTAATAACACATTATAAATAATAATACATCAATCACAGACCATATGCTCCCCTCCTAGACCAATTTCAGAACCTACAATTATCTAGAATTACTAAAGTTCACTCCTTTCTTGTGTTCTTATACATATAACATAGTTTGTAAACATTAATACCCCAAACAAGACAATTAATGTAAGACACACTTTAAAGGCACAAACTCAACGTGAATTATCATCAATCAAACAATATCAGAACTTCTAATCTCTGGAAGATTAATAAAACATTAGACTTTAGATGCGAATTCCCATCTAGAAGTGAAACATGAATGCACATATGATTTGTGATGCACTACGCATAGAAATATTGACACAATTTATTCTTCTCGCAAGAATCCAAACAATAACTAAGGTATTGACTCAAAACACTTGTCAAAAGCATATATAATCAAAAGAGAGAAGAGGGAAAAAACCATCCTACTTAATCCTCCAAAGATTTCTCCTTTCTACGCGCCTCTCGTCTCTTCCGCTTCTTCCAAAGCTCCCGCTCCAAGCTCTCACAAACTCCCACAAGAACAAGCCTCCAAGGAGATGAGTGAAAGTGGGAAGGGGAAGGGAAAAGTCTCTGGACGTTCTAGGGTTAGCACAAGTCAATTCTCTAGTGTTTATATAGAGTTGGGGGAGAATCCATTCTCAAACTAATTTTCCAAATCATGGACACTTTCAACCAATGGGAAGGCTTTACAATCCTCCTAGAGATATGCAAAACAAGTCCAATTGGGATTTGGTATCTTTCCCAAGCAAATCCACCCCAAAAATATGCTTGAAAACACAAAACCGCAACCGGCAATCGATCGGCTATACGGCGATCGATCGTCGTATGCGTTGTTTTACACTACCGCGTTACAGCCGATCGATCGCCATTATTGCCGATCGATCGCTTTTACGCGAAACACAACATTCACAAATCACAGTAACTACGATCGATCGTTTTGATACGGCGTCGATCGGTTCAAGCTTGCCGATCGATCGGCTCTTAAGGCGATCGATCGCTGTCACGTTCAATCAAAATTCAATTTCTCATATCGTTTTACTCCGAACTCCAAATCGCGCATAATAGGTGGCATTGGAAATCTCTTCTCACCAACTTTAATTTCCACGTGGCAAAGTACGACCAAATCAAACATTAAGAGGGTCAAATTTGGGTTTTAAAATACTTACTAATTTTTTGGGTGTTACAGTGTTGATCTATACATGAAATATACATTTTATTATCTCCTAAACTTATGTTTTTGCTAGTGTTTGATTAGAATTTCTACTCCTTTAATATAGTTTTTGGTTTTTGTAGAAAACAAGAGCAAGATGCAAAAATGGGGTGAAACGCGACTCAAATGGTTGAATTTTTACAACTTCGTGCCCATATCTGTGATTGGACTGATTTAAGCATCATGTTAAAGTTCACGAAGTTAGCGTTCCAATGTCATAAACTGTGCGCAATTTGGAGTTATCTGCAAAAAGTTATGATCATTTGGAGATTTGTATGCAAAAATACTATGTGATCTATTGGCTCATTATACGCAATCGAACCAGAATGAGCTGCTGATGTACATATAGAAGAAGACGGGCACTAATTAAAGAGGATCCGTTCAGATGAGAGTTGACGTATGAGATCGTTATGACGGGTGTTGGTTTTAAGTGAAGAAAACAAAAGGATCGTCGAGATGAGATTGGATAAAAGAGATCAATACAGCGGGTTTTAGTTTAATAAAGAAAAAAAAGAAAAGAAATATGAAATGAACCGGTTCCGTTCCGGTCCAGTTCGGTTTAGTTAAAAGAAAAAAAAAAGGAAGAAACCCGGCCTGAGCCAAAGCTCGGGCCTTCGTTCCAAAATAGAGGCGCTCGAGCAGAGGAGCGCCGGTGAAGGATTGTGGTGGCTGAGCTCCGGCGGAGATGGAGGAGCCGGCGAGGCTGGCGACAACGACGGAGAAGGTGGTGATGATGGCGATGGATGGCGGAGGGACGATCCCACGACGAGAGCCACATTCGATCGGGAAGGAAACCAAAAACAGAAATGGAATGAAAACAGAGCCTGACTCCTATTCAAACTAGTAATTTGATTTCATCTTCGATTGGGACGCGGATTTGGGCTTGATTCGAGTCAATGAGGACTTGGACTCTGAATCGTCTATAAAAATAGAATTTTTGCCATGAAAAAAAAGACTGCCGTAGGAGAAAAATAGAGATATTTTTCGATGATTTTCAGTGCGATTGTAGCCGGAATCCGGTGCTGTTCCGCCGAAAGAGAGAGAGGGAGGAGAAACAAACGGCCGGAGGAGGGAACGAGGAAGAAAGACTGAATTTTGGGACGCATTGCAGACTGCTACAGTACCCGCTGTGATTTGGGAGAGATGATGAACAGTAACCACCGTGAACAGTGATTTTTGCTACAGTGGTGCTACAGTGCTTTTCCGGTGAATAGTGTCAAATGACTCCGACAAATCAACAGAGTTCTCCTCGTCCGATGACCGGCTAAATTTGCGTCCAAGGCGTAGATGAAGCCCTAGATTTCTTTTATTAATCTTGATATTTTTATTTAATAAGTTGATATGATTCATGCTTAATGCTATTTCATGAGTTTCTTTTGAGTGCTTGACCATAGACTTGATTGATATGCATGAAATTAGATCTTTTTAATTCCTATGCTTAGCTAAAAGTAGGCTGGTGTTAATTCTATGTCCGACCAAGGATAGGATCATTAGCCCAAATGATAATTCTATGCCCGACCAAGGATAGAATTAGCTGCAATAATTTATAGTGGATGAACTCTCGTGTCCAACCAAGAACGTGAGTGAATTCATTGTGATTTGTGTGTCTGACCATGAACACAAATTATTGTATCATGTCAATTTAAGCGTAATAATAATTGAAAGTAGTAATTGCATGTCTAGTGGTGGATTCTCTGCCTTGGTACTTCTCCATATTAGTTAAACTCATTTTAAGTAGTTAAAATTTATTGCTTTCTTAGATTAAATCAAACTGCAAACTTTCTTTCAATTGAATTTGCTAAGATATTAATCCGTCCCTGAGGTTCGACAACCCTTTTATACTCGCTGTAGTACAATTGCCTTGTGCACTTGCAAGGGTTTAATTTTAAACGATCAAGTTTTTGGCGCCGTTACCAGGGACGGAAGCCAATAGTTTACCAAATTCTTAGCGTAGCTTAGTTTTAGAGTAGTTTAGTTTAATTAAGATTGCTTTCCAGTAGCTTAATAACATTCTTCTTCTTTTGCAGGATTAAGAGAAGACGTGGAATCCTCGCCAACGTTGGAAAGGCCATCCCTTCCCATAGTTTGCATTCTCTTATCCTTTCTCTTTTAGAATAATTTGGTGCTTGGTGTTTTCCATTTTCTTTGTGGGATTGCATGACGTGCTAGTTGTCGCTATTACAATTGCTAGTTGTCGCTGTCTAGGATTACTACAGGTTTTGTTGCTTTATATTACATGGTCGTCGTTCCCTGAACCCTGACCTGGCCTTTTATCCTGATCCTGAGCGACTGTCTAGAGCCTTTAGAACTCACAGCAACCCAATCTTTGAAAGCCATCCTATGGCAGACAACATGAACCTTGGGGGTGGGAATGGCCTAAACCAGAATCCAGTAGTGCTTCATGCCGGTACCCTACAGGATTATTACAGGCCTACCACCTACACCTCCCCCTCCTGCATAATCTTACCAGAAAATGTGGATAATTTTGAAATTAAGCCCAACATCATCCAAATGCTACCCACCTACCATGGCCAATTCAATGAGAACCCCTATAGGCATCTGCAAAATTTCCTAGATGTTAACACAACATTTAAACTTACAATGTCTGATGACCAGGTGCGCCTTAGGTTGTTCCCCTTCACCTTAAAAGATAGGGCCAAGGAATGGCTATACTCCCTTGAGCATAACTCTATTTCCACGTGGGAGGAACTTCAGGCCGAATTCCTCAAGAAATACTTTCCTGTGGGGTGGACCAATAAGATCTGCTGTGAAATCATCACCTTTACCCAGTTACCTAATGAACAATTCCATGAAAGCTGGGAGAGGATGGAAGCCCTACTCCGGTCCTGTCCCCACCATGATGTGCCCAAGTGGCAATTAGTACAGAGATTTCATGAGGGTGTGTGCGATCAGCACAAGACCCTAATAGATGCCTCTTGTGGAGGCACATTCATGAAAAAGACCCTGGATGATGCTTGGGATCTACTAGAGGACCTGAGCGAAAACTCTTTACACAGTGCTCTATAGATCTGAAGGCCATATGCCTGGTAGGAATGCCTCAAGGGGAGGCATGTATGATGTTAAAGCTACCACGAACCTAGAACACTAAGTGGCATCCCTTACAGAGAGGTTTGACAGGTTTTTCTCACAGACTCCACCTTATACCCCAACCTCTCAAGATGCATGTGCCATCTGTGCCAGCCCTATGCACACCATTGTTGACTGCCCCTCTGCTTCCCAGTATCCAGATCTTGTACAGGAGCACGTCAACCTTGCACAAACCTATCCTAGAGCCAATAACCCCTACTAAAATACCTATAATTCGGGGTGGCGAAATCATCTTAATTTCGCCCGAAAACAACCTAACCAGGGGCCCACTTTCAATCAAGCCCCAAGACAAGAATTTCAAAACCCAACTCAGTCTTACCAATCAGCCACATCTCCCCCATTTGGCCAAACCAATAAGAAACCATCCCTAAAAGATCAAATAAGCCAAATGCTAGCCACCCAATCTACTCTCCTCTCAGCTTTCAATGCGATGGAAGCCAAGCTGGATACTAAGATAGAAACCAAACACAGAGAGCTGACAGGTGATCTAAGAACCTAGGCCCAGCTAGTCCACTCCCATACACAATCCATTGCCAAAATAGAAACACAATTAGGACAGCTGGCCCAATCTATGAACCGTAGGGAAGTAGGAACCTTGCCCAGCCAACCACAGCAGAACCCTAGAGGCCAGTTCGTCGTTGAAGGTTCCGATTATCCAAATGAGCAGGTGCAAGCCGTTACTACCCTAAGAAATGGTAACCAAGTTGACAATCAGGTTAGGAACCCATCCATGGGTATTACGAGTGAAACAACTTCTCCAGATAAAGCTACAGTACCCACTCCTACCACACCTGAGCCTGTTAGTCTCCCACCGCAGCAGGATGCCCCTACGGAACCCACCAATGAAAAATCCTATATCCCTAGGGCTCCCTTTCCCCAATGCCTCAAAAAACCCTCCCCATTTAGTAAGTCCCTTCAAAGAATGGAGGAAATATTAGAGGTGTTCAAGCAGGTTAAGATAAACCTTCCCTTATTAGATGCCATCAAACAAGTACCTGCCTATGCCAAGTTCCTGAAGGACCTATGCACCCAAAAGAGGAAAGCCAAATCTAACATCACCCAAAAGGTCTTTTTGACTAACCAAGTAAGCTCTTTGCTAACCAGTGAAATGCCACCAAAATTTAAGGACCCAGGTGTCCCTGTTATCTCTATTGTCATGGGTGACCATACCCTTAGTCGAGCTCTCTTGGATTTAGGGGCCAGTGTCAACCTCCTCCCATACTCGGTATACGAACAACTTGGTTTAAGAGAGTTGCAGCCCACCTCAGTCACCCTTCAGTTAGCAGACAGATCCATCCACCGACCCTGATGTGTTATAAAAGACGTTCTTGTAGTAGTTGACCGGTTCTACTTCCCTTTTGACTTTGTAGTCTTAGATATAGAACCAGTTGCCTACTCCAAATCCCAGATTTCTGTTATCCTTGGCCGCCCTTTCCTAGCCACAGTCGATGCCACCATTAACTGTAGGTCAGGGCTCATGAACGTCTCGTTTGGGAATATGAAGGTTAAGTTAAACATTTTTAGTGCTTCTCAACAACCCTCTAGTGAAGCTGCGTGTTTGATGGTAGATGACCTAGTTCAGGAGTACCTCCCCTTTGCTATGCTTAAGGATGCCTTAGAGCATACCCTTTTCTATGACTGGCTAGATGCATATGAGGGTACACTTGACCTCAAGGAGGTCCATCATCATTTAATGGCTGCCCTATATCCTGGACATATCCCATGGAGACCCCACCCCGACCCTCTTCCTGTGTCCACCGCCCCACCATTAAAACCCTCTATAGAATCTCCACCCACACTTGAACTAAAAACCCTTCCTGCTCCCTCAAATATGTCTTCCTAGGACCCAACAACACTCGTCCTGTGATTATCTCATCTACCCTATCTGCTGACCAGGAAGTCCAATTGTTGGAGATCCTTACCACACACCGGCGAGCTATAGGATGGACAGTGGCTGACCTCCGGGGAATAGACCCCTCTGTGTGCATGCATCGCATAAACCTGGAGGGCCAGGCCAAACCTTCTAGGGAGGGGCAGCGACAGTTGAACCCACACATGAGAGAAGTGGTGATGAAAGAGGTAGTGAAATTGTTAGACGCTGGAATTATATACCCTATCTCTAACAGTGAGTAGGTGAGCCCCATCCAGGTCGTCCCTAAGAAATTGGGCATCACGGTGAAACCAAACTCAGAGGGTGAACTTGTGCCAATAAGAGAGACCACGGGCTGGCGGGTATGCATTGATTATAGAAAGCTGAACTCCAATACCCGTAAGGACCATTTCCCTCTCCCATGCATTGATCAAATTTTAGAGAAGCTAGCTGGCTAGGAATTTTATTGTTTCCTAGATGGGTACTCCGGCTATAATCAAGTGCTAGTTTTTCCAGGGGATCAGGAAAAGACGACTTTCACATGTCCCTTCGGTACATTCGCGTATCGAAGGATGCCTTTTGGTCCTTGCAATGCTCCTGCTAGATGTCAATCTTTTCTGATATGATTGACAAATTTTTGGAAGTGTTTATGGATGATTTCTCTGTCTTTGGGGCTTGTTTTGATGATTGCTTACACAACCTTACTTTGGTTTTAAAACGCTGTGAGGAAACAAATTTAGTATTAAGTTGGGAAAACAGCCACTTCATGGTTCAACAGGGGATTATGCTTGGACATGTTATACCAAAAAGGGGTATAGAGGTTGACAAGGCCAAGGTTGACTTAATTACTAATTTACTACCACCTACATCAGTTAAGCAAATACGGTCATTCCTTGGCCATGAAGGGTTCTATCGCCGATTTATCAAAGATTAGCAAGATATCACATCCACTATGTCACCTTTTAAGTCATGACGTGCCGTTTGAATTTGATGAATTGTGCAAAGAAGCATTTACCACATTAAAAACCCTCCTCTCTAGCTCCCCCATCATTAAGCCCCCTGATTATACACTACCCTTCGAAATCATGTGCGATGCATCTAATTTTGCTGTAGGGGCAGTGTTAGGCCAACGCATCAACAAAATTCCTCATGTTATATACTATGCTAGCAAGACACTCACTGATGTTCAATTGAATTACACTACCACTGAAAAAGAGTTGCTTGCTGTTGTGTTTGCATTAGATAAGTTCAGGTCATATCTCTTGGGGAGTAAGATCATTATTTTCTCTGATCATGCAGCCTTGCGGTACCTTCTTTCAAAGAAGGATGCCAAGCCGAGGTTGATTCGTTGGATTTTACTCCTGTAGGAATTTGACTTTGAAATTAAAGATAAAAAGGGTTCTGAGAATGTCGTGGCTGATCATCTATCTAGAATTCATACTCCTGATCTTCATAACCATGACCATCTAAGGGATTCATTCCCTGATGAGCAGCTCTTTGCTGTCTCCACTACATCCCCACCTTGATATGCACATATTGTGAATTATCTTGCTGTGGGTCAAATCCCAACCTTTTGGTCTAAACATGATAAAGACTTGTTTTTCTCACGAGTCAAACATTATTACTGGGATGACCCTGACCTGTTTAAGATAGGTGCTGACCAAGTCATAAGACGATGTGTCCCTGAGAGTGAGTTCCATAGCATCCTATCTTTTTGTCACTCTCATGCGTGTGGTGGACGCTTCGGTGGAAAGAAAACTGGGGCCAAAGTACTTCAAAGCGGTTTTTATTGGCCAACTCTATTTAAAGATACTCATGCTTATTGTCAATCTTGTAATAGGTGTCAAAAATTGGGAGCCTTGTCTAAAAGGAATATGATGCCCCTACAACCTATTTTGATTGTTGATTTATTTGATGTTTGGGGTATTGATTTTATGGGATCTTTTCCACCATCTTTTGGTCATACATATATTCTTGTTGCTGTTGATTATGTGTCTAAGTGGATTGAAGCTATTGCCACTAGGACTAATGACCAAAAAGTTGTGCTGGACTTTCTGAAATCTAACATTTTTAGCAGGTTTGGAACTCCTCGAGCTATTATTAGTGACAGTGGTTCTCATTTTTGTAACTAGTCTTTGGAGGTTCTTCTTAAGAAATATTCTGTCACCCACAAGGTTGCCACACCATACCATCCTCAGACAAGTGGTCAAGTGGAGGTTTCAAATCGCCAAATCAAGCAGATTCTTGAGAAGACGGTTCGCCCCGATATAAAGGATTGGTCCTTGCGACTGAATGATACATTATGGGCCTGCCGAACAGCATTCAAGACACCTATTGGCATGTCTCCCTACAGATTGGTATATGGCAAAGCTTGCCATTTACCTGTTGAGTTGGAACACCGGGCTTATTGGGCTATTAAGGCCTACAACTTTGATATAGATAAAGCCGGTGAGCAGCGAAAACTCCAATTGAGTGAGTTAGAGGAGATGCGCTTTGATGCATATGAGAATGTCAAACTCTACAAGATGAGGACCAAGGCTGTACATGACAAGATGATTTCCATGAAATCTTATTAGCCTAATCAGAAAGTGTTACTCTATAATTCGCGGCTACACTTATTTCCTGGGAAACTTCGTTCACGGTGGTATGGCCCTTACATTGTGAAACAAGTCTACTCCCATGGAGCGGTTGAGATTTATAATCCAAAGGATGGGACTACATTCAAAGTCAATGGCCACCGATTGAAACCATATCTCGAGGCTGTGATAGATATTGATGTGATGATTGTTTACTTGGATGATCTGACAATTACAGAATGATTGTGGCTACGTCTGGCAGAAGACGTTAAACTTAGCACTCGGTAGGAGGTAACCCACGTATTCAGGTGTATTCTCTCCTTTTCTTATTTTCTTTGTTATATGATCATTGTTATTTTTTTTATATTGTGTTCACATTGAGGACA
This sequence comes from Houttuynia cordata, assembly GCA_039654745.1. Classification (NCBI taxonomy): domain Eukaryota; kingdom Viridiplantae; phylum Streptophyta; class Magnoliopsida; order Piperales; family Saururaceae; genus Houttuynia; species Houttuynia cordata. The sequence continues at coordinate 56,992,118 of CM077502.1, read as the reverse complement.
ATGTTCATAATAGGATTGGGGGAGGGAATATTGCTTTCATAAAAAATCAGAAAAATTAAAAAATTAAAAAATCATAAACATTGAATTAGTTTTTAAGTTGTTTGTTAGTATTTTTGTTAGGTTTTGATAGTTTATCCCGTAATAATGCATGTTACAATTCTTAGGAGATTAATTGACATTGGAAGTGTGAGTAAGTATACTGGAGGATAGATACACTTAATTGAGCATACCTTTCTGTTACAGTCCTCTTTGAATAGGTGCTTGAACTAAGAAAATTCACTCACACACACTAGTACATAAATTAATGCCATCTAGAGATTTGTTGAATGCTAATTTACAGTGGAATGTCTTTAGTCATAGTTATTGGATGATGTGTAGTTATCTGTTGAGCTTAAAAGATCATGATAGACCATTTACTTGGCTATGGCAAGGGATTGGAACCGAAAATAGGTTGAGAGTATAATACAACCTGAACAGAGTAAAGATGTGCTGAAAAAAAAATGAATGCTGAAAATGAAAATTCAAAAAAAAAATGAAAACAAAATGAAAGAAAGGGGTTGCTTGACTTTATAGGATTAACTTAGGCTGATGCTCGGGCCCGAAGCGATCTCTTAAAACCTAATGCCCTAAGTCAAATTGGCTGGGAGTTATTGCTAAACATAAGCATCTTGAAGTCAAGCCTTACACAGTCCTATTGAAAAAAAAAAGTCTATGGCATATTATCCTCTCAAATCTGGAATGTTGGACCCGAAGGAGGCGCGCAGATCTGTGCTATCATGAACCTAAAGATTACGATGACTATGTAGATTCTGATGTTCTTTGGTTAATGGGTAACACTGGATCTATATACAACAAAAATTTAGAATGTATTGCTACAATATTCTACACTTTTACTATCTATATTATTACGCTATATTATATTGAGCAGAAATTTCCAAGATGAAATTGTAGAATAAAACCACTTACTTGAGGGCTTCTATATTCCTGTTGATTATGAACCAAGTACGTTTGGTTAATTCTCTTAAGCATTGTATTTTGCATTTGTCGGGATAATCGGTTTGTGTGTTTTGCAATGTTTTAATTTTTGCTTTGTTTTCATTTGGGTTAATTAGATTAATAAATACATGTTTGTGGGCAGCATGGTTGCAAACCCTCACGAGACACAACTCGTCCTACTAGGGCCACCTAGAGGTTTAACGGCTTGTTGCATACGCTCAATGCAATCGTGTTCCCTACGAAAGTGGTGTTTACTTTTATGCATTAGTTCCTTTTGTATGTTTGCTTGATTTTGTTTTGTTTTGCTAGGAACTAGCAAAATATAGGTTTGGGGGTGTGTTCTATACATGAAATATGCATTTTATTATCTCCTAAACTTATGTTTCTGCTAGTGTTTGACTAAAATTTCTGCTACTTTAATATAGTTTTTGGCTTTTGTAAAAAACAAGAGCAAGATGCAGAAATGGGGTGAAACGCGACTCAAATGGTTGAATTTTTACAACTTCGTGCACATATCTCTGATTGGACTAATTTAAGTATCATGTTAAAGTTCACGAAGTCAGCGTTCCAATGCCATAAACTGTGCGCAATTCAGAGCTATGAGCAAAAAGTTATGATCATTTGAAGATTTGTACGCAGAAATACTGTGTGATCTATTGGCACATTATACGCAATCGAACCAGAATGAGCCGCTGACGTACATATAGAAGAAGACGGGCGCTAATTAAAGAGGAGTCGTTTAGATGAGAGTTGACGTATGAGATCGTTATGACGGGTGTTGGTTTTAAGTGAAGAAAACAAAAGGACCGTTGAGATGAGATTGGATAGAGGAGATCAATACAACGGGTTTTAGTTTAATAAAGCAAAAAAAGAAGAAAAGAAAAGAAAAGATTCTGCTCGAGCGCCGGTGAAGGATTGTGGTGGCTGAGCTCCAGCGGAGATGGAGGAGCCGGCGAGGCTGGCGACGGCGATGGAGAAGGTGGCGAGGATGGCGATGGACGGCGGAGGGACGAGCCCACGACGAGAGCCGCGTTCGATCGGGAAAGAAACCAAAAATAGAAACGGAATGAAAATAGAGCCTGACTCCTATTGGAACTAGAAATTTGATTTCATCTTCGATTGGGACGCGAATTTGGGCTCGATTCGAGTCAATGAGGACTTGGACTCTGAATCGTCTATAAAAATAGAATTTTTGTCACGAAAAAAAAGACCACCGTAGGAGAAAAATAGAGATATTTTCCGCCGATTGTGGACGGAATCCAGTGCGATTGTGGCTGGAATCCGGTGTTGTTCCGCCGGAAGAGAGAGAGGGAGGATAAATAAACGGCCGGAGGAGGGAAGGAGGAAGAAAGATTGAATTTTGGGACGCATTGCAAACTGCTACAGTACCCACTGTGATTGGGGAGAGACGATGAACAGTAACCATCGTGAACAGTGATTTTTGCTACAATAGTGCTACAGTGGTGCTACAGTGCTTTTCGGCGAATTAGTGTCAAATGACTCCGACAAATCAACAGAGTTCTCCTCGTCCGATGGCCGGCTAAATTCGCGTCCAAGGGGTAGATGAAGCCCTAGATTTGTTTTATTACTCTTGATTGTTTTATTTAATACAGTTGATATGATTCATGCTTAATGCTATTTCATGAGTTTCTTTTGAGTGCTTGACCATAGACTTGATTGATATGCATGAAATTAGATCTTTTTAATTCCTATGCTTAGCTAAAAGTAGGCTGGTGTTAATTCTATGCCCGACCAAGGACAGGATCATTAGCCCAAATGATAATTCTATGCCCGACCAAGGATAGAATTAGCTACAATAATTTATAGTGGATGAACTCTCGTGTCCGACCAAGAACGTGAGTAAATTCATTGTGATTTGTGTGTCTAAACATGAACACAAATTACTGTATCATGTCAATTTAAGCGTAATAATAATTGAGAGTAGTAATTGTCTGTCTAGTGGTGGATTCTCTGCCTTGGTACTTCTCAATATTAGTTAAACTCATTTTAAGTAGTTAAAATTTATTGCTTTCTTAGATTAAATCAAACTGCAAACTTTCTTTCAATTGAATTTGGTAAGATATTAATCTGTCCCCGAGGTTCGACAACCATTTTATACTCGCTGTAGTACAATTGCCTTGTGCACTTGCAAGGGTTTAATTTTTAACGATCATGTGTCACAAATTAATTGTCCTAATTACAGTTTACTAGTTTAAACCGTATGAGTATGTACAATCGATTTTGGGAATAACAATGTAGGTAAGAAACTAACTAATTGCAAAACAATTGGGAGTTAGTAAATGCCCAGGAGAGTAATGTAAGAAGTCTAGAATGCATTAATAAGTGTTTAATTGAGTAACAAACCGTATTGATTAAGTAAGTTTATAATTAATGCTCTCGGCCAAACTTAGTCCTGCGCCAATAGACTGTAATAGAAAAATTATAACTAAATGTAAAAAATTCATAAAATTATGTCGTAATTGGGTTAGAAACTAGAGACATGGGGTTGTGTGTCATAAAAATTTCAGACCAAAATATGTTTTGTGCTGACCGTGGCGAGTTTGGGAAGTGAGCTGTTATGTGGATAACAGCATATCTTAGGGTGGTTAAACTATACCTTATATAAAAACCTAGGTGATATACCTACTGATAAATCGTAGTAATCATATAAAATCCAGAAATTGAGTCATATCTGACCGATTCATTCACTCGTGGTGCATTGCTCTGCTAATGTACTATCTTTTGGTGTCGAACTTGAACTCTTAGATTCTTGGTTAGGGTTTTGGTTCTTAGACCCTACCATCCTGTATTTTTGACATATAAACCTCAGTATTGTTAGAATCCATAAGGTCTTGATGGGAGCTATGCATGATGAAGGTATTTAATGAGTCATTCCTGATAAGTCTCAGTTATGAGTCACACTATGTTTGAACATTGAAAGTTCGTTGATCACTCCTATGTGGGTCGATTTTCCATTGAGAGGTTGAGAAATCCAGTATACTCCTCTGAGAGTCTTTCATTGATGATTATGGTCTGGGTCTCTGTTTGAGAGAACCCTGATTGATTCTACATGAATTCAGTTCCATGTAAACTGGTTCTCCACTAAGAGTTCTGATGAACACTCTTAGTTGGATTCATAGTATGCTCACGAGCCATTGCTAGATCCTTTGTGATCTCAGATGATATATGAACCTCTATAGTTCAGCCGATGATGGCAACGCGTGCGCTTTAGACTGTATGATATTACGGAAGGTCTGCAGTCTCAGCTTATTGTGCCCGTAAGCACCAATGGGGCCAGCATCCCTAGACGCACGGCCGAGTTCCTCTATAGAACCTCTAGGATGATCTGGTATTGATGTCCATAGGGGAAGTGGACTAACCAGAGAGCAGAAATTGTTGTCTCCGACACTCTGTATGTTTGGAGTCAGTATTCTTATTGATTTTCCTGATGCTCTGTACGTTTGGAAACTGAGTTATGTTTATTCACTCTTGACCGCTGATGGTCTTTGATATTGATTTTGAGCTGGTAAGTGAACCCTGTATTTACTCTACCTAATATTCTTAAATGTGTCTTTAATGCTCATTTCTACAGTATTCTATTTTATTACATGCTGTGGGTTTTTCTTGGCTCCTACTGGGTATTTCTTTTGAAATACTCATGCATCTCTCGATGCAGGAATTAAAGTGGAGAAGAACTAGCAAGGTTCGTGTTTGGAGCTCGATGACGGAAGTTGATAAGATATGGATTTATTTATCGTTTTTATTTTCTGTTCGCGAAGAACTTATCAGCTGTGTGCTTAATTTATTTTGATGTTTAATGAATTGTTGACTGGATTATTATAATAGTGTAATTTGTTTTATTATTTAAGATTTTTGTACAATAGATATTGGCTAAGCATTCTGGAATGGGATCGTATGTGTTGAGTATTCGGTCGCGGCCCGGGTTTCAGCCTCATGACCTTAATTGAGTTAGTGCTTCCGCGCATTATTCGAGGTTTTGAAATTCGGGGTGTGACACCATGTATTATTAAAACTCCTACGTAACCCTCATGTCCTAATGATTGAATGTAATGGTGTTAACCCTCCTCTACTTATCACGTTCTTTCCAATAAAAAAATCTTATTCTACTTTCTCCTCTCTCGTACTCTAAAAAGTTTAACCTTTTCCACCATGCACCAAGCTGCCAATTCTCCCGTTGGCTTGATTTATTAAATGAGAGTTAAGTATAATTTATAAATAATATATATGAGTTAAGTCCAACTCATAAATAATACATAGGGGTTAAGTGTAATTTATATGTATAATATATATGAATTAATTATCGCTTGTAAATGATTCATAGGGGCTATGTATTGAAATGGTATATGGGTAAAGTTGTCTAATTTTTTTTTAAATTTGATGATATCATAATTTTTTTTTACTTAGAAAAGATTAGGACATAGGGAGGGGTTACATGGAGGTTTTGATAATATAAGGGAGTTAAGTATTTTTTTATTATAATTCATGGTTGCTATGTACAATTTCCCAAACTAAATGAACTGATTTGATCACGCTGAAGGTCAGCAGCCACAAGCCGGTGACCCTTCCGCCTTCTGTTTCCGTCCTCGGATAGGAAGATCTCGAGGTTCTGAATCTCTCTTCTTCCTGACATTCATCGGAATCTGCTGACTGAACTTACAAAGTTTTGGGGTCTTGTGTAGCGATCCGAGAATGCGTTTGATGGAGTGGGAGGAGTCCCCCCCGCACTACGAAGACTTTGTCGTCCTTCCGCTTTTCGCTTTGTTCTTCCCCACCGTCCGCTTCTTTCTCGACAGATTCGTCTTCGAGGTCGGAATTTCACCATCGGATTAGTGTTTGGCGATCTGGGTCAACCATGTCGTCCTGTTTTTTATTCGTCCTTCCGAAAAGTTCTTCCTTTTCGCCTTTTTTTGATTGATTTTTAGGTGAAATAGTTGGTTTCCTGTTGGTAGTTTAGAAGGATTATGTTTGACAATCTGGGTGGTTCTCTATTGTTCTTTCAAATGTTTGTGATTGATTGATAGTTGGATGTGGTGGGTTTTTGTTGGAGTGGTTCCTAATTTCGGTTTAGGACTTATAAAGATGCTTGCTGGGCTGCTTGTTGTTTTGAAATATTGCTTTTCTCTGATGTATTCTTTGTATACTCTAGAGAATTAGGATTTTTCGGATGTGGGATGCGCAAACTCGAGAATGTATATATAGCATATGAACTATTTAATGCTTTTGTATAAAATTTTGCCATGCTTTTAACTTTTGTCAAGTGGTGTAATTAGTTTTGTCTATGTTGAGTAAACTCCAGTGCATTTCTTTCCTGGAGTAGAATGAGAATGTGAGTCCCCATTCATATTACATAAGTTGAAGCTGTAACCATTTTACACTTTGCTTATGTATATGTGATATATTGATCCCATGTTATTGTTTATGGAGCGTCTTCAACTTTTTTCACTTCTTTTCTAAGTATAGGACTTTGTATTTGCTTCTGCATTTCTTTCTATTGATTTTTTTATGCGGTTGAGTTTCTGATTTAAAATTAGCCAGTAGAACATGAAAAACGTACACTATTTCTTCAGATTCATATAAGACGTCTCTTCCAGAAACAGATTACACATTGGGAAATTAGGATGTGAAAATATGGCTTATGGCATCTACATGCTTATGTTGATGGTGGATGTTTTTTTTTAATGATTTGGTATGTTAGACACATTGTTTTTTTGTATCTTGAATTTTTGTTGTAGTAGTTTATGCATATCAATTACATATCCACATGAACAGGTCATTAACATTGAAGTAGTGATTCTTTTTTAGCTGTTATGGACAATGACATAGTTAGGGCAGGATATTGATGTTGACTAATGATAATAGAGCTGTGAACAAAAATAATGTAAGCAGAGTGCATGTTTAGGTTTTATTTGATGTGTATTGCTTTCAACTTTCATCTTACTTTTCTACATACGCAATTGCTGAATATGTTTAAAAGCATGGCAAGAGAAATAATTTATTTGCTGTCTTAAAGAAACTGTGGCTTTTCTTTAATTCAATGTGCTTTCATTGATCCAGAAAGTAGGAAGGCTGTTGATAGTAGGAAATGGTCATGTGGAGGAAAGTTATATTGAAGAAAGGAGAAGAAAGCTTAAAAAGTTCAAAGAGTCTGCATGGAAATGCATCTATTATCTTTCAGCAGAGCTTTTGGCCCTGTCTGTTACCTACAATGAGCCATGGTTTACAAACACCGAATGTTTCTGGGTTGGGCCAGGGGAACAGGTCTGGCCCGATCAGAAAATAAAGTAAGACTCCAGATTTCTTTTATGATGCTTATTGTGAAAGCGTGAGGAATAATATATATTATGAGCATGTAAATTATCATGCAACATTGTTCTATTTTTAGTTCTATGCATACCTCAAATTGCTTCTAGAATGAGATAAGCGTGATTTGTGAAGTTTTGATGCTTCTTGGTTGAAAGGAAATTGAATTAAATTGACTACGGAATTTTAAATTTGCTTCAGCCTTCAAATGATATCTCCGACAGAACCATTCTAGTTTGTACTCTTTATTCATGGATAGATGGTTGAAAATTGTATTACCATAAATTGTTGTTTGTATGCCTCTTAAAGGGAGAGAGAGATTAGTAGTTGCTTCATTGGTTGATGTGTTTTTAGGATCTCATATATACATTAGCAAGATGTCCAGTGATCTTTTTGGTATAGTTTGTTCTTGGTTTAAGTTTTTAGTCAATTACTCATAGATGTAAGGGAAGTTCATTTAAGTTAGGATTTGAGGTGAGCTTGCAATGTTTTTAGTTCTTGTCTTTTCCATTTTTTTCTTGATTCCCATTTTTATTGTCAGCTTAGGGAGATCATTTATGATTTTGAACATTTATATAGCATTTATGATCTGAAGTATCAAAACTTCTTTTTTTGAAAGGTTAGGTCAGTGATGAAAGATGGGAATTATCAAGTTTGAATCAGCTTAAAGAATCTAAATGGTTTACATGTTCAATTTAAGTATTAAGAGAAGCCTACTATTAAAAGTTCATTAAGTAATTTGATGAGATTTTATATGTGCCCAAGTAAGGTAATTAGGGATCCATATTTTAGTTGGGATGGAGGTGGAGTTTATGCAGTTGGTGGTTACTACAAGTACACAGTGTCTGGACTATTCTTGGGCTGGAATTCTACTAAAACATGAGACCAAAGAACAATGTAACTTTCTTTTGGCTGGATAGGTGGTGATTTGAAGTATTTGAATTTAGGAATTCTTTTAAATTGGTGGGATAGCTTGTCAAGAGTCCTCTGAATACAAATGGTGGTCATTCTGAGGAGTGGATGTGAATCAGGGAGGTTGAATTTGCGGAAGGATGTAATTGGCCAGATTTAGGCTTTGGGTGGAGTGCTCAAGTTGGGAAAGTTATTAATGTGTAGAATACGGGAGCAACATGGAGATTTGTCTTTTGCAGTTTGGGTTATATAAAAGTTTTGTAGTTTAGTATTTTTTAATGTGGACGTTCTCTTTCACGATTATTTAACTTCTTTTAGCTATATAAACCTCTTTTAGCTCAACATTAGAGGTCTAGTGGCAGAAGGTCTTCTTGTGAGTGGTCCCGGTTACAACCAGTGCTCGTGATTTTTCTGCCAATTGTTACAAATGGACTCCATTCTAAGTTCCATATCGTGGTCTTTGCTGCTGTTTCTCCTGCACTTGCAGCAGTCGGGTTGACATGTTTATGTTTCACGGTCAATTTTTGTAGATTGTCTCTGGTTCCTTTGTCTTATTGTGTTCTTTTTTTTCACAGATCAAAATTGAAGCTATTATATATGTATACTGGTGGATTCTACACATACTCCATATTTGCATTGATATTTTGGGAGACAAGGAGGTCTGACTTTGGGGTCTCGATGGGACACCACGTGGCAACTGTGATTCTGATTGCGTTGTCATATGTACTCAGGTTTCTTTGTTCACTGTTAGAGGTTTTTTTTTTGTTCTTTGTCATATGAGTGCAACAAGTGTTTTTCTTACATTTTACTGTCTTATATTGCAGGTTCGCCCGTGTCGGTTCTGTTGTGCTAGCCCTTCATGATGCAAGCGATGTATTTTTGGAAGTTGGGAAGATGTCCAAATATGGAGGATTTGAAAAGGTTGCAAGTACATCTTTTGTTCTCTTTGCTTTGTCATGGGTTATACTTCGTCTCATCTACTACCCTTTCTGGATCATCCGAAGTACTAGGTCAGTATATTAGCTGACAATTGAAGTATCATTGATTGGTGTCCATTTTATCACAAATAATTTGACTATGATAATTAATTCCCATGAATAGATGATTGTACATATTAGTCAGTTAACTTTTAGCTGCTTATCTTTTTGACAGTTACGAGGTTCTTCTGACCCTGGACAAGGAGAAGCACCAAGTGGAGGGGCCCATATACTATTACGTATTTAACACTCTTCTCATCTGCTTGCTTGTTCTTCACATATACTGGTGGGTGCTAATATTCCGGATGTTGGTTCAACAAGTTCGAGCAAGAGGCCAGATTAGCGATGATGTTCGATCTGGTATGATTCTGAATCCCCATTGAACATCTTGTATGCCTCAAAGTTGTCAAAATCTTGAGGTCGACTCTAAAATTGAGTTTAGATATGTGCATGCCATCCTGCTTGTTGGCTGTGTATGTTCTGCTCCACATATTCCCTCTAAGATGTGCCACTTGATTGTGTATCTTAGACTCCAGATCCCTATTACTAATTTGATGTATCATCTCTGTTCTACTTCGCAACCTTAAAGCATTGGATTGCTTGTCCTGGATGGTGCTCTCGCCCACATATACGGATGGTCCCATCTTATGATGTTCTTTAATGTATTCTTTCCATGTTCATTCGTGGAGCTGATCCTTTTGAAGGCTTTTTTAATCTGTATCACTTGACCTACTCAACCAAAAAGCTATTTAATTGACAAGCCTATGTTTGTTTGGTAGCAAGCTAGTCTGAAATAGATAAGGTTGTGATGGACAGTTGGTTTATTCAAATTAAAAAAGAACTTAAGTAAAGGTCAATTAGATACTTAAAAAGAGCCATATGAGCAGTAATTGAACCTTTTGCTTTTTTGGCATTCTATGATTTTGAAACTGTTGGTACCATGTGTAGATTCCGACGACGAAGACAAGCAAGACTGAGGTCTACAAGTTCAGGTCAAACTATGCAAATGTGCTTTTTTTTTTACATTTACTTTTGCATGCCAATTGATGTTATTTTTTAAAATATTTGCTGATTCTTCATCTTTGCTGTCAGGCCACGTGAATCAATCATACAGCATTGTGATTAAAGTCCCTTTTTATGCGAGGCTTTTAAGCTCTAGTTTGAAATCTTTCTGAGCTTGTAAATTAATCTCGCAAAGAAAGATGTGCAGCTCTAGAATAACTCATCATTCTTGCTATTTTTACTTCCTCTTGCCATCAGTTGAGCTGGAAGTTGTGATGTTCTTCTGAAGACCTGAACTCGAATCGTCCTAGGACATGGTGAAGCCCAGATGTAATTAATTTGATTTGACATTAATACGATGCTCGAGGTATTCCTTGGCTGCATTCATCTGAATTGTTTTCTTTTCCATTACCAAACTACATAGAATTTTTTTACCATGGCTCATCTTGGTAATTGTATCGGCTTTCGAAGGTCGTTCTTTGCACCTTCTGGTGTGAAGAAAAGGACAGTAGATCTTCGACCTTATGCAAAGTGCCAGAAAAAATTGCTTCCTTGCTAACAAGAATTCCTTATGGGGGTTTACTTCAAAAATGTTGAAAAAATTACAACTTTCCCTCTTTTGAGTTAGCCAAGAAGCACAATTAAATACATACTTCTCCGCACTCATAATGTTGTAAGTGATTCTTCTACACTTCTTTGATGTAGAATGTACAAGTTATCACACGTAGAACAAAATTAACAAATAAGCATTTCATCGTGGGAGACAAATTTAATGTGGTTCATTGCCAAGGCATAGTTACAAATAAGTAAATTTAACATAAAAATTAAATTCAATATTATCAACTTTAGATATATTCTACTTAATATAGATTATATCAATATTTAAGGGTAAAATTTTTTTTGTAAGTGAAAGAGAAATTTTACCCTTAGGTGGAATATATAAAGAATAGTTATAGAAGGATTACCATAAACCTTTTATGATTTGTCTTCTATTTTACAAGAGGAATGTCTTATACAAGCCTTTTCCTTTCTTTCTCATTCTTCCTCCAAAAAACACCCCATTTATTGATCTTTTAAGCTCCTTCAAAGTTATAGTTTTTTCTCCTCTCTTCATCTCTTTATCAAAAGAATCCTATTTTAAGAAGAATTGGCTTTTTATAAAGAAGTCCTTCTTTGTTTTAACGACTTATATTTAACCCCAAAGTGGGTTAAGTAATAGGACTCTCCACATGAGAGGGAGGCCCAAACAACTATAGGCCTCGCATGAGGATGAAAAAAACCTAACAATTCTCCCCTTCCCTACTCATGTGGGAGTCCTCTCATACTACATATGAGGGTCAACCTCACCCATACTGGCCCAACCTTTACAAAGCTTATGCTTTACCTTAAGGACAGTCTTAGTCATCATATCCGATAAACTTTTGTCGATATAGATCTTTCTCAACTCCAAGAACTTCTTCTCTAACACATCTCTTATTCAATGATACATAATATTAATATGTTTGCTCTTAGAGTTGAAACTTGCATTCTTGCTTAAATGAATGACACGTTGACTATTATAATGCACAACATAGTTGTCTTACTTTAGACCCAACTCTTATATAAATCTCTTTATCCATAATATCTTTTTGCAATGTATTCGGCGTTCGTTGCAAACAATACAACACACTTTTACAACCTTAATTGCCATGACACGGCTCCTCCCCGAAGTATTCTTCCGTAAGTCCTATATCCGAATTTGTAGATCTTTTAAACAAAGATTTACCATCTCTAAAGCATAAATATACTTTAGAGGAACCTCTTAGATACTAAAAAAGTCACTTCACCATATTTCAAAGCTCATTCATCAGGTTTAAAAGATGTCTACTTACAACTCTAACGGCATATGCAATATCAGGCCTTATACAAACTATTGCATACATCAAACTCTTTATCACCGATGCATAGGGGATCTTAGCTATTTCTTCTTTTACCCTTTTGTTTGAAGGATTTTGCTTCTTGTACAAATTAAAATGACTTCCAAATGGGTTGCTAACGGGCTTTGCATTCTTCATATTAAATTTCTCAAGTACTTCTCTTGTGATAGCCATAACTTCTTAGCCTTCCTATCATGTTTGATTGTCATCAATATTTGTTTTGTGTGCCCCAAGTCCTTGACAAAATGACTTGTTTAACTTATGCTTCAACCTAGCAATTTTGTTAGTATTATGCTCAGTAATTAATATATCATCAAAATAAAGCAACAATATAATAAAATCACAATCACCAAACCTCTTAGTGAATACACAATGATATGAAATTGTCCTCTTATACCCATGACCCATCATGAAAGAATCAAACTTCTTATACCATTGCGTTAGAGCTTGCTTCAACCAATACAAATTCTTATGTAGCTTCTATACCATTAACTCATTGCCTTTGACTTTAAATCCCTCTTATATCATGTAAATCTCTTCCTCCAAATCATCATGAAGGAAAACAGTTTTAATATTAAGTTGCTAAACCTCAAGGTCCATGCTAGCGACCAGATCCAACACAACTTGAATGGATGATATTTTCACTATGGGTGAGAATATCTCATCAAAATCAACACCTTTCACCATGGATGACCTTTCACCATGGATGACATTTTCACCATGAGTGAGAATACTCATAAGTATGGTTCTCATAAAATGATTTTATCTCTTTTTCCATTGTCTTTTTCCATAAATATTTATTTTCATGTGTTTGAGCTTCCACAAAGCTTTCCAGTTCACTATACTCAGTGAGTGTGACATATGTAGATGAAAGATACTTTGTAGATGGCTTCCTTTTTCTATCTGATATCCTCAATGAACTTGTCTCTTCTTGATGTGAAGACTATCCCTTTTCCACATCACCTTGAATAGAGTCACATATTCATCTAAGTTACTTCCATTCTTAGCAAAACCATCAACATTGAAAACCATATCATCATGCTTTACCTCATTTTCTACTTGATCATCATCGCCATATGTAGGTTCATCACTTTCACTACGTTCTTCCCCTTAAACATTTTGTAAAGCTTGTGGAACATGAAACTCATCATAGACTTTGGTGCTTCATCTTTGTCAAAGTCTTTAATTGTTTGATTTTATCTAAAGACCGCATCTCTACTTCTATGAGTTTCTTAATTTTTAAGTCCCACAATCTATAAACAAATTCATCATCACCATATCTTAAGAAGATACACTCAATAGTCTTGTCATTAAACTTTATTCTTTACTCCTTTGGACTATGTAGATATGCCTTGCAACTAAATATATTCAAGTGTAAGTAGGAGGAATCTTTACCACTCCACACTTTCTCCAGTACATCACAATCCAACATATATGAAGAGACCGATTAATTAAGTAACAAGTGGTACTCACAACTTCACCTCAATAACTCTTCGGAAGTTTTGCCAAAGATAGCATTCTCTGAATTTTCTCCACTATTGTTCGGTTCATCTTATCTGCCACACCATTATGCTGAGGAGTATAAGACACCGTTTTCTCATGCTTTGTTCTATGCTTATTATAATAACAATAATTAAACTTCCTCGAATTATACTCTCCCCCATTGTCGGTGCGAAGACATTTAAATAATTTTTCGGTTTGTCTTTCAACTAACATGAAACTTTTGAAATGTGTCAAGCACTGCATCTTTACTCTTTATGCTATACCGTATGCTTTTCTAGATGTATCATCAATGAAAGTAATAAAATACAAAGAGTCATCAAGAGTTTTTTCCTCCATTGGTCCACAAACATCTGAATAAACAAGATTAAACACACTTATTTTTCGGGTACTGCTTGTAAAAAAATAAAACTCTATATTGTTTACCAACTAAGCAATGATCACAAGGACTCAAAAAAATACCTTTCAAATTTGGGAGTGCACTATTCTTCATCAAGAGCTTCAAACCTTTCTCACTCATGTGGTTAAGTTGTCGATGCCACAAGTTAGCGGATGAGTCCTCAAGAATGACATTCACTTGCCTTTGGATAGTTTACCCTCGGTTTTGTAGAGTACAACACTTCTTCCCCATTACTACAACAATAGACCTCCTTGTGAGCTTCCACACACCTTTGTCTAAATGTAATTCATAGCCTTCATCATTAAATATTCTCGTTGATATGAGATTCAACATCAAGTCCGAAATGCGCCTTACATCATTAAGAATCAATTTGTGACTCACACTAGTTACAAAGTGCACATTTTATTTTACAACAATCTTCGAAACCTCATGATTTTTCATCCTCATCACCCCTAAGTTGCCTGACTCATATGTAGTGAAGAACTCTCTATGAGAAGCATGGAAATATGCATCAAAATTCACAACCCAACTAGTTGCACTTGTTGAACTCAAACAACTTTCATCATAAATATAGACCATAACATGATCTTACATTTCTCCATAGCATTAGCTTCTTGAGACTGTTTGCCTTACTCATTTGGTGAACCTTCTTTCAGTTCATTTGAAAACTTCTTACACTCCCTCTTGAAGTGCCCAAGTCCACCACAATGAAAACTTTTCATCTCCTTTTGAGATTTTGACCTCTTGCCATCTTTACCATTCTTTCAGCCTCTACTTTTTTACCTTCCTCTTATTTGTTTAAAAACCAAAGTTTGAGATAAGACCCTAAAGTCTTTCTTCTAACTTCTTCATTCATGAAGCTACTTGTGACTTAGCTCATAAATAACACTACATTTGGTGCCGAGTTGCTAAGAGACGCCACAAGAGTCTTTCAACTCTCCGGTAAGGAACTAAGCAACAACAAAACTTGGAACTCATCATCCAAGTTCATCTTCATAATTGCTAATTAGTTCATAATATTTTGCACCCCATTCAAATGCTCTGTCAATGAACCACTTTCCTTAAACTTTAAGTTCACAAGCTTTCGGATCAAGAAGGCTTTGTTTCATGCAGTCTTCTTTTCATACAACTCATGCAGTTAATCTCAACGAGATTTTGCATCAACCATATTAGACACATGGTAGAATACAACATCATCCAACCATTGTCTAATGTATGCTATGATTTTTCTATTCTCTTTTTTTTCAATCATCTTCTTTGTCTTCTCCGACTTCAATCCTAAAACCTGTTCAAAGAGATTCTTGGAATGCAAAAGGTCATCCATCTTAGTATTTCATATCATCCAATTGCTCTAATTCAAGCTAATCATCTTAGTTTAGCAAATCGAAAGATAACTTCTAACCTTAAGCTCTGATACCACTTGTTGGAAAAACCATCTTTTCCCTCTTTTAAGTTAGCCAAGAAACACAATTAAATACACACTTCTCCACACCCATAATGATGTAAGCGAGTTTTCTACACCTCCTTGATGTAGGATGCACAAGTTATCACACACAAAATAAAATTAATAAAGAAGTATTTCATCGAACACCTGGGAGACACAAATTTAATGTGGTTCACTGCTAAGGCAACTACTACATCCACGAGGTCTAAAAACCAAATCCACTACTATCAACTTTGGATACACTCTATTTGGCAGATATTAAATCAACATTCAAGTGTAAAAAATCTTTTATAAGCTAGGGAGAAATTTTACCCTTAAGTGGAATACATAAAGAATAGAGATGGAAGGATTACCATAAATCACCTATAATTTGTCTTCTCTTTCATAAGAAAAATGTCTTACACTTCATAAGTCTTTTCATTCTTCCTCCAAAAAACCCTTTTTTTATCTTCAAAGCTCCTTCAAAGTTGTAGTCTTTTTTTTTTCTTTCATATTTTCATCTATTTCTCAAAAGAACAATTTCATAAGAAAAATTAGTTTTTACAAAGAAGCTTTTTTTTTATTTTAACAACTTACATTTAACCCCAAAGTGTGTTAAGTAGTGGGTCTCTCCACATGAGAGGGGGCCCAAATAACTATAGGCATCACATGAGGAGGGGAAAAGCCCAACAAAAAAGACTTAGACAAATTGTGTGGAGCTTACGAGAATGTTGAAACCCTTTTGGGTATGGAAAAAAGAGTACTATGTGTTTCATGAAATTATTGGGTACTCCCAAAGTACTGCTCCACAGGAAGAGTCGTCGATCTCCCCAGGATCGATGGCACACATGCTATCATGGTGCCAAACTGCTAGACCACACCATGATAAAGTGTTCCGATCAACAGGACACACATGGCCTGCCGGGAGGACCCAATAATTTATCCAACCTGGCATCAAACCAAAGAGTAGAATCTGGTGGAGGCTCCTCAGAAACCTTCATGTCTTTTAGTCACAATATCTTCGACTGCCCTTAAGAAATATCATTACCGCTTGAAGCTGATGTAACAGCATAATCCTGAAATGACAAATGAGGCATCCTTAATGTAGCTAAATATACATCTTCTCAGAAATTGCGAAGTACAAATTGGCTTATAGGCACTGGAAAAGTGAAGTCCATTAGATGTAATTATCATGAATTTGGACCACATGATACAAAAGAAGCAAAACCTTTTCAAGTGTCGGTGATGCCCAATAAATGTGTGAGGATATATATGCACATGTCAAATGTAATCAATAGAAAAGAGAGTCTACTTTTTGCATCTCTTTATTTATGATTAGAGGCAGGTTCCTACTCTTTTGAAGACTTGGACAAGCGAGGACCACTTTTTTTTTTTTTTTGCTACAAAGCGAGGACCACTTAAAGGCGAACAGTTGAAGGAAATATAAACATTTTAGCCAGCCCACACCGAGAGAGTGGATGTTCACTGTCTGAAGATACAAGTCCGGTAGATATCCACCGACCGTGTAAACGCATGGGCTGGCTAAACCATTGGGTGAACTTCTCATCCTATAAACATTGCAAAGGGCAATGCGAATTCAAGGGCTCATAACTCATCAAACTAGAGCGCAGCACTTGAAAAGTGCCTAGTTCCCTTCTTGGATGTACATGTAAAATAGAATCCACGAGCTGACATTACTTCACTTTGGATTTTCAGTCCAGACAATTAATGCGGGATGGAAGACAATTAGCTCATACTTAATCATCTAAAGTACCCCTTATCTTAAACCCGAATAAGTTAACCCATAAGCCAAAAGTAGAATACCAAATTCATGTTAATAGAGAAACTAGGAGCTTTTTACATATGACCAGGCGCCAACTCTCATTTTCTCATATTAGCTGGTGTTTCCCCTGAAATCTCATATGACCTGGAATCGGCACCTAGAGTACCAAAAATGCCCTTCATTCTTCCCAAAATTAGCAATTTACGGGAGCGTCAAGTTGGGGAAGAAGACATTCTGGCAAAGGTTTGTCCATCATCACCGTTCAAACCACCACCGCCGGCGCCGTCCAACCAGGAAAAAATAAAATTTCATGCCGAAAAACTGTAAAAACAGCGGGAAAGACGAGAAAAAATCTATAATGAAGGGATTTTGATGTAAGAGCAGCGGGGAAGTCCTCCCAACTACAAAAAATAAGATCTACATGTAAAAATATATATATAAAGGTCACCATTGGTGCTCGACCGCTCTTGGACATCAAATAATAGGATAAAAATGGGCAAAAGTATGAAATACTAGTCGGCGAGTGACAAATTCAATTTATATATTTTTCTGTGATCCTCATAAAATAGAAGAGGAGGAAAATGAAGAAGAACGCAAAAAAAATTGGCAAAAACGGATGAAAAATTAATGAGTTATGACATTTTGAAGATTGTCATTTTATTGTGTATTTCAATACACGATTTTATGATAAAATGACAATCTTCAAAATGTCATAGCTCGCTCATCTTTCATCCATTTTTACTCATTTTTTTGCATTATTCCTCATTTTTCCTCCTCTTCCACCTCATGAAGAATATTAGAATGAAAAAATAAAAAAAAATAAGAAGAAAGAAAAAAGTGGAAGCTTTATGACGTCCGCATTCTTCTTTCTTCTTATTTTTTCTTATTTTTTCATCCTAATATATTTTCATGAGGTGGAAGAGGAGGAAAAATAAAGAAGAACGAAAAAAAAGGCAAAAACGGATAAAAAACGAGTGAGTTATGACATTTTGAAAATATGATAACTCACTCATTTTTTATCTATTTTTGACCATTTTTTTGCATTCTTCCTTATTTTTCCTCCTCTTCCACTTCATTAGGATCACAAAAAGTATTATGATATTTAAAAATACGACTTGAATCAAGTTGTGTCTTCGACGACACGATTTTACTCAAAATTTTTCTCTGGACGTCGAAAAGCTTCCACTTTCTTCTTTATTCTTATTTTTTATTCTTTTTTCATCTTAATATATTTTCATGAGGTGGTAGAGGAGGAAAAATATAGAAGAACGCAAAAAAATGGAGAAAAAATGAGCGTAAAATCGTGTCGTCGAAGACACAACTTGATTCAAAAAGTATCTTCAAATATCATAACTCTTTCTGTGATCCTAATGAAGTAGAAGAGGAGGAAAAATAAAGAAGAACTAAAAAAATGGGCAAAAATAGATAAAAAATGAGCGAGTTATGACATTTTGAATATTACAGTAAAATCGTGTCGTATGAAGTCGTATCTTCGACGACACGATTTTACGCTTATTTTTTCTCCATTTTTTTGCGTTATTCTATATTTTTCCTCCTCTACCACCTCATGAAGATATATTAGGATAAAAAAAGAAGAAAAAATAAGAATAAGGAAGAAAGTGAAAGCTTTCCGACGTCCGGAGAAAAACTTTAAGTAAAATCGTGTCGTCGAAGACAGGACTTGATTCAAGTCGTATTTTTAAATATCATAACTCTTTCTGTGATCCTAATGAAGTGGAAGAAGAGGAAAAATAATGAAGAACGTAAATTTTTTTTGAAAAAATGGATAAAAATGAGCGAGTTATGATATTTTTAAAATTGTAGTAAAATCATGTCGTCGGAGAGACGACTTGAAGTCAAGTCGTGTCGCATACGACACGATTTTACTGCAATATTCAAAATGTCATAACTCACTCATTTTTATCCGTTTTTACCCTTTTT
Organism: Houttuynia cordata; assembly: GCA_039654745.1. Lineage (NCBI taxonomy): Eukaryota > Viridiplantae > Streptophyta > Magnoliopsida > Piperales > Saururaceae > Houttuynia > Houttuynia cordata. Next base: position 56,972,947 of record CM077502.1, on the reverse strand, counting down.
TTCTTCCTTATTTTTCCTCCTTTTCTACCTCATGAAGATATATTAAGATGAAAAGAGAAGAAAAATAAGAAGAAAGAAGAATGCGGACGTCAGAAAGCTTCCCCTTTCTTCTTTCTTCTTATTTTTTTCTTATTTTTTCATTCTAATATATCTTCATGAGGTAGAAGAGGAGGAAAAATGTGGAAGAACGCAAAAAAAAGGGCAAAAACGGATGAAATATGAGAGAATTATGACATTTTAAAGATTGTCATTTTATCGTATATTTCAATACACGATAAATGCATTTATCGTGTATTTGAATACACGCTAAAATGACAATATTCAAAATATCATAACTCGCTTATTTTTCATCCGTCTTTACCCTTTTTTTTGCGTTCTTCCTCATTTTTCCCCATCTTCTATTTTATGAGGATCGCAGAAAGATATATAAATTGAATTTGTCACTGGCCAACTAGTATGTCATGCTTTTGACCATTTTTATCCTCTTATTTGATATCCAAGAGCGGTCGAGCACCAATGGGTGATCTTTATATGTGTTTTTTTGCATATATATCTTATTTTTTGTAGTTGGGAGGGCTTCTTCACTGCTCTTACATCAAAATCATTTAATCATAGATTTTTTTCTCGTCTTTCTCACTAATTTTATAATTTTTCGGCATGAAATTTTATTTTTTCCGGGTTAGACGGCGCTGGCGGTAATTTGAACCGCGAAGATTGACGGAACTTCACCGGAATGTCTTCTTCCCCAGCTTGATGCTCCATTAAATCGCTAATTTGATGGAAGAACGGACCTTTTTCCATATTACCTAGCGCCCATTTGGGAAGAAGGGCATTTTAAGTAGTTTTTAGGTCACATGGAAGAAAAGAACAGATTTCGGGTAATACGAGAAAACAAAAGTTGGCGCCAGGTAATATATAAAGAACTCAGAAACTAGAGTATACATGAAGATACTGCATAATACAAAATCTTGACACCCACAAAAATGAACTCCCACGCATTGTATATCTCTGAAGTAGCAATTCTCTACAATCTACTTGAGTCAATTTAAAAGCAAATGAAAATTATCCAAAAAAAAAACGTGAAAATTATGAATAGGGATGCCACCTCTAAGTACATCGGCGATGTAGCAGCTAAATCTAACATAACAAAAACATGATACACTACGGACATATGAGAGCCACCCAGAGTTTTATCTTTCCAAATTATTAACCTGGACTTGTACATAATATTTCAAACAAGGCAGGCTAAAAACAAGTAGATTCTTTCCCTTCACTGCCAAGCAGATCAAATTTCCTTTATACTAAGTGAACAACATGAACCACTTACATTTGCGTGTAAAAAAACATGGAACACTTGGATTTCATAAGTGAAGCTAGACAATTATAGAAACGCAGATGAATAGAAATTTAGCAGTGTTTATCTATATACAATAGATGATACATACTGCAAAAATAGGAAGGCTTAAGCCCTTTTCATCGAAATTCCTTGAACAGAAAAAGAACATGAAATCCTTCCATTTAAAAGGATGGGACTAGACCATAGCCAGGTTCAGCCATGACTGCAGTAGAGAAGAGCTGATCCACCTCGGCCTCCACATCAGACCGTTTGGCAAAGCGACCTTTGATGCGAGGTCTTGTTTCTGCATAAGCCTTCCTTGAAGCATACCTTATTGTCTTCTCAAATTTCCTCATCTTCCTCTTCTCTCTGTACCGGAGCACCCGGGCTTCTCTGTCCAAGGGAGAGTACTGCTGTTGCATCTGAAGGGGTGCCCCTGAAAAGAGGTCAATCGTTCCCTTTGAAGGCCTGCTATGTGAGTTCGACATGTCAGCCATTGCTGCATCAGGCACAACTCCCGCCTCCATCGATGAGAAAGAAACCTGCATGCAATTTACTAATTAGAACATTCATTACGAGTGCAAGACCAGCTATTTTTTTATCCATAAATTAAAATTTTATTAGCTCAAAAGAAGTGTACATAATATCCAAAAAGGCCCCGTAAGACCAAACAGTAAAATACATTAATTAAGCAGAATCAACAAACCCTCTAAAAAGAAGAAAAAACGTAGAACAAAATCTAAAATTCTTGTTCTTCCTACTTAGAATATTACATGGAGGTTAGAAAGCAAAGAAGTGTCAAAATTAGAACTTATCTAACATAGAAGATTAAAAACCTGGTTATACTGAAGTACATAAAAAAGAAATAACTTACACTATGGCTTAATGAACCAGAGTAAGTGAAACCAGTCTTTGAAGCCTCAAACTCCAAGTTCAGCTGATAATTGTGCTGTTGCTGGTCGTTTCCGGCCTGGCACTGCACTGGGACAACACTGTCACTTCCATCACTCTTCCCATGATCATTATACACTCCATTACTGTTATACTGATCCTCATTAGAGTTGTACTCCACCAAATCAAGGTACTCATCAACCTCCCCTTGATCATACAAATAGCCGTTATCATTCTGATTCTCATTGTTTTTGACAGGATTAGGCAACAGCCAAGAATCAGCCTCATCCTCCTCGTCATCCTCCCCGTCGTCGTCGCCGGCCATATCGCAGTCTGCGTTGATGTCGATGAGGAAGCCCTGGTGGGGGCCGGCGGGCGGGCAGGCGATGGGGAGGATGGGCACACGGTGGTGGCGGCGGGCGAGCGGGTTGGCCGAGTGGATATGTGCGTCGCAGGTGGTGCAGAGCGAGGCGGCATCGGCCTTGCAGGTGAAGGCGGCAGGCGCACGCTCGCAGGACTCGCAAACCCACACGCGCTCGTGGCGGAGCGCCACCCGGTTGGCGGCGTGGATCCGGGAGTCGCACGCCACGCAGAGGTAGGCCGAGTCTGCCCGACAGTAGACTGCGCTTGCCGCCGAGCGGCACGAGTCGCATGCCCGGGCCAAGCCGCCCCCCTCCTTCACCATGGCTCAACTTCCTCTCTTCTACTTGTTCACCTCTTGGAGGTGATCTCTTCTCCTCCTCAGCTTCTTCTTGGACTGGCTTGAAGAGGCACCAACTGTAAGTAGACGGGGAATCTGATATCCAACACTTGTCAGGATCTGAGAAGCTGGGAAGTCCGGGCTTGGTTGTGTTTGTGGTGGAGAGTGCTCGTCTGGTCCCGAGTGCTGCGAGTGATCTTCAGGCGGGCTCCACCCTGCAATGCTGGATTTTGGAAAGTAGGGAGCCCCCCACCTTCGGAAGCAACAGGGACTTCTCCGCTTATGCTAGGTAGAATGCAAGTTGGAGCAAAATGTTTGCATCTTTTCATGGCCAAAGGTTGAAGATAAGGTTGTGTATAGTGTCCTTATGTATATTCAGCTGAAAAAATTTGAACCAGCTGCAAAGGTGACACCTCTAGTAAGAAAAAATTGAAGATCACTGCAGTGGAGGTAGATTTGAGCTTTTGATTGCAATATAGCTGTTGCAATGGAGTTTTTTCCGTGTGTAAAAGTATCAGATGTTGGGGTTGGTTAGGTTCATGTGTGGTATCAATTTACTCAATCATGTATCAATATTATCAGGTAGTATTTTTCAGCCCTTACACAACTCAATAATAGAGTTGCAAATTTGAGCGTTTAGCTTTGTGATTATCACCAGTCGCAATAGCGTTCAAAAGTTCAAATGGGATGATAAGCGATGCTTGGACAAGATTATTAAATACTATGAGCTGTATATATATGGAAAAAAATTAAATTAGACTGCTCTTATTTAGCTTATATGAGATCAGTTTAAGTCATAACCATTGGATTTTGATTTGATGGCTACAAAGGTGAGTGATGGATTCACTCACCTATCCACTTATTTAATACTTACCGTTGGATTGGAATTCAACAATCCGAAAGACTGTTCTCGTGCCCTTATACGAGACGATCGCATATAAACCGGTCTCTCTCTGTATCAAATAAAAAAGGGAATGTGAGCTGACGCTGCACTATGGTGTATAAAAGACAAGGTGAAAAACTCTTCGCTTGGAAAGTAACCGAAAATTTTGACTCCTCGTCTGTATGATCTTGTTGCCATTTGCTCGTGTTTAACTTCTTCTACATATATATGACTGCTTCTAGACTCGAGTATGCTTTTGTTGTACTTGAGGGAGAGCTGTCAGCTTTCGGCGACGAAATAGGCACACGCAACGCACCACGGCGAGCGGGGACCGCTCATGCACTTGACAATGGATGACGCAGGCCCATCCACGTCGAAGTGAAAGAGCCAGAGCCACGCATTCAAGCAGACTCTGGCTGCCATTGGATTTCTGCTTGCCAATGGGAGGAGGCCATGCAAAGCCATCCCAGTTTGGAATGAACCTCGTCCACAACCTGTGACACGAAGGAGATCTCCTCTAGTCCTCCCAATCGATGCACTAGATATTGCTGACCATATGCTGATGACCATTCTTTGTCATTGTGTATAATGTGGTCTTTCAAAAATGCTGCGAGTGACTAATATGTGAGTGTCCCAACATATGGCAGCGTATGCCATGAAATTACATGCGAGTGCACTGTAACCGCAGGACTGTAATACGGGAAGGAGTGTGTATCTGTTTGAACGTCTAAAAAACCTAATCCGTGTTGCTAAAGCAAAAAAGAAACCTAAAATTTCTGATAAGTACTTATAAGCGTTTGTAAAGGAAAGTTATGGAATTGAAAAATTCCATGAGAGATGTATTAAGATCAAGATGTAAATGGTCTATCTAGAATCATCAACGTAGGATATTCCATGATTTGAGGATAAGCTCTGAAGAGTTGGCGAATTGAAGAATGAAGATTCAAGTACAAGTTCAACAAATTCAAACTACATGCGGAAATTCAAGCTATATGTGGATTTGGATGAATAAGCATGTGATCAAACGATCAACTAAAGAATTCAGGTCATATTATTTCATTTTTCTAATTGATTTCATGTCTTATCAGAAACTCAGAATATTGGTCTTAACATTTCTTGATTTTGTTATAATCCTTGAGTCAGTTTTCAGAGAAGCTAATTTTCAAACTGCCATCCTTTGACCCTTGCTCCTTTTTGACAGCACATCTCTAAGGAGTTTTGATCTGAATTTTAGTACGTTATAGTAGACATCTAAATCTTTCAAACGCATTGGAGTTTGTATAAATCAGAGTTCTATACACAAAGTTATGGTTGTTGCAACTTGACCTATCGGTGAACTATTTCCAAGCCGATCAATCGCCCGACCGATCTACCTTTGGTTTACTGAATTTTGGGTAGTTTAATACTTGATTGATCGCCCTATTGCCTGATCGATCACTCAGCATGAAGTCGTCCAGAAATAAGCTAGTTTCGAGTCCTATTTTGAACCTTGAACCGACTTAGGGAGTCTATAAATATAATATTCCTTATCAACATGAGAGAGCTGCCCTGAAGTTCTTAAAACCCTAGACTTGGTTTTGCTTTCTTCTCTCATGTTCTCAGCTTTGTAAGTTTCATTTTCGCATTGATTTGGTCATGTTCTTCATGTTTAGAACCATCCTGAGGGGTAATAGATCAAATGAAATATGGCCCATGGGAAAGTGGAGAGCAAAAAAAGATTTATGAGCAATTTTTTTAAATCTACCATTTTTTGCACATCTTCCTATTTTCCATGCATTGTAAAGTCTAGATAACTATATCTAACACCAAACAAACCTGAAATAAAATAAACACAAAAAATATAAGAATTTATATGACAAAAATTTACATCTAGAGTTGCCATTCGCTGTCCAATGAGATCCCAAACTGGAAACTTCTTCTCTCCCAAAAAATAGAACAAACAAAGATTATTATATTTAGTTCACTTTCATATGTAGAACATTGTAAAACAATGGACCAATTATTAGTTGGCACTTTGAATTTAACTTTATTCTAACATATACTAACATTACTGTTTATTGTTTATTGTTTCTTAAGCTTTGATGTCATCCCAAGGCACTTCCAAACAAAGCTAAAAAATAGTCTTTACAATTTTATATGTTATAAGATAACAATTTTACACATTTCATTGATTATAAACAAACACATGATAAAGAATCATACACTAGGAAGTTGTATGAAGGCGTAGCCCTACAAACCATGCTTAAGTCAATCCAATGTCTTAATTCATATAATTAAAAGCTGTATTAGCCATACTAAACCGTATGAAGTCATAAAAATCTTAAGTATAACATGTAAGCCATTAGCTAAAAAAAAACACTTTCATATAAAAACTAAAAAAATGGCTATATATAAGTTCGAATTACTTCAACTTACATTACGATGATCTAATTAATGCTAAAAAAATAACCATTTCACTTCTATATCGAAGTTGGAAGAATTATTTTTTAATCTATAATAGCTAAATTTTTTCAACACTTCAAAACTTAGTAATCATGGCAATGATCGTTGATATTTAGTTTAAATTGGATGAAAGATTCTTCTCTTTTTTTTCGTATTTTTTAGTAACATCTTCTTTGACTTTGTAAGTAATCATCAGTTGAGGGAATTGAATTTAAAATATAAGGTATATAATCCTATGAAATATATAATTATAGAACAGAAGAAGCATCATTCGAAGGTATATAATGCTTTGAAATATATATCTTGAGATATTAAATAAGAAGTGATAGAGCCTCCCTTCTAGTGCAAATTAACGGTCCAGCCTGATTCAGCCCCACAAACCTAGGCATTCCAGCGCTATGAACCTCTGATCCAATCTCCGAATGCCATTCAACTGCCTCGAACATTCAAAGGGTCCTATTATGCATGCTATCTGAGCGGCTTTTTCCCATGTGTAAGTGCATTTGACAAATCTTCTGTATGTTGAGATCGAATAGTAAGAGCACATTTTGTAGTTGTTGTATAAAGAGCCCATCATGTATTTTGGCAAGTAAATGTTCCAGAGGGTAGCTTCTATTTTTTATAAATTTGTTTACTATAGTGTAATATTACATACCTTTGTAAACAGAACAACGAAAATTGTGAGTTAAAGTGTTGATGATTGAATCAAGTAAAACGCTCTATCCTTAAGATAAAATTCACCCTCCTTAACCGTGCTTAAGACTCTTGGACGTCTGTATCCCAGGATAAGATGATCAATCACGCGTTGTAGGAGCACCTCCAAACAGCACGCGCAACGAACCACAATACGTAATGCTTTCTTTTAGATAAAACAAACCGAACCAAACAAAATGAATTCGTCCCAAAAATTAACCCGACCCGGCCGGCGCACGTGGATTAGCCCACTTAGGAGCATGGGTCCAACATCTCTCTTTAGTTCAAGCTTTTAAAGTTTCTATGTTCCTGTTCAAAATGATACAAATGACACCAGTTTCCTGTTCAAACACGCATCTTATCGTATCATATAATTGGTACCTAATTCTATTGCTTAAAGGCTTTTTCCCTTCACTTATGTTCATACGGTGCAGTCTAAATTATGGCTTGTAAAGATCATGAAATCTTACCGGTAGTAGCACATGGAAGTTTGTTTTCTATGTAGCTTGCATCATTATAGATATTTTGAAATGGCATCCATCACTTTTTTATCTATAATGGACACCTTGCCTGTATTGGGAATTAATAGCATAATAACTAAAATTCAATTATCCTCCATTCTATTAGGTGGTTAAAGTTTATGCTTCAGTTTTTGGAGATGAAAGAGGCAGAGAGGTAGCTATTGCAGGCTTAAAGTCAAAATCAAAATATGTTCGCAGTGCGTTGGGAAGGCAGATGAAATTGCAGGTAACTCCAGAGATACGTTTTATTGAGGATGAGTCGCAAGAGCGTGGAAGCAGGGTGAGCGACCTAGTCTTCTTAAGATCTCCTGTCTGAAATATTCCATTACAAGATAGATTGGAGTAGTTATATAGAAACCTTTTGTTGCTTCTTCGTTGGTGTCATCCAATTCTTTTAGCACAATTGTATTTATTTTTCATCATTTATTTAGAGTTGGACATAAGAGAACATTACTGTGTTTTTCTGTTTGAAATTTGTATCACTGGTATCATTAAAAGTTTATGGTTTATTTTAATGCAATCTCACACTACGATTTCTATGCGATGCCATTATTCATAAGTTTTAAATGTTTTTCTAAACAGCAAAGAGACTTGGATGTTATTCTCATTAAATTTCTTGTGATTGTCCGACATACTGGATGTGTACAGTTTTTTAATTGCTACCCTAAAGTTGCAAGCAAGCTATATAAGTAGATTAATGCATATAATTTGCACCCCATGGAAGAGTTGCCAAAGTTCCATCTTGAAGATTCAATTAGAAGTACATTTCTGATTTACCAGTTTTTACATATGGTGTAGCCTAAAGGAGCCGCAGAAGGTAAAAAAACTAGGGTAGAAGGGGAGTGACTGAGAGAAAAAGAGAATAGATTGCAACTAGGAAAGTGAAGCAGTTATAATTTTTGTTTACTAAATTGATGTAAAAATAGACTATAAACTGCTGTCAGTGGAGTGTACTGAAAATAGAAGTAACTAAAGCTAAAGAAAGTCCTAAATTTAGTAGCATGCGGCAAGGACCATAACATAAAGTTAACTGAATGTATGTCATAAAAGTTGCAGATCAAAAATGGAACTTTAGAAATGATGGTTATGTAGACGCATAATCTCTTTTTGGAGCTTTCAGTTCTCTAATTATGGTATCATTTCTTTTGTCTAGCCATTTTGGAAGTTTTCCAAAGTATAGTTGTTAGTTAAATTTTGCTTTCATACATGCAGGTGATAGCCATATTGGATAGGATAAAAGAGGATAAAAGTAAATCCCATAGCCAAGATGAAGAGAACTCCAGTTCATATCGAGAAGATGGAGACTGGGATGAAGAGACCCAGATGACGGCATAATTTACGTAGATTAGCTTTGTCATTAACTTCTGTGGTTCCTTATGTGGAATTTTGGCTTTATCTCTGACAGGTAAGCATCCAAATTTGTCCATGTGCAATGCCTTCTTGGTTGTGGATATGTAGCTATTACCTGAATGAATATGTAGGATCAATTCAAGCTCAAAGAACATGAAATTAAGACAGTGATTACTGTGTGATATTCCCACCTAGTAGTTTTACGGACGATGTTTTTTCTTTTGTCTCTCTCCTTTGTAACACTCAAAATGACAAGCAGGCTGCAGACTTGAGAGCCTATGTTAATCTGTATTTTCAGATCTTACTATTAAACTGTGAATTTTGTTTGTGGCCGCTTGAACATACATATTGATAGTGCATAGTTTAAATTTTAATTCTTTTCCTCCTCCGATTGTGCTGCCCTCCATACTGAATTTAACCCCCCTTGGGTTACAGATTTCCTATTATTACCTTCTCAGGAGCAGCTCCGAAGCGTGCCTTATGTGGAGTTTTGAATCAGTTTTGAAATTTTAGAATCCACCAAGGCACAACCGAGGTCACTCATTTCTCAGGTTAGTGAATTGATAAAAAAAAAACCCGGTCTGCATGGCTCTTCCTAGATGAAATGTTCACTGTTGAAGCAAACTTTGATGTTTCAACTACGCCCTTGTAGAAATATTTTGAGTCTCTACATTCCACAGCAAATTTCCATGTATATGGATCAGAAAATGTAAAACGAAGAATTGTTGAGAAATTTTCCATTCCACAGCAAATTCCCGTAATACTCCATGTTATTTTGCATGGTTTTAGTATGCTTATCGTGAAAAAACGTCCTGTTCATACGTTATATATGGGGCTGTCACTATAAACAAAAACTTTGACACTTATATAAAATAAATTAGAAGGATAATATGTTCTTATTTGGTGTTGCACGCCAAAATGGCTTTTCTAATGCGGCTCACAATGTTTTGGGTCATTTAAATTACGAACTTCGAGTTGTGAGGGGCACAATGAGTGGAAAAAGCCTTTGATGTGGTTTCCGTGACATTCTATATCTGACAAAGTATGATAATATAGAAATAAATAAAAGGGGCACACCACCAGCTTGGTCAGTCATTATCATGACATTACTATATCTCAGAGACTCTACACTGCAATACACTATCTTCCTACAAGGTCAGAAATTCGACAATACTTTGAACTTTTCATTATACTTAATATTCTTAGGACTTTCAATTGACATTAAGCGGTCTTCCTTGTAATTGGAAGACTCCATCTCCTACCCAAGGCATAAATCCCGACAAAGTGTGCAAAATTAAAGAAAACAAGTTTACATATCTTCTGAATGGTATATCGCCATGAATAAAGTACTAGAAACTTACTGCAATAGCATTGCTGAGTTATCCTATGTTAAAACCAATGTACATTGCGCATAGTCTTTGCCATCAGCCCCATAGGCATCTATGAGTTTCGTAATAGCCAATGAATGTCTGTGTGTTGGATGGATGTAATAACATGGAAACATGTTTCAAAGTTGATTCGAAATACAAGGTCGATATATAAGCTGAATTTATTGAACTGTTTATCGATTTCTCGTACTAAAATTAATGAACAATTTTAAAAAATAATTTAGTTTACGATCTCAAGGTGCATATTTGATTTTCCTACAATTTCTCACTTGAGGAAATGAATGATAAGGTGAAAAGGAAAAAAGAATTGTAACACCAGTGATAACAGGTTACACCTGTTATGAAAGGAGGGGACATATGTTTAGGACTTACGAAAGGAGGGGACATCTCTAGAGGGGGAAGGGATGACTCAGCCCCTGTGATGGCTATAAAAGGGAGAGCTGAGAGATCAGAAACATAGAGGAGAAGAGTTGAGAAGGAGGAAGGGGAGCCGGGAGCGGAAGAGCCGCCGGGAGCCACCATCCGGCGACCCATCTGGCTGCAACACCGGCGATGACACACCGGCAGGAGGAGGTTGCTCCAGCGATCTCCGGCGAGCGGCAAATTGAGCCCAAACGCATGTAAAGGTCGGATCTCGTACCCTTTTATCGTTATTCTAGTGTTTTTGTGTGTTTTGACTATACTTTTCACCGATGGAGACGACGACGACGTGTATTTTCCGCCGATGGAGGATTGAGCCCCAACGCGTGTAGAGGTCAGATTTCGTACCTCTTTCGTCATTTCTTTGTGTTATTGTGTTTTAATTGTATTTTTGCCGATGTAGGCGATGACGATGCGTACTTACCACCAATGGAGGCGATGACGGCACGTATTTTCCGCCGATGGAGGCGACGAGTGGTAGTGACTCAGAACTATGGCCATGAGTTCCATAGTCGGAGCATATTGGTTCTGAAGGCAAATAAGGGTAAGCTACCAATGATAGATAGTTCCAACCAAATCTCTCTAATATCACTGCACTGGAATAGCTAATCTACATACAATCATCATAGCCATGTCACATGGTTTCTGAAAATACGGGCCGTGATAGTTGGTATTAGAGCATAACCATTATCTGCAAATTGGGAAGTCCTCTCAAGATGACACCTACTCATAAGAGTGTGAGCTGCCAGACATGCAGCCAGAGCTGTAGTGCAGAACCGCAAGAAGAAGGATACTAGACAGTTGTGGCTATATATCTCACGTGCCAGTAGGCTAAAACAGAACACCATAGACCTACATGACTCTCATCCTTAGTAGAAGTATATTACCATAGACTTTGTGGTTGAGTTGCTTTCTACCCAAGGTTAAGTACAGCCGAATGTTGAGGCCAAATTCTTTAAAGGAGGGAAGACTGTAACGACCCTCACCTCAGCAGGTGTCTTATGAGGCAACACCTGCTAAGTGCTGAGGTAAAGTGTAACACCTGGTCACTTTGAAGGTCAGGTGTATTGCCATGGGCTACAAGTGGTCCGGGGGGTGCTAGTACGTGCCCTCCTGTATTGGCTATAAAAGGGAGAGAAGCATGGTGTGTTGAGAGACAAACAAAGGGAGAAGAGTTGAGAAGGAGGAAGGGGAGCCGGGAGCGGCAGAGCCGCCGGGAGCCACCATCCGGCAACCCATCTGGCTGCGACGCCGGCAATGATGCACCGACAGGAGGAGGTTGCTCCGGCAAGCGGCGAATTGAGCCCAAACACGTCTAAAGGTTGGATCTCGTACCCTTTCATCGTTATTCTGGTGTTTTGTATGCTTTAACTGTACTTTCCGCCGATGGAGGCGACGACGACACGTATTTTCTGCCAATGGAGGATTGAGCCCCAACACGTGTAGAGGTCGGATTTTTCGTCATTTTTTTTGTGTTATTGTGATTGAATTGTATTTTCGCCGATGGAGGCGAATGATCTACACATGAATTATGCAAATTATTATCTCCTAAACTTATATTTATGCTATTGTTTGATCGACAATACGGATCGATCGATCGCCGTATGCGACAAAACTGAAATAAGACCTATTTCGACTTTGATTTGGAAGGGGACTTCATGGTTTCTCTTCAAACATATAAATAGGCCTTAAGGGAGAACGTTTTGGGCTATCTTGGAGATCACCTTTGAGCTATATTGGAGGCTAGAGATGAGCAAGAGAAGGAGTCTTTTGGAGCAAAGAAGAAGAAGGATTCATGACGATGGATCTACATAAATGGGCTTCTCTTTTCTTTCTTTCTATGTGTAACTAAACTTTTATTCAAGGCTAGATGAAGCCCTAGATGTGTATTGCTACTCTTGATAGTTTAATTTTATACAGTTGATATGATTCATGCTTAATGCTATTTCATGAGTTTCTTTTGAGTGCTTGACCATAGGCTTGATTGACATGAATAAAATTAGATCTTTTTAATTCCTGTGCCTAGCTAAAAATAGGTTGGTATTAATTCTATGCCCAACCAAGGATAGGATCATTAGCCCAAATGATAATTCAATGCCCGACCAAGGATAGAATTAGCTACAATAATTTATAATGGATGAACTCCTGTGTTCGACCAAGAACATGAGTGGATTCATTGTGATTTGTGTGTCTGACTAAGAACACGAATTACCATATCATGTCAATCTGCGTGTAATAATAATCAAGAAATTGCATGTGTCGTGGTGGATTCATTGCCTTGATAATTCTCTACATTGATCTAAATCTTTTAGAAGTAGTTAAAGTTATAAGCTTTCTCTAGATTAATTAAACAAACTGCAACTTTCTCTTGAATTTGGTAAAGTATTTAACCGTCCTTGAGGTTCGACAACCCTTTCTATATTCGCCGTAGTACAATTGCCTTGTATACTTGTAAGGGTTTATATTTAAACAATCAATGACTCACCGCCGATGACAGCGACGAGTGGCAATGACTCAGAACTATGGCCATGAGTTCCATAGTCGGAGCATGTTGGGTCTGAAGGCAAATAAGGGAAAGCTACAATGCTTCGAAGTGAGTGGGTTGCCACATGAGCATATTCCCATGGCCATAGAGGGCTTTTGTTCCACGCAGCTGGAAGGGGTAGTGGTTATCCTGAATGCAGTTGGGACCACTTAGCTCCGGCATTGGAAACCATGTGACATGGTTATGATGATCATATGTGGATCAGTTATTATAGTGCAGAGATTTGATTGGTACTATCTATTGACTTTTTATTACTGATGATTATGTTACGATATCCTACTAAGTATTTTTATACTCAGTATCTGCTCGTGATGCAGGTTCTTTAGTAGAATACTGTCTTCACTTAGCTCCTGGTGGTAGACGATCGAGAGTGAGTATGACTTGACGGCTTTAAAGTAGGCATCAGTCTCCTTTCTTTTTTGGTGTATTTGGAGATGGATGACAGACTTGTACATGAAGGACTTGCATGAGTTTAATCGACTTTGCATTTATAATAATTCTCTTTCAAGATATTTGTGAACCCCAGTTAACACGGCCTAGATGCTTAGTCGACAGTTTTTCAACTAATGATTTATTGCATAGAGGTATAATCCTCTTATTTTCCGCTACGACTTTGATTTAAAAAAAAAATGGTTTTGAAAATATGGGCCGTGACAAGAATGGCAGTTGATGACCCAGTTTGAGTTTACTAAATCTGAGAAGACCTCTTGTACTATTAAGCAGGAAGTGAAAGGTGTAAAATGAAGTAAGATAGTGTGCTTAACATGTCATGGTATATGTGTAGCAAATCTTTTAATGTGGAGAGGCATTTGTCGATGATGGATCGAAAGCTGATATATGAGGACTCAAAGAATAATAATTAAATTCTATATGTGCAATTATGATTGAAGAGAAGTATTGACAGGTCGTAGAAAGAGGAAGATGGATTACATGATCACTTATGCTGAGAAGGTGTTATCTTATGAAGATGTGAAACTACATTATCGGTAATTGAAAAGTATACCATTGATGATAAGTACCATACAAAAAGATCTGAAAAGTTTAGGAAAACCTTTGAAGCCAATGGTTATACAAAGAATAAGAGTGAAAAGTTTGGGATGTTAAAAAAGAAGTTGATATCTCTTCAACCAGAAGGAACTTGGATGTGAACCATTGGATTAGGCAAGTTTTAGAGATTCTATTTATGAAAGTTATGCAAAGAAGTTTGATATTTAACATTTTCTATTAGATGTAAAGTTTGTGATTATCATACTATGGAAAGGAGCAACAAGCAAATTTCCTGGACGATGTTCATTTTACAGAGGAGAGAATGTAACACTGGTTACGTGAAACATTAGCATGCTTTAATCGGGCCAAGAAGCAGTTCACAATATCATTAATCAAGTATATAGAGAAATTTAAAGCCCAAGCGTAATGCGAGCTCAAAAACTCCCCACATCAAATTTTGGGAGTGTGGAAAGGAGAGATGTAGTAATATTGGGATTAGTTGGAGTTTATAATGTGATGAATGGGTGATTGTTAAATGAACTTGTTGCTATTTTCTAGGAAATCGATCATAGGACTATCTCTCAGGAAGGAACATTTGCATTCTGCGATGGCTAGTCTTCGAGTTCATATTTTTCTAAGTGGATTCGACTCCAAATTTAATCAGGTCCGTGGAGAAACCTTACAAAAAGATCCAAAACTCGATTTGGAGAGAACATATGCATATGTCAGGAGAGAATATCAATAGAGACAGACAATGGGAGGCTTTTGTCCAATCTATGAGAGCTCGGCTAGCTGGCCAACAAAACTCTACAAGCACTGTCATGTGGCTCATTGAAAAATCGAAACAATCAATTAACTGGAAAGTCTAGAGGCCTGATATGTACTCATTGTGGTGAAACAGATCATTCAGAACAACGATGTTATGAAATGGGCAGTGATAACCCTACATTAGATTCCTACACATTTCCATACACATCAGCTATGTATGGAAATGTGTAGAAAATCTGATGTATAAATATCATTTCCCTTAAGAAATCATTGGCTATCTTGAGTGGTGGGACTTCACAAAGAAACCTCGAAAGAAAATATAGGAAAAGTCACGGTGACACCAAGGAGGAAAACCAATTTCATCCTACATCAAACATTGCACACTCAGGTATTATTGGCAAGACATTTGTATTCTTTGCAACTTCTAAGAATAGTACTTGGGAGGTAACATTGTCACTTGGAGAAGCAAGAAGTAGAATGTCGTGGTAAGATCAAGTGCAGAAGCCGAATTTCGAGGTATGGCTCATGGTGTTTGTGAATTATTATGCATTATGAGTGTACTAAAATATTTGGGGATCAAATATGCAAAGCATATGAATCTTCATTGTGATAATAAGTAGCCATTGAGAATAGAATCCTGTACAACATCACTGCACCAAACATGTTGAAGTTGATTGTCATTTCATCTAGGAAAACTTCGATCAAAAGATTTTACAATTTCTATTTGTCCAGTCCGAAAGCTAGTTAGCTAATATGCTCACGAAAGCAATTTCATAGAAGGTGTTATATGATATAATTGACAAGCTGGGCATGATAGATATCTATGCTCTAACTTGATATTGATTTTGTAATTGATCATAAGAATCAATTATTAGATTGATTTTGTAATTGATCATAAGAATCAATTAGTTAAATTAATTTTATAATTGATAATAGGAATATAGTTAATTGACATATCTTGTGTTTAAATATAAGAATATTTAGTTTCTCTTAGAATATGATTGTTTATATTTGTTTCTCTTATATATTGCCTCCAACTTAGAGAAGATTACTATGATCAGAATTATTCACATAAACTATTGTTTAACATTGTAAGACAATAAATTTAGGACAAATATAAAATTAGGTAGAGAAAAGTCGCCAAAATTATGAAGAAGGTAGAGTCTTAAAACTTTTGGGGATGTAGAGCTTCGAAACATGTGAGGTGTGGAAAATGTGAGAAAAACTAACCAAGTGATCCAAAAATCACCCTACCTTTTGTATCTCCTTCCATCCGGATTTATTATTACCGTAATGATTTTGAGAATGAACTAAAATTAGTTCACATTGGAAAATCTTATGGTAATAATAATTATGGACAGATGGATGATTATAATAGTGGGATGTATGTTGTTATTTTAATTAAACTCTTAATTTTACTCGCAAGTGCACGAATCGTATTTGGAGTACAATCGCATAATTTTACGAGGTCGAAAAAGACTTGTATGGAGGAAATCTAATCGAAACCTAACTAAACCCCTTGAACTAAGTATGAAATTTGTAGAAATTGATTAACTAACTAATGATTAATTAAATTAATTAATGAAATAAAGATCTGAACTTTACCAAATTAACAAAATACTAAGGCTTTAGAATCGGTATACAGTAATTTATAGAGAATCCTAAACTCACAATCATTTATCGTTCTCCAAAATACTCATAACAAACTAGAATCTTATTCACATTGTTACGTAAAATCTTACTTTAATGCACAAATATTTATACAAAAATTTATGCCCTTTATGCTACTTAAGTTAACAATTCAAATCACTAGATGTATCCACTTACAAGAGAATCACAACTAGTATCCGATATATTATTTAAACAATTAATACCAGCATACATTAACAATAGTAATCACAAATCATAGCAAAGTAATGATTGATGTTATATCCGTAATTAACTACACCATTAACAATTGAAACACATAAACATCATCACATATTTCTACAAGAAAAATATCAACTTTCACATATTAGGCATTCTCTACAATTAGTACAGCCTCGTCCTAGCCTTAGCAATTGATCTAGCCAAACATATTAACTAAAATGCATGCAAAATTAATACAATTCATCTCCATTAAAAATAAAATTGACTTACAAAGAATTATGAGATTAAATGCAAAAGAAGAGAGTACTGTTCTTCTTCTATTTCGGTTGACTGTTTCAATAGCAATGAACAATCGTACAATTCCAAGCAGATGAACACTAAAATAAAAAGACTAAAATAAAAAATTGGAACTGAAAAAACTTTTCTGGTTGTCTTCTCTCTCAGTCGACTCCCTCTGTACTATGCTATTGCTCTGTTTTTATAGACTGCAAAAGGGATAGTCCTTTTCGTCCCTTTCCACCTTGAGGATGAGTCCGAATCCAACACACCAAATCCCATTCAAAATCCGTGGCAAGAATCCAACTTGAAGGCAATCCGAACCGAGCACGATTCCATCTTTTTAGTTTCCGAGTTGAGGACACCTTCCAAATCCGGAATAGCAACTTCCTATTCGAGTTGATCCCCTCACGTGTCTTTCCAAATTGAGATTTTTGTCTTCTAGCCATGTCCGCCGGAATCCATCGCCATCGCCGTCAATTGCCTTTACCTCGTCCAGGCTGCCGCCACATTGCTCGGGACCCTCGGCCCATAGCCGCCAGCTTTTCTCCATTAGCGCTCGAGCAGAGAGCTTGATCGCTCTATGTTCTTCGACTGGAATGCCTGATCGAACCAGTTTGGTTCGGTTCGGTTTTGTTTTATTTATTTTTATTTTTTTCTTTCACTCGTTAAAATCCGATATAGCAATCTCATCCACTGGATCAAATCCGAACGGCTTGTACTTTAATTCAACGCCCCTTTTCTCTTAAATAGACATCAATGGTTCAAATTTTTTTTCTGCACTTGATCTCAACTTTTGGGTCGCTTGGGCACTTCAAAATACACGTAATTGCTTTACTTTGGCCATTTTGCAGTCCGAACACTTGAACCTATACAAAATAAAATATGTCCCAAATTACACGCACCAAATATTTATAAAATTATGAAACACATTTAAATTGAGCCATTTAAAGTAAATTACTTATTCAATTCTTAATTACTAAATTAATTTCTAAAACTTACTTTATTCTTTATTTTAACTAGAAATTAAGACTAACAAACAGATAAAAAAACATATAAAAATGTGTATTTTTCATGTATAATCTTGAGGTAAAATTAATTTTAAGTTCTTTTTGACAGAACATGATGCACAATTTAAATCTGAAGCGTTCATCTAATCGAACGGCCATCCAATCATCGTTTGATCTCTCCTTCTTTACCTCTCCCATTGCTCTTCTGTCGCCCCGTCAACATCGCCGGCCGCCGCGCGCATCCTCCTCCGGCCCATTTTGGCTGAGCCCGCCGCTCGCTGCCATGCCGACCGTTACCGTCGTCCGAGACCGGCTCTTTGACGCTCTTGGAAGAACTTACAGTTAGTCCTATCCCTTTCTCTTTTTCTCGTCGAATTACAATTTCTGAACCATGTTTCTGTTCTTCCGTAATTTCAGCACAGAGGAGTTTGAGGAGCTATGATTCGATTTCGGGATCGAGCTGGACGATGTGGTAAGCGTTTCAAGGGCGATAATTATTGTTGTTTTTTTTTTCATTCGAATTTGTAAATTCCACTGTCATTTTGATTATGGTCTCTTTTCTGAGTAGACGAGAGAGGGGGAGATAATCAGAAAGGAGAAGCAATTGGAGCATGATGAAGCTGGTAATAACAGTGAGACGATTTACAAAATCGAAGTTCCTGCCAATAGGTAAAGGGAATGCTGCTGGTTTTGAATTGGATTAGTAGAATGTGGGATTTTTTTTATGTTTTTTTAATACCACAAATGGTTTAGGTCTAGTTAAGTTTCATGACTGTGCTCAATGATTCCAAATATGTGATTTTTTCCCATGAAACTGGTTGTTATTTTGGAAAGCTCGTGGTCGTGGTAGAAATGTGACTTTGACTGGTGGGATTTCTTATGGAACAATTTGAAATGGTACTTCTCAACAGTCATTGTCGAAGCAGATCATCAGTCATGCTACCTGGATTGTAGGATAGGCGTAAACATTTGCTGGATAGTGTGCCTTGTGTATTATAATAATCCATTTGTATGGTCATTATTGAGTTGAAAACTGTCTTCTTTTTAGTCAGTTTTGGATGCCAAAGTTTTTGTGTTCTTGGTAAGATGTGGAGTAGCCCCCAAATTCAATCCATTAAATAGAGAAGAACAGTACAATTAGTCTCATAAGAAAGACAAAAATAGAAGAAGATAAGAGTAATGTCTTCCACTTGTCTTCGAGATGAGGAAACAACTCAGCTTCTTTCAAGGTCTTTATTACAGAAAAAAGATGTGGTAATGCCTCAAGAGGTTTAGCGAAAGGAAGGAATGCCAAAATTTAAGTCCTCATCTACTGATAATTCAAGTTTAATTTGCTTTTTATGGAATGGTTGCAGATATGATTTACTATGCCTTGAAGGACTTGTCCAAGCTCTCTGTATTTTTGTTGGAAAGGATGAGATACCTACTTATAAAATAGTTGATATTCCCACAAGTTTTATTATCAAAATGCATGTCAAACCTGAGGTAATGATATGACATGCTATAGCTCTTTTGCAACCTTCTTGGATCATGGATCTTAAATCTTGGTGGTTGTGCAGACTGCTAAAATTCGTCCTTACGTTGTTTGCGCTGTCTTGAGAGGAATGACATTCGATGAAGTAAGATACAAGATCTTTATTGAACTTCAAGATAGGCTTCATCAAAACATATGCAGGTATGGTTTCAAAACAATATTATGTAGCATGTGCTTTACATCTGTCGCTTACTAATTTGGTGTACTTGACAGACTTGGTTACAGTAGATTTTTTATTTTATTTTTGTTTCATTTAGGAGGAGAACTCTTGTGGCTATTGGTACCCATGACTTGGACACTATACAGGCTCCTTTTACCTACGAGGTAACTTTTGTTCCATAGAGTGTTGAGTGAGTAATTTTAGTTCCTTTTGATTGCATTTGTGGTATTTCCATAGCCAATTGTTCTACTGAAGACACTTTGAAGAATATGCTCATAAATTGCTTCCTTTTTACATAATTTTACCTCTGCATATGGATCTGTTGCGCTATGCTAAATGGCAACAATTTATAGTTGTGTTTTTATACATGGAATGAATTCATCCCATTTTTTTTATGTCAGACTAGACTTTAACGAAATCTCACCAGCAATGGTGTTTATTACATCATTGCTATTACTACTGTAATAGCAATGATGTAGTAGTCTATGCTACTACAACCTCTTGGCTTAATCGTGTCTCATGTTGCTTAGTTTTCTTGTGTCCAAAGAGTACTTATGCAACCATTTTTGAATTTGTGTAGTATCAAAAGCTGGTGTTATAGGTCCATCAACCAAATTGTCCACTAACATGCTACTTAGTTAAATGATGAAGGGAAGCAAATTTTTTAGAAAATGCTGCTGTTTATACTTTAAATAAAAGCGTCTTGAAATATTGTCTCATATATATTACGGAGAAGACTAGCCATTGCTGAAGCTGCACCGTGGGCTAGCTAGCTGTAGGTCCCTTGCTGTCAGATGAAGGCCCATTCCAAGGCACCTACAGCACAATAGCTTGTGCTACCCTCATATATTATTCATTCCGGAAATTTATGATGATGGGTATATAACCTAATCTTCTTATTTATGATGTTTATATTTTTCCTGTAAATTCTATAGCATGCTAAGTACCATATTTTTTCTTCTACATAGTGGGTCATTTAATTTTTACTTTCCTACCCCCCCTCTCTCCCGGGTGTGCACACTGTTGTGACAATGTTCTTTGTGAATTTTTAAACCAGTGTTATTTCTTGGACGGTTTTATGAGTTGACACAAAATATTGAACTTTGTACTATCATCTTCAAAGTTTACATGTGCTGAGGCTTTTTTCTTGGGCAACAAATGCATGTGTTCCAACTCGTACTCATCATGTTTTGGTGTTTAGATGGTGTTATACCTTTAACTGACATTTATTGTGGTCAAGCAAGTTGGGACATTCATCTGTTTAATGTTGAAGCAGGATGAGAACTCACTCTGTAATTAATTGCAGGCATTACCACCATCGGAGGTAAACTTTGTTCCATTGAAACAAGTAAGCATTCTCAATTTGGTCTCGCTAGAGCAGTTAACTGTTTGTTCAATAGTTTGCCAGCTGCAACAGTTTTTTTTCTCATACAACAAGATTAGGTAACACTTCTACATTCAACTTAAGTATGATAATCACATGCTTTAAGAGTGTACTTTCTGCCAGGATTTCGTTGATTTTAGCAAACTTGAATGCTGATGTCGCATCAAGTGTGCAGTTTACAGTTGTGAACCTCCAAGTTACTTTTTCTTGGCTGAATTCTAATTTAGTAGATATGATATTTAGTTATTATTTGTTGTAGGCATGGAAGACACTATTTGGGAATAATATCATTAAGAGATTGTATGAGCATTTGAGCATCAGGAGGGTTAGCGTCAGGTTGACAGCCATTTGTAAAAACTCCGTTAATATCTATGGATCTTACACCACACATTCTAGCTAATGCGAGGGCGTTCCTTGGAAGCGATGTGTTGTATCTAAACTCGGGTACAATGATAAGTAAGCAAGGGTTGACTAGGCCGTTCCTTGGAAGTGATGCGTTGCAACAACGCTGGTTGCAATGAAAAGTGAACAAGGGTTCTTCCGTTGATTTCGACGGGCGCGAGTAAAGAAGTTTGTCCATGAGCGTAGGATTAGAGTGATACCGTGGAATATTGGGACCTTGAAGGGTAAGGGTATGGAGTTAGTAGAAACACTTAAGAGAAGGTGGGTTAACTTAACTTGCTCGTAGGAGACTAAGTTTGTAGGATAGAAGGCTAGGGAACTTGGGGAGGGCTTTAAACTAATTTATATAGGTAAAGATTCAAATAGAAATTAGGTGGTATAGTGGCTGATAAAGACATTAGACGGAAGTAATGGAGAAGAACATAAGATACGAGAGGGTGTATGGAGGGTATGATCTTAGAGAGAGGAATGAGATAGGAGAAGTTATTCTTGAGTTTGCAATAGCAAATGATCTAGGTATAGCTAATACCTATTTCAAGAACTAGTAAGTTTCAAGAGTGGTCTTCACAAGAGCTAAATAAACTTATTCTCAGTTAGAAGCGAGGATAGAACTAAATGTAAGGATGGTAAGGTTATACCCAGAGAACCTATAGTACTACAATATGGATTAGTTGTTTTGGATGTCCACATGAAGGGGTGGAGGAAGCGGAGGGTAGATTAAATGAAGCCTAGGATCAAGTGGTAGAACTTGAAAGGTGAGATGCTCAACACTTTTGTCGAGAGGTTGAGGGTCGAAGAAAATTTGAACTTAAATGAGGAACTTATAATGATGTGTGATAACATGGCTAATTGCATTTAAAAAGTGGGAAAAGAAGTACATGGTGAAATGAGGAGGAGAAGGGATGTCAAGAAAGAAACATGGTGGTGGTGTGAGGAAGTTCAAAGAGTCATCAAGGAAAATAAGTGTTTCTTCAAGGAGCGGCAAAAAATGTAAACATCAAAAGAATTGAAAAAGATATGCTAAGGTTAATAGAGAGGCTAAAAAGATAGTGAGTGAACTAGATTTAAGGTGTTCGATGACTTATATAATAGGCTAGGGGCGAAGGAGGGGGAGAGGGACATATATAAGATAGCTAAGTGAAGAGATAATAGAAGTATGGAATTAGAGCAAGTTAGGTGCATTAAGAGTGAAAATTAAAGGGTTCTAGTAAAAGATGTGGAAATTAGGGAGAAATGTATATTTTGAGCATTTATTGAATGAAAATTGTAGTAGTGGGATGGATATTGAGTCTAGTCATGTTAAAGAGATAACTTATTTTAGAGAATCTCCACAGAGTAGTTAGGAAGTGCTTTAAGGAAGATGAAGAAAGACAAAGCTCTAGGTTCTGATGGAATTTCTATTGAAGTGCGGAAGGCTCTGGGAGGTGTTGGCTTAACTTGGTTGATTAGTTTGTTTAACAAGATCTAGAAGACTAAGAGGATGCTAGATGAGCGGAGGAGTACCTTCATACCCTTCTATAAATATAAAGGGTTTGTCCAAAGTTGTCTAAACTATAGAGGTATAAAACTTATGGGGCATACTGTGAAATTATGTGAGAGAGTAGAAGGACGTTTGCGAAAAGTAATATTGAATCAATTTGGTTTCATGTCGGAGAGTCAAAGAGGTCAACAACGGAAGCTATATTTTTGTTTCGACAGTTAGTAGAGAGGTATAAGGATAGAAAACAGGACCTCGATATGACCTTCATAAATTTGGAAAAAGCCTACGACAGAGTGCTTTGAAGAAGAGAGTCATAAGAGGTTACATAGATATTATAAATGATATGCATGAGGTTGTGGCTAGCGTACAGACAATTAGGTGGGAAACCATGGAGTTTCCGGTTATGGTGGGTCTTTATCAAGGGTCAGCCTGTCCTTCTCTTTTCGCTTTAGTTATGGATGAGCTAATTAGACGTATGCAAGATAGTGTACTTTGGTGTATGCTTTTTGCAGATAATGTAATTTTAATTGATGAGAGTAAAGTAGGTTTAAATGCAAAACTAGAATTATGGAGGGAGGCTCTAGAATCAAAATGTTTCAAAATAAGTAGGACTAAGACAGAGTGCATGAAATTTAATTTTAAGAAGGTAAAACTATAGGTAGAACCTTTAGTTGAAATAGATGGGCAAGAAGTGCCAATGTGTGTTCAATTCCGTACTTAGGATCCATTATAAAAAAAAGGGATATTGATAGTGATGTGGCGAATAGGATATAAATACAAGGTGGGTAATGTGGAGGGCAACCTCGGGAGTTGTGTGATAGGCGTGTTCCAAAAAGGCTTAAAAGCAAGGTCTCTAGGACAGCCATTAGGCCTGCAATTCTTTATGGAGCAGAGTGTTGACACCAAAGAGAAGTCATATAGATAAGTTGAATGCAACCGAAATGATATTGCTAAGGTGGATGAGTGGGATAATTAGGAGAGATATGATTAGAAATAAATATATTTGTGAGAGTTTAGGGGTAGCTCCTTTAGGGGAGAATATGAGGGAATGTAGGTTATGGGCATATACAAAGAAGATGAATAGATGCCCCTGTATGCATGTAAATAATGCCAAAAGAGGGAGAGGGAGACCTAAGAGAACTTGGATGAAGTTAATAAAAAATGATACGTCTTTACTATCTCTTATAAAAAAGTTGGCACAAAACAGGCCTAAATGGAGGTGTAAGATCTATGTCGCCGGCCCCAAATAGTTGGGAAAATGCGCTACTTGGTTATGATTATGATCGTTTGAGCGGAAGAGAGATTGCAGATTTTGCTTAAATATACTATAAGAATTTATGATTTCGGTTTTTACTTGTTTAGTTATATGATGGGAACGTGGTTACAAGTATCGATGATTTACGCTTGTACCAAGACTTTTGATGTCCAATAAAGTGATTGTAGATTTACTCTATTAAATCAGAACAACATTTCTTAAGATTCAATAAATAGTCTAATTAATCTTATTGTTACAAGTATCGATTTACACTTGCACCACAACTTTTGATGTCCGATAAAGTGATTGTAGATTTACTCTATTGAGTCAGAACATCTCTTAAAATTTGATAAATAGTTTAATCGATTTTATTATAATCATCATCTTGACCATCGTTTTTGCTTGCAACTTGGGGTTGCAAATATTATTTTACATGGTTTGCAGTTGTTTTACTCAAAAAACAAATTATAATCCATGAGATAAGTGTGACATGGTTTTATGCAGGATGCTCTTTCAATTCTGAGAATTTGCTAACACCTAATTGCTGTCTTTTATCTGTGTGGTATATGGGATGGCTTGTTATACTCATAACTCTTGATATGTAATCTTATTCAGCTTTCAGTTGTTGACTTTCTTTATCATTATATTTGGTCTATGTTAACTTCCGTATGCAATATGATGATCAATTTACCAATTTATTTATATTAATAAATGCATTGAATTGACCTCATTGTGTTGTTTTACATAGGATAGAAGCTTCAGGGCCGATGAACTGGTGGAGTTTTATGAAGTAAGTATTTGATGCAATATTATGTATGATTGATTGTTGTTCAGAACATAACATTTTCTGCATCTGATGTGAAGCAGCATGAGTGAGTGCATGGAGTTGGCTAAAGAATGTCTATTTGCTTTAGACTGTCTAGTTTAACCGTATATACATCCCACCTGTCTACTTTACCTGCTTGTAACGGGTGGGCAATTTGACTTTGGGTAACCGGGGTAATTTGTCCGGTTATTTTACCTGCGTATTTGTGAACCTGGTAGGGTAAGGGTAACCCTTCCTCGATACCAGTCATCTGCTATCTGAATTCCAAGTTATTTAATTATATCTCATGATAAATTTTTTACTCAAAAAACCATTTTTTATCTATTCTTCTGTTAAGCTGTACCTAAGGAAGTTGAATACTCTCTCGTGTTCATTGATAAACTTAATTGGATTAATTATGTATATGAAGCTGCATGACTGCCATTTGCTCGAAAATTTAATTTGGCTTAAGCAAGTTTTAAATTTAGTTTCTTAAGTGATTTTTAATCTAGTTAACCGTGCAATGGGTAATAAATAGGATATAGGAAAAAAATACGGGAAAAGGATTACTGTTAGTGCAGGGGTGAAAAAATGAGGAAGTGAGTATGAAGGCGGTTAAAGGCTTACTGAACGCATACCTAACCCTTTAACAGCCTTTTTTTTCCTGACTTTATCTTATAAGAGTACAGAATTATAATTCATATTTTTCTGTCTCTTCTAACCTGACTGATAGAATTGCATTACTTCAATTATCCCTAGTATCCTAACCTCTGGTTTTATGACCAATTAATTCCTTTTCTAGATGCTCTTTGCAGAATTCAATATACTCATTCTGCAAAGGTTAATTTTTAAATATGATTTTTATTTTCTTGTATCTATATTGGATTTATTTTTCTAACTGTTAGTTATGCTGTAGGTGAGTAGCTTGTGATGTAAAAATTGCTGTTTATTCTAAAGAAGTTTATTGATTTATAGCTTGTTTTCTACTTATGGGGGAAATATTCTGATATGTTTGTCAATTTGTTTGGCAGTTGGATATGAAATTGAAGAAGTTTTTGCACATAATTGAGAATTCCCCAGTATATCCTGTTATTTATGACAAAAACAGGTATGCTCCTTTTCCTGTATAAAATTTTATTCATTGACACTTGGACACTTAGTTTACTACGAAATCCAGCTGAAGCTGGCTGGATGGATGCACTTCCTCAAAGAAAATTCTGTATTGTGTTGTAATTTCTTATAGAAATGAAATTAACTAACCTCTATTCGAACTAGGAGTTGCTAAACAAAATAAAGTCCTAATCTCAGAAGCCTACAGCAGGACCATAACATATTTGTTAATATTATTTTTTTTATTTTATGCAGAAAAGTACTCTCTTTACCTCCAATTATTAATGGCGCTCATTCAGCTATTACATTGAAGACAACACTATGGAGCATTAAATTATCATTTTTTTTTCATTTTGTACATAGATATTTGAAGTGGGTGACATAGTGGTATTAGATCCAGAGACGGATGTTGGTGCTGCTAATCACCGCCATAGTGTTGCATTGCATTGAAATGCCAATGCCAATTCAGGATTTGAGATACAATTTTTCTTCTTTGGATTCCTTTTGTTTCGATAGTGCATGTGTGTGTTTTTATGGGCTAGTGGTAAAACTTTGCATTCAAATAATGGATAGATTTTTTTATTTTTTTATCTGAAAGTGGGTGGCAAGCCTCAATTCAATCAAAAGGAGGAAGAGTACATAGGAGATCTAAATCATCATCAGCATACGCCTTATCCCGGCTATCTGGGGTCGGCGGCATGGATTATATACCATGTTTGACTCTTATCGGAATCAAAATGGTACAAAATCCATACAAAGAAACACAGTGGCAAGTTTTTACGCTGGATGCCCTTCCTGACGCAACCTTTTGAAGAGGGGTCGATGATAAGAAGATTCAACGACATCATATTCATCATACGCCTTTTCAATTATGTGGATTGGCTTCATGACATGATGGTTGCATATGAAATATTAATATAACCATCTTCCATCACAAAGCTGGTAACAATGAAAACCAGTCAGTTTTTACCTTGGAGCATGACACACATACGAGATCTAAATAAGATGGAAAATACATTTTCCAATACTTTTTCAAATGAGGGGAACTATAAATAAATTTTGATTAAAAAGGAAACACACTAACATATCTTTAGTTTTCGAACATATTGTAATTTGTGGTTGTGTACTTTTGTAACGCTTGTCTCCAAAACATTTGTGATATGGATGAAGACAAAGATTATATTGGTGTTGACCTTAATTCTGGTTTTGCAGGTTATTCATGGTCTACTGGACAGAATCATGGAAGTTGTTGGAGTTACTTTTGTTGCTTTGGGGGGGTGAAACTGGTTACTATGTCAAGCCATCACAAGTAAGGCAATTAAATTTTACAACTATTTTGTGAGATTTCCTGTTATCTGTCTACTGAGCCTTTTGTAACGCTAATGCTCATAAAATGTTTGCTGAAGGAGCCAGAATTTTTTCCGGGTAGACAGGCTGAGGTCATCTGCAGAGGCAAGCACATAGGCAATTTTGGTATTGTACATCAGGAGGTTTGTACTCGTTTGGAACCTTGTATAGTGGAGATAGTTTTCTTACAGATGATTGCTTGTCTTATGTGGTTCATACATGTACATGGTCTTGGGATTACGACCCAAATGTCACTGTTTCGGATCTGGATGTTCAAAGTGATTTTGTTATAGTATATGCAAGTTTAATCTGTGCAAATTTGCTGTCTCAAAGTTGGCTGGCTGGTGTACAATAAAAACTTCCTTAAAGTTCAATGTTTTGTCTTTTGCACTTTTTATATTGCAATTCCGAAATATTCTTTCAATGTGTTTCTCAGCCTAGGCCATTAAGCATTAAGACGTTGCTTGATCGATTTATTTGATTGGAGCTTTTGCATTATATAATTTCAATGTTGTGTTCAGGGTATAGTATGGAGAATAAACACAACTAGTTAGACGGGAGAATCCATCTAACTAGTGGTGTGTATACTTTTTATATTTCCTTTTGTGCTTGTTTTTTTTTACCTGGGTTGATAACTTATCTGTTATGCGACCATCTCATAGTCTTGTTGATAATCATTGTATTTGTGGCCTTTTCAGGTTTTAGCCAAGTTTGATATTCCTGATCCATGTTCTCTTCTTGAACTTGATGTTGAAGCCTTCATCTAAATTTCGGTCATTGATAACAGAGACCGGTATGTTATCTTGATTTATAATGTAGTTTATTGTGTCAAAGTTATCATTCTTCATTGACTTCTCATATCTTACTTTCTCGTTTTTCATTTCTTCCTGGAGATTGGATAGTTGCAGGAAACCCAAACGAACTTCTGATTTTACACTGCATCAAATTCTGGTTGTTTCAATGCTACATATACTCTTTTAATAGAATCATACACCTTGGAGTTGCAAACAGCAGTAGTTGCAGTTGCAATTGCAGCATAAGTTATTCAAAAATTGATTAGGACTGAGATAAGGAGCAAGGGTGTAGCCGGCAAATTATTTGCTTGGTCTATTTGTTCGACGACGATAGCAAATTTAAAGATAATTTTGGAGGAGAATTTTTTAGAGATCCTTTGACATGTAAATTTGTGCGTGTTGTTCTATTTGGATATGTAATACACATTTCTTGTCCCTGTGGACGTTTTTATATGAGCGATTTTGTTGCCCGTTAGTGCTAATACATTAACTGTTTTTTCTTTTATGTACAACAAGAACTATAAAAAGGAGACGCAACACCTCCAAAATACTCCACATAACATGACAAAACATGAAGATTTGTGTTTTTGTCCAGCTGGTCGTTTTTTATTTGGGAGATCTTTTGCCTGTTAGTGGTAATATTACGAGTTCTTTTCTTTGGGGAACAGTGATATGAAATACAAGGAATGCAGCAGCTTGTAGTTATTCCACAAAGTATGGGTGTAAACGGACGGACACGGACACGAACAAGGCATGTCCGCGGTTGTTCGTCACGGATGCGGACAAATGCAGACGGACATGGACATTATGATTGAAAACAAAAGTAAATGATATTATGCTTTATTTTTAATATATATAAGGACACTATGTTTGAAAATAGGATGAAGTTTTTTATGAGATAAAGAATATCTTAGCTTCCGAAGCAAAAATAACACTTATACCAACTTTTCCTTTTTAAATGATCGTATTTTTTATTTAAAAAAGTTATCAACTTAATTATTTTTTATTAAAAAATAATGAACTTATATATAATGGCGGACACAACAGCTACGGACACGGCTTGGTTATGTCTGCAGCCACATTTGTGTCTGTGGTGGATAATAAACAACTGTCCATTTTAATATTAAATGGACAGATACGGACATACGGACATCGTTTACATCCCTACCACACCACAGAGTGACAACCATGGACATGCATAAACCTTAAATTTACAAAGGGGCCCAACAGGATGTTGGTGGAATGGCTAGGGGCCAAGAGCCCATGATGCTGAGTTGAAGCAGAGATCATGAGTTCGAACCCTGACTTACCCAGTGTCCTGATGGGGTTGGTGGCAAGATACGCTGCTTTAACAAGCTGGTTACCCTGTGCCTTCTAGGTAGGTCCTAAGGACTTGTACAACCCTTGATTTATATATATATATATATATATATATATATATATATATATATATATATATGTGTGTGTGTGTGTGTGTGTGTACGCTTTATATTTTAACACCCAAGAGCATAAATATCTGTGAGCAAAAGAAATACTCCTTCCGTCCCAAAATACTATATATATTTAGAAATATTCACTGTTTTAAAATATTATGTATATTTTGCCAAATTAGGTGACTTCCTCTTTCCAAAATTAGAGGAGACTTGAACTTTTGTGAACAATCATATGAGTTAGACCATGTGATTTCCTTGTGGGCTTTATGGTCCAATAAAAATGAGAATTTTCTCAAATATACACAATATTTTGGAGCTGAGGGAGTACTTAACAAATGAACTCCTTTTTCTACAATATACAACAAAAATGCATAACTTTTTCATGAAAAAGTCACATAGAGATGTTTGTAAAACGAGCAAGTCAAAAGACTCAAAACCATTGTTCCAAGATTAATCCTTTCTAGATAGATATGCCTGTTTTGTTATTTTCATAATTGATATG
Source organism: Houttuynia cordata (assembly GCA_039654745.1). Taxonomy (NCBI): domain Eukaryota; kingdom Viridiplantae; phylum Streptophyta; class Magnoliopsida; order Piperales; family Saururaceae; genus Houttuynia; species Houttuynia cordata. The sequence continues at coordinate 56,942,662 of CM077502.1, read as the reverse complement.
CCTGCTTTGTTGCTAACATGGATGTCATCAATTCCAACAATTATGTTGATTCCAAAAAGAAAACTATGAATAGTTGTGTTCAGTTATATTCTACATTTAAAGCCAGGCTTATAATGCCACACTCAAATATCATTCCACTTCATCATCATCGTTATATGCCTTATCCCAACTATCTGGGGTCAGGAGCATGGATTATATACCGCGTTTGACTTTTATTAGAATAAAAAATAATACAAAATTCATACAAAAAATATAGTAGCAAGTTTTTGAGCTTTTTACATATGACCTGGCGCCAACTTTGACTTTCCCATATCACCCGGAATCTTCCTCTTTCTTCCATATGACCCGGAAAGTACCCAAAATACCCTTAGGTTTAGGTATAAGCACCCACACTCTTCGTTTTTCCATATTACCAGGAATCTGAGGAGGTACCCGGAGAAACTCGTGTTCAATCGGAGAAGAAGGTGTTCCGTCCGGCATCTCCGCCCATATCATCGCCGGCGCCGGCGCCGTCCAAATCGGAAAAGGTAATTTTCGCGCCAAAAAGCAAGAAACCGAACGGGATGAAAGGATTTTGATGTAAGTGCAGTGGGGAAGCCCTCCAAACTACAAAAATTATGATCTACATGTAAAGAAACACATATAAAGATCACCCATTGGTATTGGACCGCTCCTGGACATAAAATAAGAGGATAAAAATAGGCAAAAACGTGAAATACTCTTCGGCGAGTAACAAGTTCAATTTATATATCTTTCTGTGATCCTAATGAAGGGGAAGAGGAGGAAAAATAAGGAAGAACACAATAAAATGGGCAAAAACAGAAGAAAAATGAGCGAGTTATCAAATTTTGAAAATTCCTATTTTATCGTGTTGTCGAAAACACGAAAAATATCCAAGTCGTGTCTCCCAAAGACACGACTTGCAGTATAGTCGTGTCGTCGTGTACACGACTATACTGCAAGTCGTGTCGTTCAAAACATGTTTTTACTGAAATTTTTAAAATGTCATAACTCACTCATTTTTTATCCGTTTTTGCCCATTTTTTTTGTGTTCTTCCTTATTTTTCCTCCTCTTCCACGTAATGAAGATATATTAGAATGAAAGAAGAAGAAAAAAGAAGAAAAAAGAAAAAAATGGAAGCTTTTCAGCGAAGAGCTTCCACTTTATTCTTTATTCTTATTTTTTCTTCTTCTTTTATTCTAATATATCTTCATGAGGTGGAAGATGATGAAAAATAAGGAAGAACGCAAAAAAAATGGGCAAAAACGGATAAAAAATGAGTGAGTTATGACATTTTAAAAATTCCAGTAAAAACGTGTTTTGAAAGACACGACTTGCAGTATAGTCGTGTCCGCGACGACACGACTATACTGCAAGTCGTGTCGTTCAAAACACGTTTTTACTGAAATTTTCAAAATGTCATAACTCGCTCATTTTTTATCCGTTTTCGTCCATTTTTTTTTCATTCTTCATTATTTTTCCTCCTCTTCCACATCATGAAGATATATTAGGCTGAGAAATAAAGAAAAAATTAGAAGAAATAAGAAAGTGGAAGCTCTTCGCCGCAAAGCTTCTACTTTCTTCTCTTTTCTTCTTTTTTCTTTATTTCTTAGCTTAATATATCTATATGAGGTGGAAGAGGAGGAAAAATAAAGAAGAACAAAAAAAAAAATGGCCAAAAACGGATAAAAAATGAGCGAGTTATGACATTTTGAAAATTTCAAAAAAATCACGTTGCATATGACACGACTCAGGCTCAAGTCGTGTTGTCGAATACACGACTTGAGCCTGAGTCGTGTCATATGCAACGTGATTTTTCTGAAATTTTCAAAATGTCATAACTCGCTCATTTTTTATCCGTTTTCGCCCATTTTTTTTTCATTCTTCATTATTTTTCCTCCTCTTCCACATCATGAAGATATATTAGGCTGAGAAATAAAGAAAAAATTAGAAGAAATAAGAAAGTGGAAGCTCTTCGCCGCAAAGATTCTACTTTCTTCTTTTTTCTTCTTTTTTTTTCATTTCTTAGCTTAATATATCTATAAGAGGTGGAAGATGAGGAAAAATAATGAAGAATGAAAAAAAAAAGGGCGAAAACGGATAAAAAATGAGCGAGTTATGACATTTTGAAAATTTCAGAAAAATCACGTTGCATATGACACGACTCAGGCTCAAGTCGTGTATTCGACAACACGACTTGAGCCTGAGTCGTGTCATATGCAACGTGATTTTTTTGAAATTTTCAAAATGTCATAACTCGCTCATTTTTTATCCGTTTTTGGCCATTTTTTTTTCGTTCTTCTTTATTTTTCCTCCTCTTCCACATCATGAAAATATATTAGGCTGAGAAATAAAGAAAAAATTAGAAGAAATAAGAAAGTGGAAGCTCTTCGCCGCAAAGCTTCTACTTTCTTCTTTTTTTTTTTTTTTTTTTTCATTTCTTAGCTTAATATATCTATATGAGGTGGAAAAGGAGGAAAAATAAAGAAGAACAAAAAAAAATTGGCCAAAAACGGATAAAAAATGAGAGAGTTATGATATTTTGAAAATTTCAAAAAAATCACATTGCATATGACACGACTCAGGCTTAAGTCGTGTTGTCGAATACACGACTTGAGCCTGAGTCGTGTCATATACAACGTGATTTTTCTGAAATTTTCAAAATGTCATAACTCGCTCATTTTTTATCCGTTTTCGCCCATTTTTTTTGCGTTCTTCTTTATTTTTCCTCCTCTTCCACATCATGAAGATATATTAGGCTGAGAAATAAAGAAAAAATTAGAAGAAAAAAGAAAGTGGAAGCTCTTCGCCGCAAAGATTCTACTTTCTTCTTTTTTCTTCTTTTTTTTTCATTTCTTAGCTTAATATATCTATATGAGGTGGAAGATGAGGAAAAATAAAGAAGAACAAAAAAAAAATGGGCAAAAACGGATAAAAAAATGAGCGAGTTATGACATTTTGAAAATTTTAAAAAAATCGCGTTGCATATGACACGACTCAGGCTCAAGTCGTGTTGTCGAATACACGACTTGAGCCTGAGTCGTGTCATATGCAACGCGATTTTTCTGAAATTTTCAAAATGTCATAACTCGCTCATTTTTTATCTGTTTTTGCCCATTTTTTTGCGTTCTTCCTTATTTTTCTTCCTCTTCCACCTCATTAGGATCACACAAAGATATATAAATTGAACTCGTCGCTCGCCGACGTGTATTTCTCATTTTTGCCGATTTTTATTCTTTTATTTTGTGTCTATGAGCGGTTGAACACTAATGAGTGGCCTTTATATGTATTTTTTTACATGTAGATCTTAATTTTTGTTGCTGGGAGGGCTTCCCTGCTGATCTTACATCAAAATCCTTTCATCATATATTTTTTTCGTCTTTCCCGCTATTTTACAGTTTTTTGGCATGAAATTTTATTTTTTTTCTGAGTTAGACGGCGCCGGCGATGGTTTAAACCGCGATTATGGACAGACCTTTGCCGGAATATCTTCTTCCCCAACTTCATGCTCCCGTAAATCACTAATTTTGGAAAGAATGAAGCATTTGGGATACAAAAGGCTTAAAAACGTAAAAGAAGGGTATTTTCGGTACTCTAGGTGCCGATTCCGGGTCATATGAGAGAAAGAAGAAGATTCCGGGTGATATGGGAAAGTCAAAGTTGGCGCCAGGTCATATGTAAAAAGCTCCAAGTTTTTATGTTGGATAGCCTTCCTGACGCACCTCCCTCTTGATAAAAAGATTACACTTATTTACAATTTTAAAGCACAAACTAATATCTGAAAATCCATGACAAGAAAACGCAGAAGCATCTTCCTCCCATAATTCATTAAAATTTCGGAAATCTTAACAACATTATCTAATTGCAAAAATCTGTGTACATACACTCTCTCGAATAGGGCTTGCCAAAAAGCAAAACTTTATTTAAACTTGGAGAAAACAAAACATTTCTTGTGTGTAGTGTACAAAAGAAAGACTTTTCCCCTATCACCCACTCAGTGGCCAGGGCCATCCTGGTACAAGACGACAAGTGGTACAGACCTAGCCGTAGCGAGAAAAGATTCAGAACAGTTTGGAAGACCTAGCAGCAACAAAATCATAAACACACGAACAAACGGTTTGGAGGGCATTGGTACAGAAGAAGGTTTGTGAGCATTTGGACAACTGGGCCGCACTGTCGCAACACAAGAGAAGAGCAAAAACATCACAAAAATAAAGAAACGGAAAATAAAGAAACAAAAGAGAGGGGAACAAAGGAGGTCTTCCCCTGGAGCCGGTTTGATCACTTTTGGTTTGCTCCTGCAGCCATGGAAGTCAGCGATCCGTCGTCCAGTCTGACTACCACCCAGAGGGAGCAGCTGCAGGTTGAACAGAAGGTTTCTGAAATCTTCAGATATTTTGACCAATTGCCCCCGCATACCCAATCTCTCATGTAACCCCTTTCTTGCCTTCCCAGCATTCGTTTTGTTGCTCTGTTATAGTTCCTTCAATGGTAGCTTCAGTTGTTGTTTGTGTAAAGATTTGATTTTTATTCAAGGTTGGAGGTGTGGCGAGATAAGCACATCGAGTATCTCAGCAAAGGGATCAGAAATCTTGGGCCCAGCTTCTTTGTGCTTGATGCCAAGTATGCATTTTCTTGATCTGTTTCTGTTTTGATCCCTGCAAAGAAATGAGCTTTTGTCATTTGGGTATTACTTAAGTGGGGTTGAGACTTGAGTAGAGCTGACTGTGGATTGTTCTGATCAATTTGCTTCCAGTCGGCCATGGCTTTGTTACTGGATTCTTCACTCCATGGCTTTGCTCGGGGAGCCGCTTGAACCGGAAGGCGAGGAGGATGTGATTGACTTCCTCTGCCGGTGCCAGGTTTAAATTTACTTTGATGTTGTTTATCCAGTTTCATTAAGTTGAACTCTAATTGGAGAGCTGGCAACTATGTATGGTCATTGTTGTTGTGCAGGACCCAGCTGGTGGGTATGGAGGGGGGCCAGGGCAGGCAAGTAAAGTTTATTTTCCGATGAATTTTAATGGTTTTGATCTAGCAAGTAGGTTGTTTTTGTAGAAAGGTTCAGTTGTTAACATTTTGGACACAGACGATATCAAAAACTTGAGGGAGAGCAGATAATAACTTGGTAAAAGATGGAATATATTATAAATCTTAGCTAACATTTGTCTCACTACAGCTGCCTCATCTTTGCACAACCTATGCTGCAGTCAATTCTCTTATTACCCTGGGCGGCGAGAGTGCATTATCCTCAATAAACAGGTGGACAGTTTGTTCAATTAATATTGGTCCTTTTGATTCGCTACTATTCTTTGACATTTGGTCTCACCGCTTTATAAAAATTTTAGAGACAAGTTGCGCTCGTATTTGCTGAGGATGAAGCAGCCATCAGGAGCTTTCAGGTGCATTTTAATCTTATGGGTTTTGAACCTGGATATGTAGTTTTAAATTTACTTTTCTTTATGAGATATACAGATCCTGTAGAAATTCCATTACTTGTAACCGGTCAAGTTAGAAGAATCTTTTCAACTTTGCCTTGAACCTAGCTTTTGATACAGAAAAAAGAGGGGGCATATGTACATCCCCGCACACGACATCATTTTTTGTCATTGTTTAAGGAAAATTTTCTCTAATTATATTAAAACCCATCTATTTAGAAATTAAATTAGGGTGGGATATTATTTTTTCTTATTGTTATATGGTACTGCACTTCAGTGAGTTTTCTATAAAAATGTAAATACTGGCTTATATTTGCTTCAAATAATGCATGTCTTATGACATCTGACCTTATACACTCTCGGATTTGCTTTTTGTTTCTTCCTTTTATATAGCATGCATGACGGTGGTGAAATCGATGTTCGTGCTTGCTACACTGCAATTTCTGTAAGTGACTTTAGTATGCAAACATATAAGGTTTTTCCTTGTCAAAACTTTGCCAATTACCTTGGATATAATTCAATAAGTTCAGTAAAGTGTAGATAAATATAATGTTAATTGTCACCCCCCATTTCCTTATAATCTCAAAGAGATATGTTGTTTCACAAGCTCTTGATAGCACTCTCCTTATAAATCCTTTACATAATACTTGTCTTTATTTTTCTGATGGGACAGGTTGCAACTGTTCTTAACATATTAGATAATGAGTTGGTGGAAAATGTTGGAGATTACATACTAAGGTTGGTTCTACTTTCCTTCCTTTGTGTTCATGAGTGGGTATGCACGCACGCAACAGATACTAGTGACTCTTGATATGAATATAATTGATCATGCTGAGTGTTGAGTCCTTCTTTGCAGGCATGAAATTATCTGAATTGCGTATCCATGTTGAAGATGTTGCGTTTTAGTTTGGATAAAGTCACCTTTTGCTAATATATTAATATAGTTTTGGGTTCTGTCACATAGTGACTAGCATATTGTGCTGATCCTGTCATCAACATTTTAGTCAATGGTCAGTTATCTATTTACTTGTTTTTGCCATTGGCAAGTGATAATGTCATCGACCTGTCAGTTAAATGTGCATCACCAGTCATCTCAAATGTATTTTCATTTGATAGTCTTGAACATGTTTTAAGTTCCTCAATTGCATATTAAAAGTGGAGGACAATTCTTATAACATTTGAATTCTATTTTGCCTACTTTATTGTTATATGAAGGGTATCTAGCTATCTTTTTTCTTTCAAAAAATTAGAAACTGAGTTTTTTCTCCTGCTTTTGATTTTAGTTGTCAAACATATGAAGGGGGCATTGCTGGTGAACCTGATACGGAGGCTCATGGTGGGTATGTCTCACGTCTGACAGCAACCTTCTCTCTATCTATTATATTCTTGAGTCTTCCTAATGTGTCTTTTCTTCAATAATGAAGGTATACTTTTTGTGGATTGGCTACATTAATATTATTGAATGAAGCCCACCGGCTGGATTTTCCTGCCTTAATTGTAAGAAAAATGGCTTTCTGTATAATCATGTGGTGTTGGTGGAATGTGTTGGTGAAAAATGGCTTTCTGTATAAACAAGGCTTTTTCCTTGTTTTTGCTGCCTTATTGTTTATCCCATTCTTTGACTAGGATTGGGTGACATTCCGCCAAGGGGTAGAATGTGGATTTCAGGGTCGAACAAATAAGTTAGTCGATGGTTGCTACTCGTTTTGGCAGGTAACCTTTTTTGCCCTTATGCTTGTTGATTTTGACAAAATCATGACCTAGTATCATTAAATATTTTGTTAGGGAGGTGTGCTTGCTTTGATTCAGAAGTTACTATCATCGGTTGAAGAACAAATAAGGATGCTTCTTGTTGAAGGCAAGTTGGTGAACAGTAACACATCCAGTGTTGCAACACCTTTGAATGGAGAACATAATCTTACTGGAACTTCATATCAATTTGGTAATAATTTCTTATTTATCCCAATGGTAAATGTGTAAATATCTGCTTCACCTTCTATTGTTATTTCTACTTTCTGTTGTCGTACTTTTACTTCCGCACATTACCCTCTATTTTTATTTTACTTCCGCGCATTAAAATTTCAGTTTTACCATGAGTTGATTAGGCAGAGAAAATAAAATGAGTCAGAGATAAAATTTGAAAAATTGGTTTGCAACAGGGCAATATGCGGATGTTGGGTTCTCTTTTCTTGAACGGCCCAAATCAGGTCCCTTGTTTCACAGCATTGCACTGCAGCACTATATACTTCTATGTTCTCAGGTGCTTCTCTCAACTTAAAAAGTTCTATTTAGCAAAAGCAGCAATAGATAATTTTGGCTAGCTTTACTTCTCTAAGCCACCAGCCTCTTTCTTCGTCCCCTTACGGTGTCATGGCGTATAGAAAATCGTTTCTGAAGGACCACCACCACTGGGATCACAAATGGTCGCTCCAATCTTAGATGTGAATTTGCTCTCACGAGTGACTGTATGTTAGTGAGATGTGAGGATTCTAGTTCAATTAATTGGACTTATTCCCTGAGATTGTTTTGAGAATTTTATAACCCACCCGGCCAGTCTGATTCTAATCCATACTTTTTGGCCATGATTATCCAGGATGGATTACTTAAACTTAGGTATGGATATGTTGTGTTTTCCACTTCTACTTCATAGTTCAAATGGAATCTTAAGAGGGATCCATGCCTGAATAGTTTGAGTTGTGGTTAAGAAATTGTGACCTAAACAGCTGTTTTTTTTTTTGCATGAAGGAAAAACCTCATTTGCATCTCGTCATGACACCCTGGGTAAAATTAAGAGGCCCAATCAGTGTCAATAAGCTGTTAGTTAAATTTCTTTTATCTGAATATTGCAATGTAAATTTGTTTTTCATATATTATGCCCTTGGTTGCAGTCATTGGACGGAGGATTCAGAGATAAACCGGGGAAGCACAGGGATTTTTACCACACATGTTACTGTCTAAGTGGCCTCTCAGTGGGCCAATATAGTTGGATAAACGAAGGAAATATGGAGTCTCCTTTGCCCTCGGCAGTTGCTGGTTCATACGCCAATCTTTTAGAATCCATCCACCCTCTTTTTAATATTGTTCTTGACAAATTCTACGAGGCACGTGACTTTTTCTCAAGTGCCACTTGAAGTTTTTTTCCAGTATCATTATTCAAGGATCACAAACAGTGACCAATAGGAAGAATCAGGATTCACCTGAAAGTGCATGAAGAATGAACTGAGAAGGCAACACAGGAATTGATTCCATCAATTACTCTCAAATGGTTCAGAAAGAGAAGTCAAAGATATAGGGCCGTTTGGGGCGTGAAAAATCAGTTTCATCCACTCCCAAAAATCTACCTGATTAGTGGATTATCCCAAAAATTCTAACCAGCTGGATTTTTTCAGCTGGATTGTGCTGATTTTTCATGCCCTAAACGGCCCCATAATGTACTATTTTCCACCCCATTTCTTGGATAATTTTTGTTCAACAGATGCCAGTTTGAAACAAATGTTTATTTTGTTTGAGGACTTCCACAAGGGCAGTAATTTGAGTTATGTTGAAGCGGGCTAAGACTAGTTGAGCTGAACGCAAATGATCTAGGTCTGATCTCCGCTAATTTCTTGACAAGAATGCAATTTCCTGATAATGGAGCTCCTGTTTATGATGCTTTGCCGGGAACGACATCGTAAATAATTCTCAGATATTGAACGGGAAGGAAGGGTAAGATACTGGAAGTCTAGAAACAACTAAGTATCCCGTCCTCATCTACCATCACTCCTTTATACCTCCTTGGCGATTGCTTGGCTGTTTTATGAAAGGTGGAGTTAAATATGTACTCTAATCCCCGTGGGAAATGTGTTCCCAAACGAATCTACTTCAACTGATGATTTATTGCAATTTGCGAGAATTATGAGATTTTTCAACTCTTCTTGTCCTTTCTTTTTGGAGGTCCTCCTTTGTTGTGCCTTGGGCTGTTTGATTTTTAGCTCTTATTTTTTGTTGTGGGAGGTCCTTAAATGATTTTTCTTTGCGTAGATAAATCATAATAACAAACAAAGACACGAGCACAATCAGGATAGTTCATGCTTCTATCAAGATTGTACTCCTGTCGTTGATAGTCATAATGCCGAAGTATGACTTATTTACCCAAAGGAAAAAAGGTTGACACCTCTATGCATGATCCCCGCGCATGGCCTTACAGATGACATAATTGGGCTATATCAAGCTGACTGAGCTTGAGAGAGGCTAACAAGCTGGCTTGGATCTTATTTACGCGAAGGAAAAAAAGATTGATGCCTCTATGCATGATCCCCGTGTAAGGCCTTACAGATGACAAAACTGGGCTAGATCAAGCTGGCTGAGCTCGAGAGAGGGTAACAAGCTGGCTTGGTTCTAGTAGAGAACCCAACTTAGTGCTAGGCCTCTATGGGAGAGGTCTTACGAACTAAAACCCACCAAACTCAAAAGAAGTGATCCACTCTTCAGCACCATTCACTCAACAATCATTCCTTTTCTTTTTGGCATAGAAGATTACAATATAATCAGCAAAGAGTGATCATAATACGTGCCTATCAATGATACCGCATGCGCAGAGGTCAGCTCAGAAGCTCATGCAAACCAGATCAATGAAGGAGACACAGGCAGACTGCTAAAAGTAAAACTTCTTCGTTGTCCTACAGTTTCAAGAACAAAGAATTGAAAGAATAAAATGATTCCACCATTTATCTACAAATTATACATATTTGTTACGTGCTCCACATAAATTTTATGGTGCCCGTCAGGCGCCAGAGTGGCTGACGAGCACTGATCTGAGCAGTACCCCGGGCTGTATATTCAGTTGCAACCAGCTTTATAACTGCCTGCTAAAAAGTTGCCCCAATTGCATTGGCTAGATTTGTTGTTTGTTACTAGGATCTGCTGTTGTCTTCTGCAACATTTCATTTTGATTTTTTTTCTCTTGTCTAAGCTCCTCCAGCCGTGTTTTCACCTATGACAGACAGGAAACTATTACTGTGAAAATCTTGCACAAGGACTAATGCAACGTTGTATTATGTGATTATGAATCAAAAGGACCTGAAGATCTACAATATACTCCCTCAATCCCATTATTAGTTTCCTATTTGGTTTTTCATAATGAACTAAAACCAAATAGGACACTTAATACGTGACGGAGGGAGTAGAAGGGTCTTAAATTTTGTGTCTTGCACTGTATTACTGGGATTAAACCTTGAGGATCTGAAACAGATTAAAGTGCTCAGAGAATTACTATGAAACAAAACAAGGGTTGGAGAAAAGAGAATGAAAATTCTGACAATATAAGCAGATTATAAAGGCTACAAATGACGAATAAAGTAACCTAATGATCAGTTACCTCAAATCATGGGATTCGTCCCTTTGTATTTTAAAATTCAAATTATTGTACTTCACACACACAGAGACAATCACAAGAAAATTGCCTTGGATATTTTCTCACATGGTATCGGAGCCCTAAAACCTTGATTTTTTTGTCCTCTTTTCATGAACTCTTCTTCCACCAATTTATCTGCTACGCCTAATCTCAATGACTCAACCACACCAAGTGTTGAGTGTTCCTCCCTTCCTGTGGTAAAGTCTATTAATCAGGAGATATCTCTGAAATTTGCCTCCACCAACTATCTTGTCTGGAAGGCCCAGGTACTTCCGGTTCTTCGGTGCCATCGTCTTCTTGGTTTTGTCAATGGCACAACTGTTCGTCCTCCTGGCATTGATGATTCGGAGGATGTTCTCAAGTGATTACATCTCGATCAGATGGTTCTTGCTTGGCTCACCACTCTCTCTCTCTCTGAGACTGTTCTTATGTAAGTTATTAATTCTAAACCGGCGCATGATTGTTGACACGTTTTAAAGATAATTTAGGGTCACAATACACGGACTCACATTACGCAAATGAAGGCTGAATTGTAATCCCTATCGAAAGGATCACAAAGCATGGCAGAATACCTTTAGCATGCCAAAGGACTTGCCCTAGCTCTCGCGAGCGTCGGGAAATTTGTTGCCGATGATGATTTTATTGATTGGATGCTCCGTGGTTTGAGTTCATATTTTGATAAGATACATGCTGCCATTAACACCATGAATGAGTGTCCATCTGTTGACAAGGTGACCTCTCTTCTCTTGGATTTTGAACTTCGTCTCCAACATGTTCGGCCCAACAATGCTTCTGCCACAACATTCTATACTTCTCATCAATACACTCGTGGTTGGAACTCCAATGGTGGGCGTTCCTCTCATGGTGGACGCTTTACTTGTGAGTGTGGCTCTCAGCACAGCCACACTATATCAACAATAATGGAGGTCGTGACTAGCATCATTACAACACCGACAATTAGGGCTGAAAATCGGGTCGGGTCGGGTAAAATAGGGTCGGGTCGACCATTACCCTACCAAAATAGGGTCGGATAATTACCCGACCCTATTTATGAGTAGGGTCGAGAATGGCCGACCCTAACCCTACTTGGTTCGGGTCAGGTCGGGTAATGACCCGACCCTACTTTTTTTTAAAAAGGCACTTTTATTCCATTTTACCTCCAACTGTCCAACCATCCCATTAACAATTTGAAAAAAAGAGATTGTTTTTTCCTAAGGAAACAAATCTGGTGGAGTAGATCATTGGAACATTGCTGGGGGGTTATTCATTTTCTCCCATGCTGCATTTGCACGAGCTCTTCTTTCTGCACACCAAAATAAAGGGCCTTTTAACGAAGGAGCACAGTGCATTCGAAGAGAAGCAAAAATTCCAATTGATAGGTATACAAGAAACATATAAAAAGGATTAACATAGAGACAACAACACAGAAGGTTAAAACTTAAGACAGAGAAACCAAGCAAAAACAACAAAGAGGTAAACATCATTGAGATTTATAAAGATGGATGGATTATGCTTGATGGTGCAGGCATTCATACATATACATAAGGATAAACCTGCAGAATACCAACTAAGAACATGAAAGTGGAGCAAAATGGAAGACCAACACAAGACTGACTATCTGGGTTTCCGATCTAACACTTAAAATATGAAAAACTTGTCTGACCTAAATCTATTGTGCACTTTTAATAAAAACGAAACAGAGAAAAGTAAATATACTTATAAATTGCTCTTACCAACTTCCTCCTGTTGTTCCTGTGCACTTAGAGGTGACTTGACTTGGATGTTTTCTTTTCCTGCATCAACTGAACAGGAAAATAAATTATTGCAAGAAATAATGTTATTAAGTTCACAATAAGAACTAATAGAAGTAATATACTAATAGTATTTCCCTTTTTCTGTGTATGAGCTACTGATATGCCAAATTAGTTATCCTCAACTACTAAAAGACTCAAAGAATGCTTTCAAACAACTAATATACTAGACCAAATTCAATTGAAAACCATTTGTAAGAGTAGATGACGTATAAATTTATCAAAGAACCGGAAACCCTTCAAAAGAAACAACCAATATCAGGGCTGTAAACACTTCCAAAGTTTATAAAGCAATCCAATCTCATACCAGGAAAAAACAGAAGAAACCTCATACCCCAAAAACAAACAAAATAGAAAAACATAAGAATGCAACATTCTCCTTCGAGTAATCAGTAAAAAATCAACCTATTTTCTATGAAACGCCAAAAAGATGCAAAAAACACAAAATATATATCTCCCATTCTCAACCTCACTTGTCAATTTATTCCCTCTTCTCCTAGCTTAATGTTGCAGAAAAGTATCACTTCAACAAGTCCTTCATATAAATAGAACTTTCCAAATACATATTATTTCCAACACAATCTCCACCAGCTTACAAGAACAAGTAAGAAATTTCAACTACAGTAAATTCATATCAAAACCTCAACCAAAGTCACCAAACTACTAGGACACAAGTTAAAAACTGCACATCATAACAAAACAATGAACAACTATAAAGATTCAAACTTTGAAGTATATTAAGACAATCTAAATGAGCATAGAATATGAGGTTAAAAGGGACGGAATCGAAGAGAACCCACAAAAGATGAGGAGAAAGGGCCATATGGGTCGAGCTATTTGGCTTTAAAAATATGAAATTTATGTACCTGAATCACTGGTGCCATCGGAGGAGGAAGATGAAGGGGAAAAGAAATGAAAGAAGTTTACCAATTTATGAAGCTACACGATTTGGCATGTCAAGAACCTCGAATTTCTCCTCTTCTCCCTGGAGACGAACCTAGAAGCAAGCACCAGCCAAGCGGAGTGACGGCTTGATGGCCGACAGAGCTACTAGGGATTTTTGAAATGGGTCGGGTTGCCCGTAACCCGCGGGTAATTACCCGACCCAACCCGCGTTTCGAATGGGTAACAACATTGAACCCGCAACCCGACCCTATTTTGTAATAGGGTCGAGTCGGATCGGGTAAATTTAGGGTCAGGTCGGGTCGGGTTTGCGGGTCGGGTCCAAAATTCCCAGCCCTACCGACAATGGTGGCCGTGGCAATGGCGGTCGTGGTTGTGGCCGCAACAACAACCACAAAAGAGGTGTCGTGGGTATTCATCATACTATGCTGCAACTTTTGAAGGCGAGAATACTATCACCTGCCACAAATATGGAGGACCCCATCATAAGGCCAACAATTGTTTACTTAACACCTCTGCCTTTGTTGATCCTATTCAATCATTTGCCGCCATGCACATTACTGATCAAGTCGATGATTCGTGGTATCCAGACACGGGTGCTACGAATCACATGACTGTTGATTCTTCTCACATGGAAGGTATGACTTCTTACTCTAGTTTTGATAAGGTAATGGTTGGTGATGGAACAGGCTTAATAACTATTGCTAATGTTGGTGATATCTCTTTGCACGACAAGCAATTATGTCTACATGATGTTCATCTTTGAAGAAGGATTTACTAAGCGTATCACAGTTTACTAAAAAAAAATGCATGTTGCTTCATTTTTTATCTGTGGGGTTTTATGATTAAGGACCTCAAGACGGGGAAGATATTGCTTGAAGGGCCGATGAGAGGTGGGCTGTATCTAACCAGCATACAATAGGATCTTGTGAGCCCTCCACTAGTTAGTTTATTTTCAAATAAGATGGACAGAGATACGTGGCATGCAAGATTGGACCATCTCTCTTATCAAGTCTTGAAGAATCTTGCTTCGTTGCTTCCATCCACAAGTAGGCCAATAAAGAATGTATGCTTGGCAAAGCTAGTAAACTTCCATTTCCTCATACTCTTCATAGGGTGTCGTATTCTAATACGCCTCTTCATACTCTTCATAGTGATGTATGGGGACCTTTTAGTGTTATTTATATTGATAACTTTCGCTATTATCTTATAATTGTGGATGAATGCACAAGATTTTCGTAGTATTTTCCACTCCGACAAAAGTCAGAGGTCGCGGTTGTCTTTACTTCATTTATTCCAATGGTGGAAAGGCAATTTGATGCACATGTTAAAGTGGTTCAAACCGATGGGGGTGGTGAATTCACATGTCATAATTTACAGGCTTATTTTCTTCAACGTGGTATTTTGCACTTATTATTTTGTCTAGGTATCCCTGAGCAAAATGGCCTAGCTGAGCGGTGGCATGTAGTGGAAATGGGTCTCACCTTGCTGGACCATGCCTGTGTTCAACTACAATATTAGAATGCGGCTTTAGCCACAATAGTATTTTTAATCAACTGTCTTCCTTCTAAATGTTTAAATGGCAACTCCCCCTTTGCAAAATTATTTGGCACAATACCGGACTATACACACCTATGTGTTTTTGGGTGTACATGTTTTCCTTGCTTAGATCCATTTGGATGCTCAAAGCTACAATTCAAATATGAGTTATGTGCTTTTTATGGGATATAGTGGGCGCCACAAAGATTACAAGTGTCTTTCTCCAACTACCGACAAGATATATATTTCCCGACATGTGCCTTTTGATGAGGCTAATTTTTCGTTTGACAGGACTGCTCCTCCTCGCTCTAATACTTCATTGGGACAACATTTTCGGCTTCAAGCCTTACCTCGTGGCCCTTGGCATGAGTATCTACAAACCAACCCTGCCATTGATGTCCTACCTCTTGACTCTGCACATCTTCCTACTCCAACCACAAATGATAGTCCAGCCGCTCTACCTGCAAGTACTCATGTTACTATCCCATTACCTACAAACGATAGTCCCTCATGTGACTCTCAAACCGCATATTCCTCTTCCAAAGACCAGCCTTCCACGACATAATATGTGTCTAATTGTCATTCGATGGTAACCCGCACTAAAGATGGTACCCGCCACCCTAAAGCCTACCTATCCACTCGACATCCAATTCCTATAGCTCTTCTTACCGATGTTCATAAACTCCCCAATAAACCCACCACATGCAAGAAGGCAGCTGTTGATTTCTATTGGGTCCGTGCTATGGAGGAGGAGTTTGCTGCTCTTTTGAAGAGTCATACATGGACATTAGTACCTCATCAGCCTACTATGAATGTGGTTGGTTACAAATAAGTTTACAAGCTTAAGCAGTGATCTGATGGTTCCATTGAAAGATATAAGGCTCGTCTAGTTGTAAAGGGGTATAATCAATGTTAGGGATATGATTTTGATGAGACATTTATTCCCGTTGTCAAAAGTGGCACCATTCAGCTGGTACTCTCTTTAGCTCATTCTTTTGGTTGGTCACTTAGGCAACTTGATGTTTGAAATGCATTTCTTCATGGGGATCTAGTTGAGGAAGTATATCTCCAGCAACCTCCAGGATTTATTGATTCAACACGGCCTACTCATGTATGCCGCCTTCATAAGACATTATATGGACTCAAACAAGCTCCCCGAGCTTGGTATACAAAGATTACTTCCCACCTTCATGGCCTTGGTTCTCAGGCATGTCATTATGACGCCTCCGTATTCATATGGCAGAAAGGATCACATATGCTTCTTGTTCTTAATTATGTTGATGATATAATTGTTATTCGGAGTGATTCTCATCTCATAACTCAGCTTATTAATAATCTCTCGATGAGTTTTGACTTGAAAGATCTTGGTGACTTGCATTATTTCTTAGGAATGCAGGTGCAGCGCTTGGGCACCCGACTTGTACTCTCTCAGATGCGTTATGCTCTCCAATTGTTGGTATAACATCCGAAAAATTAGTATGTTTACTAAAACTGATATTTTAGGAATTTGATCTAAAATAAGAAATTTTGATGCCTGTTAAGATTGTTTTTATTATGTCTTGCAAATCTGGTGTTATAGTTCTTGAAGAAAAATTTCCAATGCCACCGACTGCTCGCGATTTGTTTACTTGGTGACATGTGAATTTTGGAGTCAGTTAATTTTGGGGTATTCTTATCTAGGGCTACGCACGGTGAAAGCATTCAATGTATTGAAAGACTGTTGACACTTCTCTTATGAGTCATCTGGTGATTGAAATAGAGAATCCTTCTTGATTACTCCTTTGGTGAGTAGAATGCTGATTGAGATATTAAAATCCCATTAGTACTCCTCTATGAGTCAAACTTTGAAAGATGATAAAAGCGAGTTATTAAACGATACAACCTCATTTGTTGTGTATTACCATTCAATTCCCTGTAAACTATTTCTTCCACTAAGAGTTCTTGCTAGAATCTCTCCAAGGTGGAACATAGTATGCTCAGCGAGCCATTGCTAGATCTACGGTGATCTCCGATTTATATTGAACATCTGTAGTTCAACCAATGAAGGCACATATGTACGTTTTAGATTACAAGATATTATGGAAGGTAGTCTCTGCCCATTGTGCCCGTAAGCACTGATGGGGCCAGCATCTTTAGTCACATGGCCGGGTTCCAAAGAGAGGACCTCTAGGATGTTCTGGTAAGTATCCACATGGGAGTGGAACGATCTGAGAGCAGAAATTGAAATCTCCTTACACTATGGATGTATGGAGTCAGAAATTGTTGATATCTCCTCCTTACACTTTTGATGTTTGGGAGTCTTTATGAATGAGGTTATTCCTCTGGTAATGGAATTCTTAATGCTCAGTTTAAATATTCTTGATTATTCAATTATCTTATGGTAAACCCTACTCCTTGTCCTATATTGTGTATTTTATTCTTGTGGGTTTTTGCATCCTACTGGATATTTCTTCGGAATACTCATACATTATCTGATGCAAGCGTGAAAAAAAATTGAGATGAGAAGGTTGCAGTGCAGAAAGGTGATGCTGATGCTTTGAAGAAAATTAAGAGAATTTTTAATTCCTAGTTTATTTTGATAAACTTTATGAATTGTTAGTCGAGGGGTGCCATATTCGGGATATTTTATTTTGTTGACTATTTTAAAGTTTATCAGTTGTAATAAGACTAAGTAGGATCATTTCATTTATATTGATGATTTTATTAGAGACTATATAACTGGATTGTTGGATGGTCGATTATTCATCCTATTGTGATGGTGTAATCGGCAGTGATAAACGACTGATCGGTCATGTGCCCGGGGTCTCGGCCTCAATATATTGGTATCTTGATGGCTTCCACACTCTGATCGAGGTTGAAATTCCGTGGCGTGATAGTTGGACAGATTGGACTCATAGGTGTCAAGCCCGCAAAGAGTCCGCTTGCTGCAGGCCTTCAACTATCTGCTTATGGTGGTGAACCCCTTGCTAATGCTTCTCTATATCGCCAAATGGTTGGATCTCTGCAATATTTAACTATGAGCCGCCCTGATATTGATTTTATCGTGAATCATGTTTGTGAGTTCATGCAACA
This sequence comes from Houttuynia cordata, assembly GCA_039654745.1. Classification (NCBI taxonomy): domain Eukaryota; kingdom Viridiplantae; phylum Streptophyta; class Magnoliopsida; order Piperales; family Saururaceae; genus Houttuynia; species Houttuynia cordata. Next base: position 56,924,506 of record CM077502.1, on the reverse strand, counting down.
ACCTTGTGCTATTCATCTTGAACTTGTTAAAAGATTTTTAGATATGTTAAAGGTACTCTTGATCACGAGCTTCATTTCTCAAAGTCAAATGATCTCACTCCGACCATTTTTAGATGCTGATTGGGCTGGTTGGCCGAACAGTCGTCACTCTACAATTGGGCATGCCATCTTTCTTGGAACTAATATATTATCTTGGGGTGCCAAGAAACAAATTACTGTGTCTAGGTCAACAGTAGAGGCGGAATATCGAGCTATGGCTAGTACCACCGCCAAGGTTTTGTGGTATCTTCATCTTCTTCGTCGCTTGAAAGTTAAGCTTCATGGATCACCTCTTCTTCTATGTGATAGCAGTAATGCAATTCAAATGTCCAAGAACCCGGTCTTTCACATGCAGACAAAACATATTGATATAGATGTGCATTTTATTAGTTCTTCAATCTCAGCTTGGGTAGTAAAAAGGCTTGTTTTCATGATTTTCTTGAATTGGAGTTGCTTGTTTAGGACTCTAATAGTAGGTTAATAAATGCTAATTTTTTGCTTCGATTCTTAGAGTTTTATCTTAGAATGGTATAAGTTGATGTTCTGGAAGGTTTGATGGGTTTTTGATAGTGTTTGAGACCATGGATGAATGTTTTAAGTCGCTCTAATGTCGTCTCAGGTTTTGAAATTTTGAATGGAAGAGGAAGGTCAGAGATCGATCGGGCCTTAATGGCCGATCGATAGTCCAGCAATCGATCGGGCTATTCTGGCCGATCGATCGGTTGTTTGGCAAATTTTGAAAATGATGCAAATTTCATTGCTTTCACTCCATTTAATAATTATAATGATTTTTGTATTTCTCACATTTCTGGCTTAGAACAAGTGGCTCATGTGCTCACAAAATCTTTGCCTCATCCAAGCTTCTGTCTATTGCGAGACAAGCTCAACGTTCAGCCCATCCCTCCATGAGCTTTAGGGGGGGCACTGAGAATAAGATCCTAGCTGATACTTCCTATGATTGCGCTTGAATTTGACCAATTCAAATATGAAACTTCATGCTCATCAATTCTTCTGCCGGTTGAGATCAAAGCGCCCAGACAGAAGCTCTCTCAAGGCGCTCTGAGGCTATCTTTTTCTTATATATATATAGAAAATCACAAGGAAACTGCCTTGGCTATTTTCTCTCACAAGGCATTGACAATAATATATCTGGGTTCATAGCATCCTCTGGGGAGTTCTTCAAAGCATGTGCAAGTTTCTCAAATGGTAATTTTATCTTGTTACCAAAGAGAAAACTTTAGAATATAAACCAACAGTGACTGATTAGTTCATGTGAAGTAAGATTGGAATATTCACCAAATCATCATGACATAATCTCCCTAGGGCAAGCCCAACCTGGAAAACGATCTTAACGCCCTGGGACAATAAGCATATGTTTTACATAAAAATACTAAGAAAGCTTTTGCAAGATCCAGCAAGAATAGATCAGCATTATTTAAAACCAGACAAGAAGCAAACATCAAATTTCAAATCAATATAGCAAGAAAATATTCACCATAAAAATTCTGCATGGTCTGAGTTCTTTCCACATTACCTGGTGCCATCTATGGTTTTGGCATATGACCCAGAATCTCTTTTTTTCTTCCATATGACCCAAAAAGTACCCAAAATACCCCTAGGAGCTCAGTATAAGCCATCCCACAGCCCACACTCTATGTTTTTCCATATTACCTGGAATCTGAGGAGCGTTCATTCGGAGAAGAAGGCAGAGCGGTCCAGAGAAGTTCAGTCCGGCATCTCCGCCCATATCATCATCAGCGCTGGCGCTGTCGAACTCGAAAAAGGTCATCTTCGCGGCAAAAGGCAGGAAAACGAGCGGGAAAGACTGGGTCCGCAAAAACAACTTCAACGGAGGCATCGTACATAAAAAAAATGGTACGTCAAGTTCAAATACTACAATTTTTATACTGAAAGTTGGTTCCAGAGAAGAAAGTTGAAAACTTGCTAAGTTTTCAACTATTTACATTATCGTGTCTTCGATAACACGACTATAACAATAGTCATGTTTTATGCAACACGACTCAGATGATGCTTTTCACTCATATACGGTTTCCAATATATCGTGTCTTATAATTTTTTGACTTATTTCAGTATTTTAATAGCAGGTACTGATGGAGAAGATACTTGTGTGCTTACACTAAGATGGAGTTTTTACAAATTCTGATGCGTATGTGGGTAGGAGATGAAAGCTCATGCCTGTACATACACAAGTAAAGTACCTGAAATTGTTGCAACAAGTGGAAGAAAGATTACCGTTGAAATCTGCAGCTGGTACATTATCTGTGTCATATTGTGTTGATTCTGAACCCCCATACCTCCTTGAAGATGATAAAGACGTGGAGTCAATGTTTCTCCTTCACAAGAGCAACCAAGGCACAAATGGACCACTCCACCTGTACGTGGAGTAGACTTCTACTGGCAATAACATGGAGACTTCCACTCTCAATAAGGAAATGAATTCCAGGGTTATTTATTGACAGGAGGAGGAGATGATACCAGAGGCAGAAGTAAGGCCGGCCAGTAAGACACTGCTGGAGAGGCCGTCCAACCCGGGCAATAAGACACCCGCATCAGCAGTTGAAGGAGGAAGATTTTCATTTGAAGCTACGAGGTAAGACTTCTAAGGCGCGGATACAGGCAACTTGTGTACTATTATAGTACACGACTAGAAATTTGGTCGTGTCTTATGCAACACGACTATATACTTAGACGTGTTGCATAATACACGACTATATATGAAGTCGTGTTCCATAAGACATGACTTGACTACTTCTAGTTGTGTTCTCAAGTCCATTCATACAGAACTTCCTGCAAGTCAGAAATTAGAGTGAAAGCCTATTAAAGAAAGAAGAGATAGGTTGTAGATAGTCGTGTATGACACAACATGCCTGTATGAGTAGTCGTGTACTCGAAGACACGATTAAAGAAAGAAGAGATAGGTTGTAGACAGTCATGTATGACACAACACGACTGTATGAGTAGTCGTGTACTCATAGTACACAACTACTCATACAGTCTTCTTTGCATACGTACCATGTATTTATGGTCTCTTTCTCCACAACTGCATATGCAAGGCACATTAATTGTTGGTTCTCGTCGAGTGCTGTTGCAACCAATAAAACTCCAGGGTACTTTCCTTTTAGGAATGTTTCATCAACAGTGAGCAGTGGCGTCAGTGATCTTCGAAATAATCATGCGACCGGGCCAAACATTCAAAAGGCACGTCTGAAGTCGTATCCGGCATGTTCAATTTTAATTTCAGGTATATCAGAAGATCTTTCTATCACCACATGTGTACCTAGATTAGACCGCTCTAATTCCTTTTCGTAATGTGACAAAATCCGATATGCGTCTTTCGGGTTGCCATCGATCAATGTATTGTTGCATATTAGCCGTTTTTATGGAGTTTGAATCCTTGTGGAGACCATGACACTTCCGTGCAATCCATAGGTGTGAGGCCAATAGATGATCTTTAGAACTTATCAAAGTGCCACATGTATGCCTTCCTTCCCTTCTTGTCACGGTGACTCCGTCAAGTAGATTCGAAGCCCGTATGTACCACGTGCACCTTCTAACCTCGCACTTTGCAACAAATGTGTCCTTGTTCTCGTCCACAACTTTGAACATGAATTTCCTCATGATCGCGAAATCAGTAAGAACTATCTTGAACTACTTCACGCTTTCGACTCTAGCCCCGAAGGCAAGTTGTGCCTCATAGTCGTCAGCTTGCAAACTGCCGGTCAACATCATTTCCTCCTCATAATTTTTTGAAGGACCGGCTTGTGGTGAATAGGTACCCCAATCCCACTCACCGTCACTGTCACCATCGTCCTCTAAATCTTGCGGCTCCGAGGCAACAGATTTCCCTTTGGACGTGTCTCTTGCCGTGGGAACTCTAGAAGTCAATGTTATTGCTGCATGTTGGAGTTCTATATCAGGCACAGAGTGGCCTCTTCCTGTGGGATCTGCCTGGCGAAAATTTGGTAGTGTTAGGCTCATCCCACTCATCTGCAGACCATGGTAATTCATCTTCATCGAAGAATTCTTCTTCATCTGGACTGGAATCTTCATCTTGGTCTTCATCTTCACCTTCTTCCCCATCTCCCAATCTGCGTGAACAAATTTGAAAGCCACCCTGTTTACGGACCCTCCGGCCTCTCTGGATACAATTGTCTCAGATAGACAGAAGGGACTTTTGAGAGCGGTTGCTGATGTCTTTTCTGAGGCTCACCATGGGTTTTGCTTGAGGCATATGGCCGCTAATATGCTTCATCATTGGAATGATAAGTACTTGAAGGACCTGCTATTCCGAGCTGCAAAATGCTTCAGGAGACCAGACTTCGATGAAATCATGCAGAAGATGAAGGAACACAATGAGGAGGCCTGAAAATATGTTCAGAAGATAGATAAAAGAAATTGGGCTAACGTTGAATATCCGGGTAAAAGATATGACACTATCACTTCAAGTAGATCCAAAAGTGTAAATAATATGCTTTGGAAGGCTAGGTTTTGGCCAATAACTCGTTTGATCGAGTAAACCTTTGCAACCACAACCTCCCATTTCGAGAGATGCCGCACGGAAGTAGAAAGGCTAACAACACCGTTAACAAAGTATGCACAGAATCATATCGACGAAATGAGGAATAAGAGTGCTGGAATAGTCAGAGTGCAACCGCTAGCATTACGGCAGTTTGAAATGTCATCTTTATACCATGTGGTAAGAATTTTTATACCATTAAAACCGTCCTCTTCGGAATAGTCGTGTCAGGATGTAGTCATGTCTCTCGAAGACACGACTACGGATATAGTCGTGTCCCTCGACGACACGACTATTCAAATAATCGACTATTTCACAACACGACTAGTCATACAGTCATGTTGCCAAAGACACGACTACTGATACTCTCCTTTTGTGCTATTATGATTTTTTTTCTTAGGATGTTGTTGACCTTACAAAGAGAACCTGCACATGTGGCTTTTTCCAAAGCATGGGACTTCCGTGCAAGCATGCCATTGCATGTATCGATGAGAGGAGTTTCGACCAAGTAGAATACTGTGAGAAGTGGTACTACGCAAGCCTGTACCGCACCACGTACGAAGAAGTAGTTTTCCCTACATTAGATAGGAGTCAGTGGGAGGATTACGGGGTTTTATTCAAATGCGAACCGCCCAGGCTTGAAGCTCCAAAGAAGGGGAGGCGACAGACAAAGAGAAGAGAGTCACAACCCGACCCGCCAGTACGGTTGATCGTTTAAATATAAAACCCTTGCAAGTGCACAAGGTAATTGTACTACGGCGAGTATTGAAAGGGTTGTCGAACCTCAGGGAAGGATTAATATTTTACCAAATTCAAAAGAAAGCAGCAGTGTTGATTCTAGACTAAGAAAGCAATGAACTTTAACTAAACTAAGTGGGATTCAATCAATATAGAGAATATCAAGGCAGAGAATCCACCACTAGACATGCAATTACTACTGTCAATTATTATTAAGCATAAGTTAACATGATATGGTAATTCGTGTTCTTAATCGGACACACAAATTACTAATGAATTCACTAACGTTCTTGATCGAACACGAAAGTTCATCCATTATTGTGTAATCAATCCTATCCTTGATCGGGCATAGAATCAATCACAACTCTATTATAATACAATTAATCTTATCCTTGATCGGGCATAAAATCAATCACAATATCTAATTCCATTCATAATCAATCAAGTCTATGATCAAGCACTCAAAAGAATATTCATGAAATCGCATTAAGCATGAATCATAATCAACTTTATAAAATTAAACTATCAAGAGTAGCAATACACATCTAGGGCTTCATCTAGCCTTGATTAAAAGTTTAGTTACACATAGAAAGAAAGAAAAGAGAAGCCTGCTTATGTAGATCCATCGTCATGAATCCTTCTTCTTCTTTTCTCCAAAAGACTCCTTCTCTTGCTCCTCTCTAGCCTCCAAGGTATGTTCTCTGGTTCTCCAAGGTTAGCCCAAAACGTTCTCCCATAAGGCCTATTTATAAGTTTGAAGAGAGACTACGAAGTCCCCTTCTAAATCTGAGTCGAAATAGGTCTTATTTCGGTTTTCCGCACACGGCGATCGATCGATCCATATTGCCGATCGTTTGCCTACCGATCGATCGTAATTCCTTCGTTATTTTCTTCTGATCGATCGCTTTGGCGATCGATGCCGTATGATACCGATCGATCGTAGTTACTCTCTTGCGTGGATCAAAAATTCCAGTAGATACAATCGATCGTTTTGAGGTCCGATCGATCGTTTCCTTCAATACACTGTTTTTGCGGCTGAGGCAATCGATTGCATTGATAGCTGATCGATCGTAGTTACTGTTCACAATCTTCAAATGACTATAACTTTATGCCCCGAACTCCGAATTGTGTGTGGTTGGTGGCGTTGGAAAGCTGACTTCTTGAACTAACATGAAGCTTGAATTAGTCCAATCAGACATTTGTACACAAAGTTATGATGATTTAACCATTTGAGTTACTTTTCATCTCATTTCTGTGTATGACTCTTGTTTCCTACAAAAACAAAAAACTTTATTAAAGTAGTAGAAATTATAATCAAACACTAGCAGAAACATAAGTTTAGGAGATAATAAAATGCATAATTCATGTATAGATCACACCCCCAAACCTAGATTTTGTTAGTCCCTAGCAAAACAAAACAAAACAAACAGCTAAAGGAATTAATGCATAAAAGTAAACACCACTTTCGTAGGGAACACGATTGCATTGAGCATATGCAACAAGCCGTTAAACCTCTAGGTGTCCTGATAAACATGAAATATACACATTTATATGCCCTATTTACTTATTTGCTAGTGTAATTTTAATGATAAAACATGAATAAAACAGGTTATTTGTGATTAGGATAGTAATTAAGGGATTAATAATTAATTTACTCTAATTAACTATTTTAGATGCATTAAAGAATTTAAGTAATCATATTTTTATTATGCGTCTAATTTGGGTTTGGTTTTATTATTGCAAGTTAAAAATGCGGATTGCAGATCGACAGCGGAAGAGCGCATTAGACGGGTTTTGAAGTGCCAAAGTGACCCAAGAGCTTATATCACGCGCATTGAAGATCTGAACCGTTGATGAGTCACTTAAGAGAAGACGGGCGCGAAATAAAAGTACGGATGTGCAGATTTGATCCGGCGGATACGATTGATACAATGGGTTTTATCAAAGCAAAAAAAAAGAAGAACAGTCGAGCCGAAGTTCAGCCGCTCGACAAAACAGAGCAGCAAAACAGAGGAGCGTTTATTTATGAAAGAGCTCTATACGAATGGTGGGCGGCAAAGCTTGAAGATTGAAGCTCGATGATGACAATCGACAGCGTGTTCAAGCAGGAGATTGAGAGAAGATGACGGTAGTGGCGATGATTCTCGGTTCAATAGAGGCGTGTTCCACTTGGGAAGCTCATAGGCATGTTTATGCTGAAATCGGGTGTTGGATTTCGATTCGGGTTCATCTAAAACAAAGTCAGATTGGTTTGGGCTCTCATCTCGAACTGCTATAAAAACAAAGGAGAAAATCGAGACCAGGGCGGAATTTTGAGAAGGCAGCACTGTTTTTGGGCTGTTCTAAAAAAAACAGAGGGAGAAAGTGGGTCGTGTTTTTGGTGGGATTTTGGCTGGAAATCAAGAAGGAAGAAGAGGGGAATCGATTGGGGGAAAAAAGGAAGAGAAAGGAGGAAGAAAGAATTGATTTTTGGCCGATTTCGAAATTGCTACAGTAACTGGTGTTTTGCTACAATACCACGGTTGGCTGAGGAAGACGATGAACAATGTTTCTGCTGTGAACAGTGTTTTGCTACAGTAATTCTATGAATAGTAACCGTTAATAGTAAAACTGCTACAGTGTTTTCTCCAATGCGATTTTCTCCCGAATTCGATTTTTCTTTTCTCATGAATATGAATAGCTAAATCTCTTGTCAAAGCTAGAGGCGATATTATTTGATTAGTATTTTTACGTCTATAAAAAAGTGTGCTTTATTGCTTATTTGGTTGAATGCGATTTTTTGATAAAGTCATAATCTATATAATTATTTGATTTGTCGTTAACGTAAGGTACGACGAATGCTTATGATTCCCTGTGATTAGTAGACTAAGCTTGTTAATGATAAATTTTCAATCAAAATCTTTATGTTAATGGTTATGATGAATGTGAATGAAATATCTGCCGATTAGGTCAAATTATTATTTAAATTTAATTGTGTAATTAAATAGACATAGAAGTATTGATTAAATAATTGATCCTTAAAGCTTTGATATCTCCCATCGATTATCTTTCTTATCTTTAGTTAGTTTTAATTGAATCTTTAATCGTCATTTTAGTAGTTAATTAAATTACAATTTCTCTACATAATTTCCTGATAAGAACTTTAATTTGCTGAGTTAAGTAGTTTTAAATTAGTTTGGAATAGATTAATTCTACATCATTCCCTGTGGTTCGACATTTGGATTCACCGGGTATATATTACAATTTGTCAACCTATTTTGGGGTTTGATCATGTCCCTAGTAGGACGAGTGTTGTATCATGAGGGTTTGCAGTCATGCTACCCACAAACATGTATTTATTAATCTAATTAACCTACGTGAAAAAAAATAAAGTAAAAATTAAAACAATGTAAAACAAACAAACTTATTATCCCGACAAATGCAAACTACAATGTTTAAGAGAATTAACCACACGTACTTAGTTCATAATCAACAGGAATATAGAAGCCCTCAAGTAAGTGGTTTTATTCCACACTTTCATCTTAGAAATTTCTGCTCAATATAATATAGCATGATAATATATATAGTAAAAAGTGTAGAACATTGTAGCGTCTGCGCGCCTCCTTCGGGTCCAACATTCTAGATTTGAGAGGATAATACACCATAGACTTTTTTTCTTCGCTAGGACTGTGTAAGGCCTGACTTCAAGATGCTTAGTTTAGCAATGACTCAGGCCAATGACCCCCAACCAATTTGGCTTAGGGCATTAGGTTTTAACAGACCGCTTCGGGCCCGAGCATCAGCCTAAGTTAATCCTATAAAGTCAAGAAGCCTCTTTCTTTCATTTGGTTTTCATTTTTTCGCATTTTCATTTTCATTTTCATTTTCATTTTCAGCATTCAGATTTTCAAGCACATCTTTATTTTGTCCAGGTTGTATTATACTCTCAACCTATTTCCGGTTCCAATCCCTTGCCATAGCCAAGTAAATGGTCTATCATGATCTTTTAAGCTCAACAGATAACTACACATCATCCAATGACTATGACCAAAGTGATCCCACTGTAAATTAGCATTCAACAAATCTCTAGATGGCATCATTACTTTATGTACTAATGTGTGCGAGTGAGTTTTCTTAGTTCAAGCACAGGTTCCAAGAGGACTGTACTAGAAAGAAATGCTCAATTAAGTGTATCTATCCTCCACTATACTTACTCACACTTCCAATGCAAATTAATCTCCTAAGAATTGTAACATGCATTATTACGGGATAAACTATCAAAACCTAACAAAAAAAACTAATCAAAATTTTTTTTTCTCTTTTTTTTTCTTTTTTTGATTTTTATTTTTATGAAAGTAATATTCCCTCCACCAAACCTATTATGAACATTGTCCTCAATGTGAACAAAATATAGCATGGCAATGAGCATATAACAAAGAAAACCAGATAAAAGAGAGAATACACCTGAATACGTGGGTTGCCTCCCACCAAGCGTTAAGTTTAACGTCTTCAGCTAGACTGAGTCAGGATCATTCTGTTCGGTCTGGAGCATCCATGTAAACAGCCACTGCATCCATGTCGGCAACAGTCTCCAGATAAGGTTTCAATCGGCGGCCATTTACTTTGAATGTACTCCCATTTTTCGGATTGTGAATCTCCATAGTGCCATGGGAGTAGACATTTTTCACAATAAAAGGTCCGTACCACCGAGAACGAAGTTTCCCAGGAAATAGATGTCGCCGAGAATGGTAAAGTAACACTTTCTGCTCAGGGTGAAAAGATTTCCTGGAAATCATCTTGTCATGTACAGCCTTGGTCCTCATTTTGTAGAGTTTCACATTCTCATATTCCTCAAAGCGCATCTCCTCTAACTCACTCAATTGGAGTTTTTGCTGCTCACCGGCTTTATCCAGATCAAAGTTGTAGGCCTTAATAGCCCAATAAGCCCGGTGTTCCAACTCAACTGGTAAATGGCAAGCTTTGCCATATACCAATCTATAAGGAGTCATGCCAATAGGGGTCTTGAAAGCTGTCCGGTAGGCCCATAATGCATCATTAAGTCTCAAGGACCAATCCTTTCGATTGGGGCAAACCGTCTTCTCCAGAATCTGCTTGATTTGGCGATTGGAAACCTCCACTTGGCCATCGTCTGAGGATGATATGGTGTGGCAACCTTGTGGGTGACAGAGTATTTCTTGAGAAGAGCCTCAAAAGACCTGTTACAAAAATGAGAACCTCCGTCACTAATGATAGCACGAGGAGTTCCAAACCTGCTAAAAATGTTAGATTTCAGAAATTCCAGCACAACTTTGTGATCATTGGTCCTAGTGGCAACAACTTCAATCCACTTAGACACGTAATCCACAGCAACAAGAATATATGCATGACCAAAAGAGGGCGGAAAATGTCCCATAAAATCGATACCCCATACATCAAACATTTCTACAATCAATATGGGTTGTAGGGGCATCATATTCCTTTTAGACAAGGCTCCCAATTTTTGACACATATCACAAGATTGACAATAAGCATGGGCGTCTTTAAATAGAGTTGGCCAATAAGAACCACTTTGAAGTACTTTAGCCGCAGTTTTCTTACCGCCGAAGTGTCCATCACAGGCCTGAGAATGACAAAAAGATAAGATGCTATGAAACTAACTCTCTGGGACACATCGTCTTATAACTTGATCAGCACATATCTTAAACAAGTCAGGGTCATCCCAATAGTAATGTTTGACTCGAGAGAAAAATAAGTCTTTATTATGTTTAGACCAAAAAGTTGGGATGTGACCCATAGCAAGATAATTCACAATATGTGCATACCAAGGTGGAACAGTGGTGGAGACAGCAAAAAGCTGCTCATCAGGGAATGAATCCCTTAGAGGGTCATGGCTATGCAGATCAGGAATAGGAATTCTGGATAGATGATCAGCCACGACATTCTCAGAACCTTTTTTATCTTTAATTTCAAAGTCAAATTCCTACAGGAGTAAGATCCAACGGATCAGCCTTGGCTGAGCATCCTTCTTGGAAAGAAGGTACCTCAAGGCTGCATGATCGGAGAAGATGATAATCTTACTACCCAGGAGATATGACCTGAACTTATCTAATGCAAACACAAACAGCAAGCAACTCTTTTTCGGTGGTAGTGTAATTCAATTGAGCATTAGTGAGTGTCTTGCTAGCATAGTATATAACATGAGGAATTTTGTTGATGCGTTGGCCTAACACTGCCCCCTACAGAAAAATTAGATGCATTGCACATGATTTCTAAGGGCAGTGTATAGTTAGGGGGCTAAATGATGGGCGAGCTAGAGGAGGGTCTTTAGTGTCTTGAAAGCTTCTTTACACGACTCATCAAATTCATATGGCACGTATTGACCTAAAAGGTGACATAGCGGACGTGATATCTTGCTAAAATCTTTGATGAATCAGCGATAAAATCCTGCATGGCCAAGGAATGACCGTATTTGCTTAACTGATGTAGGTGGTGGTAGATTAGCAATTAGGTCAACTTTGGCCTTATCAACCTCCATTCCTTTTTTGGATATAACATGTCCAAGCACAATCCCCTATTGAACCATGAAGTGGCTCTTTTCCCAACTTAACACTAACTTTGTTTCCTCACAACGTTTTAAAACCAAAGTAAGGTTGTGTAAACAGTCATCAAAACAAGCGCCAAAGATAGAGAAATCATTTATAAAAACTTCCAAAAATTTGTCAATTATGTCAGAAAAGATTGACATCATGCAGTGCTGAAATGTAGCACGAGCATTGGAAAGACCAAAAGGCATCCTTCGGTATGTAAATGTACCGAAGGGACATGTAAAAGTTGTCTTCTCCTGATCCCTTGGAAAGACCGACACTTGATTATATCCTGAGTCCATCTTGGAAACAATAAAACTCTTGGCCCGCTAGTTTCTCTAGGATTTGGTCAATGAAATGGGAGAGGGAAATGGTCTTTACGGGTGTTAGAGTTCAGCTTCCTATAGTCAATGCACACCCACCATCCCGTGGTCTCTCTCACAGGCACTAGCTCACCCTCAAAGTTTGGTTTCATAGTTAAGCCCGACTTTTTAGGTACAACTTGGATGGGACTCACCCACTCACTGTCGGAGATATGATATATGATGCCAGCGTCTAACAATTTCACTACCTCTTTCATCACCACCTCTCTCATGTGCGGGTTCAACCGCCTCTGCCCCACCTTAGAAGGTTTGGCCTGGTCCTCCAGGTTTATGCGATGCATGCACACAGAGGGGTCTATACCCCGGAGGTCAGCCACTGTCCACCCTATAGCTCGCCGGTGTGTGGTAAGGATATCCAACAACTGGGCTTCCTGGTCAGTAGATAGGCTAAATGAGATAATCACAGGAAGGGTGTTGTTGGGTCCTAGGAAGACGTATTTGAGGGAGCTAGGAAGGGGTTTTTAGTTCAAGTGTGGGTGAGGATTCTATGGAGGATTTAAGTGGTGGGGCGGTAGACACAGGGAGAGGGTCGGGGTGGGGTCTCCACGGGACATGTCCAGGATGTAGGGCAGCCACTAAATGGTGATGGGCCTCCTCAAGGTAGGGCTGCTCACTAGCCGAGTCGAGTCGAGTTTTGGCTCAGCTCTACTCGAGCTCGATGTTTAGAATTCGGGCTCGAGCTCGGCTCGACTCGAGTCGAGCCCAAGATTCGGCAGCTCAACTTGAGCTCGTTCTCGAGTTGGACAGCTCGAGCTCGGGCTCGGCTCAAGCTCGAGTGGCAAAAACAATATTTTTGCCATTGGTGTGATTCGAACCCAAACACAAAGCACCACACCCTACACCTTAACCATTTGGGCTATAATTTTTTTACACTTCTTCTGTACAAAACAGATCTTTATTACATATTCGAAGTGGGCTTCCTTGATATTTTTTCTTTTATAACGACGGGTATCCAATAGGACTCGACTAGAAGGGGCAAAGAAATTGATCTCTTAGAGCACTATATTCTGCCGCCAATCTCCTTGGGTGCATATAAGGCTCACCCATCATATGCATTGGGTAAATCAGGAAGCGTGTTCTATTCATCACACAAACACCCCATTGATCAACTTCACTAATGTCGTCTCTTAATATCAAACCCCAGGTCAAATCAGTTATCGGGGACCTCCACATTTACAACATGAGCTCGTCCAACGTGACCGATTTCCAATACCATATTAAATGACCTCAACCCACGTGGGCATGCGGCCCAGCAATTGGGCAACCTCCGCTCAAAGGAAACATGTTCTATTCATCACACAAACACCTCATTGATCAACTTTACTAATGTTGCCTCTTAATATCAAACCCCGGGTCAAACCAGTTCTCGGGGATCTCCACATTTACAACATGAGTTTGTCTAACGTAACTGATTTCCAATACCAGATTAAATGACTTCGGTCCACGTGGGCATGGGGCCCAGCAATTGGGCAACATCCGCTCAAGGGAAACGTGTTCTATTAATTACACAAACACCCCGTTGATTAACTCCACTAGTGTTGCCTCCTACTATCAAACCCCGAGTCAATCCAGTTCCCAGGGACCTTTGCATTTACAACATGAGCTCGTCTAACGTGACCAATTTTCAATACCAGATTAAATAACTGGGCTAAATTGGTAGGTCCCAAACCCACGTGGGTTGAGGTCATTTAATCTGGTATTGAAAATCGGTCACCTAAACATTTTCCTTACAACATAATATAATAATTAAAAAATATAGAAAAAATATATAAGGGGAAATCTAATAACTCATTTGAATACGCGGACAGGTTTTAAAGAGCCTAATTTATTTAAAATATTGAGATCACGCGCTAAAAAGATTTAAGTCGCTGATTTACATCCCAGAAGACAACGGGTTTTTATTTTAAATGAAGAGTCGTTCAGATTAGATCTGGCGGATGAATTTGATACAACGGGTCTTAACTCTTAACCCAATAAATCAATAAAAGAAACAAAAAAACAAAATCCGAGCTTTTCGGCTCGGGTGTTTTACCCATAGCCCAGAGGCCAGAAGCTTCTGGAGTTTGGACTGGCGACGGCGAGGCGACAGGCGACAACTGATGGCGGGGCTCGACGACCACGGCTCGGCTCGGCTCGATCAGCGAGGATCAGAACATGACGACAGTTACGGCGGGGCTCGACTCGACTCGATCAGCGAGGCGACGGGCTCCGGGATCCGGGCTCACGATCGCCGGAGCTCGAGCTCACGGCGAGGCGAGGCGACGGCGACGGCGGCCATGGGCTTGAGCTGACGGAGGCGGCGACGGGCGAGGCTGACAGCGATCGCCGAGGCTCGAGCTCACGATCGGAGGTGGCGACAGGCGCGGCGAGGCTGATAGGCGACCATGGGTTCGAGCTCACGGCGAGGCGAGGCGACGACGGCCATGGGCTCGAGATCACGGCGAGGCGATGCGAGATCGACGGCGACGATTTTTGGTATGGAAAATTGCTGATTTTGTTTTATTTTTCAAGCTGAGTCTCGAGTCGAGCTATTTTTCGAGCTGATTCTCGAGTCGATCGAGTCGAGTTTTCTCGAGTCGAGCCAAATCGAGTTACGGGGTGGCTCGAGCTCGAGCTCGAGCAAAGTCGAGCTCGAGTCGAGCTGGGCTCGAGTCGAGCTAAAATTCAAGTCGAGCCGAGTCGAGCCAGAAAAACTCGCGAGCTGACTCGGCTCGTGAGCACCGTTACCTCAAGGTCAGGTGTGCCTTCGTATGTATCTAGCCAATCATAAAAAAGGGTATGTTCTAAGGCATCCTTGAGCACAGCAAAGGGAAGATACTCCTGGACTAGGTCATCAACCAAAAGGCACTTACCTTCGCTAGAGGGGTGTTGGGAAGCACTAAAGATGTTTAATTTAACTTTCATATTCCCAAATGAGACGTTCATAAGCCCTGACCTACAGTTAATGGTGGCATCGCCTGTGGCTAGGAAAGGGCGGCCAAGGATAACAGGAATTTGGGATTTGGAGTTGGCAACTGGTTACATGTCTAAGACGACAAAATCAACAGGAAAGTAGAACCGGTCAACTCCAACAAGAACGTCTTCTATAACACCTCTAGGTCTGCGAATGGATCAGTCTGCTAATTGAAGAGTGACTGAGGTGGGCTGCAACTCTCCGAGGCCAAGTTGTTCATACACTGAGTAAGGGAGGAGGTTGACACTGGCCCCTAAATCCAAGATAGCTCGGCTAATGGTATGGTCACCTATGACAATAGATATAACAGGGACACCTGGGTCCTTAAATTTAGGTGGCATATCACTGGTCAGTAAGGAGCTCACTTGGTTAGTCAAAAAGACCTTTTGGGTGACATTGGATTTGATTTTCCGCTTTTGGGTACACAGGTCTTTCAAGAACTTGGCATAGGCAGGTACTTGTTTGATGGCATATAAGAAGAGAAGGTTGATCTTAACTTGCTTGAATACCTCTAACATTTCCTCCATTCATTTGTGGAACTTACTAAATGAGGAGGGTTGGTTGAGGCATTGAGGGAAAAGAGCCCTAGGGATATAAGATTTTTCCATGGTGGGTTCCGTAGGTGCTTCCTTCTGCTGAGGGAGACTAACAGGATCAGGCATGGTAGGAGTGGGTTGGTTCGGTTTCTCTGGGGGACTGTCCTCACTCGTAAAGGATGGGTTCTTAACCTGATTGTCAACTTGTTTACCATTTCTTAGGGTAATAATGGCTTGCACCTGCTCATTTGGATAATAGAAACCTTCAACGGCGAACTGGCCTCTAGGGTTCTGCTGTGGTTGGCTCGGCCAGGTTCCTACTTCCCTACGGTTCATTGATTGGGCCAGTTGTCCTAATTGGGTTTCTATTTTGGCAATGGATTGTGTATGGGAGTGAACTAGTTGGGCCTGGGTTCTTAGATCACCTGTCAGCTCTCTGTGTTTGGTTTCTATCTTAGTATCCAGCTTGGCTTCCATCTCATTAAAAGCTGAGAGGAGGGTAGATTGGGTGGTTAGCATTTGACTCATTTGGTCTTCTAGGGATGGTTTCTTATTAGTTTTGCCAAATGGGGGAGCTGTGGCTGATGGGTAAGACTGAGTTGGGTTTTGGAATTCTTGTCTTGGGGCCTCATTGAAAGTGGGCCCCTGGTTGGGTTGTTTCCAAGCGAAATTGGGATGATTTCGCCACCCCGGGTTGTAGGTATTTGAGTAGGGATTATTGGCTCTAGGATAGGTTTGTGCAAGGTTGGCGTGCTCTTGTACAAGATCTGGATACTGGGAAGCAGAGGGGCAGTCAACAATGGTGTCCATAGGGATGGCACAGATGGCACAGGCATCTTGAGAGGTTGGGGTATAAGGTGGAGCCTGTGAAAAAAACCTGTCAAACCTCTCTGTAAGGGATGCTACTTAGTGTTCTCGATTCGTGGTAGCTTTAACATCATACATGCCTCCCCTTGAGGCATTCTTACCAGGCATATGGCCTTCAGATCTATAGAGGGTAGCACTGTGTAAAGAGTTTTCGCTCAAGTCCTCTAGTAGATCCCAAGCATCATCCGAGGTCTTTTTCATGAATGTGCCTCCACAAGAGGCATCTATTAGGGTCTTGTGCTGATCACACACACCCTCATGAAATCTCTGTACTAATTGCCATTTAGACACATCATGGTGGGGACAGGACCGGAGTAGGGATTTCATCCTCTGCCAGCTTTCATGGAATTGTTCATTATGTAACTGGGTAAAAGTGATGATTTCATGGCGGATCTTATTGGTCCGCCCCACAGGAAAGTATTTCTTGAGGAGTTTGGCCTGAAGTTCCTCCCAAGTGGAAATAGAGTTATGCTCAAGGGAGTATAGCCATTCGTTGGCCCTATCTTTTAAGGCGAAGGGGAACAACCTAAGGCGCACCTAGTCATGAGACAATGTATGTTTAAAGTTGTGTTAACCTCTAGGAAATTTTGAAGATGCCTATAGGGGTTCTCATTTAGTTGGCCATGGTAAGTAGGCAGCATCTGGATGATGTTGGGCTTAATTTCAAAATTAGCCACGGTTGCAGGAAGTAGGATACAGGAGGGGGAGGTGTAGGCAGTGGGACGGTAGTAGTCTTGCAGGGTACAGGCATGAGGCATTAGTGGATTCTGGTTTAGGCCATTCCCACCCCCAAGGTTCATGTTGTCCGCCATTGGATGAGTTTTAGGGATTGAGTGGCTAGGAGTTCTATAAATTCTATAGAGTCGCTCAGGATCAGGGTCAAAGGCCAGGTCGGGGTTCAGGGAACGGCGACCATGCATGCACATTAAAAATCAAACAAAACCTGTGCAATCTTAATAGCGACAACTAGCAAGCATCAATCCTAGATAGCGACAACTAGCAACCTAATAGCGCGTCATGCAGTCACACAAAGAAAATGAAAAACACACCCAAAGTTACTCTAAAAGAAGGTTAAGAGAGTGCAAACAGTGGGAAGGGATGGCCCTTCCAATGATGACGAGAATCAGCGTCCTATCTTAATCTTGCAAAAGAAGAAGAAGGCAATTAAGCTACTGAAAAGAAATCTAAATTAAATTAGACTACTCTAAAACTAATTATGCTAAGAATTTAGTAAACTTTTGAGCCGTCCCCGGCAACGGCACCAAAAACTTGATCGTTTAAATATAAAACCCTTGCAAGTGCACAAGGCAATTGTACTACGGCGAGTATTGAAAGGGTTGTCGAACCTCAAGGACGGATTAATATTTTACCAAATTCAAAAGAAAGCAGCAGTGTTGATTCTAGATTAAGAAAGCAATGAACTTTAACTAAACTAAGTGGGATTCAATCAATATGGAGAATATCAAGGCAGAGAATCCACCACTAGACATGCAATTACTACCCTCAATTATTATTAAGCATAAGTTAACATGATATGGTAATTCGTGTTCTTGATCGGACACACGAATTACTAATGAATTCACTAACGTTCTTGATTGGACACGAAAGTTCATTCATTATTGTGTAATCAATCCTATCCTTGATCGGGCATAGAATCAATCACAACTCTATTATAATACAATTAATCTTATCCTTGATCGGGCATAAAATCAATCACAATATCTAATTCCATTCATAATCAATCAAGTCTATGATCAAACACTCAAAAGAATATTCATAAAATCGCATTAAGTATGAATCATAATCAACTTTATAAAATTAAACTATCAAGAGTAGCAATACACATCTAGGGCTTCATCTAGCCTTGAATAAAAGTTTAGTTACACATAGAAAGAAAGAAAAGAGAAGCTTGTTTATGTAGATCCATCGTCATGAATCCTTCTTCTTATTTTCTCCAAAAGACTCCTTCTCTTGCTCCTCTCAAGCCTCCAAGGTATGTTCTCTGGTTCTCCAAGGTTAGCCCAAAACGTTCTCCCATAAGGCCTATTTATAAGTTTGAAGAGAAACCATGAAGTCCCCTTCTAAATCCGAGTCGAAATAGGTCTTATTTCGGTTTTCCGCATACGGCGATCGATCGCTCAGTATTGCCGATCGTTTGCCTACCGATCAATCGTAATTCCTTCGTTATTTTCCTCTGATCGATCACTTTGACGATCGACGCTGTATGATACCGATTGATTGTAGTTACCGTCTTGCGCGGATCAAAAATTCCAAAAGATACGATCGATCATTTTGAGGTCCGATCGATTGTTTCCTTCAATACACTGTTTTTGCGGCTGAGGCGATCGATCGCATTGATAGCCGATCGATCGTAGTTACTGTTCACAATCTTCAAATAGCTATAACTGTCTGCCCCGAACTCCGAATTGGGCGTGGTTGATGGCGTTGGAAAGCTGACTTCTTGAACTTTAACATGAAGCTTGAGTCAGTCAATCAGACATTTGTACATGAAGTTATGATGATTTAACCATTTGAGTTACTTTTCACCTCATTTCTACGTATGACTCTTGTTTTCTACAAAAACCAAAAATTTTATTAAAGTAGTAGAAATTCTAATCAAACACTAGCAGAAACATAAGTTTAGGAGATAATAAAATGCATAATTCATGTGTAGATCACACCCCCAAACCTCGAAGTAAGGCAAGATACCACTTTTAATTAGTTTGTCTCAAAAATACTCGACTTAATGAAAAGTTGAGTATTTTATATACGACTTTAATAATAGTAGTGTCTCTCAAAGACACGACTATGCGTTTAGTCGTGTCTTTGAATACACGACTTTATGTACAGTCATGTATTTAAAAAAAGAAAAGAAGAAAATATATGAGGAAAATGAAAACATAATGTATACTCATATTGGTGTTTATTTCTGTGGTTTGCAGGAGGGATATGTAGTCTTCATCACAAAGCATTGGGATTGGATAAGCCTTCATCGGATTGGCGATCTATCCATCTATCGCCACTCTATCCCGCTCAACAATACCCCCATGTCGAGGCATAACTCCAAACCGGCATAGTTTGTTGGGAGTGCAATTATAGCCTTAGCCTTTTGGGGGGTTTGGAGGAGATCGACGTCAACAGGCTGGGATGAGGTTAAGCCTTTGGCCTCCTTCGCCTCCTCCTCTTCCTTCACCTCCTCCGTCGCCCCCTCGGCATCCTTCACCTCCTCCTCCTTCGCATCCTTGTCGTACTTCACTTCCTCCTCCTTGGCCATTTGGATATCCGACTGCTGTAAGGAAGAGATCACCTCATCGAAGAGATCACCTCATCGATGATAGAGGTCGCTTGTCGATCAGATACGGTTTCTTCGGAGTTGGCTTTCGGGTGACGGGACCTATTTCTCCTTGCTTGCTCCATATGTTCATCAAATTCTGGTTGGAGCTTCTTCAAAAATAACTTCGCGGAGGATCACCTAGTAGCCCTTTGAATCTTCTCTTCCTCATCTGCGCGTTTGATGGGAGCTAAAATAACAGTTTACATATGCGTGTCAGTAGCAACACGAAAAATAACGTAGTCGTGTTGCATGTAACACGAAAAACTAAATAGTCGTGTTGAATACAACACGATAAATGTAATAGTCATGTACCATGTGACATGAAAAATTAAATACTCGTGTACAACTTACGTTTACCCCATTTCAATGAATCGCCGGCTAACTTGTGTGCCAGCTCCTTTCTTCGCATACCCATCGGAGTTGTCTTTATATGCTCCTTGTCATCGGGCCGCTTCTTTGGCTCCATGTGATGCATCGATGACTTCTTTATCCTCTCCTTCTTCTCTGATTCCTTCGTCTCCTTCGTCGGCTCTTCAGTCTTCTCCTGCTTGGGATGCTCAAAGATCTGACCCTCTAACAGCATTGACGCTGTGGCGGCAGATGTCTTCATAGAGTGAAGAACCTCTCGCATAGGTCTGACACTCCTTCTCATCTCATCGTACGAAGACAGAGCTATCTCAATTAGTGACTGTATGCCCTGAAGTGAACCCTCCAATTGCCCCATTGCAGTAGACTGAGCAGCCGCCCTTGAGGAAGAGGGTGAAGGTTGTTTGGGAGTCCTCTTCATTTCTGGCCTCTCTGTCTTCTGCCATCGTGGAGGAGGGGCCACTGAGGGAGAGAAGCAACGAGAGATGCCTCTTTGGCCATGGGAATGATTACATCGACGACTTCGTCTCATACTTCGAGATTATGGAACATTCCCTTCCAGTAGTCGGTCATACGGTGCTTCTTCTGTGCACTCTTCTTGACCTATGTAATCAGGGCCCCACTACCTGGCCACCTTTTCACCCTTGGACTGGTCGGGCCCAAGACAACATGGAAGATTGTCGTGTGCTCAAAAAACTAAATCTGCATAATAAACAGATGAAAACATTAGTAAAAGGAGCGGATACAGGCAAGTCGTGTACTATTATAGTCGACTATAAGAGTACACGAATAAGTATAAAGTCGTGTTGCATAAGACACGACTAGAAATTTGGTCGTGTCTTATGCAACACGACTTTATACTTATTCGTGTTGCATAATACACGACTATAAATAAAGTCGTGATGCATAAGACACGACACTAAACGTCTATGTATCATGCCTTTAGAAGACTCCGAAAACATAGTAATGCTACATACCTGAAGGACATATGAGGCGTCGTTTAGGTATCCACCGCCCCGTGACCCTCCCTGAGATCTCACACCCACTAGTCTGCTGGTGTGGGTTATACCAGATACCAACATGTTATGCATAGCCCCAGCCCAATTGTATGAGCGCAATCTTGGGAGGTCTTCAATGTACCGGTACAAACAGGGATGCAACGCTCTAGTGTTGTGTGAAAACAACACCGTGCTGAAGAGGATGCATATGATCATCCTCGCCATGTCCTCCTCTCCCATCTTCATTTCGCCCTCGCTAAACTTGTCAATGATTTCCTCAATGTGTGGAATATCCGGTCTCCTGATGGCGAAGTACTTTCTAAAGAATTGACCTTCCGGTCGGCGTGGCAAGGAGGGGACGACCTCAACTGTTTCGTCCTTTGCGGGCAATTCGGTGATAAGAGCAACTTCTTGCTCTGTGAAATGTAGCGTCCTGCCCTTGATATTGAAGACCTTCGCCAACTCATCCCAGTACCTGACCAAATGGTTGAGGAGGTTCCAAGAAACAACTACGTCCTCACCTTAAAAAATGACAGTGAACCCAGCTTCTCTGATCAGTTGGCCACATTTTTGGTGACGCCGTAGGAGGGCCGCACACTTTTTCATTGTGCCAGGTTGACAAAACATCCGAAGCGCCGGTCGCGTATAGTATGTTCTCTTCATTGATGGGTCCATCGGAGCCTTCCTCTTCCTGCCCCTCTGTTTTTGCTGTCGAGGTGCCAACACAAAATCCTGATCCTCCTCCTCTTCCGAAGGTATTTCCTTCGTAGGCTCATCTCTTTTTGTATCCATCTACAAGGAGATAGGTAGAGTGGTAAGTAGAAAAGTCGTGTCGGTGCAACACGAAAACATAAAAGTCATGTCGTCGCATATACGACTAAATATACAGTCGTGTAGTTCATGGTAAAAATTAAAAATCCAAATTTCGGAGCTTTTGAAACTAAAACCAATAAGGATTGTTATAACTTACCGCAGTTTAGTCGTGTGTATGTGTTTATTTCATGGCAGATGCCTGTCACACTCTTCCTCGCCGTAAATCGAAGCTCAATCGGTCACTCCGCTGGTTGCATGAAGACGTAGGGAGCCGCGGGAGAACCTCAGAAAGTTGAAGCCCCGAAATCCCCTGAGGCATACGCTTCAAATCGCCGCCTTTGCCCACTCTCCGTCAGTCATGTCGTCGAAATCCAGCAGGGGGCAGCTCCAAATCGAGCTGGGGGACGTGAATAGGATCGTCGAAATTCGCAAGGGTCGCCGGTGGAATCACCGCTCGAACTCGTCGGTGCGCCGGTGGAGTCACCGATGGAAATCGCTGGAGAAAACCTTGTATTTTTTGTGTTGTATACAACACACCTCTTCGCACAGTATTAGAACGAAAAAGATAGAAGAAGGGCTTTTTCGGTACTTCAAGTCGAGATTCCAGGCCATATGAAAAAATCAGGTAATATGGGAATATGAAAGTTGGCGCCAAGTAATATGGAAAAAACTCGCATGGTTCCCCACAACATGGCTGCATGTGACTTGAAATTAAAGGATGCTGAAAGGAACTACCCTTGTAAAGAAAGACGTCCCATATCCGAAGGGATAGCGGGTTAGGAAACGAATACGAGAAAACAGTTATGAACCATTGGCTTGCATACATGCTTGGATTGATCATCTCTTGAGTAAAATGTTCCCCCAGTTTGGCATATACTCCCTCACCAGTTGCTCAAACATGCCCAGGTATTGCTGGACAAGTGGCAGCCCCTATTCCACAACCAGAAATCAAATAAAAGAGATGATATACGGCAAAAACATTCATATTTACAAAGTTCTGGACATATAACAATATAGACGGCCCACATATTATCTTTGTTTTCAAAGCAGAAACAATTCTGCGTTTCCCTAGGTTCAGTTTGTTACCCAGAGCCACAAAACACGTAAGGATGAAATGAGGAGACAAGGGGTTCATTTGGAAGCTGAAAAAAATAATTTTTTAGCCCTAAATGGTGAAAATTTTCACCTATCAGGGTGAAAAGTGTTTAGAAGCTGAAAAAGTAAAAAGTGGTCGGTGACAGTGATAGGTAAAAATTTTCATCTTTTCACCTTTCAAGCCTGAAATGTGTTTGATTGCTGAAATGCTAAAAAATGGCCCTGAAAGGTGATGGGTGACAATTTTCACTTTCAGCCCTAAAAAACTAATTCTCACCAAATTGAGAATCAGGCTGACGAATCGATCGTCGCGTCTCTTCAATGAAAAAAATCACCTCTCTCCCAGAGCTTCGTCCCCCCGGTGAATACTCCCACCCCAACGGTGCCCCATTGAGCCGAAAGAGTTTGTGCCCCTATCCCCGCCGCCGCTAGTTGAGCCCCCCCCCCCCCGGTCGCCGCCACCGCTCGTTGAGCCCCCACCTTGCCGCCCCGTTGAGCTGAGGGAACCTGTGCCCACCCCTCCCGGGCAACTGCTCGGGTCATCCAAAGCCGGTCACTCCAGTGTTTGTCCCGCCGCCGCCGCCGTACCGTTAAGCCGAAGGACCCCCCTCCCCGTCATATCTCCCTCATTTTTAGTCCGTTTGCGGATATTTTTTTATCATTATAAGAAAGAGCACTAAAAATGAGGAAGAATGAAAAAAATGGGTCAAAACGGATCAGAAATGAGTAAGAAACGCATCGTTAAAGTTTGTCTAATTGAAAAAGTTATCATGTAATCGATTACGCGATAACCAGTGCTATCGTGTAATCGATTACATGATAGTTGAGATATTGTGTAATCCAACACACGATAACTAGGCTATCGTGCATTGGATTACACGATAGACTATCATGCGTTAATCACATTATAGCTTGGCTATCGTGGAATCGATTACACGATAGTATCGTGTAATCGATTACACGATACAGTGATCTATCGTGTAATCAACTACACGAGACTGTGAGCTATCGTGTAATCGATTACACTATACAGTGGGCTATCGTGTAATCGATTACACTATAACACGCTGGATCGTGTAATTCCCTATTAAAATAAGACAAATTTCAACAGTTCATATCTCCCTCACTTTTAGTCCATTTTTGGCATTTTTTTTCCCTTATTTTTTATGCTCTTTCTAATCATCATGATATCCTAATGACCTTCATATTTTATTTAAAAAAATCCTAAAAAATCTACAATAAATAGTACATGGTGGCTCAACATCTTTATGATATCATTATTATAAGAAAGAGCACTAAAAATGAGGAAGAATGAAAAAAATGGGTCAAAACGGATCAGAAATGAGTAAGAAACGCATCGTTGAAGTTTGTCCCATTAAAAAGATATTGTGTAATTGATTACACGATAGCTCTTCTTACCGTGTAATCGATTACACGATACCCAAAGCTGACGAATACAAATCAGCATAATTTATTTTCAGTTCCCAAACATATTTCACCTTTCACAAATCAAGCCAAAAAAATTTCACCCTGACGCCTGACTACTTTCAGGTTCCCAAACGGGTTATCACCAATAAAAAAAATCAGCGTGATTATTTTTAGGCTGATATAAATTTTCAACCTATCACCTATCAGTATCCAAACGCACCCAAGATGCCACGCACCCAACTACAATTTAGAAACAGATATATCTAACAAATTTCAGGGGAAGCACCTCAACATATGCAGTAGTATCTGCTACAATTCTTCCATTCGAGCATGGATAGCTCCTTTTGACAAAGCAACCAATAGCCAGAAGGCATCCTCTTCACTCATGTATAGAAGCAGCAAGCCTGCTAAAAAGCGCATTCCCTGTGTTTTAGCAGACGGAAACATCAAGTGACATTTACCACAAGCTCCTATCTTCTTAAGATAAATTACAATAACATCATAGATTATGTGTTAGACCTGCATGTATCTAACATCTCTATTACTGTAAATGCCTTTAGCACATTGTATAGTGACCTTTGACCTGGCCCATGCCTCTGCTGAAAGAACGCGTGAGATGGAAAAGTTCGAGAAATATCCCGAATTATGTCCAATTCTGATGAGGATGTCTCATAGATGAACAATTGCTGCAATAGAGAAAAGACTACATCAGCAAAAACCTAAAAAAAAAGGTGAAAAAAAAACTACAGCAGGGAAAACCAAGTAAAAGAGATAACACGATTTCAGAGTACTAGGAGAGGGGTTTTCAACCTTGCTTTCGAAATAGTTAACATAAGAGAAATAAAAAGCATGCTACGATTTTGCAAAACTTGATCAAAATTACCCAATTTGCTAATGTCAATCTAAATAGTAGTTACTGGTTTACGACTCATCAAGCGATCATGAAGACCTGATTACTATGCAAAGGAAAATAATCTTTTCGGTTAACTAGGTGCTCCACAGCAAATAAGACCTGTCAGAAGAGGTTTACATAAGATGCCCAATTCGCAAATGTTAAAATAGAATTCTATGGATTTCCATCAATAAAGTTGAATCTGTCTGTTATTTAGTATGGAGTATCTGTTTTGCAGGATAATCTATCGACATGGTTTCACACAGACTTATCAAAAAATGATAAGTAGAGCTGGTCAAGTTGCTCTTGCTACAAGTACACATAGAATTTTATACTAATCTTTTAGCATACAGTTTGTCGACCTTATGACTTGTGCTCTACAATTTGCGAAAGCAATACGTACAATAAGGAAGCTATATAAGATGTTTCAACATGTCTGGCAAAGAAATAGAATAAACTGGGAATGATATTAAACAAACAACTTGGTGAAAGCTTCAAGAGGAGAAGAAAAAGACAACATGGTAATCAGACTGAATTAACACTTTCACACTTTTGGGAGGCATTAGCTCAACACAGAGCAATAGCACAAAACATTTCACATCTTAGACTGTAAATAGTTGAGACAATGGTCATGAAAATGCCTAGTAGAAACAATGAGAAGGATATTAATATGAATGTAACAGTGCTATTGTTTGATATGTGGAATAACAACTAAACTTCAATTCTACCAAGAAAAAATAGCTCTACCTCATAAACCCTTATAACAAAAGGTCTCGACTCCCTGATATTAACTGCCACACCAGACCTCTTAAGCAATCAGGAATTCATTTTCTTATGCGCTTCTTAAATGAGGAACTTAAATTAGATCCTCAATGTCATGGCCCATATTTTTAAAACCTTTGTTAAATCAGAGTGTAAGCAGAAAAAAAAGAGGATTATTCCTCTATATGACAAAAGGTCTCGACTCCCTGATATTAACTGCCATACCAGACCTCTTAAGCAATCAGGAATTCATTTTCTTATGCGCTTCTTAAATGAGGAACTTAAATTAGATCCTCAATGTCATGGCCCATATTTTTAAAACCTTTGTTAAATCAGAGTGTAAGCAGAAAAAAAAAAGAGGATTATTCCTCTATATGACAAAAGGTCTCGACTCCCTGATATTAACTGCCACACCAGACCTCTTAAGCAATCAGGAATTCATTTTCTTATGCGCTTCTTAAATGAGGAACTTAAATTAGATCCTCAATGTCATGGCCCATATTTTTAAAACCTTTGTTAAATCAGAGTGTAAGCAGAAAAAAAAGAGGATTATTTCTCTATATGATAAATCATTAGATTAAATACATCGGCTAAGCATCCAGGCCGTGATAATTGGGGTTCACAAGTATGGATACAAAACTATATATAAATACAATATTACGGATGCAAAGTCGATTAAACTAACGCAAGTCCTCCATGTGCAAGTCTGTCATCAATCTCAAAATATACTAGAAAATAAAGGAGACTAATGCCTACTCTGAAGCTGTCAAGTGATCGTTTAAAATTAAAACCCTTGCAAGTGCACAAGACAATTGTACTACGGTGAGTATTAAAGGGTTGTCGAACCTCAGGGACGGATGAATGATTTACCAAATCCAAAAGAAAGTAGCAATGTTGATTCTAGATTAAGAAAGCAATGAACTTTAACTAAACTAAGTGAGATTTAATCAATATGGAGAAGACCAAGGCTTCGAATCCACCACAATAACTAGTGTATCGTCTCTCTCTCTCTTCTGAATAAAGATTTCCAATTGGCTAGCATATTCCTCTCGGACATACACTTGTCAACTCAAAATATAGTGCTCTCCTCTCGGATGTAACACATAAAACAATTAAAACATGGAATTGTGATCTATCTCTCTTGAGTATAAACCAATGAAACTTTATTGATATATAACACCTCAGTCTACTCACGTTCCTCTCGGATACGCAAGTATTCTTCGGATTGAAACTCACAAGAATTCACTCTTGTCTTTCTCGAGTACAAAGAACAAATCTTTATTGAATTAACGGTGATTACACAATAAAATCCATACACCAACTAGAGTTAAAACATAAGATGAGAGAAAAGAAACTACACAACCAGATTATTAGGCTTCATCTACGCCTTGGAAAAGTGTTTAGCCTCGCATCGGAAGAGAAATCACTATCATGTTCTTCATCTCCTTCTCTCCTTTGCTCTAGCCTCCAATAAAGCTCTAGATTCTCCAAGGGTTGAATATGTGGTGCCCAAAACGTTCTCCCATAAGGCCTATTTATAATAGTGAAGAGAAACCACAAAGTCCCCTTCCAAATCCGAGTCGAAATAGGTCTTATTTCGGTTTTCCGTATACGGCGATCGATCGCTCCGTATTGACGATCGTTCGTTGGCCGATCGATCGCAATTCCTTCGTTATTTTACCCGATCGATCGCTTTTCCGATCGACGCCGTATGATACCGATCAATCGTACTTACTGTTTTGCGCGATTGAAAAATTCCAGTAGATACGATCGATCGTTTTGAGGTCCGATCGATCATTTTCTTTAATACACTGCTTTTACGGCTCAGGCGATCGATCGCATTGATAGCCGATCGATCGTAGTTACTGTTCATAAACTTCAAATGGCTATAACTTTCTGTCCCGAACTCCGAATTGCGCGTGGTTGGTGGCGTTAGGAAGCTGACTTCTTGAAATTTAACATGAGACTTGAATCAGTCCAATCCAACATTTGTACACGAAGTTATGATGATTTAACCATTCTTTATTTTTGTGTATTACTTTTGTTTCCTACAAAAACCAAAAACTATGTTAAAGTAGTAGAAATTCTAATCAAACACCAGCATAAATTTAAGTTTAGGAGATAATATAATGCATATTTCATATGTAGATCACACCCCCAAACCTACATTTTGCTAGTCCCTAGCAAAACAAAACAAAATAAAATCAAATAATTAATTAAAAGAACTAATGCATAAAAGTAAACACCACTTTTGTAGGGAACACGATTGCATTGAGCGTATGCAACAAGCCGTTAAACCTCTAGGTGTCCCTAGTAGGACGAGTGTTGTCTCGTGAGGGTTTGCAGCCATGCTACCTGATCGTTTAAATATAAACCCTTGCAAGTGCACAAGGCAATTGTACTACGGTGAGTATTGATAAGGGTTGTCGAACCTCAGGGACGGATTAATCTTTTACCAAATTCAAGAGAAGAAAGTTGCAGTTTTTGTTTAATCTAAATAAAGCTATGAACTTTAACTACTAAGCTGACTTTTAATCAATGTGGAGAAGACCAAGGCTTCGAATCCACCATAATAACTAGTGTATCGTTTCCCTCTCTCTTTTGAATTAAGATTTCCAATTGGCTAGCATATTCCTCTCGGACATACACTTGTCAACTCAAAATATAGTGCTCTCCTCTCGGATGTAACACATAAAACAATTAAAACATAGAATTGTGATCTATCTCTCTTGAGTATAAACCAATGAAACTTTATTGATATATAACACCTCAGTCTACTCACGTTCCTCTCGGATACGCAAGTATTCTTTGGATTGAAACTCACAAGAATTCACTCTTGTCTCTCTCGAGTACAAAGAACAAATCTTTATTGAATTAACGGTGATTACACAATAAAATCCATACACCAACTAGAATAAAAACATAAGATGAGAGAAAAGAAACTACACAACCAGATTATTGGGCTTCATCTACACCTTGGATAGGAGTTTAGCCAAGCATGGGAAGAGAATCCATCATCTTCATCTTCATCATCTTCTTCTTCCTTTGCTCTAGCCTCCAAGGTCTCAAATTGCTCTCTAGGTTGAATATGTGGTGCCCAATACGTTCTCCCTTAAGGCATATATATAGGGGTGAAGGAAAACCCTCAAAATCCCTTCCAAATTCAAGTCAAAATAGGCCTTAATTCTGGTTTGCCGCATACGGCGATCGATCGTACGTATTGACGATCGTTCGCTTGCCGATCGATCGCTATTCCTTCGTTATTTTCTTCCGATCGATCGCTTGGCGATCGACGCCGTATGATACCGATCGATCGTAGTTACTGTCTTCGGCGGATCAAAAATTCCAGTAGATACGATCGATCGTTTTGATTCCGATCGATCGTGACCTTCAATACAGTGCTTTTGCGACTCTAGCGATCGATCGCAGTGATTCCCGATCGATCGTAGTTACTATTTAGAAACTTCAAATGGCTATAACTTTGTGTCCCGAACTCCGAATTGTGCGTAGTTGGTGGCGTTGGAAAGCTGACTTCTTGAACTTTGACATGAGACTTGAATCTATCCAATCAGATATTTGTAGACGAAGTTATGATAATTTAACCATTCGAGTCACTTTTCTCTTCATTTTTGTGTATTACTCTTGTTTCCTACAAAAACCAAAAACTATATTAAAGTAGTAGTTATTCTAATCAAACATTAGCATAATCATAAGCTTAGGAGATCATAAAATGCATATTTCATGTATAGATCACGCCCCCAAACCTAGATTTTGCTAGTCCCTAAAGAAACCAAAACAAAAACAAAACAAAATCAAACAATCGACTAAAAGAACTAATGCAGAAAAGTAAACACCACTTTCGTAGGGAACACGATTGCATTGAGCGTATGCAACAAGCCGTTAAACCTCTAGGTGTCCCTAGTAGGACGAGTGTTGTCTCGTGAGGGTTTGCAGCCATGCTACCCACAAATATGTATTTATTAATCTAATTAACCTAAGTGCAAAAACAAAGCAAAAATTAAAACATAGCAAAACATACAACCTATTATCCCGACAAATGCACACTACAATGCTTAAGAAAATCAACCACATGTACTTGGTTAATAATCAACAGGAATATAGAAGCCCTCAAGTAAGTGGTTTTATTCCACACTTTCATCTTGGAAATTTCTGCTCAATATTATATAGCATGATAATGTAAATAGTAGAAAGTGTAGAACATTGTAGCAATACATTCTAAATTTCTGTTTATACAGATCCAGTGTTACCTATTAACCAAAGAACATCAGAATCTACATAGTCATCGTAATCTTTAGGTTCATGATAGCACAAATCTACGCGCCTCATTCGGGTCCAACATTCTAGATTTGAGAGGATAATACACCATAGACTTTTTTTTTTCTTTTTCCTTTTTTCGCTAGGACTGTGTAAGGCCTGACTTCAAGATGCTTAGGTTTAGCAATGACTCAGGCCAATGACTCCCAGCCAGTTGGCTTAGGGCATTAGGTTTTAAGAGACCGCTTCGGGCCCGAGCATCAGTCTAAGTTAATCCTATAAAGTCAAGCAGCCCCTTTTTTTTTCATTTTGTTTTCATTTTTTCACATTTTTTCATTTTCATCATTCATATTTTCAGCACATCTTTATTTTGTCCAGGCTGTATTATATTCTCAACCTATTTCCGGTTCCAATCCCTTGCCATAGCCAAGTAAATGGTCTATCATGATATTTTAAGCTCAACAGATAACTACACATCATCCAATGACTATGACTAAAGATATCCCACTGTAGATTAGCATTCAACAAATCTCTAGATGGTATTACTTTATGTACTAGTGTGTGTAAGTGAATTTTCTTAGTTCAAGCACCTGTTCCAAGAGGACTCTAATAGAAAGATATGGTCAGTTAAGTGTATCTATCCTCCAGTATACTTACTCACACTTCCAATGCAAATTAATCTCCTAAGAATTGTAACATGCATCATTACGGGATAAACTATCAAAACCTAAGAAAAAGTACTAACAAACAACTTAAAAACTAATCAAAATTTTATTTTTTATTTTTCTGATTTTTTTTCTTTTATGCAAGAACTATTCCCTCCCCCAAACCTATTATGAACATTGTCCTCAATGTGAACAAAATATAGCATGACAATGAGCATATAACAAAGAAAATCAAATACAGGAGAGAATACACCTGAATACGTGGGTTGCCTCCCACCAAGCGCTAAGTTTAACGTCTTCAGCCAGACTAGGCCACGATCACTCTGTAATTATTGGATCAATTAAATGCACCAGCCCATCATCTAGGTCACCAGCAGCCTCGAGATAGGGTTTCAGACGGTGGCCATTAACTTTGAATGTACTCCCATCTTTTGGATTTTGGATCTCAACAGCACCATGTGGAAATACTTCTTTGACAATAAAAGGCCTAGACCACCGGGATCGGAGCTTCCCAGGAAATATGTGTAGCCTAGAGTTGTAGAGTAGTACCTTTTGATCAGGCTGAAAGGACTTTCTCAAGATCATCTTGTCATGCACCGCTTTGGTTCTCATCTTGTAAAGTTTGGCATTCTCATATGCATCAAAGAGCATCTCCTCTAACTCACTCAGTTGGAGTTTTCGCTGCTCACCGGCTTTATCCATATCAAAGTTGTATGCCTTAATAGCCCAATACGCTCGATGTTCCAACTCAACAGGTAAATGACAAGCTTTTCCATATACCAATTCGTAGGGAGACATACCCATCGGGGTCTTGAAAGCTGTCCGGTAGGCCCATAATGCATCATTCAGTCTCAAGGACCAATCCTTTCTATCAGGGCGAACCGTCTTCTCCAGAATCTGCTTGATTTGGCGATTTGAAACCTCCACTTGGCCACTCGTCTGAGGATGATATGGTGTTGCAACCTTGTGGGTGACAGAATATTTCTTGAGAAGAGCTTCAAAAGACCTGTTACAAAAATGAGAACCACCGTCACTAATAATAGCGCGAGGAGTTCCAAACCTGCTAAAAATGTAAGATTTCAGAAATTCCAGCACAACTTTATGATCATTGGTCCTAGTGGCAACAGCTTCAATCCACTTAGACACATAATCCACAGCAACAAGAATATATGTATGACCAAAAGATGGCGAAAAAGGTCCCATAAAATCAATACCCCAAACATCAAATAAATCAACAATCAAAATGGGTTGTAGGGGCATCATATTCCTTTTAGACAAAGCTCCTAGTTTTTGACACCTATCGCAAGATTGACAATAAGCATGGGCGTCTTTAAATAGAGTTGGCCAATAAAAACCGCTTTGAAGTACTTTGGCCGCAGTTTTCTTACCACCGAAGTGTCCACCACAAGCATGAGAGTGACAAAAAGATAAGATGCTATGAAACTTACTCTCAGGGACACATCGTCTTATGACCTGGTCAGCATATATCTTAAACAGGTCAGGGTCATCCCAATAGTAATGTTTGACTCGAGAGAAAAATAAGTCTTTGTCATGTTTAGACCAAAAGGTTGGAATTTGACCCACAGCAAGATAATTCACAATATGTGCAAACCAAGGTGGAGATGTAGTGGAGACAGCAAAGAGCTGTTCATCAGGGAATGCATCTCTTAGAGGATCATGGCTGTGCAAATCAGGAATAGGAATTCTGGATAGATGATCAGCCACGACATTCTCAGAACCCTTTTTGTCTTTAATTTCAAAGTCAAATTCTTGCAGGAGTAAGATCCAACGGATCAGCCTCGGCTTAGCATCCTTCTTGGAAAGAAGGTACCTCAAGGCTGCATGATCAGAGAAAATAATGATTTTACTCCCCAAGAGATATGACCTGAACTTATCTAAAGCAAACACAACAGCAAGCAACTCTTTTTCTGTGGTAGTATAATTCAATTGAGCATCAGTGAGTGTCTTGCTAGCATAGTATATGACATGAGGAATTTTATTGATGCGTTGGCCTAACACTGCCCCTACAGCAAAATTTAATGCATCACACATTATCTCGAAGGGCAGTGTATAGTCAGGGGGCTTAATGATGGGGGAGCTAGAGAGGAGGGTTTTTAATGTGGTAAAAGCATCTTTACACGACTCATCAAATTCATATGGCACGTCTTGACCTAAAAGGTGACATAGCGGACGTGATATCTTGCTAAAATCTTTGATAAATCTGCGATAAAACCCTGCATGGCCAAGGAAAGACCGTATTTGCTTAACTGATGTAGGTGGTGGTAAATTAGCAATCAGGTCAACCTTGGCCTTGTCAACCTCTATACCCCTTTTTGATATAACATGTCCAAGCACAATCCCCTGTTGAACCATGAAGTGGCTCTTTTCCCAACTTAACACTAAATTTGTTTCCTCACAGCGTTTTAAAACCAAAGTAAGGTTGTGCAAGCAGTCATCAAAACAAGTGCCAAATACTGAAAAATCGTCCATAAAAACTTCCAAAAATTTATCAATCATGTCGGAAAAAATGGACATCATGCATCGCTGAAATGTAGCAGGGGCATTGCAAAGACCAAAAGGCATTCTTCGATACGCAAATGTACCGAAGGGGCATGTAAAAGTCGTCTTTTCCTGATCCCCTGGAAAAACTGGCACTTGATTATATCCTGAGTACCCATCTAAAAAGCAATAAAACTCCTGGCCCGCTAGTTTCTCTAGGATTTGGTCAATGAATGGGAGAGGGAAATGATCCTTACGGGTATTGGAGTTCAGTTTCCTCTAATCAATGCATACCAGCCAGCCCGTGGTTTCTCTTATTGGCACAAGTTCACCCTCTGAGTTTGGTTTCACCGTGATGCCCGATTTCTTAGGGACGACCTGGATAGGACTCACCCACTCGCTGTCAGAGATAGGGTATATGATACCTGTGTCTAAGAGTTTCACTATCTCTTTCATCACCACCTCTCTCATGTGAGGGTTCAACCGTCACTGCCCCTCCCTAGAAGGTTTGGCCTGGTCCTCCAGGTTTATGCGATGCATGCACACAGAGGGGTCGATACCCCGGAGGTCGGCTACTGTCCATCCTATAGCTCGCCGGTGTGTGGTAAGGATCTCCAACAACTAGGCTTCCTGGTCAATAGATAGGCTAGACGACATAATTACAGGAAGGGTGTTGTTGGGTCCTAGGAAGACGTATTTGAGGGAGCTAGGAAGGGTTTTGAGTTCAAGAGTGGGTGGGGCTTCGATGGAAGGTTTTAGAGGTGGGGCGGTAGACACAGGGAGAGGGTCAGGATGGGGTCTCCATGGGATATGTCCAGGGTATAGGGCAGCCACTAAATGGTGATGGACTTCCTCAAGGTCAGGTATGCCCTCATATTGATCGATCCAGTCATAGAAAAGGGTGTGCTCGAGGGCATCCTTAAGCACAGCAAATGGAAGGTATTCCTGGACGAGGTCATCTAAGTCGTCAACCACAAGGCACTCAGCTTCACTCGAGGGTTGTTGGGAAGCACTAAAGATGTTTAATTTAACTTTCATATTCCCAAAGGAGACGTTCATAAGCCCTGACCTACAATTAATGGTGGCATCGGCTGTGGCTAGGAAAGGGCGGCCAAGGATAACAGGAATTTGGGATTTGGAGTTGGCAACTGGTTCCATGTCTAAGACGACAAAATCAACAGGAAAGTAGAACCGGTCAACTCCAACGAGAATGTCTTCTATAACACCTCTAGGTCTGCGAATGGATCGGTCTGCTAACTGAAGGGTGACTGTGGTGGGATGCAACTCTCCTAGGCCCAGTTGTTCATACACTGAGTAAGGGAGGAGGTTGACACTGGCCCCTAAATCCAAGAGAGCTCGGCTAATGGTATGGTCACCTATGACAATGGATATAACAGGGACTCCTGGGTCCTTAAATTTAGGTAGCATATCATTGGTAAGTAAAGAGCTTACTTGGTTGGTTAAGAAGACCTTTTGGGTGACATGGGATTTGGTTTTCCTCTTTTGGGTACATAGGTCTTTCAGGAACTTGGCATAAGCAGGTACTTGTTTGATGGCATCTAAGAGGGGAAGATTGATCTTAACCTGCTTGAACACCTCTAACATTTCCTCCATTCGTTGGTGGGACTTACTAAACGGGGAGGGTTGGTTGAGGCATTGAGGGAAAGGAGCCCTAGGGATATAGGATTTTTCATTGGTGGGTTCAGCTGGGACATCCTTCTGTGGTGGGAGACTAACAGGATTAGGCATAGTAGGAGTGGGTTGGTTTTGTTTCTCAAGG
Source organism: Houttuynia cordata (assembly GCA_039654745.1). NCBI lineage: Eukaryota > Viridiplantae > Streptophyta > Magnoliopsida > Piperales > Saururaceae > Houttuynia > Houttuynia cordata. The sequence goes on along the minus strand of CM077502.1, from coordinate 56,888,983 downwards.
GGAGTGTCCTCACTCGCAATGGTTGGGTCCCTAACCTGATTGTCAACTTGTTTTCCATTTCTTAGGGTAGTAACAGCTTCCACCTGCTCATTTGGATAATGGGAACCTTCAACGGTGAACTGGCCTCTAGGGTTCTGCTGTGGTTGGCTAGGCAAGGTTCCTACTTCCCTACGGTTCTATTTTGGCAATGGATTGTGTATGGGAATGGACAAGCTGGGCCTGGGTTCTTAGCTCACCTGTCAGCTCGTGGTGTTTGGTTTCTAGCTTGGCGTCCACCTTGGCTTCCATCGCATTAAAAGCTGAGAGGAGGGTAGATTGGGTGGCTAGCAATTGGCTCATTTGATCTTCAAATGATGGCTTCTTATTGGTTTGGCCAAAGGGAGGATTGGTGGCTGGTTGGTAAGACTGAGTTGGGTTTGAGAATTCTGGTCTTGGGGCCGGATTGAAAGTGGGCCCCTGGTTGGATTGTTTCCAGGCAAAATTGGGATGATTTCGCCACCTGGGGTTATAGGTATTTGAGTAGGGGTTATTGGCTCTAGGGTATCCTTGTGCAAAGTTGACACGCTCCTGTACGAGGTCTGGATACTGGGAGGCTGAAGGGCAGTCAACAATAGTGTGCATAGGGCTGGCACAGATGGCACAGGCATCTTGAGAGGTTGGGTTATAAGGTGGAGTCTGTGAGAAAAATCGGTCAAACCTCTCAGTAAGGGATGCCACTTGGTGTTCTAGGTTCGTGGTAGCTTTAACATCATACATGCCTCCCTTTGAGGCACTCCTGCCAGGCATATGGCCCTCAGATCTATAGAGGGTGGCACTGTGTAAAGAGTTTTCGCTCAGGTCCTCTAGTAGATCCCAAGCATCATCCGGAGTCTTTTTCATAAATGTGCCTCCACAGGAGGCGTCGATTAAGGTCTTATGCTGATCGCACACACCCTCATGAAATCTCTGTAGTAATTGCCACTTAGGCACATCATGGTGGGGACAGGACCGGAGTAAGGATTTCATCCTCTCCCAGCTTTCATGGAATTGTTCATTAGGCATCTGGGTGAAGGTGATGATTTCATGGCGGATCTTATTGGTCCGCCCCACAGGAAAGTATTTCTTGAGGAATTCGGCTTGAAGTTCCTCCCAAGTGGAAATAGAGTTATGCTCAAGGGAGTAAAGCCATTCTTTGGCCCTATCTTTTAAGGTGAAGGGGAACAACCTAAGGCGCACCTGGTCATCAGATAGTGTAAGTTTAAAGGTTGTGTTAACCTCTATGAAATTTTGTAGGTGCCTATAGGGATTCTCATTTAATTGGCCATGGTATGTGGGCAGCATCTGGATGATGTTTGGCTTAATTTCAAAATTAGCCACGTTTGCAGGAAGTAGGATACAGGAAGGGGAGGTGTAGGCAGTGGGACGGTAGTAGTCTTGCAGAGTACGGGCATGGGGCATTAGTGGATTCTGGTTTAGACCATTCCCATCCCCAAGGTTCAGGTTGTTCGCCATTGGATGAATTTCAGGGATCGGTTTGCTAGGATTTCTACAGATTCTATATAGGCGCTCAGGATCAGGATCAAAGGCAAGGTCGGGGTTCAGGGAGCGACGACCATGCATGCACAATAAAAATCAAACAAAACCTGTGCAATCCTAATAGCGACAACTAGCAAGCATCAACCCTAGATAGCGACAACTAGCAACCTAATAGCGACAACTAGCACGTCAAGCAATCCCACAAAGAAAAGAAAAACACCAAGCACCCAAATTTACTCTAAAAGAGGGTTAAGAGAGTGCAAACAGTGGGAAGGGATGGCCCTTCCAACGATGACGGAAATCAGCGTCCTCTCTTAATCCTGCAGAAGAAGAAAAACAACTAAATTCAGCTACTGAAATCGAAATTAAATTAAACTACTCTAAAACTAACTATGCTAAGAATTTAGTAAACTATTATGCCGTCCCCGGCAACGGCGCTAAAAACTTGATCGTTTAAATATAAACCCTTGCAAGTGCACAAGGCAATTGTACTACGGTGAGCATTGATAAGGGTTATCGAACCTCAGGGACGGATTAATCTTTTACCAAATTCAAGAGAAGAAAGTTGTAGTTTTTGTTTAATCTAAATAAAGCTATGAACTTTAACTACTAAGCTGAGTTTTAATCAATGTGGAGAAGACCAAGGCTTCGAATCCACCACAATAACTAGTGTATCGTTTCCCTCTCTCTTTTGAATTAAGATTTCCAATTGGCTAGCATATTCCTCTCGGACATACACTTGTCAACTCAAAATATAGTGCTCTCCTCTCGGATGTAACAATTAAAACATGGAATTGTGATCTATCTCTCTTGAGTATAAACCAATGAAACTTTATTGATATATAACACCTCAGTCTACTCACGTTCCTCTCGGATACGCAAGTATTCTTCGGATTGAAACTCACAAGAATTCACTCTTGTCTCTCTCGAGTACAAATAACAAATCTTTATTGAATTAACGGTGATTACACAATAAAATCGATACACCAACTAGAATAAAAACATAAGATGAGAGAAAAGAAACTACACAACCAGATTATTGGGCTTCATCTACGCCTTGGATAGGAGTTTAGCCAAGCATGGGAAGAGAATCCATCATCTTCATCATCTTCTTCTTCCTTTGCTCTAGCCTCCAAGGTCTCAAATTGCTCTCTAGGTTGAATATGTGGTGCCCAATACGTTCTCCCTTAAGGCATATATATAGGGGTGAAGGAAAACCCTCAAAATCTCTTCCAAATCCAAGTCAAAATAGGCCTTAATTCCGGTTTGCCGCATACGACGATCGATCGTACGTATTGACGATCGTTCGCTTGCCGATCGATCGCTATTCCTTCGTTATTTTCCTCCGATCGATCGCTTGGTGATCGACGCCGTATGATACCGATCGATCGTAGTTACTGTCTTCGGCGGATCAAAAATTCCAGTAGATACGATTGATCGTTTTGATTCCGATCGATCGTGACCTTCAATACAGTGCTTTTGTGGCTCTAGCGATCGATCGCAGTGATTCCCGATCGATCGTAGTTACTGTTTAGACACTTCAAACGGCTATAACTTTATGTCCCGAACTCCGAATTGCGCATGGTTGGTGGCGTTGGAAAGTTGACTTCTTGAACTTTGACATGAGACTTGAATCAGTTTAATCAGATATTTGTAGACGAAGTTATGATAATTTAACCATTCGAGTCACTTTTCTCTTCATTTTTGTGTATTACTCTTGTTTCCTACAAAAACCAAAAATTATATTAAAGTAGTAGTTATTCTAATCAAACACTAGCATAATCATAAGCTTAGGAGATAATAAAATGCATATTTCATGTATAGATCACTACCCACAAACATGTATTTATTAATCTGATTAACCTAAGTGCAAAAACAAAAATAAAATAAAAACAGTGCAAAACAAGCAAACCTATTATCCCGACAAATACAAATTACAATGCTTAAGAGAATTAACCACACGTACTTGGTTCATAATCAACAGGAATATAGAAGCCCTCAAGTAAGTGGTTTTATTCTACACTTTCATCTTGGAAATTTCTGCTCAAATATAATATAGCATGATAACATAAATAATAAAAAGTGTAGAATATTGTAGCAATACATTCTAAATTTTTGTTTATACAGATCCAGTGTTACCCATTTACCAAAGAATATTAGAATCTATATAGTCATTGTAATCTTTAGGTTCATGATAGCAAAGATCTGCGCGCCTCCTTCAGATCCAACATTCTAGATTTGAGAGGATAATACACCATAGATTTTTTTTTTTTAGTATTTTTGCTAGGACTGTGTAAGGCCTGACTTCAAGATGCTTAGGTTTAGCAATGACTCAGGCCAATGTCTCCCAGCCAGTTTGGCTTAGGGCATTAGGTTTTAAGAGACCGCTTCGGGCCCGAGCATCAGCCTAAGTTAATCCTATAAAGTCAAGCAGCCCCTTTTTCTTTCATTTTGTTTTCATTTTTTCACATTTTCATTTTCAGCACATATATTTTCAAACACATCTTTATTTTGTCTAGGCTGTATTATACTCTCAACCTATTTCCGATTCTAACCCCTTGCCATAGCCAAGTAAATGGTCTATCATAATCTTTTAAGCTCAACAGATAACTACACATCATCCAATGACTATGACTAAAGACATCCCACTGTAAATTAGCATTCAACAAATCTCTAGATGGTATTACTTTATATACTAGTGTATGTGAGAGAATTTTTTTAGTTTAAGCACCTGTTCCAATAGGACTGTAACAGAAAGCTATGCTCAGTTAAGTGTATCTATCCTCCAGTATACTTACTCACACTTCCAATGCAAATTAATCTCTTAAGAATTGTAACATGCATCATTACGGGATAAACTATCAAAACCTAAGAAAAAGTACTAACAAACAACCTAAAAACTAATCAAATTTTTATGATTTTTTTTATACAAGTAGTATTCCCTCCCCCAAACCTATTATGAACATTGTCCTCAATGTAAACAAAATATAGCATGACAATGAGCATATAACAAAGAAAATCAGATAAAGGAGAGAATACACCTGAATACGTGGGTTGCCTCCCACCAAGCGCTAAGTTTAACGTCTTCAGCCAGACAAAGCCACGATCATTCTGTAATTATCGGATCAATTAAATACACCTGCCCGTCATCTAGGTCACCAGAAGCCTCGAGATATGGTTTTAGACTGTGGCCATTAACTTTGAATGTACTCCTATCCCTTGGATTTTGGACCTCAACGGCACCATGCGGAAATACTTCTTTGACAATAAAAGGCCCAGACCACCGAGATCGGAGCTTCCCAGGAAATATGTGCAGCCTAGAGTTGTAAAGTAGTACCTTCTGATCAGGCTGAAAGGACTTTCTGAATATCATCTTGTCATGTATGGCTTTGGTCCTCATCTTGTAGAGTTTGGCATTCTCATATGCATCAAAGCGCATCTCCTCTAATTCACTGAGTTGAAGTTTTCGCTGCTCACCGGCTTTATCCATATCAAAGATGTAGGCCTTAATAGCCCAATAAGCCCGGTGTTTTAACTCTACAGGTAAATAGCAAGCTTTTCCATATACCAATCTGTAGGGAGACATACCAATCGGGGTCTTGAAAGCTGTCCGGTAGGCCCATAATGCATCATTCAGTCTCAAGGACCAATCCTTTCTATCGGGGCGAACCGTCTTCTCCAGAATCTGCTTGATTTGGCGGTTGGAGACCTCCACTTGGCCACTCGTCTGAGGATGATATGGTGTGGCAACCTTGTGGGTGACAGAGTATTTCTTGAGAAGAGCCTCAAAAGACCTGTTACAAAAATGAGAACCTCCGTCACTAATGATAGCACGAGGAGTTCCAAACCTGCTGAAAATGTTAGCTTTTAGAAATTCCAGCACAACTTTATGATCATTGGTCATAGTGGCAACAGCTTCAATCCACTTAGACACATAATCCACATTAACAAGAATATAAGTATGACCAAAAGATGGTGGAAAAGGTCCCATGAAATCGATACCCCATACATCAAACATTTCAACAATCAATATGGGTTGTAGAGGCATCATATTCCTTTTAGACAAGGCTCCCAATTTTTGACACCTATTGCAAGATTGACAATAAGCATGGGCGTCTTTAAATAGAATTGGCCAATAAAAACCGCATTGAAGTACTTTGGCCGCAGTTTTCGTACCACCGAAATGCCCACCACAGGACTGAGAGTGACAAAAAGATAAGATGCTATGAAACTCACTCTCGGGGACACATCGTCTTATGACTTGGTCAGCACATATCTTAAACAGGTCAGGGTCATCCCAGTAGTAATGTTTGACGTGAGAGAAAAATAAATCTTTATCATGTTTAGACCAAAAGGTTGGGATTTGACCCACAGCAAGATAATTCACAATATGTGCAAACCAAGGTGGAGATGTAGTCGAGACAACAAAGAGCTGCTCATCAGGGAATGCATCTCTTAGAGGGTCATGGCTATGCATATCAGAAATAGGAATTCTGAATAGATGATCAGCCACGACATTCTCAGAACCCTTTTTATCTTTAATTTCAAAGTTAAATTCCTGCAGGAGTAAAATCCAACGAATCAGCCTTGGCTTAGCATCCTTCTTGGAAAGAAGGTACCTCAAGGCTGCATGATCAGAGAAGATGATGATCTTACTACCCAGGAGATATGACCTGAACTTATCTAATGCAAACACAATAGCAAGCAACTCTTTTTCGGTGGTAGTGTAATTCAATTGTGCATCATTGAGTGTCTTGCTCGCATAATAGATAACATGAGGAATTTTGTTTATACGTTGGCCTAACACTGCCCCTATTGAAAAATTCGATGCATCACACATTATCTCGAAGGGCAGTGTATAGTCAAGGGGCTTAATGATGGGGGAGCTAGAGAGGAGGGTTTTTAATGTGGTAAAAGCTTCTTTGCACGACTCATCAAATTCAAATTGCACATCCTGACCGAGAAGGTGACATAATGGACGTGATATCTTGCTAAAATCTTTGATGAATCGACGATAAAACCCTGCATGGCCAAGGAAAGACCGTATTTGCTTACCTGATGTAGGTGACGGTAAATTAGCAACCAGGTCAACCTTGGCCTTGTCAACCTCTATACCCCTTTTTGATATAACATGTCCAAGCACAATCCCCTGTTGAACCATGAAATGGCTCTTTTTCCAACTTAACACTAAATTTGTTTCCTCACAGCGTTTTAAAACTAAAGCAAGGTTGTGCAGGCATTCATCAAAACAAGCGCCAAACACCGAAAAATCGTCCATGAAAACTTCCAAAAATTTATCAATCATGTCGGAAAAGATGGACATCATGCATTGCTGAAATGTAGCAGGGGCATTACAAGACCAAAAGGCATTCTTTGATACGCAAATGTACCGAAGGGGCATGTAAAAGTCGTCTTCTCCTGATCCCCTGGAAAAACTGGCACTTGATTATATCCTGAGTACCCATCTAAAAAGCAATAAAACTCTTGGCCCGCTAGTTTCTCTAGGATTTGGTCAATGAATGGGAGAGGGAAATGGTCCTTACGGGTGTTAGAGTTCAGCTTCCTATAGTCAATGCACACTCGCCAGCCCGTGGTCTCTCTTATTGGCACAAGTTCACCCTCTGAGTTTGGTTTCACCGTGATGCCCGATTTCTTAGGGACGACCTGGATGGGGCTCACCCACTCACTGTCAGAGATAGGGTATATAATTCCAGCATCTAACAATTTCACTACCTCTTTTATCACCACTTCTCTCATGTGTGGGTTCAACCGTCACTGCCCCTCCCTAGAAGGTTTAGCCTGGTCCTCCAGGTTTATGCGATGCATGCACACAGAGGGGTCTATACCCCGAAGGTCAGCCACTGTCCACCCAAAAGCTCGTCGGTGTGTGGTAAGGATCTCCAACAACTGGGCTTCCTGGTCAGTAGATAGGCTCGAGGAGATAATCACATGAAGGGTGTCATCGGGTCCTAGGAAAACTTATTTCAGAGAGCTAGGAAGGGGTTTCAGCTCAACTGTAGGTGGGGATTCTATGGAAGGTTTAAGTGGTGGGGCAGTGGACACAGGAAGAGGGTCAGGGTGGGGTCGCCATGGGGTATGTCCAGGATATAGGGCAGCCACTAAATGGTGATGGACCTCCTCGAGGTCAGGTGTGCCCTCATATGCATCTAGCCAGTCATAGAAAAGGGTATGCTCTAAGGCATCCTTAAGCACAGCAAAGGGGAGGTACTCCTGAACTAGGTCATCTACCATCAGACACGCACCTTCACTAGAGGGTTGTTGGGAAGCACTAAAGATGTTTAACTTAACCTTCATATTCCCAAACGAGACGTTCATGAGCCCTGACCTATAGTTAATGGTGGCATCGGCTGTGGCTAGGAAAGGGCGACCAAGGATAACTGGAATCTAGGATTTGGAGTAGGCAACTGGTTCCATATCTAAGACTACAAAGTCAACAGGGAAGTAGAACCGGTCAACTCCTACAAGAACGTCTTCTATGACACCTCTGGGTCGGCGGATGGATCTGTCTGCTAACTGAAGGGTGACTGAGGTGGGCTGTAACTCTCCTAAACCAAGTTGTTCGTATACGGAGTACGGGAGGAGGTTGACACTGGCCCCTAAATCCAAGAGAGCTCAGCTAATGGTATGGTCACCGATGACAATGGATATAACAGGGACACCTGGGTCCTTAAATTTGGGTGGCATTTCACTGGTCAGCAAAGAGCTCACTTGATTAGTCAAAAAGACCTTTTGGGTAATGTTGGATTTGGCTTTCCTCTTTTGGGTGCATAGGTCTTTTAGGAACTTGGCATAGGCAGGTACTTATTTGATGGCATCTAATAAGGGAAGGTTTATCTTGACCTGCTTAAACACCTCTAACATTTCCTCCATTCTTTGATGGGACTTACTAAACGGGGAGGGTTTGTTGAGGCATTGGGGAAAGGGAGCCCTAGGGATATAGGATTTCTCATTGGTGGGTTCCGTAGGGGCATCCTGCTGTGGTGGGAGACTAACCGAGACAGGTGGGTTAGGAGTGGGTTCTGTAGCTTTATCTGAGGAAGTGGTTTCACTCGCATTACCCATGGATGGTTTCCTAACCTGATTATCAACTTGCTTACCAGTCCTTAAGGTAGTGATGGCCTGTACCTGCTTATTTGGGCAATAGGAACCTTTGACGGTAAACTGTCCTCTAGGGTTCTGTTGTGGTTGGCTTGGCAGGGTACCTGCTTCCCTACGGTTCATGGATTGGGCCACTTGTCCCAATTGGGTTTCTATTTTAGCAATGGACTGTGTATGAGAATGGATAAGCTGGGCCTGAGATTTTTGGTCAGTTTTCATCTCCGTTAGGGTGGCTAGTATTTGGCTTATTTGGTCTTCTAAGGATGGTTTCTTGTTGGATTGGCCAAATTGAGGAGTGGAGGATAGTTGATAAGGTTTAGATTGGCTTTGGAATTCCTGTCTTGGGGCCTGATTAAAATTGGGCCCCTAGTTAGGTTGTCTCCAAGCGAAATTTGGATGATTTCGCCACCCCGGATTGTAGGTATTTGAATAGGGGTTATTGGCTCTAGGATATCCTTGTGCAAAGTTGGCATGCTCCTGTACAAGATTTGGATATTGGGAGGCAGAGGGGCAGTCAACTATGGTGTGCATAGGGCTAGCACAAATGGTGCAGGCATCATGAGAGGTTGGCGTATAAGGTGGAGTCTGTGAGAAAAACCTATCAAACTTCTCTGTAAGGGATGCCACTTGGTGTTCTAGGCTCGTGGTGGCTTTGACATCATACATGCCTCCCCTTGAGGCACTCCTGCCAGGCATATGGCCTTCAAATCTATAGAGGGTGGCACTGTGTAGAGAGTTTTCGCTCAGGTCCTCTAGTAGATCCCAATCATCATCTGGGGTTTTCTTCATGAATGTTCCTCCACAGGAGGCGTCTATTAGGGTCTTATGCTGATCGCACACACCCTCATGAAATCTCTGTACTAATTCCCACTTAGGCACATCATGGTGGGGACAGGACCGGAGTAAGGATTTCATCCTCTCCCAGCTTTCATGGAATTGTTCATTAGGTAACTGGGTAAAGGTGATGATTTCATGGCGGATCTTATTGGCCCGCCCCACAGGAAAGTATTTCTTGAGGAATTCGGCCTGAAGTTCCTCCCAAGTGGAAATAGAGTTATGCTCAAGGGAGTATAGCCATTCCTTGGCCTTATCTTTTAAGGTGAAGGGGAACAACCTAAGGCGCACCAAGTCATCAGATAGTGTAAGTTTAAAGGTTGTGTTAACCTCCAGGAAGTTTTGTAGGTGCCTATAGGGGTTCTCATTTAATTGGCCATGGTATGTGGGCAGCATCTGGATGATGTTTGGCTTAATTTCAAAATTAGCCACGGTTGCAGGAAGTATGATACCGGAAGGGGAGGTGTAGGCAGTGGGACGGTAGTAGTCTTGCAGGGTACGGGCATGGGGCATTAGTGGATTTTGGTTTAGGCCATTCCCACCCCAAAGGTTCATGTTGTCCGCCATTGGATGAATTTCAGGGATTGGGCTAGGAGTTCTACAGATTCTATATAGGCACTCAGGATCAGGATCAAAGGCAAGGTCGGGGTTCTGGGAACGACGACCATGCATGCACAATAAAAATCAAACAAAACCTGTGCAATCCTAATAGCGACAACTAGCAAGCATCAGTCCAAGATAGCGACAACTAGCAACCTAATAGCGACAACTAGCACGTCATGCAATCCCACAAAGAAAAGAAAAAGAGCAAGCACCCAAAGTTACTCTAAAAGAAGGTTAAGAGAGTGCAAACAGTGGGAAGGGATGGCCCTTCCAACGATGACGAAAATCAGCGTCCTCTCTTAATCCTGCAAAAGAAGAAGAACGAAATTAAGCGACTGAAAATAAATCTAAATTAAACTAAACTACTCTAAAACTAACTATGCTAAGAATTTAGTAAACTATTAAGCCGTCCCGGCAACGGCGCCAAAAACTTGATCGTTTAAAATTAAAACCCTTGCAAGTGCACAAGGCAATTGTACTACGGTGAGTATTAAAGGGTTGTCGAACCTCTGGGACGGATGAATGATTTACCAAATCCAAAAGAAAGTAGCAATGTTGATTCTAGACTAAGAAAGCAATGAACTTTAACTAAACTAAGTGAGATTTAATCAATATGGAGAAGACCAAGGCTTCGAATCCACCACAATAACTAGTGTATCGTCTCTATCTCTCTTTTGAATAAAGATTTCCAATTGGCTAGCATATTCCTCTCGGACATACACTTGTCAACTCAAAATATAGTGCTCTCCTCTCGGATGTAACACATAAAACAATTAAAACATGGAATTGTGATCTATCTCTCTTGAGTATAAACCAATGAAACTTTATTGATATATAACACCTCAGTCTACTCACGTTCCTCTCGGATACGCAAGTATTCTTCGGATTGAAACTCACAAGAATTCACTCTTGTCTCTCTCGAGTACAAAGAACAAATCTTTATTGAATTAACGGTGATTACACAATAAAATCGATACACCAACTAGAATAAAAACATAAGATGAGAGAAAAGAAACTACACAACCAGATTATTGGGCTTCATCTACGCCTTGGATAGGAGTTTAGCCAAGCATGGGAAGAGAAATCACCATCGTGTTCTTCATGTTCTTCATCTCCTTTGCTCTAGCCTCCAATAAAGCTCTAGATTCTCCAAGGGTTGAATATGTGGTGCCCAAAACGTTCTCCCATAAGGCCTATTTATAATAGTGAAGAGAAACCACGAAGTCCCCTTCCAAATCCGAGTCGAAATAGGTCTTATTTCGGTTTTCCGTACACGACGATCGATCGCTCCGTATTGACGATCGTTCGCTGGCCGATCGATCGCAATTCCTTCGTTATTTTACCCGATCGATCGCTTTTCCGATCGACGCCGTATGATATCGATCGATCGTAGTTACTGTTTTGCGCGATTGAAAAATTCCAGTAGATACGATCGATCGTTTTGAGGTCCGATCGATCGTTTTCTTTAATACACTGCTTTTACGGCTCTGGCGATCGATCGCATTGATAGCCGATCGATCGTAGTTACTATTCATAAACTTCAAATGGCTATAACTTTCTGTCCCGAATTCCGAATTGCGCGTGGTTGGTGGCGTTAGAAAGCTGACTTCTTTAAATTTAACATGAAACTTGAATCAGTCCAATCCGATATTTGTACACAAAGTTATGATGATTTAACCATTCGAGTTACTTTTTTCTTTATTTCTGTGTATTACTTTTGTTTCATACAAAAACCAAAAACTATGTTAAAGTAGTAGAAATTCTAATCAAACACCAGCATAAATTTAAGTTTAGGAGATAATATAATGCATATTTCATATGTAGATCACACCCCCAAACCTACATTTTGCTAGTCCCTAGCAAAACAAAACAAAATAAAATCAAACAATTAATTAAAAGAACTAATGCTTAAAAGTAAACACCACTTTCGTAGGGAACACGATTGCATTGAGCGTATGCAACAAGCCGTTAAACCTCTAGGTGTCCCTAGTAGGACGAGTGTTGTCTCGTAAGGGTTTGCAGCCATGCTACCCACAAACATGTATTTATTAATCTGATTAACCTAAGTGCAAAAACAAAAATAAAATAAAAACAGTGCAAAACAAGCAAACCTATTATCCCGACAAATACAAATTACAATGCTTAAGAGAATTAACTACACGTACTTGGTTCATAATCAACAAGAATATAGAAGCCCTCAAGTAAGTGGTTTTATTCCACACTTTCATCTTCAAAATTTCTACTCAAATATAATATAGCATGATAACATAAATAATAAAAAGTGTAGAACATTGTAGCAATACATTCTAAATTTTTGTTTATACAGATCCAGTGTTACCCATTAACCAAAGAACATTAGAATCTACATAGTCATCGTAATCTTTAGGTTCATGATAGCACAGATCTGCGCGCCTCCTTCCGGTCCAACATTCTAGATTTGAGAGGATAATACACCATAGATTATTTTTTTTTAGTATTTTTGCTAGGACTGTGTAAGGCCTAACTTCAAGATGTAAATAGTTGAGACAATGGTCATGAAAATGCCTAGTAGAAACAATGAGAAGGATATTAATATGAATGTAACAGTGCTATTGTTTGATATGTGGAATAACAACTAAACTTCAATTCTACCAAGAAAAAATAGCTCTACCTCATAAACCCTTATAACAAAAGGTCTCGACTCCCTGATATTAACTGCCACACCAGACCTCTTAAGCAATCAGGAATTCATTTTCTTATGCGCTTCTTAAATGAGGAACTTAAATAAGATCCTCAATGTCATGGCCCATATTTTTAAAACCTTTGTTAAATCAAAGTGTAAGCAGAAAAAAAAAAAGAGGATTATTCCTCTATATGACAAAAGGTCTCGACTCCCTGATATTAACTGCCACACCAGACCTCTTAAGCAATCAGGAATTCATTTTCTTATGCGCTTCTTAAATGAGGAACTTAAATTAGATCCTCAATGTCATGGCCCATATTTTTAAAACCTTTGTTAAATCAGTGTGTAAGAAGAAAAAAAAAAGAGGATTATTCCTCTATATGACAAAAGGTCTCGACTCCCTGATATTAACTGCCACACCAGACCTCTTAAGCAATCAGGAATTCATTTTCTTATGCGCTTCTTAAATGAGGAACTTAAATTAGATCCTCAATGTCATGGCCCATATTTTTAAAACCTTTGTTAAATCAGAGTGTAAGCAGAAAAAAAAAAGAGGATTATTTCTCTATATGATAAATCATTAGATTAAATACATCGGCTAAGCATCCAGGCCGTGATAATTGGGGTTCACAAGTATGGATACAAAACCATATATAAATACAATATTACGGATGCAAAGTCGATTAAACTAACGCAAGTCCTCCATGTGCAAGTCTGTCATCAATCTCAAAATATACTAGAAAATAAAGGAGACTAATGCCTACTCTGAAGCTGTCAAGTGATCGTTTAAAATTAAAACCCTTGCAAGTGCACAAGGCAATTGTACTACGGTGAGTATTAAAGGGTTGTCGAACCTCAGGGACGGATGAATGATTTACCAAATTCAAAAGAATGTAGCAATGTTGATTCTAGACTAAGAAAGCAATGAACTTTAACTAAACTAAGTGAGATTTAATCAATATGGAGAAGACCAAGGCTTCGAATCCACCACAATAACTAGTGTATCGTCTCTATCTCTCTTTTGAATAAAGATTTCCTCTCGGACATACACTTGTCAACTCAAAATATAGTGTTCTCCTCTCGGATGTAACACATAAAACGGTTAAAACATGGAATTGTGATCTATCTCTCTCGAGTATAAACCAATGAAACTTTATTGATATATAACACCTCAGTCTGCTCACGTTCCTCTCGGATACGCAAGTATTCTTCGGATTGAAACTCACAAGAATTCACTCTTGTCTCTCTCGAGTACAAAGAACAAATCTTTATTGAATTAACGGTGATTACACAATAAAATTCATACACCAACTAGAGTAAAAAACATAAGATGAGAGAAAAGAAACTACACAACCAGATTATTAGGCTTCATCTCTTCCTTGGAAAAGTGTTTAGCCTCGCATCGGAAGAGAAATCACCATCGTGTTCTTCATGTTCTTCATCTCCTTCTCTCCTTTGCTCTAGCCTCCAATAAAGCTCTAGATTCTCCAAGGGTTGAATATGTGGTGCCCAAAACGTTCTCCCATAAGGCCTATTTATAATAGTGAAGAGAAACCATGAAGTCCCCTTCCAAATCCGAGTCGAAATATGGCGATCGATCGCTCCATATTGACGATCGTTTGCTGGCCGATCGATCGCAATTCCTTCGTTATTTTACCCGATCGATCGCTTTTTCGATCGACGCCGTATGATACCGATCGATCGTAGTTACTGTTTTGCGCGATTGAAAATTTTCAGTAGATACGATCGATCGTTTTGTGGTCCGATCGATCGTTTCCTTTAATACGCTGCTTTTACGGCTCTGGCGATCTATCGCATTGATAGCCGATCGATCGTAGTTACTGTTCATAAACTTCAAATGACTATAACTTTTTGTCCTGAACTCCGAATTGTGCGTGGTTGGTGGTGTTGGAAAGCTGACTTCTTGAACTTTAAGATGAGACTTGAATCAGTCCAATCCGACATTTGTACACGAAGTTATGATAATTTAACCGTTCGAGTTATTTTTCTCTTCATTTCTGTGTATTACTTTTGTTTCCTACAAAAACCAAAAACTATGTTAAAGTAGTAGAAATTCTAATCAAACACCAGCATAAATTTAAGTTCAGGAGATAATATAATGCATATTTCATGTGTAGATCATCAAGTCGTCCTCACACTCAATTATCTACCACCAGGTGCTATGTGAAATCAGTCTTCTACTAAAGAACCTACATCACGAGCGGATGCTGGGTATAAAAATACTTATGGGATATCGTAACATTATCATCAACATTAAAATCAATAGTTGTATTAATATTTTATGTAGCCTATTACAGAATTCAACTTGATTCTTTTATTAATCTTTCAAGCAAAATTTTTTAATTGCTTCACAAGTTCATGTTTAATGATTAAGTCTTTGTCCCATATAGACAGACTCACTGAATGTCATTCCTACATGACAGACGGCACGAAAACACAGTGACTATCACTCTTGTCATTACCGGTAATCACGGCGCACCTTGAATCCTTGAGGGTAAATGTCTTGCCCATTCCTTACCCCAGAAGGTATGGCCATCGAAAGGGTTTGGCCCCACATCAGCTCGTAGACTCGATGTAGATCAGGAGAACGCAGCCTTCTAGAATGCTAATGCCTCCAATGTGCAGAGTAAAACCACTTAGCATAAATAGCTTTAGAGTGGGTGCAGAGCTTCCTCCAAAGAGAACCCTCTCTAAGATCCATAGAGAAGATGCAAACAACATAAGCTTGACCAATAGAAGATAGTCCTCACTTGGTACTACTAATACATGGCTTCTACCATAGGGAAGATGTAAAACATAAGTGCAAAGATTCTACCATAGGGAAGATGCAAAACAGCTTAAGCCCAACCAATGACAGATAATACCAATCACCACTACTCATATTTTTGTGCTCTTCGGTAGTCTCGGTAAAGCAGAGGAAATCCAATAATAGCAAAGCCAAGGAAATCTACCAAGGTATATATATATATATATATATATATAATCCAATCAACCTTCGAGTAGACCTCTAGGCATAAATAGCTGTAAAGGCCTAGTGAACCATCAAACATAATAGTCATATAGGTCAAACCAATCTTCTAATCAAATCTCATCAACATCCTTTGCACTGTAATAATTGATCCAATTATGATCAATGATCGTTTAAATATAAAACCCTTGCAAGTGCACAAGGCAATTGTACTATGGCGAGTATTAATAAGGGTTGTCGAACCTCAGGGACGGTGAATACTTTATCAAATTCAAGAGAAAATAGAAATGTTGATTTTAGACTAAGAAAGCAATGAACTTTAAACTAAACTAAGCTGAGATTTAATCAATATGTGGAATACCAAGGCTTCGAATCCACCACAATAAACTAGTGTAAAGTCTCTCTCTCTCTCTTTTAAATAAAGATTTCCAATTGGCTGGTGTATTCCTCTCAGACATACACCTGTCAATTCAAATTATAGTGCTCTCCTCTCGGATGTAACACATAAATTAATTAAGCATATGGAATTGTGATCTATCTCTCTCAAGCATAAATCAATGAAACTTTATTAACATATGACAAATCAGAACACTCACATTCCTCTCAGACATGCAAGTAATCTTTCAGATTGAAATTCATAAAATCCACTCTTGTCTCTCTCAAGCACAAAGAATAAACTCAATAAATTAACTTTAATTGCATAACAAAGGTTCATACACCAACTAGAGTAAAAATAATATGAGAGAAAAGAAACTACACAACCAGATTATTGGGCTTCATCTATGCCTTGGATAGGAGTTTAGCCAAGCATGGGAAGCGAATCCATCATCTTCATCTTCATCATCTTCTTCTTCCTTTGCTCTAGCCTCCAAGGTCTCAAATTGCTCTCTAGGTTGAATATGTGGTGCCCAAAACGTTCTCCCATGAGGCCTATTTATAATAGTGAAGAGAAACCACGAAGTCCCCTTCCAAATCTAAGTCAAAATAGGTCTTAATTCCGGTTTGCCGCATAAGGTGATCGATCGCTCCGTATTGACGATCGTTCTCTGTCCGATCGATCGCTTTCCTTCGTTATTTTCCTCCGATCGATCGCTTTGCCGATCGATCGCTTTGCCGATCGACGCCGTATGATACCGATCGATCGTAGTTACTGTTCATAAACTTCAAATGGCTATAACTTTGTGTCCCGAACTCCGAATTGTGCGTGGTTGGTGGCGTTGGAAAGCTGACTTCTTGAACTTTAACATGAGACATGAATCAGTTCAATCTGATATTTGTAGACGAAGTTATGATGATTTAATTATTCGAGTTATTTTTCACCTCATTTCTGTGTATTACTCTTATTTCCTACAAAAACCAAAAACTATATTAAAGTAGTAGTTATTCTAATCAAACACTAGCATAATCATAAACTTAGGAGATAATAAAATGCATATTTCATGTATAGATCACACCCCCAAACCTAGATTTTGCTAGTCCCTGGCAAAACAATACAAAATAAAATCAAACAAACTAAGGAACTAATGCATAAAAGTAAACACCACTTTCGTAGGGAACACGATTGCATTGAGCGTATGCAACAAGCAGTTAAACCTCTAGGTGTCCCTAGTAGGACGAGTGTTGTCTCGTGAGGGTTTGCAGCCATGCTACCCACAAACATATATTTATTAATCTAATTAACCTAAGTGCAAAATCAAAGTAAAAATTAAAACATTGCAAAAACAAGCAAACCTATTATCCCGACAAATGCATACACAATGCTTAAAAGAATTAACCACACGTACTTGGTTCATAATCAACAGGAATATAGAAGCCCTCAAGTAAGTGGTTTTATTCCACACTTTCATCTTAGAAATTTCTGCTCAATATTATATAGCATGATAACATAAATAGTAGAAAGTGTAGAACATTGTAGCAATACATTCTAAATTTCTGTTTATACAGATCCAGTGTTACCCATTAACCAAAGAACATCAGAATCTACATAGTCATCGTAATCTTTAGGTTCATGATAGCACAGATCTGCGCGCCTCCTTCGGGTCCAACATTCTAGATTTGAGAGGATAATACACCATAGACTTTTTTTTTCTTTTTTTCGCTAGGACTGTGTAAGGCCTGACTTCAAGATGCTTAGGTTTAGCAATGACTCAGGCCAATACTCCCAACCAAATTGGCTTAGGGCATTAGGTTTTAAGAGACCGCTTCGGGCCCGAGCATCAGCCTAAGTTAATCCTATAAAGTCAAGCAGCCCCTTTCTTTCATTTTGTTTTCATTTTTTCGCATTTTCATTTTCAGCATATATATATTTTCAGCACATCTTTATCTTGTCCAGGCTGTATTATACTCTCAACCTATTTCCGGTTCCAATCCCTTGCCATAGCCAAGTAAATGGTCTATCATGATCTTTTAAGCTCAACAGACAACTATACATCATCCAATGACTATGACTAAAGACATCCCACTGTAGATTAGCATTCAACAAATCTCTAGATCGTATTACTTTATGTACTAGTGTGTGTAAGTGAATTTTCTTAGTTCAAGCACCTGTTCCAAGAGGACTGTAACAGAAAGGTATGCTCAGTTAAGTGTATCTATCCTCCAGTATACTTACTCACACTTCCAATGCAAATTAATCTCTTAAGAATTGTAACATGCATCATTACGGGATAAACTATCAAATCCTAGCAAAAATACTAACAAACAACGTAAAAACTAATCAAATTTTTATGATTTTCTAATTTTTATGATTTTTTTATTATATAAGCACTATTCCCTCCCCCAAACCTATTATGAACATTGTCCTCAATGTGAACAAAATATAGCATGACAATGAGCATATAACATAGAAATCAAATAAAGGAGAGAATACACCTGAATACGTGGGTTGCCTCCCACCAAGCGCTAAGATTAACGTCTTCAGCTAGACGAACTCCTTTAGTCCAACTTATCCAGGGTCTTTCAAGCCAACATTCAGTGCCTCTGTGGTCCTACTACACACATTAAAATTAATGAAAGAAGGAGCAAATGAATCAGTAGGACAAAACCATGGGGGTGCACCATCCACCAGAGTATCAATCATATGAACTGCGTAATAATCATCTGGTGGTGGATGTTGTTGTTGGGCATTAAAAACATTCAGTTTGACATTTAAATTTCCAAAAGACAATTTCAGCACCCCATCCCGGCAGTTTATAAGAGCATTGGATGTTGCCAGGAATGGACGTCCCAAAATTACTGGAATTTGACTACCAATGTTCGGTACAGGTTGTGTATCTAAGACAATGAAGTCCACAGGAAAGAAAAATTTGTCAACCTGTACCAAAACATCTTCAATAACACCACGTGGAGTTTTAATGGATCGGTCTGCAAGTTGTAGTGTTATTGTAGTCGGTTTTAATTCCCCTAGCCCAAGTTGCTCATACACAGAGTAAGGCAACAAATTTACACTCGCCCCCAAATCTAATAATGCCTTGTCAACAGTATGGTTCCCTATAACACATGAAATTGTTGGACATCCGGGGTCCTTATATTTCGGTGGAAGATTGTTTGTTATTAGGGAACTCACCTGCTCAGTAAGGAAGTCCTTTTTAGTCACATTAGATTTAGCTTTTCGCTTTTGGGTACAAAGGTCTTTCAGGAATTTGGCATATGCAGGGACCTGTTTAATGGCATCTAACAATGGGAGATTGACCTTAACCTATTTAAACACCTCGAACATCTCCTCCGTCTTTTGGTGAGATTTACTAAATGGGGAGGGTTTGTCCAGGCATTATGGAAATGGTACCCTGGGAATATAAGATCTCTCTTTCTGGGCCTCGGGTTGGTTATCCGGTGGGGTTTTAGAACTAATAGGTATAGCTTTGATGGAATTGGGTTCTTTTTCGTGCTCATGGGAAGGTGTCTCACTCCAAGGGCCAACAAATGGATCCCGAACCCTATTGTCAACTTGTTTACCCTCCTCAAGGTAGTTATGGCTTGCACTTGTTCAGGAGGGTAATGGGAGGCCTCAGCTACAAACTGGCCTCGAGGGTTTTGCTGGGGTTGGCTAGGCAAGGTTCCTGCTTCTCTACAGTTCATGGATTGAGCTAGCTGTCCCAATTGGGTCTCGATCTTGGCAATAGATTGTGTATGAGAATGGACTAGCTGGGCTTGGGACTTTTGTTCAGTTGTTAGTTCAGTCAAAACCGTAAGCATGGTGGATTGGGTGGCCATTATTTGGCTAAGCTGGTCTTCAATGGTTGGTTTATTATTAGATTGGCCAAATTGCGGGGCTGAGGATGGTTGGTACGGTTGAGGTTGGTTTTGAAATTCCTGTCTTCGGGCTGGATTGAAAGCTGGTCCCTGGTCAGGTTGTTTCCAGGCAAAATTTGGATGATTTCGCCACACCGGATTATAGGTATTTGAGTAGGGGTTATTGGCTCTAGGGTATCCTTGTGCAAAGTTGACATGCTCCTGTACAAGGTCTGGATACTGGGAGGCTGAGGGGCAGTCAACAATAGTGTGCATAGGGCTGGCACAGATGGCACAGGCATCTTGAGAGGTTGGGTTATAAGGTGGAGTCTGTGAGAAAAACCGGTCAAACCTCTCAGTAAGGGATGCCACTTGGTGTTCTAGGTTCGTGGTAGCTTTAACATCATACATGCCTCCCCTTGAGGCACTCCTGCCAGGCATATGGCCTTCCGATCTATAGAGGGTGGTACTGTGTAGAGAGTTTTCGCTCAGGTCCTCTAGTAGATCCCATGCATCATCCGGGGTTTTCTTCATGAATGTGCCTCCACAGGAGGCGTCTATTAAGGTCTTATGCTGATCGCACACACCCTCATGAAATCTCTGTACTAATTGCCACTTGGGCACATCATGGTGGGGATAGGACCGGAGTAAGGATTTCATCCTCTCCCAGCTTTCATGGAATTGTTCATTAGGTATCTGGGTAAAGGTGATGATTTCATGGCGGATCTTATTGGTCCGCCCCACAGGAAAGTATTTCTTGAGGAATTCGGCTTGAAGTTCCTCCTAAGTGGAAATAGAGTTATGCTCAAGGGAGTATAGCCATTCCTTGGCCCTATCTTTTAAGGTGAAGGGGAACAACCTAAGGCGCACCTGGTCATTAGATAGTGTAAGTTTAAAGGTTGTGTTAAGCTCTAGGAAATTTTGTAGGTGCCTAAAGGGGTTCTCATTTAATTGGCCATGGTATGTGGGCAGCATCTGGATGATGTTTGGCTTAATTTCGAAATTAGCCACGGTTCCAGGAAGTAGGATACAGGAAGGGGAGGTGTAGGCAGTGGGACGGTAGTAGTCTTGCAGGGTACGGGCATGGGGCATTAGTGGATTCTGGTTTAGACCATTTCCACCCCCAAGGTTCATGTTGTCCGCCATTGGAGGAATTTCAGGGATTGGTTTGCTAGGAGTTCTGCAGATTCTATATAGGCGCTCAGGATCAGGATCAAAGGCAAGGTCGGGGTTCAGGGAGCGACGACTATGCATGCACAATAAAAATCAAACAAAACCTGTGCAATCCTAATAGCGACAACTAGCAAGCATCAACCCTAGATAGCGACAACTAGCACGTCATGCAATCCCACAAAGAAAAGAAAAACACCAAGCACCCAAAGTTACTCTAAAAGAGGGTTAAGAGAGTGCAAACAGTGGGAAGGGATGGCCCTTCCAACGATGACGAAAATCAGCGTCCTCTCTTAATCCTGAAAAAGAAGAACAAAATTAAGCGACTGAAAATAAAACTAAATTAAACTAAACTACTCTAAAACTAACTATGCTAAGAATTTAGTAAACTATTATGCCGTCCCCGGCAATGGCGCCAAAAACTTGATCATTTAAATATAAAACCCTTGCAAGTGCACAAGGCAATTGTACTACGGCGAGTATTAATAAGGGTTGTCAAACCTCAGGGACGGTGAATACTTTATCAAATTCAAGAGAAAATAGAAATGTTGATTTTAGACTAAGAAAGCAATGAACTTTAAACTAAACTAAGCTGAGATTTAATCAATATGTGGAATACCAAGGCTTCGAATCCACCACAATAAACTAGTGTAAAGTCTCTCTCTCTCTTTTAAATAAAGATTTCCAATTGGATGGTGTATTCCTCTCAGACATACACCTGTCAATTCAAATTATAGTGCTCTCCTCTCGGACGTAACACATAAATCAATTAAGCATATGGAATTGTGATCTATCTCTCTCAAGCATAAATCAATGAAACTTTATTAACATATGACAAATCAGAACACTCACATTCCTCTCAGACATGCAAGTAATCTTTCAGATTGAAATTCATAAAATCCACTCTTGTTGGGCTTCATCTATGCCTTGGATAGGAGTTTAGCCAAGCATGGGAAGAGAATCCATCATCTTCATCTTCATCATCTTCTTCTTCCTTTGCTCTAGCCTCCAAGGTCTCAAATTGCTCTCTAGGTTGAATATGTGGTGCCCAAAACGTTCTCCCATAAGGCCTATTTATAATAGTGAAGAGAAACCACGAAGTCCCCTTCCAAATCCAAGTCGAAATAGGTCTTAATTCCGGTTTGCCACATACGGCGATCGATCGCTCCATATTGACGATCGTTCGCTGTCCGATCGATCGCTTTCCTTCGTTATTTTCCTCCGATCGATTGCTTTGCCGATCGACGCCGTATGATACCGATCGATTGTAGTTACTGTTCATAAAATTCAAATGGCTATAACTTTGTGTCCCGAACTCCGAATTGCACGTGGTTGGTGGCGTTGGAAATCTGACTTCTTAAACTTTAACATGAGACTTGAATCAGTCCAATCCGATATTTGTAGACGAAGTTATGATAATTTAACCATTCGAGTTACTTTTCACCTCATTTCTGTGTATTACTCTTGTTTCCTACAAAAACCAAAAACTATATTAAAGTAGTAGTTATTCTAATCAAACACTAGCATAATCATAAACTTAAGAGATAATAAAATGCATATTTCATGTATAGATCAATCAACATAGCCATGTCACATGGTTTCCAATGCCAGATGTAGGGTACCATGGTTAATTACATAAAAAAAATGGAAAAATAAATAATTGGTGAAGTAAGGAGGAGAAGAGACATCAAGAAAGAAACGTGGTAGTCGTGTGAAAAAGTTCAAAGAGTCATCAAGGGAAAGAATTGCTTCTTCAAGGAGTAACAATATGTAAAAATAAAGAGAATTAAAAAAGATATATTAAAGTTAAGATATGCTAAAAATATAGTGAGTGAAACTAGATATAAAGCGTTTGATGACTTATATAATAGGCTAGGGACAAACGAGGGGAAGATGGACATATATAAGATAGCTAAATTAAGAGAACAAGTTAGGTGAATTAAGAGTGAAGATCAAAAGGTTTTAGTGAAAGATGAAAAAATTAGGGATAGATAGTGTGGATATTTTGAGCATTTACTAAATGAAATCTTTAGTAGTGGGATGGATATTGTGACTACTCACATTAAATGAATAATTTAGTTTATGAAATTCTCCATAAAAGAGGTAGAAGTTGTGTTAAGGAAGATGAAGAAAGACAAAGTTCTAGGACTCAATGGAATTTCTATTGAAGCATGGAATGCTCTAGGAGGTGTTGGCTGAACTTGGTTGACCAGTTTGTTTAACAAGAGCCGGAAGTCTAAGATGATGCTAGAGGAGTTGAGGAGAAGGACTCTCGTACCTTTATATATTAAAGTTGTACAAACTATAGATGTATAAAACTTATAGAGTATCGATGAAGTTATGGGAGAGAGTAGAAGAGTGTTGTTTGCGAAAAGAAACTAAAATAACAAAGAATCAATTTGGTTTCATGCCGAACAAGTCAACAACCAAAGCTATATTTTTTTATGACAGTTAGTAGAGAGGTATAGGGATAGGAAACAAGACATTTATATAACCTTTATAGATTTAGAAAAAGCCTACGACAGTAAGTTAGCTTATTTGGAATATTTTGAAGAAGAAGGGAGTCATAATATGTTGCATAGATATTATAAATGATATGTATGAGGGGGTGATGACTAGTGTACGAACAATTGGAGGAAAGTCAACAACCAAAGATATATTTTTGTTACGACAATTAGTAGAGAGGTATAGAGATAGAAAACAAGACTTTTATATAACCTTCATAGATTTAGAAAGGGGTTTTCGATTACGGTAGGTCTTCGTCAAGGGTCAGTCTTAAGTTTTTAATTATCTTTTCGCTTTAGTTATAGATGAGCTAACTCGACATATGCAAGATAGTGTGACTTGGTGTATGCTTTTTACAAATGATGTAGTTTTAATTAATGAAAGTAAAGTAGAAAAATTAAGGCCTAAGACATGTTCTAGAATGCGAAACTATAATTATCGAGGGAGGTTCTAGAATAAAAAAAATTTAAAATAAGTAGGACTAAGACAGAGTACATGAAATTTAATTTTAAGAAAAGTAGAACTATAGATTAAACCTTATTAATATAGATGGGCAAGAAGTGCCAAGGTGTGATAAATTCTGTTATTTATGATCTTATTCATAAAGAAGGGGATATTAAAATGACAACCACTAATTTTGTAATAAAATTAAATAAATAGAAAGAGAATATGATTTTATTTGGACAACCTAAATTAGGAAAGTTTCCAAATTTGAGAACTTAAGAGTGAATTGATGATATGATTTTTTTTTCTTATGGCAATATAATCAAGATTTTTTAGAGGATTAGGTTGGAAAGATGGTCCACTGGCGCTGGGGTGGAGCCAAGCGCCAGGTCAAAGGAGTGCTTGGCGCCAGGTTGAGTTTGGACACCAGAGCATAGGTTTTCATAGGTGCAACCTAGGGGCAACGTGAGTATGTAGTCGAAAGGTTAAGTTCAACATACAAAAAATCGGTATGAATCACTAAACTGCTACTTTAGGAAACTTGCCTAAATTAGGAAAATTTAGTTGCCTAATTGAATTTCTATTATGTCATGTCATTTTATATGTTTGAAGTGTATGTGATGCGTTAGAATTTTATTTAACAATGAATTGAGCTAGGTCAGTGTCACGCCCAGAAATCCCATACCTCGATCGGAGTACGGAAGCCAACAATTGAGATACAATTCGAGGTAGAGATCCCAGCCACGTGACCGAACAGTCGATTTCCCAACCGATTACAATCATCTCAAAAGGATGTGTAACCGATTATGCCCGCAATCAGTGTAATACAATAACAGACATCAATAAATAATATAAAATGAATTTACTTAATAATAATCCATTTAAGAAAGTCAAATAAAATAAACCTATAAGTCTATAGCATACAATTGCCAATAATATCATAAGCATCAATAAAAGCAAAGCAAATAACTAGATAGTCTTTAAAACTCTTCACGGCTCCTGCAACCGCCTTCCCACTACTGCACTTCCTGATCTCAATTTTTATTTGTGCCTGCATCAGAGGATGCATGAGTATTTTATAGAAACACTCAGTAGGATGTAAAACCTCACTGAATTAAAACAAGTAGTACGAAGAGAATAAGAATAACAAAGGATTGTGAACATTCCACAACATCTGAACTGAACCAAGGTCTATACACCTGAAATGTTAGTCAATAATAACAATCCCAACTCGCTAGTATAGGAAAACATCAATAAGAATCATATCAAAGGCTCCAGACATCTATAGTGAAAGGAGTTACAATTTTTGTTCGCTGGACTGGTCGCTCGCAAGTGACTGAAATAATATACCATAACCACCCTAGGGGTCCTCTTTTGGAACCCTGCCATGCGTCTAGGATGTTGGCCCCACCAGTACTTACGGACACAATGGACAAAGACTGAAGACCTTCCGTAATGCCAACAGTCTAATGTACGTATAGTGCCTCCCTTCGGGCAGTATGGAATCGCAACTCCATAAATATAAGTGACCTCGCAAGATCTAGCAATGGCTTAATTGAGCATACTATGAATCCACCATGGGGAGAGTCTCGCAAGATCTCCAGTGGAAGAAACAATCATGAAATCAATATGAACAATATCTCGCAACACTCTAAGATCATAAGGTATCTCTTACCAGAATAGACTCTCTCACAGAGTATGGATAGAAGTGTCAAGGTCTTTGGCCAACACATCTCGCTCATTGGAGTAGCATAGAATAACAAGTTTCTCAAAGGCATGCAATTCACTCTTGAAATAACCAGACAACCCAAACACTTCGAATAATAACAACTCACCCAAGGAGTACCATACAATCAATACATACCTTTCATGCTCAGCCCTAGATTGGAATTCCTTATACGCATTGGAATTTTATAATACAAATATCAGAGATAAGAAAACCAAAGAGTCTTAGATGATTTGAATTCCAAGTGGAATCACAAACCGACATCAACACTTTTTAAGATAGATAATTATGAATCTCTTGATCAAAGGATTATCCCTTCCTAATTATATTACTTCTAACCCAATTCTTACTGCGATAATCCATAAGTATATAGTCCAATTACTGGTATTGGCACGTTAATTATTATCATATCATATTACATGATGTTATTTATATACTTAGTATTTTCTCTTAGATTCAGCTCACTGCCTCCTGCACAACAGTCCTCTTCCAATGGCTACTGTGCTCTGTACATTAATACTTAACCTCTGAAATTTTTACAGATAATACCCTCGTGAGTCTAGTTTCTAACTCCACTGATTTTATATTTTTTCGATTTTATTTGAATTAGTTATGAATTATTTATTACAAACTGTCAGCACAGAAACAGTTCTGGCCGAGATTAAGACTCTTAATTAAACTTGATTATCTCACTTAATAACACATTATAGATGATAATATATCATTAACAGACCATATACTTCCCTCCTAGACTAATTACAGACCCTAGGATTTTATGGAATTACTAAAGTACACCCCTTTCTCATGTTCCTTTACATATAACACAGTTTTAAACATTAATACATCCCAAATAAGACAATTAATGCAAGATACACATTAAGATATAAAACTCAACGTGGATCATGGTCAACCAAGCAATATTAGAACTTCTAGTCTCTGGAAAATTAATAAAGTATCAGACTTTAGGTGTGAATTCTCATCTAGACACGTAGCATGAATGTACATATGATTATGATGCAATAAGCATGGAAAATAAGGACATAATGTAATACCCGGAATTTTTTATTTATTAAAATGGGAAAATCTTATGCAAGGTAAGCAGGTAATTCTCTTAATTTAATGAATTATGATTGGTGGTTTGAAAAGATTTGAAATAGAATTAAAAACCCGGTTTGAATTTGATTAGAATTGGGACTTTTAAATTGGAAATTTGAGGAATCCGAAGGAAGGAAATTTTGGACGTGATTAGTGGGGTAATTGGCAGTTACTAAACTCATTAGTGACACGTATGGAGATGGGAGAAGATGGTGGAATTGGTTTTCAATTAGGAAGTTACAAATCCTATTTTAAGTAACTACTTGATTTGACTTAATCCCCTAACTAAATGGGATAGGTTACGTCAATTAGTATGGAGAGTCAATTAGAGTTTAATAAAGAGGTTACCCAAGATTTACTAGCCAATTTTGGACGAGATGATCAAGGCAATTGGGTGTCCATTGGAATTGGGAAACCGCTAGAAGCAGTGATGGCATTCAAGAGGGAGATCGTGCCTTGATTTGGGGTAGATCGTGGCCTTAGATTAGGTAGTCATCAATGGTGGAAGGTTGAATCCAATTTGGGAAAAAATTGTCTTAAGTATGTGTAACCGAATTAGAGTTTTAAAACTCCTTAATTAAAGAAAATTCTAACTAAATGAGGAATTAATTTGGGGGAACGTCTTGGGCAAATGGAAGGCTTGTTTTTGGTGATCATTCGTGGCCTTTGGATTAGGAGAAAATCGACGGTGGAGATGTGTCCTACGAGAATAGGACACTTGCTATGTAAACTCGCAAAGTGAGAGACCGCCATCCCTTTGAGACTTTGAGAGACGTGCAAACCAGCAAAGGGGGTCTCGTCCATTCTCCTTTCAGCCTTCTACAGTGACCTAAGGGGTGGTAGTGCGAGCCGTAGTTCTTGGATCGCGAAAGCAAGAGAAGTGATTCGAAGGAGACAACTCGCGTAAAAGAAAAATTGGATTTTTTTGTCTTGCGAGGTAGGTGCTCTTTTTCCCACAATTCCATACTATAAATTGTGATATTTCGTGATGAATATGATACTTGAGCACTGATGTGAATACCTATATGAATGATGATCTGTTTGATATTGGTGTCGTTCAATTCAATGGTTTACCATTTATTATTTTGAACATGATGACTATTGCACCCGATCCTAATAAATTAAATACTTCTCATGCATGGCTCCACTTAGATCTCACCATATGCTTGCTGCTTTGGTCGAGATGAGTACATTCTGTTGGACGTTGTACAATTGTATGTCCTTATATGGATGTCTTCTTTCCTTAGTTTCGTTGTTATATGTCATCGATGATCATGTGGTGTCATACCGGATTCCAGATTTCAATCATATGCTGTGATTAATCCTTAAAGTTTGAAACTTGTGGTTAATGCATACTGGTATTCAGATGTTTCAGCTTCCAAGATTAGCTTTGGGTCGTCAGTTTTCCTGTCTCACGTTAATTGTCTATTTTGGGTCATATCAGCCCATAAACGGAAGTATTGGTACAAAACTGTTTTGGCATAATGATACATACCTTATGATACTGATTATTAAAGTAACAATTTTTGTGAAAAAGAGTTACTGGAGTTTGAGATTTATTGTACCCTAATTATCTTATGATTTAGTATGGGTATGTCCTGAATTAATAGTCCTAATTACAGTCTACATGTCTAAACCGTATGAATATGTACAATCAATTTTAGGATTAACAATGTAGTTAAGAATCTAATTAATTGCAGAACAATTGGGAGTTAGTAAATGCCCAGGAGAATAATGTAATAAGTCTAGAATGCATTAATAAGTGTTTAATTGAGTAATAGACTGTATTGATTATGTAAGTTTATAATTAATGATCTCGGCCAGACTTAGTCTTGTGCCGACAGACTGTGATAGAAAAATTATAATTAAATATAAAAAACTCGGAAAATTATGCCGTTAATTGGGTTAGAAACTAGAGACATGTAGCTGTCTGTCATAAAAATTTCAGACTAGAATATGTTCTGTGAAGACCGTGGTGGGCCATAGAATAGAGCTGTTGTGCAGATAACAGTATATTTCCGGGTTGTTTAAACTATACCATATATTAAAACCTATGTGATATACCTAATGATAAACTGTAGTAACTATATAAAATCCAGAGAGATGAAGTTAGTAATGTCTAGTAATTGATCCAATCGAGAGAGTGAGTCATGTCAGACCGAGTCATTCCTTCATGGGGCATTGTTCTACCAATATAGTATCTTTGGCGTCGAACTTGAAATCTTAGATTCTCGGTTAGGGTTTAATTTCCTAGACCCTACCATCTTATACCAACGTTATATAATCCTCAATATTGTCAGAATCGATGATGTCTTGATTGGAGCTATGCATGGTGAAGGTGTTTAATGAGTTATTTCTGATGAGTCTCAGTCTTGAGTCATCCTGTGATTGAACATTGAAAATTCTTTGGTTACTCCTATGTGAGTCAATTCAGACTGTATTTCTTGAGTACTCACTCCTATGAGAGTCAATTCAGATTGTATCAATGAGATTGTTACTTTACTCCTCGGTGAGTCATATTTTGGAAGATTGATGTTTGAGTCTCTAGATGAGAGAGCACTTGATATTTCTAGATTGATTCAGTTCTATGTAAATTGTTTCTCCACTAGGAGTTCTGATGAACACTCTTAGTTGGATTCATAGTATGCTCACGATCCATTGCTAGATCCTTTGTGATCTCAGATGATATATGAACCTCTGTAGTTCAGCCGATGACGGCAACGCGTGCGCTTTAGACTGTATGATATTACGGAAGGTCTGCAGTCTCAGCCCATTGTGCCCGTAAGCACCGATGGGGCCAGCATCCCTAGACGCATGGCCAGGTTCCTCTGTAGAACCTCTAGGATGATCTGGTATTGATGTCCATAGGGGAAGTGGACTGAACAGAGAGCAGAAATTGTTATCTCCGACACTCTGTATGTTTGGAGTCAGTATTCATTATTATTTCCTCCCGATGCTCTATACGTTTGGGATCTGAGTTAATGTTTGTTTATTCTCGACCGTTGATGGTCTTTGATGATGAGTATAGTCCAGGTAAGTGAACTCCGTATTTGCTCAACCTGATCTTTCTAAACGTGTCTTTATACCATGTTGTCAGCATTTCCTTTATTATTATTATGTTGTGGGTTTTTCTTGGCTCCTACTGGGTATTTCTTTCGAAATACTCATGCATCTCTCGATGCAGGACTCAAAGTGGAAAGGAACTAACAAGATACATGCGAAGGAGCTCGATGGTGGAAAGTTGATAGCAGTGGATTTATTTATCATTTTTAATTTCTTGTTCATGGAGAACTAATCAGCCTGCGTGCTGAATTGCATTTATGATTGCTGATTGTTAAGACTGAATTATTGTAATAGCATAGTTAACCTTGAAGTAGTTTTATTATTTAAGATTTTTGTATAACGGAAATTGGTTAAGCATTCTAGAATGAGAAAGTGGTGTGATCGAGTCTTCGGTCGCGTCCCGGGTTTCAGTCTCATGACCTTAAATGAGTTAGTGCTTCCGCGCATTATTCGAGGTTTTGAAATTTGGGGCGTGACACATAATTCTTTCATCTCACATGAATCAAAGCAATACTCTAAGATACTGAATCAAAACACTTATAAATATCATAAGACAGAAGAGAAGAAAGAGAAAAACCATCCTATTCTTAATTCACCGAAAATTCTGCCTTTCTATGCGTTGCTTGTCTCCTCTGCTTCCTCCAAAGCTCCCGCTCCAAGTTCTTGCAAACTCCCACAAGAAGAAGCTTTATAGGGGGTGGGTGAACGTGGAAAGGAGAAGGAAATAGTCTCTGGACGTTCTAGGGCTAGGTTTTCCAATAGCACAAGCCAACTCTCTAGGGTTTATATAGAGTTTGGGGAGAATCCCTTCTTAAACTAATTTTCTATATCATGGACACTTCCCACCAATGAGAAGGCCTCAAGATCTTTCTAGAGACGTGCAATTTAAGTCCAATTGGGATTTGGCATCTTTCCCATGCAAATCCACCCTAAAAATAAGCTAAAAATCGCAAAACTGCAACCGGCGATCGATCGGCGATACGGCGATCGATCGTCGCACGCCCTTTTCTAAACTACTGCGTTATAGCCGATCGATCGTAATTATTGCCGATCGATCGTTTTCTCCAAAACAAAACAATCAATAATCACAGTAACTACTATCGATCGTTTTGATAGGCGATCGATCGGTTCAATTTGCCGATTGATCGTTTGTTATGGCGATCGATCGCAGCCACGCCTAAACAAAATTCAATTTCTCATATCTTTTCACTCCGAACTCCAAATCGCGCATAGTTGGTGGCGTTGGAAAGCTCTTCTCACCAACTTTAATTCCCACAAAGCAAAATACAACCAAATCAAACTTTAAAAGGGTCAAATTTCGGTTTTAATATACTTACTAATTTTTCGGGTGTTACAGTCAGTTAACCCAGGAGCGAGGACTAGCCCAGATGTTGGGCTCTACCTAGCACTAAGGCTGGTCTGGCACCAGGGGCTGAGCTCACCTGATGTTAGGTCATGGGGCCAAGTGCCTAGGTGTGCACGAGACATGTATTGGGACATGTATGAGTGAGATGAAATGGTGAAGATGCGTGGAACGTGGTTGAGACAAGTTGGAGTAGTGTATCACATGCACAGGATGCCAAAGCACCTAGGCGCTAGACACGTGCCTGATGCCAGACTTATCTAGGTGCCGGGATATGCGGATGTCAGGGCATGGGTACACCTTGGCATGAGTATTAGAGAGGATCGTGGTAAAAAGGGAAAGATTGGATTTATTAGTGGTAAATAAGGAGTGTAACTGGTAGTAAATCGGGAAAATAACTAAATTGGTTGTTGGTAATTATGATAGCCAATCAAGGAAGAGAGTAGAATATTCCTAAGATCACTATCAGCCAATCAGAGAAGAGAAATCAAAAGGAATTGGATTAGATTAGGCAGTTTCCTAATCGGGTAGTTAGGATCAATTTGTTAGATTTGATTCTAGAATAGATCCAAATCCTAATTGAATTGGGTAACTAATTGGAAGGGACGTCCATGGCCGAATTGGAGTGTGATTACATGAAGGGCTGAGATTGGAAAGGAGGGACGTCGAAGGGGGAGAGCCTAACAAATTGGTAGTTTTGAAAGAGATTTGATTCTAGGAAAGATCTGAAATCCTAACTGATTGGGAACCAATTTGGGGAGGTCGTCCAAGTCATATTTGGGCAAGATTGTGAATGGAAGGTTGGGATTAAAAGAGGCATGGATCAAGGGAGGAGATTAAGTCATATTGAGAATAGGAAACCTAGGTATTTAAAACACAAGTTTGAAGGGGGGCGGCCTTTCCACTTGGCTGACCACACCCCCTTATGTGCTTTTATTTTTTTCTTTCTCCTTCTCCAACAAACCAGCACCCTTCACCCCTCTTCTGTCGTCCAAAGACCTCTCTAATTCATTCGTTGAGGGTGGCAATGCATAGAGGAGGCAATGGGCTTCGCAGGCATTCAAAGAAGCAATCTGTTCGAATCAAGTAGGATGTTTTTTTTTCCAATATTCTTTGTGTTTCTTTTCGATCATGCACATGTCTTATGTTATTAATTATGATGTTAAATATCATGACTATGTTATGGAATTATTTTGATTTTGATTACAATTCATGATCTTTTTATTATCATGTTCTCATATGTGAGGATTCATGAAACCAATTGAAGTATGAGTTGACTATACAAGTGTTCGATCTATAAGTTACACATGTGAGTCCTAGATGGGAATTATTCGATTTGAAGCCTTTGTTGATGCACTTTTGATTGATGTCAATGTTGTCCAGAATTATTTGTTCCATATTGGAAGCTCTAAGATAGGATTAAGGGTACAAAACCTTGATTCATGGTACATATCATTACCAAATAGTCCATCCGTTCTAAAATACTGTGTACATTTGAAAATATTCACTATTCCAAAATACTATGTATATTTTTCCAAATCACATGACTTCCTATTTCTAAAATTGGAAGAGACTTCGAAGGATTGACTTGAACTTGGTTCGTGAACGAGCATACGAGCTGGATGGGATATCAAGGAGAAGGAGTCATGTGATTTCCTTGTGGGTTTCATGGTCCAATAAAAATGAGAATTTTCTCAAATGTACACAGCATTTTGGAATGGAGGGAGTAAGTTTTATCGGTTTGTTGTCATTCTAAAGAGTGTAATTTGTCCATGAGGGGTACTAACCAGTAAATGGGAGAGTCAAGTCGACCCTAATTAGGTACGGGTATGTGCTGGAGTGTCCAGGAATTGTTGTTCAATTGTACGATGGGTTAATTACAAGAGAAATAACAATGTTTTAAGGGTTAGATGATGAAGGAAATTAAATTCAAACTAAAATTTAGATAAACAAGGGACTATAATAATGGAATTACATTATGCTATTATATATAATCACTAAGTGTTAGGAATTAAATAATTTAGATGTTAATTAAATCCATTAATCAAAGAGAACTAAGAATAGGGTTCTCAGCCAGAACTGTTTCTGTGCTGATGACCTGCACTAAAATATTTATAACTAATGATAGAAAAATCATAAAAATATATCGTTGGTTGGGTTGAAAACTAGACTCATAGGGTAATCACAGTAAAATTTTTAGAGTTTTGTATGGATGGTGGGATTGTCAAAAGTCAACTAATGTGCGGAAAATAGTAAACTATAATTAGGCTAAAAACCCTAATACATATTAATACAAGAGGGTATGATAAGATAAGTGTGTAATGAAATATATATATATATATATATATATATATACAATTTACAAGACTTACCAGTAAGTATTACAAGAGAATGGACTAAGTTATAATATTTAGTATCATGGGCTAATGAAGGGTGGTTTGGTTTTCAGCGAGTCTTGTGTGTTTCATTTGCGGTATTGACTCGATTTGACTTTCTAATCGGAATTCGAATCATCACTTATCATCATTCAAAATTGTGATATTTGAAGTCTAGACCAATGTTTCATAACCCAGTTGAGTTTTAGGTTGTTCCATCTAGGGCAAAGCATATGTAACACTTCTGATATTGAAATCTCATTGATACTCCTTTCGCGAGTCATATGTTGATAGAGATATTGAAATCTCATTGATACTCCTTTCGTGAGCATATGCTTATAGAGATACTGAAATCTCATTGGTACTCCTTTCATGAGTCATATGTTGATAGAGATATTGAAATTTCATTGATACTCCTTTCGTGAATCATATGTTGATAGAGATATTGAAATCTCATTGGTACTCTTTTCGTGAGTTATATGCTGATGATAGAGATATTGAAATTTCATTGGCACTCCTTTCCTGAGTCATATGCTAATAAAGTATTGAAATCTCATTGGTACTCCTTGGTGAGTCAGTCGTTGGAAATGATTGAATTCCAGAGTGTTACGACCTCTCTCACAAGAAATATTGTTCAGATAAATATTGATTATTTTTTCACAAGAGTCCTTGCGAGGATATCTACGAGGTGGAATCATAGTATGCTTAGAGAGACATTGCTAGATCCAGAGTGATCTCCGATATTTTTGAAACTTGACAAGGTTTCCGCCCAAAGAGAGGCATATACGTACGTTCACCATATGATCACCATATCCAATTTATTTGGGTCTATAACATGAATCCTACTGCTCCATAAACCAATTTAGAATGCAATTTTACTATTTAAACATTTTAAAGTCATAAAGGGAATGTAATGTTTCTATAAAAGTTTATTTTGTACTCAAAGCATAACTTATGGTCTTGTCAACGAAAATGCTCAGGAAATTTTGTTTCAAAGCTTATTTGTTTGCTTATTATTTGCTTTTATACACCTATAATATACATATATATATATATATATTAAATTACCGTATTGTATCAATATCGTGTCCCGTACCTGTGTTGCGTCATACCGTGTCACTATATTCGTGTTCATACTTCCTACCATGGCAGTCATTGATTGGCACCTTTTGCGTTCCAAAGAAAAAGTCTCATTCTACTTTAACGATGTGGAGGTTTGGATAGATGTGACGTTTTAACTTGAATAGTAAACCTTAAAGAAAAATCTTTATTATTCCAAAAAGATTGCTAAACAACCCGTAGCTCATTTCTCAATCAGCCATTGATATGCACATTTTTCCGTGGGCTGTAAAATGCTAAATTTACAGCCCACCAGCGGTGTATAAAAAAAGTTAAAGCCCACCAGCCCACCTAATAATTCTGTACCATCTTCCCAACTCATTCTTGTGATTTTTCTCGTTTTACTCCATGGTGTAGGTCGTAGACTTTTATACATTGACATGGTCCCATGGAATACGGATCATTGCAAGGGGGGCTAGTAGACATGATTGTGAGTTGTGACGAGCAGACATTCTTTAAAACCACGAGTTGGATGTTATTCCCTTGTGAAAGTGGGACTGTGGGAGTGATATACTGTAGGGCCGTCCTTTCATTGCGCTGTGCATCCATGACAGAGTGATGAATGCGCTTTATAAGCATGGTATCCCATTTCTACGGAACCTTTTTATCCCCATTGTTGTTTTGCTATACCTCTTATCACCAAGGTTTGGTGGTACCATGATTGGAAGTTTGTAACCCTTTTACATATCCATGGGTTATTGGGTTACAGTTCTCCCAAATCCCAACTACCAAATTACAAACACTTGAATTTCCAAAAAACAAGAAACTACTCCCCCCATAAAAAAATATGTGTCTTTATTAGAAAACCAAAATGAACTAAAATCAGTTCAGTTTGGTTTTCTAACGGGGACATATTTTTTCAAGGGGGGGGGTGTATTACAAACACTTGAATTGAAACAAAATTGCAAACATTTTTTCCTTTGTTTTTTGTTCATATAAGTATACTGTCCATATACTTCTTAAACAGGACTTTTCATTGTTTGGACTAAAAGACAAGTGTGCTAACCAATTTTCTATTGCGAGAGTCAATCATGGTACATGAGAAGAATCTGATGAGCCATGTACATGACCTTATACAAAAACTTATGGAGCCTATACAGTACTAGCTTCAGCTCAAGTTAGTCACACTAGTGGAGTGGGGAAAGGAACAAGAATCCCATTGTTGAGGATGAGGTTGTGAACTCAAGAGACAAATCGGGGTCCATCACTTCTTTTGTATGCTTTTGTGATGGATTCATTTGTGCACAGGAACAATGGAATTGCTCGTCAGCTCTGCCTATCTTCCCTGCCTTAAAACATGGAATCCACTCAATCAGTTAGTGTTTGTCTTCGTATAAACATCTTCAAATGTCCTACATCTCCTTTTTGACCATTTTATTGGCCATTTCCGATCAATCTCTTCAATTTGAAAAAAGATGGGTCCTACGTTACGTTTGCTCCCTCAAGACCAAAAATACGGGAAGAGGGGGGAACTATATTTTCTGTATGGGCCTTAAAGTCTAATAAATTAAATTCATTTTCCAATGCAGACTACCTTTCATTAGATAGAAGAAATATGTATTACTCCCTCTCATCACTTTTAATTAGATATAATTTTTTTAAATACACTAAAAATTTATTTCATTTGAAAAAAAATTGTATCTATTAAAATTGACAGGAGGGAGTATGTGTCATGGACTGGTTGTGGAATGTTCTTAGTACATACCAAGATTGATCACCATAATTATTACCCCGTCAGCGGCTCACGAAAAATGTTCATGATCCCATTAAGTGGATGGTCAAGACTTGAACAAGTCATGGGTTCAACCAATTATGGGCTTATATCTAAGTTAGACTCTACCTTTACTAACAACGATTAGCTATTCAGATACTCTGTCCTGTTCTAGATGCTTCATCTAGAAATGACAGTTCCATTTTAGATGCACCCTGAAAATCCACGTATTATAGTCAATTTAAGTGAATTTAGAATCTCTTTTTCCCCTCACTAAAAATCATAGGTGCTTTTGGATGCACCCTGAAATGGACTTTCAAAAATATGCCTGTTTACATCTTTTCTCATATAACAATTGTCATAGAAAGACTCTTTATGCCCCTGTCCCTTTAAAATACTATTTTCCTTTCTACTTTAACACGAGGAGGAAGGTTCTTGTAGAAACTATCATTTCTCAAAGTAAATTATTTTTAGATAATATTTCCCTTACTCCTTTCCTCATGTGCCTTTCTTCCCTCCCCTCCTCGCACGCCATCACATCCCAATCGTCTTCACCCCACCTCCACCCCGCCGTCATTGGCCTTGTACTTTTTGCAAGGGAGAATGTAGAGATGGATTCATATAACATAGGCGAGGGTAAGATGAATATTTCCGTAAGCGATCTATTTAAGTTCTTTTAATAGAAAGAAAAATGTAAAAGATGAAAAAAATGATTTCTCAAACAATTAATTCTTTCCACAATTTGAAAAGGAAGTTGGACTTTCGTTTTTCCCAAGTAGCATCTAAATAGCCTTAAAACAGGACGGAGGGAGTATTTGCTACAGGATGATAAGTGTTTGACGAGTGTGATGGTAACATTCATTGATGACTAGCTTCGAGAGGATCTGATGTGCTACGATAGAAAATAGGTTCTATTGCCAATAACGGGAAATTAGTCTACATTTGTTTCACCACATCTTTGAAACGCTCCACAATTTGTGGAAATGACTCTTCTGCAGGGGGATGTGGCTAACAAGTTTGCCTGATATGAGCCACATCTTTTGCAAATTGTCCACTGCCTGTTTGCAAAAGACATTTTGCCACTTGATAAATTGTGTACGTAGTAACTGAGGTCATCTCGTATAGTGTGGGATTTTTATTGGAAGAAGTTTATATGATCCCGGGCCCATGCGCGGCTGCTTGAGCTGACACCAGAGCTCATGGAGCATTCGGTATCCAATGGGGAATCTTGGACTTAAACACAGTTAGCAAGTATAATGTTTATCTTTTCAGGATAAGTAACACGTTCTTATTGAGTTGTTTGAAGAACTAAGAATCTCCCTAACCTTGTTCCTTAGCTAGTTAACTACTAAACACAATTGCATTGTCGTCATTCATTCTCCACTTAAATGTGGTCCTCTGCTTCCATCCAACTGCAATTTCATGTCGTTTGTTTGCAAACCAGTCTCTAGTCCCTCTCAAGGAAATGACCGGCGGTCTCGTAGTACATAATTTCTGGGAGTTGCAGCTTATCTCCAATCCAACCTGTCCCTATCTGCTTCATTACTCTCCCAAAATATCATCAAATGTAATGTAGTAGTACTACCTAAACTAAGGGACACTATGTCGTTCAAATATTTGGATGTTTCCATGGCAGCTAGCTATCTAGCTTCTCTGCATACTTATGTCATCATTCTCCTCTAATTTCCAATTCCAACTGCAATCCTCGATTAGTCCCCTAAGTTGAATGAAGTATGAAAAAAAGAGAGATTTGTTGGGAGAAAGAGAGAGAGATGGTCAGTGGTGGCGGCAGCTTTTGCTTTTGAAAGTTCTGCATTTAGATTTGTTTATCGAATGAAGTGGCCTTTTGGTCATGGTTTTTTTTGTTCCGGAATCAATAAAGCTAAACGCCCCACAAGGCCAGAACAAAAATTAGGGCTCTTCCCAATCCCCAAGCTCCCTGCTTTTCCACTCTCGAGATTCTCAGACACTCATCCTTCTTCCTTGCATTTTCCCCCATTAGAAAAACATGTAACTAAACTTCAATCAATGGATCATTTGGTGGGGAATGCTGGATTCCCACACTGATATAATCTCTCACAAAATCCAAGAGAAATCTGATTCACGCTTTCTTTCACTTGGGGCGTTTTCTCTCTTGTCATCTTCTCAAACTGGTAGCAGTGGCACTTCTGGCCCACCCACTTGTTAAAACTTGAACCACAGACAACTTTCCCAAAGCCCCTTCTCTAGCCTTGCTCTGAAAGCCATGAACTCCTTAGCTGTGTGGTTTTGGACTATTTAGCCTTAGAGACGCGCGCCAATCTGGGCTGTTTTGGCACTGTGTTGCGTACGCTCTGGGCCAGCAGATGAACTGTCAAGCTATGTAACTCCACGTGCCTGACATGGAGACGTGAAACAAGGAAATGATACTGTGTAGTATATATACTTGTGTTTCCCCCTCTCTTCTCTTTGCTCTTGTGACTGGTCCTCTGTAATATTGGAATGTGGCATCCAATCCAAACATAAAGAACTTCATCCTTTTTTCGAAAGAAATGAAAAGAATGCAAAGTTATTCCCACTCACTTGGTCCTTTCAAGGCAAATATTCGATTGAACCACTAAAGCATTATCCTTGTTCTCTACTTTTGGATTATTACGTCCGGGCTTTGAACTTTGAATTGGTTCTTCAGCTGTTTTTGTGTTTCCCACATACTAGAGAATGGTTCATCAACCTATGTGTCTCTTATCCTTTATTGCTTCCTTTTTCTTCCTTTCCTCACAGAACGACTGGCAGGCGTGTTTGTTTCCTCTTTACTACCACGCACTGCTTTCTTGCTCCTCGCGGTTTGACAGGCTGTAGGAGGAAGTTGTTTGAGTGCTACGGAAGAAGTTTGCTAGTAGCTCTCTACTCATTGCTTCTGACCAGGAATAATACAAGACACTGAAATGCTTGTCAAATGAGACATGGCGTGCTATATGGATTGACCTGTTCTGCTCTCCTCCTTCAAGCTCCGAGTGAACTGGGCTTCCTTCTCTTTCATCTGGTCAGGCCAGTGGAGTTTTGAC
The DNA here is from genome assembly GCA_039654745.1 of Houttuynia cordata. Lineage (NCBI taxonomy): Eukaryota > Viridiplantae > Streptophyta > Magnoliopsida > Piperales > Saururaceae > Houttuynia > Houttuynia cordata. Next base: position 56,849,416 of record CM077502.1, on the reverse strand, counting down.
TGAATGGAGAATGCAACGAGAGGGATGTATATCGCCAGTTTGCTGACTTTTTATTGGTTATGGATGCCTTCCACTGCTCTGCTTTCTCCTAAAGGTGTAAACTTTGAAGGTAATTTGTAAGTTTTAGTCCAGTTTCTGCAAACAACTGCTGTTCGAAATTTTTTGGAGAAACGGATAATTTACAGTTCTGCTTCGTGTCTGCTATATCAGTGCAAGCATTAATGAACATAAAGTTATCTCTGGAGGATCCTCACAATGTTCTGCAGAATTGGGATGGAACCTCTGTTGATCCTTGTAGCTGGGCAATGATTACTTGTTCACCTCAAAATCTAGTCATTGGATTGTAAGTTCTATAGTTTTAGCTTTTTCCGTTAGTTTGTCATTCAAGTTGCCTATCATTTTAGTATTGCTTGAAAAATTTCAATTGTACCAATCTACTGGAGATTAAAAGGCTTGGTTCTTCAAGGTTTATATTCTGAAAAAGTTGTGATGGTTGCTCCTTGCAGAGGAACTCCAAGCCAAAACTTGTCTGGAACTCTCTCTCCAAGTATAGGAAACTTAACAAATCTTCAAATTGTGTATGTAGCTGAACTCAATACTGATTAACCCGTTCCTTCTTTTAAATGGTTCCTGCCTAAAGTGATGTATGGACTTTGTGCAGGCTCTTACAGAATAACAACATCTCAGGACCAATTCCAAAAGAGGTTGGGAAGCTCTCAAAACTTCATACACTTGATCTGTCTGATAACTTCCTAACAGGGGAAATTCCTGCTTCTCTTGGCCACTTAGAAAGCCTTGAATATCTGTAAGTCAAGGAGTTGGAGAAATTTTTTTATTTCCCTTCATGTTTCTTATTGGAAATTTGGTATATGATTTGAAACTAATAGCAAATTACTTAATTTCACCAGGAGACTGAATAATAACAGTCTATCAGGACCATTCCCTGTGTCTTTGGGAAATCTCAGTCACCTCGTGTTTCTGTAAGTTCTTTATCCCTCTTTTTTCAAACGCTTTCTGTTTATTTGTATTGGTTGAGTTAACTTTCTAATTGGAGTTTTGTTGCTGAAGCTTTCGTTTATCCATTGTTTCAGGGATTTGTCTTATAATAACTTAAGTGGCCCTGTACCTAAATACCCCCGTTCATTCAAGTAAGATTCAACCCCTTTACTTATTTATATCTTCATGAAGATGAATCCTTAATTTGCTATCTGGGCTATAGTGTAATAGGAAACCCTCTCATCTGCCCAACTGGATCGGAGCAAGAATGCAATGGGACAACTCCAATGCCAGTTTCATTCTACATAACTGCTTCACAGAGTAATTCCTTGTACAAACCAATGCTATCAGTTTGAACATCTTGTTACTGCTCACTGGTTATGTTATATCACTTTTTTGTTCAATCCTTCAGCATAGTTTTTCTTTTTCTGTTCTTTACACTTGCCGACAATGCCTTTTATTGCTCTATTTGCTCTTGTTCATGCTTTTAGTTCACTATTCGCTTTTGTAATATTTTGTCACTTAAAATACTATTGTACTAATTACATACTCTATCCGTCTCATATGAATAGTCTCATTTCAAAGAAAAAAACCCCATGATAATAATCCTATTTCTTTTTGTCCTTCTCATAGTAATTATTAGACGAAGTAAAAAGGGTTAGTGGATTGAGTAAAGTGGTCAATGAATTGGCTTCCTTGAATACTATGTACGTTTTTTCTTTCAAATGTGGACTATTAATACAGGACAGAGGGAGTGTATTAGCAGTGTGTAAAAAAAAAAATAGCAGTGTGAACTTGCGTTAATTTTTCTCTTCCCACTTATTTCCTAATTTTCTTCTTTCATGTCTTAGGGAGGGGAGGCCACTTCTGTGTCGCAAATGTAGCTTTAGTGAAAAAAAATGTTTAGGAGGCAAACTTTGTATAAAAGCCCATTTTGATATAACAAAAATAACTTTTTATTTGAACTTGGTCCGAAATCCACTTTTTAGAAAATCTAAATTTTAAAAAAGTGACTTTTGTTTGGGGAGGGAGGTGAAATTACCTTTACTTGCCCCTTTCTTATTAAATAGATAGTTAAGGTTCGTTCCTTCCTTGATCTCATTAAGGCTACAATCGTCACACAAGACATTTATTCTTTATAAAAAATATCTTTTATCCAAATAAACTGTAGGGGTTGGCTTTTCAAAAATCGCTTTAGGGGTGGGCATTACCGTACAAGTCACGCTTTCTTCTTTTCCAAAAATTACTTTTCAACAAACACAAATCGGTTGCAAAGCACGTTTGGCAACCTCTTTTGCTTTTGTTGATAAGCTGGTTTTTGACAACATCAATTTTGGTATAAAAACAAAAGTATGACCTTTATAGTAATGCCTACCTTTAAAGTGATTTTTTGAAAAGCTAATTCTTAAGGCTTATTTAGATTGAGAGATTTTAAATAGAGAATTAAATTACTTATTATGTGACAATTTTACCATCGAAGGAATGAACCTCCACAATCCATTTAACAAGGAAGGGGCAAGTAGAGTCATTTTCATATTTATCCTCACACAAAAGACAAAGTTTAAAGAAAAAGGCTATTTTCATTATAGCACAATTGTTTTTGTATAAAATCTGCCTCCTAAACCCGTTTTGCAACTCAAAAGTGGTTTTGCAGCCCAAAAGCGGCATCTCAAACAAGCCCGTAGTAACTCTTCTTTACATCCTTTTCCGACAGCCGCTTGAGCCGTTTGTTTATATATTCATTATTATATTCTCCTTTTACCTGCTCTAGCAATCAAAACTTTACTCCTGATATATCATTCTTTTTGTTCTGCAAGATACCACGCGATCAGGAAAATACAACAGCCACAAAGTGGCTCTTGTGTTTGGTTTAAGCCTTGGATGCATTACCATGCCTGTTCTCGGAATGGGGCTATTTTTGTGGTGGAGGCAAAGACGTAATCAGCAGATTTTCTTTGATGTGAATGGTTTGTAACATTTGCGATTAATCTTTCTAATATTTATTGAGGAGAGGCTTTTCTACTTGAGTTAAGTACATTTAACGAATCTTGAACTGATTATATCATCAAATTTTCAGACCAGCGCCATCAAGAAGTATATCTGGGTAACTTAAAGATGTTCCAGCTTCGGGAGCTTCAAATTGCAACTGATAATTTCAATAGTAAAAACATACTTGGAAAAGGTGGCTTTGGAATTGTTTACAAAGGTCGCCTTCAAGATGGAACTGTGGTAGCTGTAAAAAGGATCAAGGATGGAAATGCTGCTGGTGGAGAGATTCAATTCCAGACAGAATTGGAGATGATCAGCTTAGCTATTCACAGGAACCTTCTAAGGCTTTGTGGCTTCTGTATGACTACCACTGAGAGGCTTCTCATTTATCCGTATATGTCCAATGGCAGCGTAGCTTCGCGACTCAAAGGTAAAACTTCTTAAGAAGGATGTATTGAGGCAATTTCCTGAACTTTGAAAACTCTAACAAAATTCACACTTAAAAATTGCAGTCCTAATTTTCAACAAAAAAGGGTGGAACAAGTTCAACGGTTCAGTAAAAGAGATATTATGATGAAATATCTAATTTACTCATAAGTTGTTCATCTTCAATGGTGAAACTGTCAGAAAGACATTCTTAATGCCACATGAACTTTTGAACAGGACCTTTAAGTGGACAACCATTTATATGTTTCTTTAACGCTTATATTTTCTCCACATCCTCATATAGGGAAACCACCACTGGATTGGGCTACAAGGAAGAAGATTGCATTGGGGGCTGCAAGAGGTCTGTTGTACCTGCATGAGCAATGTGATCCCAAGATCATCCACAGAGACGTGAAGGCAGCCAACATATTGCTAGACGATTGCTGTGAAGCAATTGTAGGGGATTTTGGACTGGCCAAGCTTTTAGATCATGGTGACTCCCATATTACAACTGAGGTGCGTGGCACGGTTGGTCACATAGCCCCCGAATATCTTTCCACTGGCCAGTCCTCGGAGAAAACAGATGTTTTCGGTTTCGGAATCCTGCTCCTTGAGTTAATCACTGGCCAAAGAGCTCTAGAATTTGGAAAGGCAGCAAACCAGAAAGGAGCCATGCTTGACTGGGTAAGTAGAGCAAACTACGTAGTGTCTTCAATCCAAAACATCCTTGACATATTCAATGGATATCTTCAATGTTACATCAATTTCTATCAAACGCTTCTGATTTAGATAAGTAAGTACACAATTTTTTCTCTGCAGGTGAAGAAAATTCACCAAGAAAAGAAGCTTGATATTCTGGTAGACAAGGGCCTCAAGAACAACTATGACCCAATTGAGCTGGAGGAGATGGTGCAAGTGGCTCTCTTGTGCACCCAGTTTCTTCCAAGCCACCGGCCAAAGATGTCTGAAGTAGTAAGAATGCTGGAAGGTGACGGGCTTGCAGAGAGATGGGAAGCCACTCAACGAGCTGACTCAAGCAGGTCCAAGGCCCATGAGTTCTCCTCCTCTGAGAGATACTCTGACCTCACTGATGACTCCTTGGTACTATGTCAAGCCATGGAGCTCTCGGGTCCAAGATAACAATAACAAGGAAAGAGATTCCTTATGTGTCAATCTATTGCTATTTACATCTAATTGTATAGCAAAGCTCAAGAAACATGTTATATTGATCTTTTTGAAGCCCTTCTAACTGTACAGGAAAAAAGTTGATTTGAATGAGTGAATTAGACTCTAGAGCATGCTTTCCTACTTCTTTATACGTAAAATGTACTCTCTCCATTCTAAAATATTGTATATATTTTAGAAAATTCTCATTTTTATTGGACCATGAAGCCTACAAGGAAGTTATATGACTTCTTCTCCCTGATATCCCGTCCAACTCTTATGCTTGTTTACAAACCAAGTTTAAGTCAATCCTTCTAAGTCTCTTCCAATTTTGGAAAGAGAAATAAACATGATTTGGTAAAATATATACAGTATTTTAGAACAGTGAATATTTTAAAATATAAATAGTATTTTAGAATAGAGGGAATATTTATCATGTAATTTAGTTGTATGATTGGTTTCTAAAATGATGTGTGTAAAGAAAAAGTGGAACAAAGGGAGTATTTACTATGTAATTTAGTTGTATGATTAGTTTCTAAAATGATTTAAGTGCAAGGAAAAAGTTTATATGTGACATGGCTTACAGGCATCTGCGTTAGGGCTGCACCAAAAACCCGAAACCGACCCAACCCGGATGGAACCGACCCGACATTGACCCGGGTCGGGTCGGTCGGTTACAAGATTTAAAAACTCGGTTATATCTCGGGTAGGGTCGGGTTTGGCTTTAAAATACCCAAGAACCGAGATATATCATTTAAATCCCTTATTTTTTAATATGTACAAAAAAATTATTATTATAATTATATTAATTATTTTATTAAAATCTCGGATTCTCGAGTATTGCGGGTTTTATCTCGGGTAGGGTCAGGTTTAGGGTTCTCGGGTCCTATCTCGGGTAGGGTTGGGTATAGCAAAACCTGACCTTATCTAACCGAAGATGCAGCCCTAGTTTGCATGATCCTAATCACCCATCCAACTCCACTTGGTGCGGGTGGGTGATTCAAACGCACCTTCCCCCCTGATTTGACAATCGTCATGGGATCAAAATTGGATGGCTGCTGTAGGCGCCTCGGCTCATGCAGATGTGCGTGAGGCATGTCTCATATAAACAGGAAAGTGTAGCGCTGCACGTAAGGGTGTAAATGAGTCGAGCCGGCTCGTGAGCTTTTCTGGCTCGACTCGACTTTAGGATCGGCTCGGGCTTGTCCTAATACGAGTCGAGCCCCGAGCCCAACGATACTCGGCTCGGCTCGGCTCGTTTAAACTCGGCTCGAATAAGCTCGCGAGTCGGGTCGAGCTTGGCTCATTATATATATATATATATAGATATATATAGATATATACAAATATAAAATAAATATATTAGTATGTATAAATATCTATTTGTAAAAGATGTCAATAGAGGAAAAAAAATCACTTTCTTGTTCATACAAGAAGATATAGTTCCTACTACTTGGGTGCGAAGTTTTGGAAGAGAAATATAAAAGCTTCAAGCTCAATATGCGCTTAGAACTATTTATCAGAAATGTGGAATAACTAGAGATAATTAAATTGTTTTACTATTCGTAATAATAAGTGCCCTTATCAAGACAAATTTTGCCTTCTACTAAATATTGAATTTATTTTTTTTCACTTGATTGTAAGTTAGAGAAGCTGGTGTTCGATAATTTTTTTAAAATATGATAATTGTCCGTACAATCAACTCTATCAGTATCTTGAAATTCAAGAATTACCATTAAACATGGGTAATGGAGCCCATACAAGTGAATTTGAAATTTTGAAGTTGAGCTGATCTATGCCTAAGCTCAGTTCATTTACACTCTTACTATCAATAGATAGTATTATTTTAATCTTTTTATAAATACAACAAATATATTGATATTTTATATATACAAGTGCATGGTGTTTTATTTTATTTTCTAATTTGGACACATAAAGAGGATATTAGAGTTTTAGTTTTTAACAAACAAATATTAAATTTTTATTTTTGAATTTTATTTTCCTCATGTAAATAACCAAAGTTATTAAATTATGAAGTTATGTTTCGAATGTGACACAATAGTGTTGTGAAACACTATAACCCCCACTATATCATGTGAGCCCAACACACATACGACTCAAATGCGTGACCGTCTTCTGCTCCAATCCCTCCACTTTCTTCAAGGCCTCCACTCAAGGGAAGCCAATGAATTTCTTAATTTTCTTTTAAGCATGTGGACTGGTTGGCTAAAATGAGTCAGTGGATTAGAGATAGAACCCTTTTTAAAAATAAAATGGTTAATAATAGAGTAACAGTGATCATTTCTTACTTAATTCAAGAGTTTGCAACCATGAAAGCCAATTACCGATAGTGTCAGCCCCAGAGAGAGCCCCTAAACGGGAAAGCATGAACTCTTTCTCTTCACTTTGCAACATTCCAGAATTTGATGGAAGAGAGGAGGTTGACTAACTTTGAAAACTTTGCTCCCCAAATAGTAGGTATGTGGGAACAAAAAATTACTCCCTCCATTCCAAATTACCGTGTACATTTCACAAAAACTTTGTTTTTATTGAGTTGTGTGACAACTTGGACCCCACAACTGGCCCTTCCTTTCTAATATGATATCACAAAAAGACCGAAACACAGCAAAAAAAAAGCCAGAATAAAAGCATAGCTCCCACCGACTCTTCTCCCACACCTCATATCGCATTTACTTCCACTGGCCTGAAAGAGTTGTCCCCACACTGGCGAGGCCCAGATCTTTGCCTGGCCAGCTCTGTCCCGCCTCGAAAAACTCCAATCTTTGCCCCAGCTAGCTCAGCCCCCGCCCTGGCCAGCCTCAGCGAGCTCGTACCCCGGCAAAAGCTCTGCGCCGCCCAAGCCATCTCCGCTCTGTCGTCGGCCCTCATGCCCCGGCCCTAAAACGCACTCCCCGCCACCCAACCAGCTCCACCCCCGCCTTGTGTGAGCCCCAGTGAGCCGGCGTTAAAGAAGAACTTGTCAGGGGGGAGTGGGGAAGCGAAGGGCGGATTAGACAGCGGAGAGGAGGGCATCTTGGTCTGTACCAAGCCAATGGGAGTTGCCGTGGACAACGAGCAGAGGAGTGTAAAGCGCGTCCAGATGGAGGGCCTCAACGTAAGCCTTCTGGTGGACTGTCCAGAGGCTGGAAGCCAAGGGATCCTTCCACCCAAGGTAGTCCCAGTTGTCAACGTGGAAGTCCAACACCACCAGCAGTGGAACTTGCTCGTTAATCTCCCCTCTTGCTAGATGCCGCACTAGCTCCTAGACTTCCGGCGATGTCTTGCAACCCTGAGAGGGAAAGAGCTCCACCGGGACAACCCCCCCTCTGCGCTATTCCTCCGACACCTCGTCCACCGTGGCATTTTCTGGAAACGAAGTCTTCTTGCCTCTTCTGAAACAAGAAAATAGGTGGTGAATCATAGATCCTCAGCCAGCCGGAGACGTCATCGACGAGCTTCTTCTCCTTCACCATGGTGGGGAATCTCTTTACTGCAAAAAGACAGTTTCTCTTCTTTGTTGTAACGGAGCTGGTTTTACTTCGAGTAGCTTTATAGAGTGAGAAGAGAGATGAAGAAAAGAAGAGAGGAGGGATTGGAACTCACGTGACTTTTGGCCAAATTTACAGAGTATTTTGGAACAGACATAATATTTAAATGTATACAGTATTTTGGAATAGACATAATATTCAAATGTACACAGTATTTTGGAACAGAGGGAGTAATTTTTTTCAACAATTGAGCCCCATAATGATAAAAGTCTTATGTGGTGGAATCCGAAGCTGCAAATGTAGAGGCTCCAATCTTCTAAAAGAGGGAAAAGAAAAATGACAGTATAAAAACTGATAGCTTCCTAAAAATATAATTTTTTTAAGTGCAAATTTCATTTTTGTTGATAATAAAACTTGGAAGAATGATTATGGGTTACTGGCGAGGGCAAGGGGGGCGTGGTACGCGAGGGGAGGGGGGGCAGCGACTGGGCTGTCGGGGGGGTTGCGACGGGGCAGGCGGGGGGGGGGGGGGGGGGGGGTTGCTAGCTAGAGGAGGGGGGCTGCGACGGTGGGCAGGAACAGAGGAAGGAGGGGGGGCACTGGAGAGGCGATTGCGGTGGCGGCACTGAGCGAGGAGATGGCGACGGCGGGCGGGAACAAAGGAAGGAGGGGGGACGTCGACGGGGTTGTCGGGCGAGGGGGGTGGTGCTGGCGAGGGGAGGGTAGCCGTGACGGCGGGCGGGAATAGAGGAAGGAGGGGGGTGCTGGAGAGGCGATGGCAGCGACGGCACTAAGCGAGGCGATGGCGGCAACGGTGCGAGGCATCAGGTGAGTTCGCCATCTCCTTCCTAGGCATCAGAAAAAAAACATTTTTTTATTTGTTCGCTGGCGACACTGACGAGTGAGCAGTCCTACACTTTTGGCGGTACGTATGGCCATCGGCCGGTGATGTGCCGGCGAGTTTGTACCTAATAAGCCTGGCTCGAGCCTGGGTAGAACCTTCGAGTTCGAGCGAGCTTGAGCTGGGCGGGTCCGAGCGAGCCTAGCATAGCTCTGGCACGAATTTGAAATTTCGAACTCGAGTTAAGACATGCCCCAGCTCGGCTCATTTACACCCCTACGTGCACGCCGTTGAGCATGCATATAACCGCGATTCATACCAAAAACTGGTTCGCATAAACAATCGGTTTCGCAAATCAACCAGTTAGCACGAGCCACGCGTCCCGAATTTTCCCGCCGAAGCTGGTCCGTGACTCCGTCCTGCTCGCCGATTTAGGAGGCCTCTCCCGGCGGGAGGAAGACGAGGAGCGATCTCCGAGAATTCCGCAGTGGCCATCCATGGCGTCGTCAGCGGCCTTCTTCGCGGCACTTCTGGTCTCCCTGTTCGGCCTCGGCCTCTCCTTCCCGGTCTCCCCCGCCGCCCACCCGCCGCTCACCAGCGCCGTCGAGATCCTCTCCGGCTCCGGCTTCCTCGCCATGGCCCTCGCCCTCCAGCTCACCACCCAAACCCAAACCCTCCCCTCCCCCTTCCTCACCATCTTCGCCCCCTCCGACCAGCTCTTCCGCTCCGCCGCCCTCCCGCCCCTCTCCTCCCTCCAGTTCCACTTCTCCCCCTCCCACCTTTCCCCCGCCCACCTCCGCTCTCTCCCCCGCGGCAATCGCCTCCCCACCCTCCTCCCCAACTACTCCCTCGTCGTCACCTCCTCCGAGAATTCCGCCCTTGTCGCCCTCAACGGCGTCCAGATCAACGCCTCAGCCATCTACGACGACGGGTCCCTCGCCATCTACCGCGCTGAGGGTTTCTTCGATCCGCTCTTCAAGCTGCACCCGCCCGACCCCGATCTTGACTGCTCGCCCCTCGGCAGCCATGATTCCCCCGGCGATTCCTTCGCCGAAGCCTCCGTGATCCTCAAGGCGCGTGGATTCTCGTTCTCCGCATCTTTCCTGGACGCCCAGCTGCTGCGGCCACTGAAGAAGAAGACGAAGCTGACGATCTTTGCTCCGTCCGATTCGGCGTTGATGAGCCGACCGCCGCCACTGCCGAATCTCGGTGAGTACTTGGCGATGCTAATGAAACACGTGATCCCCTGCCGGCTCACTTGGTCGGACCTCCTCCAGCTCGAGGAGGGGACTCTGCTGCAGACCTACTCGGAGGGGTTTATGCTCCGCGTGACGCAACCGGGTGGCGTCTTCACTGTGAATGGTATCCAGGTGGACTCGCCGGACATATACTACGGCCGGTCGGTCGTGGTCCACGGCCTCCGCCGTATCATTCCCCCGCCGCTACTGGCCCCGTTCCAGATCAATGCCACTACATTCGGTGAGTTCGAGCAGTGAATGATTTGCATGGTAATCCGCGGAAATTGCGAATGAGGTTTTTGCCTAAAGACTTTCTCATGATACTGATCCATTTATAATCCTGAGTAAATGTAGTGTAATCTCACTGTCGAAATTCTGTAGTGGAAACTCTGTAAATAGAAGGCTGCTGTAATTGGGAGATTCTTTTACAGAGGGAAAATGGATTGTCACTTTGTGGTATTGAAGTGATCCTCTGATCGCAGTTGTAAAAGTTCATGTGAGCAAGTTCTGATCCAGCTGAGAAATCGTAAGACAAAGAAAATTTGATGTTGTCAAATTTTGGATGCAAGTACTCCCTCCGGACACTTTTAAATTTTAATAGATGTTGCATCTATTAAAAGTGCCCGAAGGGGGTATATAATTGTCAATGCTGATTTTGATGTCATGCATAACTCATCATTTGCTTATGTTCTGCAACTTGATTGTCCATGAAACTATTAATTATAAAGTTGAATTAAAATTGAATATAATTCGAATACATTATGTTCTCAATCTCAGTTTGAGCATACATTTAGAATAAGGCCATCTTGTAGTTATTATCCCTTTGGGCAAACAAATCAATGGAGAGACACAGGTGGAATGTGATATCCAGCTTTTGTTCAAGTGTTCATGAATCTGCAGTTCTTCCTGACTTCTCCATCTGTAAAGCTCTCAAGGTTCAAGATGTTCCCCATCTTCACCATGGAGTCGGAGAACTGTTGGAAGAAGGCAATCGAGTCGTGGGCATACTTGACAATGAGGTCCTTTGTTTCAAACGCAAAGAAGCTGCTATACATTTCTTGATCTGAATTCAGTACCCCCTCACCTTGAAGGAGTTGCTGGTAGAAGGAATTGTCAAACAGGTTGGGAGTAGGATGGTCCATGGCTGTTATATTGTCGTCTCCTCCATGAACAGGGCAGATTGACTTCAGGTTCTCGAGGTATTCCTCTGACAACGGTGATTTTTCCATAGTTGTCTCAAAGTCTCCATAAAGTCTTTCCCGGAAGTTCTCACACCGGGCCATGCCTATAGTGTGGGCACCTGTGCATTTATGCAATGTTTCTCAATCAGCAACTAAGTCGTTAAAGAATGATGAATAATAGTAGTTTTTGTATGTTTTAAGGTATCTTTGGCACTCAGGATAAAATGAATAGGGGAAATATAAATGAATGTAAAACTCAGAATTTATATTGTTTAGTCCTAGTGTTTTTTTTTGTCAGTTCCAATTGTCTTACAAGCTCTTAAATACTATGAAGTACTCTCTCTCTGTATATATGTTATCCATATAATCAGTTCCCCAAAAACGAGAAAAAAGAGATCCATAGAAAGAAACTGAGAACAACTAGTTTAAGAAGCTTACCGACAAGGGCCACCATGTCTGTGACAGAAAGGCCCTGGTAGAGGAACTTGGAGACTAGGGTTAGGAGGCCTTCATTTGCAGTAGGGAGATTTTCCTCGGCCAAGGTAGAGCTTGCTGTTTTGGAATCCTTGCGACCCAGTGGAACATCCCAATAGGGTCCGCCGACCTGTATGGGATTGTCAGAAAAAGTTTATTAACCTGGTCGAAATCTTTATTTCTTAGATGTATCATCTTGGCAAATTGAGTGTTATTGTGAATAACAGGGATTTGGAAGCAAAGAATTCTAACAATTAAAATGTCATGCTTACCAAAAGAACTGCATCTCTAGCTGCAACTGTGAGCAAGTCTGCACAAGAAACAATTCCAGGGCACTCTGATTCGAGTATATTCTTTATTCTATCAACCAAACCAAAGCCTTTCAAAGAATTCACATTTGTTGATGCTTCCTTCTCTCCTTGAAGGGTAATTGTATCATCAAGCAATACTGATCCATCGCAACCCTGAATCAAAGAAATGTTATACCAATTTTTCACTAACAGCAATGACAACATTAAGAGGCGGCGTTGATAGTACTACACAGAAACCTGAACAAAGCAGTCATGGAAGTGTAGGCGGAGAACTGCAGCAGCATTGCGTGGGTCGGACAGCACGGTGCACTTCATCTCATTTCGTATAATTTCCAGGGCGGTGGGGCATGACGATGAATAGTAATCTACACTCAAGTTGGTTTCTGCTGCTACATATCTGAAGTCCATGCTCAAAATGCTAAGGATAGTGGACAGGGCCGAGAAAAGAAGAAGAGACTTCATACAAATGAGGAAGGTTAATGCCATGTTGCCTGGCTTCTGTTTACACAGAAAAGTGATTGAATGAGAGAACATTGCAGCTCGAGGGGTCTTTTTACATTTCATTGATCCTATACTTGCAGGCTTGTGTGGCAAGCTCTTTTAGTCAATGGAAGATGCAACAAATTAGTAGGTTAAGTTGGTGAGTACTTCCAAACTTATAAGATTACCAACCTGGTGGTCTTTCTACTAGCATAGAAGGAACAAGCCGTTGTAGTAAAACTACATTTTGCTTACTGACATACATCCGTATTATTTTGGTGAGAGTAATTTAGTACTACTGCATAATATACGAGTTCTCACTTCTCACGGAAACCTAGTTGGGACTAGGGGTAGAACGAAATTGCCAGTAAGCTAAGTTGATTTGGACAAGGAGAATACTGAGGGAGGAAGTCGAGAGAAAATATTTGATTGGATTGGTTTGGTGATTTGGTTGGGTTTTCTCCTGTGATTCAAGTAAAGGCCACAGCAACGTGTTTATAGAGTTGACACGTTGGTTAGACTTGTTTCACAGTTTCACTGCTTGAACGTAGGTGATTGATCTGCCGTTGGCCAAGAGGAATTGGTGTGCCAACAGGAACTAATGTTGCCCGTTTGAAGCAGGGTCGCTTGGGTCCCATTAGAAGCATTGTGGAACTTAAAAGTTCAATTTTCCTGTATCCTATTTTGCTGCATAAACGAGGTAAAGTAAGATGTTTAACTCTAGACGGCATGGGATAAGTGATGCACATATTTGTGGCAATACAAAAGAGCCCTATTTATGCGCCAGGTGCATGGTTGTGTGGGCCGCGACTTTTGTGATGCAGTGGTGATGCAGTCTTTAAATTTATTAATCAGGTAAAAAAAATGGTCGAAATTAGAAAGAAAGCAGAGCCTTGAAACATATAGGGTAGGAAAAAAGTGAAAAGTTGCCAAGTAATTTCGGGAGGGCTTTTTGCTTTTTTCTTTGAAATCACCCTTCATTTTGTACTATAATCGTGGAATTTTAATTTCTAGTCTCCATAGTTTTTGTAATATATATATATATATATATATATATATTTTATATGTGGGAAAAGTTTAAATGAGATCGCTCTCATATTGTTTATATGAGGCCACTTTGAATTGTAGCCGTTGGATCTTGATCTGACGACTACAAATATTCATAATGATCTCACCCACTCCTTGATGTGACACACTCACAAACCCACTGATTTGATATCCACCCTCCGATCGGAATCTAACTGCAATAAAGATTGGCCTCATGCTCCTTATATGAGAACAATCTCATGTAAACTCATCTCTTTATATATTGGATCACATGTTCAAACATACCATGTGATCAGCTCCCTATTTCAACTTTTGTATCAGGATGGGATTTGGGAGAGGCATATATATATATATATATATATATATATATATCAACCGTGAGGAGGCCATTTGATAGATAAATTTTTTGATGTAGATACGACACCAAGTTGGCATGCTAGTGTGATGTTGGTCACCAAACAACAAGAGACACGCAACTCCCTTGTGGGCTATGGCTAACAACAGAGGCCCACAAGACGGTTTTAACTAGTTTAACAGGGCCATAAGGGGGTTGTGTGTTTCTTGTTGATTGGTGACCGACATCATGTTAGCATGTCGAGATTTTTCTATATTACCTGGCCAATGAGCCCGGAATACCAAACTACCTAGTTTTTCCAAGCTAATGTTATATAACCTGGTTTTGGGACATGGTCTTCCCATTTTGCCTTCCTGCCCAATATTTTATGTTTTACCCGCCCTGAGCTGTGCCCCATTTCACACAAGTTTCTGCTGCAATGATCATATAAAGAGGAAGTTCCCTTTAGGAGGCATAGGCTTGCTGGTGGAGATACGGTGTTGTGTGGCAAACACAAACATTTTCAGCAATTTTCTTGGGTCAGATGACCTCTTCTACCCGTGAGCAGGCTAAAGAAGCTCTTTCATAATTTCCTAATTATATTGCGAAAGTGGTTCGGCATCTCAGAATCATTGTTTTTTATCATGTTCCGAGAACGAAGAAAATTAAAATTTTGCACCGAGAAGTACTTGTGGCCAAGTGGCGAACTACTCTTTGCAAATTCGTCATCTCCATAAAGTGTCTCAAGGAATTTGATATGCTCATAGGGAGAAAGATAAGAAAAAATATAAAAGAATGCAAAAAGAATGAGCTAAAACATATCATAAACGAGGGAGATAAAATGAGATTGAATGTTGCCTTCAAATCGTGTATTTAAATACATGATAGTACTACTCTCGTGTTCTCAATGACACGATACCACTACTATCGTGTAATCGAGTATATGATAGCATGTCAAAATTCAACGAGGTATATCTTCCTCATTTCTTATCTGTTTTTTGCCCATTTTTTATGTTCTTATTTATTTTTTCTCATCTTTCTCTCTATGAGGATATCCCAAAATTTCTTTACACAACTTCTACTGGGGATGATGAATTTTTTATGACTCCAATGTCAATGCATTAAACATGTGGTGAAAGCGACTTCATGACATTGAGTACACGGTATTTAAATTATAGATATTATGTGTTCTTGATAATATTTATGTTTTTGAACTTAGGCGATGACTGGTAGTAATGGAAAAATGGTTGTTTGTCTACACTACGATGGATTATTTGGAAGTCCTCATCCGTGCATATGTGGGAAAGTGAAGCTGATGACCATGACACACAGGTGAAGTTCTTAGATCTGTTGATTCAAGTTGAACAAAGATTAGGATGGAAGTCTTCAATGGGTAACCTATCCCTCAAATATCTAATTGCATCTGCGTCTCCATGCATACCATACATCCTGGGGGATGATGAAAATCTGGAAACTGTTTTTAACATTCATAAGAAAGCAAGGAGGGAAGTGTTGGAGTTGTATACGGAAAGGACTTCCTGTGTCAATCAGGAGAGGATATCCCCATCAGATCATCTTGTTCACTTGTCATATGATGACATGGAATCATCAGGAGGTGAAAGAAGGAAACAACCAGAGCTTGTATTTGGAACAGCAAGGTAAGAACACAATATCGCATCATCGGTGACATGACTCTATAAGTTATCGTGTATTATATATGCGACTTCGTATCTTGTTGACAATGACACAACTATAAATAAGTCGTGAGCATGATGACATGACTCGAAGTCACAATGGTGGGATATCGTGTAAGTGATTGCACGATAGTCTTACATTTCTTAAAGGAATTACAAAACCCATGTACTATGGTTTCTTCCTAATTCATACTTCCAACCATTTATGCTTGCTGATTCTTCACTTCCCCATGCAACGTTGACGTTTCTAGAATCCTCTAGGGGGAATCCATTGTTGTACCCCCACCACAAGGAGGTTCCGGCAGTTGTAGTGAAATTCTTGAATGACCTTCTCCAAAGATATTTCAAAATCAAAGGAGTTAAGCAATTGAAGTTGTCCCAGATTAAGGATGCACTCTTCCAAAAGAATCTTCGTAATGATGTACGTGACTCAATTGACATCAAGGATAGAACAATCAATGTTTGATCAGATGACCATAATAATGTTATTTTGGCCTGTAATAACTGTGGTTTTGCTATGGGGAAAGATTGAGAAGGAATTTGACGACGACTCTCATTGAGTAGGTGACATGACTCACTGTCTGTTACTTGTAATTGAAAATACACAATACAAATAGCAAAATGCACGTTTAAGAAATACCAGTTAACACATTTCATATCCACATTTTTTTATATACACAATACATTTGTAAGAAATACAAGTTAACACATTTTTCATTAGTCGTGTGCTTGAACACATGGGATACAAGTGTATCGAGTATGTATTTGATTGATCGTGTCTTAGAGGACACGACTCACTGTCTGTTACTTGTAATTGAAAATACACAATATAAATTGCAAAATGCATGTTTGAATTTTTTCTATTATATTTATATACACATTTTTCAATCATGATAGAACTACTATCATATATTTAAATAGATGATTTGAGAGTAACATTCAATCTCGTCATATCTCCCTCATTTCTAATTCATTTTCGCCCATTCTTTGATGACATGACTCACTATCTGCTACTTGTAATTCAAAATACACAATACTAATTATAAAATGCACATTTAAATTTGTTCTATTATGTTAATATACACAATATATTTGTGGGATCGTGTGATCGTGTCTTCGAGGACATGATTTCACACGATAGCAGAGCTACCGTGTATTCAAGGACACGATAGTAGTGCTATCATGTATTCAAGGATACGATACTATTGCTATCGTGTAATCGATGACATGATACTACTACTATCGTGTAATCGAGTACATGATAGCCTCGTGTATTCGATGACACGATAACAATGTTATTATGTGTTTAAATACATACTTAATTTACATCTTGTCTGTTACTTATAATTCAAAATACACAATAAAAAATGAAAGTTTCACGCTTAAATTTCTTCTATTTTGTTCATATAAACAATACAATTAAGGGTGTGATGACCACTAATTTTGTAATAAAAACAAATAAATAAGAAGAAAGTATGATTTTATTTAGATGACCTAAATTAGGAAAGTTTTCAAATTTGGGTACTTAAGATTGAATTGATGGTATGATTATGAAAAGATTTCTTTATGGGAATATAATCAAGGTTTTTCAGAGGATCAGGGTGGAAAGATGGTTCACTGGCACTGGGGTTGAGCTGAGCGCCATGGTCGAAGGAGTGCCTGGCGCTAGGTTGAGCTAGGGCGCTAGACTATAGGTCCACGTGGGTGCAAAGTGAGTATGTTGTCTAAAGGGTAAATTCAACGTACAATAATTCCTAGGTAAGATTAAGATTATTTCAGGAAGTTACCATTGTAGTAAAGGAATCAATAGTTACCAAACCCTCTAGGCACCGGACCAATTGGGTGCCAGGAGGTGGTGAATTTTATTTAGTCTTGTTGATTGTTAACTTTAATTGGAATTTGAGTCTTAGGGTCTGTTTGGTAGAGGATATATGGTGTGGGAAAACTAGATTTTAGGGAAGAAGCAGAGGGGAAGAATCATGGTATTTGGTTGGGAAGAAATAACTTTTAGAGAAGAATAAATAAATATGAAAGATAGGGGCACATAATAAGAAAAAATGCATTTTGAATGCATTTTTTCTTATTATGTGCCCCTGTCTTATTTACAAAATTATAAAAAATACCATTTAAAAAAGTCAATGAGTGAAAAATCAATTATTTTGGAAAATCTCCCAATGGAGAAGCTGGATTCTTCTAAAATCCAGGAATATAGCTGCTGCAAAACAGGCCCTTAATAGAGGAAGTTTCCTTAGTGAAATCAAATTAAAACAAGATTGATTCAGGTGTCTTCTGATTGGAGGAATAAAGATTTTGTGATAGACTAAGTTCAAACAGGTTACCCAGGCACAGAGGCTAGGCCTGGCGTTGGGGCTAGACCTAACGCAAAGGCTGAGCCTGTCGCCAGGGTCTGAGAGTACATGATGCCAGGGTGTGGGGCCAGACGCCAGGGTTGGAGTGCCACATGTCGTGTAACATGTGTGAATGTAGGTAACTAGTTAGTTATGAGTCATAGTAACGTGGATAGTTACAGAGTAAGTTCAAATTTCAACTTTTACCGGGCGTCAGATTCACCTGGGCGCCAATTCACTTTTTGGATAGATTCAAATTGTAGATGGTTATTTCTAGCAGTTGAAAAAAATTACAGTAAAGAGAAGGACTTGAATTACGAGCAGAGATAGGGGAGATCTTGAGAGAAGATTTGATTTTGAATAGATATGGAATCTAAACCGAATTGGGAACCAATTTGGAATGGACGCGAGGTCTATTTTGAGAAGGTTTTGGATGGATGGTCATGATTAAAAGAGAGATGATCTAGGGTGGAAAAGCGGTCCTACTTGGACTAGGAAACCCTAGCCCATATAAACCCAAATTAGGGTTGGCCGGCCCACACTATTGGCCGACCAACACCTTTCTCTTTTCCTTCTTTTGAGTTTCTCTTCTTCTCTCCCACTCAAACCAGCAACCTTCTCCCTTCTTTCCCACTCTCATAATCCATTAAATTAACCATGAGAGGGCGGCAAAGCGTTGGGTGAATGACAGTTTCGTTGGTGAAGCAAAAGACTACATCAAAACACTCAAGGTAGGATGATTTTTCCTATAACTCCATTGTGTTTTCTTTCAATTATGTGAATGCTTGGAGTTTGAATTCTAATGTCAAATACATTGTCTATGTACTGGAATTGATGTGTGATCAATTCCTATTCATGATTTAATTGGTGTCATGATATTATATGTGATGGTTCATGGAATCAATTGATATATGTTGTGTTTGTGCAATTGTTTGGTCTCATTGTTACATGTATTAGACCTAGATAAAAACTTGTTCAATTTGAAGTCCTTGTCGATGTGATCCTGACTTGTGTTAGTTATGTCCAGAGTAAATTGTTCTAATTTTGGAAGATCTAAGTTAGGGTTAAGGGCTTAATACCTTGATTTATGTCATCTAGCATCCAAAATCATGTTATATCGGTTTATATCACACCTAAAGCTTGGAATTTAATCACTTTGGTTAGTGAATAGTAAGTATGAGAGTCATGTTGACCTTAGTTAAGTGGTTGTACGTTCTGGTGTGTCCGGGATTAATTGTTTTAATGTCTAATGGGTTCATTACAAGAGAAATAACAATACTTTTAGGGTTAGGTAGTGTAAGGAATTAGATTCATGTTTAAATTACTAAACTTTTGATGAACAAGGTGCCTAATAATTAAAAGATATCATACTAATAGGTATATGAAATCACTAAGTGTCAAAAATTAAATATATTAGACGTTAATTAGACTCATTAATCAAATCGGATTAAGAACAATGTTCTCGCCCGGGAATGTTCCTGTACCAATGACCTGCACTAAAATGGATATAACTAGTTCTAGAAAAATCCTAAAAATATGAGTCAGTTGGGGATGAAACTAGACTCATAGGAGTATCCACAGTAAAAATTTCAAGGGTTAGTTCGAATTGTGCTGACCGTGGTAATCTTTTGAAATCAACTGATATGTCAAAACAGTACACTGCAATTAAATTAAAAGTCATTAATACTTAACTAATATAAGTTATTTTATCATAAGATAAGCATATGATGAACTTTATAAATATTACAAGACATATGATGGTGTAATTGAATGTGAGATCGAGTATTTGGTCGAGTCCCGAGGTTTCTGGCTTCAAGTATACTATTAAAAATGGATTTCTTCCGCACTCTGACGAAGCCGAGAATTTTGGGGTGCGACAGAGGGATCGTGTGATGGTCTTCGAGGACGCAACTTTTCTCCTATCGTGGCTTTGATGACACACAATAGTAGTGCTATCGGGTGTTTAAATTCACGCTTAATTTGCATAATGTCTATTATTTGTAGTTCAAAATACACAAAACAAATTAAAAATTCCACACTTAAATTTCTTTTATTCTATTCACACGCACAATACATTTGAGAGATCATGTGATTGTGTCTTCGTGGACACGACTTTTCTCCTATCGTGTTATCATAGACACGATAGAGTGTCTAACATATCTACGAGGACACGATTTGTGGGGCAAAATTCAACGAGTCATATCTCCCTCATTTCCTATTGCTTTTTGCCCTTTTTTTTCTTGCATTCTTCTTTATTTTTCTTGCTCTTTCTTCTCATGATAATAGCTTAAAGATCTTGAGATGCCACCTAATGGGGATGAACCATTTTAAAAGAACAAAGAAGAAGAAATGAAATTGAATAATAATGACTTTACCACAAGCTCCCTCTTTGCAAATTCATCTTCCCCACTAGAAGTTATGTAACAAAATTTTGTGTAACAATATTTTGGAATATCTACCTGTGAAAGGGAACTTTTTCAATATATGATCACTAGGGGGAAGCTTGTGTGAAATGGGGAGCGGCTCAAGGCGGATAAAACATGAAGTATTGAGCAGGAGGGCAAAATGGAAAGACTAGGTTCCAAAACTAGGTTATATGGCTTGAGCTCGAAAACATAAAGTAATATGGCATTACGGGCTCATTGGCTAGGTAATATGGAAAAATCTCTAGCATACCAGTTTGGTGTCGTAGCTACACCGAAAATTTTCTCCATTTGATGATTGTGGGAAAGACAAATTTTTCTATTTTCCTTTCCCCAAATGAAATGAAAATGATAGTTTATTTGGCAAGGCCCATTTTCCGAATTTCCTTTAGAACATATAGAATGTAAAGAGTTATTTGGAAGGTTCATTTAGAAACTCATTTAAGGGTACTCACGGTCTATTTTCACCGTTCTCATTTGAAATGCCATTTGACATTTAAATAACCTCATGAGGACATTCACATATGGTGAATGCCAAATACCCTTTAAATGATACTTCACAATCTGAATGTAATTCACTATATGAACCCAATGAGGTTTTAGTGAAGAATGGCGTCAACATAATGTGGAAATTGACTCCCAAACAGCTCCATATCCTCTGTACGGTGATGTTTTTAATTGAACTAGTTGTGTTCTTAAATGATGTGGTTTTTACATGCAAGTAGGTGTTATCAATTTATGTGGGCTTCGTGTGGACTAACGGCTCCCATCATCCTCATTAACACGAAATGCTTTTACATGACCTTGCTACAATAAGAGGAGGGACTTGCTAAAACAAACTCCCCTTTTATAATACTCCTCCGAGCACTTTATTATAGACGTTGATTTTCAATACAACTAAAAATTACTTCATTTTAAAATCAATAAAACCTATTAAAAGTGACAGAGGGAGTATAAAGCAAAGCATAAGGAAAGAAACAAAGATGCAAGCACAATGCAGATATTGTGTGCGTTTGGAAGCCGAAAATAAAACAGGGTGAAAATTTTCAAGGCTGATAGTTGACGTATGTTTGGAAGTTGAAAAAAAACATGGTTGACAGGTGACAAGTTTCACTCTGTTTTGGCTCAACTGATTTCTATTTGGGAGCATAAAAATTTATCAGACTGCTTTACGTTTGGGAAGCACTGTGAGAAACACCCTGTCAGGGCATAAATCTACTGAAAATATACCTTGCTAATATATCAATTGCCAACACATATCCCCAAAATATGAGGTAGGGTTCTGCGGCTAGAGACGCCGGATGGGAGCCTTGCTCATCGTGTAATTGATTATTGGTTATCCACATCACGCCGTGGGCATCTATCGTTGGTACAATTACTCGATTGCGTTTCTCATCGAGTATTCGATTACTCGATATAAGTGCCCATCGTCTATTCTAGTCCATTCTTGAAAACCCTTCTCTATCGTGTAATCGGGATGTCGAAGTACTTGCTCAACGTGTAATCGGTTACTCGTTGTCCACCTCATCGCGTGGGCATCTATCATGGTTTCAATTACTCGAATTTGGCGCTCATTGAGTAATCGATTACTCGTTATCGGAGGTTTTCTATTATTCGCTTTCGCGACTGCCACGTCAGTGTATTCATCGTGTCATTATGCATGGGTGCCGAGTAACTCAACGCACGTGTCAGAGTGCATGCCGGATCTGTCACCCCCGACGCCTACTTACCCAAAATGCTCTCGCCCTTCACCCAATTATTAATACCCGTTTTCGGAGCTTCATCACCATTGCGCAACTGCGACTACTCAGTTAGGTTTTCGCAATTCAACTTTCCGGCGACAGCAGGGTTCCATATTGCCAGCGGCAGAGACAGGCCTCTAGTCAATTTAAAGCCGATCGATCTGCAGGGTATCCCTCCTCAGGGTGTCGGGTTATCGTCGAGCTGACCATTCCTCCAAAGACACATCCACCCACTGGTAAGATTTAAAAATCCGACATTTTTTTTATTTCGTGTGTCCAATGGCACGATTGCGCTCGCATATCGTGTCACTGGATCCCGATGCTGTCAATATCGTAACCTGATTTCAAATCCTACTGGATGCATTCCTAGACTAGATGAATCCACCGCCAAATCCCACCCAAGAGAAGAGATCTTCCCAGTCCCCGAGGAAGTATAACGCGAGGCCAAGCCTTTGAACCCAGTGTACACCCGGCGCTCTCACCAAGTCTCTACAAGTTGCAGAGCGTTACCCACACTGCATGGACCTATTGAAAGATATGGCTTTTCATTTGTTATTCGAAGGCCGTCATGTAGTTGTGGCTAGAAATTTTCTTGATGTTTTCTTGGACTGTTGGGATCAGCGTCTGATGGCGTTCAACATCAAGGGTAGAAGGTTATCCTTCACTGAGCAGGATGTTGCCCTCATCACTGGGTTGCGGGCCTCTGGTGAGATTGTTAATTGGAAATCCCCTGACGGTAAACTTCTGGCCCCTGAAGGCTCATTCTACCGTAAGTTCTTCTCCACACGGAGACCAGATAGGCAATCCATTGAGGAACTACTTGATAAATGTCTGCGGGGGTAGCAGATCTTTCAAATGATAACATGGTTTGTATTATCGTCCTCCACATGTTTTCAACCACGCTCTTCACACAATCATCAAGATCGTCCCTACAAAGCTATGCGACTATCTGGATGACCTCTCCCAACTGTCCAAGTATAATTGGCCGGTCGCCATCCATAATATACTTGTCTCGAAAATGTCACATTTATCTAGATGTTTGCACTCTAGATCTTCCGGAGAGACGAGTAGTGGCGGGACTTTGGCAGGAGCCGCGTATGTATTACAGGTGAGTCCTTATATTCAGCTTATAGTGTAATTGATTACTCGATTCATCTACATTTCATCACATCGAGTACTTGATGGTAGTGGATATCGTCCCCTCGATTACTCGATATACATCTCTACCATATAATCGATTACTCGATGCTTGTGTATCATGATATGGGACCATATGCATCTATACCTTGTAATCGATTACTCGATGCCGTGTAATTGATTACTCGATTGTTATGGATATCGTGTAATCAATTACGCGGTAGGATCCTCTATCATGTAGTCAATTACTCGGTTATCTTGCCTATCACGTACTCGATGACTCGGTATCATTGTATATATCCATTATCCCCACTTCTGCCTTCCCACCCGGTCCTCTCGTGCCGAAAGGAAAACGAAGGCGATTAGTTAAGGCCTTACCAGATCGATCGACCCCTCGAGCAGTGGTGCAACCTGATGAGACCCTGCCATCTGAAGAGAAGGATGATGATACGCACCTTGGCAGAAAGGGAAAGGAGCATGTAATGGAGGCTAAAACAGCAGAAGTTTGTCAGACGACAGACGTACCCACCGACTACATGGGAACTAAGATATGCTTCGAAATGGATGTGTTGTTGCCTAAAGATCGAATGACGATTATGCACTGGATGAGGCACCCAAGGCAGAAGTATCCACTAGATTCATTATATGATGCGGACTACTTAAGTTTGCTGCGGACCGAGGAAATAAACTACACGGTACATGCACATGATGCTAATTTATTCGATGGTATTTTGTTGATTGGAATACTCGATGGTTGTTTTAATCAAATACATGCAGGTCATTGATGCGTTCTTTGAACTGCTCCGGAAGAGGCAACAGATGAACATGGATGTATTGATGTATCCATACTGCTTCTTTGGAGGAATCATGGCCATTAAATATATTGAACTCGTAAGTGTGTGACCTCTTCTTATTTTTACACGGTGTTGTCGGCAATCATCTAATATATATATTCTCATCTCATATTTCATTCTTATGTAGGAGTTCAGGCCCACTGCTGATAATAAATAGCTTATAGATAAGTTGGTAAATAGCCCGCTGAAGGGAATCAACAGAAAAATGACGTATGCCTTCTTCCCAATTCACATAAATACCCATTACAGCTTGCTGATTCTACACTTCCCCACCCTACGGTGGCGCTTCTATAATCCTCTTAGCGGCCATCCAGCGACGCATCCACACCATAAGAAGGCTGCCGATCATGTAGTGCCTGGGTAAGATCCTAGCAAACCAATTCAAGATGAAGGGAGCTGCCGGCTGGTTTATGTTCCAAATAAGGGATGCACCCTTCCAACGTAATTCCGAAGACTGCAGAATATACGTAATGATGTACGCAGCACAGTTGTCCTTGGGGGTCGTCAAACTAGTTTTTGATCAGACGGCCATAACAATGCTCTATCGGCCGATGATCGCGGCAGTCCTGTTAAGGGGAAGTATGGAGAGGGAATTTGATGACGTAGCACCAGAAGGTTTACAGGACATCGCATTGGCCGCTAAAAGATCGTAGTGTACTAGAAAAAGCGAAACTATTGTACATAATGATATTACAGTATCCCTAAGGATATGTTCATTACTTTATATATAGACATTGCCATGTACCTAATGAGAGATTCATGTACATAATGATAGATTCATTTATTAATACTTGCCCTTACATGATTTGCAATTCCTTCACCTATATCGATCAATCGATGACTTGACACAAGAGCTTATCGTGAACACGATTGCTCGATATGCATGGCAAGGACCACTATCGTGCCTGAGATGACTCGATTAAAGAGCTTATCATGACCTCGATTGCTCGATCTCGATCTAGGCAAAGACCACGATCGTCACGTCGATGACTCGACTGAAGAGCTTAGTGTTACCTCGATTGCTCGACTTGCATGGGCAGGACCACTTCGTGCCGTTGATGACTCAACTGATGTGCTTATCTTGACCTCGATTACTCGATATGCATGGCAAGGAGTAGTAAATGGCACACTTACCGTCGACGACGTGGCTGACTCGCTGGTGGATCAGGGGGAATATCAAGCGAGTTCCTGATCTCATCCCAGATTCGATCTCGCAGCTGAACCATTACTCCATCATCTGGCCCCGACCATTCCCCGGCATGACTACTAGACGGATGATTGTCATTAGATGGTTCTTCTATCACTCAGAAAGCTTCATCTGTTTCGTATGCGGGCAGCAACCAATCTCTCATGTCAGAATCAGTGGCACTATTGTGTTGCTCGTGAATAAAGTTTTGCAACGCGGCACAAGCATACACAAACTTTGCTTGCATCTCAATTGGATAAGGGGGCATGTTTTCCATAATATGCCAACATTTTTTGAATTCCCCAAACGCACGCTCAATTATATTCCGGAGAGACGCATGTATGCAGTTATACATCTCATGCCTTCCAGTTGGCCGTCATTGTTGGAAAGAAGCAACATGATACCTGTGACCTTGCCCCTTGTAAGGACCGAGGAAACCCAGCTTGTTCGCATATCCTGCGTCAACCGTGTAATACTTGCCCGACGGTGGTCGTGGGAAAGCAAAATTTTCGTCTTCTAATACTGAGTCGAGAATTTGCTGATCATGGGCGGACCCCTCCCACCCTGTGACGACATAAGTGAAATGCATGCTGAAATCGCACACACACATGACATTTTGTGTAGTGACCTTTTGTTTACCCTTATATGCGTTTGACACATCTGACTTCACCTTCGCCATGACATGCATGCCATCTATTGCCCCAACGCAATCTTTGGAATATGGATAAAATTTTCTATTATTCCGAATGTAAGATGCATGTGCTCGAGTGGAACCATGGTGGAGATTCTAGCATGGAACCATTGCTCTAACGTGGTGAACACCTTATACACATACCGATGTATGGTCTCTTCTGAGTGGGAAAATTCATGCCCCAACTTACGAACAGATGTACCGTGACCCATGAGCTGACAAAATATCATGAGTTGTTCTTTAACAAATGCGCCTCGACTATCTTCCAGACCGGATGCTCTAGCTTGTCTACATAATTCAATGAACATCTGTTTGTTCATACGACAGACGTCCCTGCACATTCGATCATTCGTAAAAGTATATAACATGTCACGTACCAACTCCTCTCCCCTGTGGCGATGTGGGTGAACAACATTACGAGATGGAGCATTTGATAAATATTCCATAGCAATGGCACACTGATTAACTATTGCAGCATCCTCATCGTCGTCGCCAAAATACTTCCACCTCTAGAAAGTCAGAATAACGAAATGAACATACTGCTGATTGACGAATAATAAATGTTAATACTGCTGAAATGAACATAAATGCTTTGCTTACCATAGGGTTCATGGGTTCCCTCCTCAGGAAGTATCAAAAGATACTCGTGTAATCAAATGTACGATGGCCTTCGGGTGTCCATCGCCAATGCGATTACACGATAGCCTCCATTACCGTGGTCGGCGGAGGAAAAGTAGAAGACATATAAGTAAGCAATGAGGTGCACCTAGAAGATGTATATATAAGCATTCCCGGACTCACATGCAAACAGTACGAGAGAAGGCAATACTGACATGGAGAAAATCATTCACCACACACTCATGGCCTACATATAGGCCAAAGGAGTCACATGCATACAGTAGGATAAAGGACAATAATCACATGGAGAATAGTAGCAGGACAAAAAAAATAGTTCACCCCACACGAAGTTCACAAATGGTCAAAGTGGATAATATCTTATACAATAGTCATAAAATCACAAGTTTCTTGAAATCAATAGAGGCATGCATCTAGATGGGCGGTGTCTTCCCATTCCACAGGTTCTTCAACCACTGCTCAGCAAAATATTCATCGTCTTCTAGGTGCAGCCACAGCTGTCTATTAGTCTCCGTCGAGAATAATGTTATTGCAAAACTGTACATTGGGTTAGAGGGGTCATATCCAGGGAGGCGGCGTAGTAAATGAAAACATCTGTTGATTTCATCAGTCTGTGCTTGCTTATCTGCGAGCTTCGCCTCAAATAGCATACGATCGTGCTTCTCGACAAGCGCATTTCTTGCCATTATAGCGTCAGACAATGACTGGAAGCCGGTAGATATTTCAGAAGAGGAGTAAGTCTTCCTCTTCGAAGTCTTACACTGGGCACCAGGGGTAGGAGGGGTAGGACTGAGCGGATCACTGGTGGCGTGTGGAGGCATCTGTAGGGGAGTTTGGGAAGCAAGAGAGTCGGCATTCGGAGGCTCCTACAAACCAGAACATGAATAATGTTATCATCACAAAAAATGTAAGACAACTACAAATACATATCGATGACACGATACAAGCAGATGATGGTATCACAGTATCGAGGGTTCATGTTTGTGCACCTGAGATAGGTTGCAAGTAGGACGTACTGAGGGGCCAGGGCCGATCGGGCTTGCTTGGATATCACTATCAAGGAGCTTAGAGAATGAACGAGGGTATGTGTTATCTCCCATATCCTCTCCCAAGTACTGATCAAATTCATTGGGATGCATCCTAGGGTGATCCTCATCGTACCATGTGAACTATCCGGTGGCAACTGTGCACTGGGGGGCACCAGATTTTTTGGCCGTCCATGATAAGCCTGACTTCCAGTAGCATGGTTACCATCGAATATTATCGATAATAGACCCTCCATCTCTCTCGAGTATCCCCAAGACTTCAATCTCATGGCCTTCGGGTGTCTCTGTGGCAGAAGGAGATGAGAGTTAGATTGGCAAGGAAATATCCTGTGTTCGAGTTTCCAAGAAATTCAAAATTACGGTTACGGAATAAAATGTCAGACGATACGCACCTGTCTAAAAATCTTCCAAAAATCAGGATTTCCGAAGGTATATGTTTGTGTTGCTTCGTTATACCCACAACCAGTGTAATCTGACATCCACTTCCATGCATTGTAGAGGTACCTAGTCTTGTCATAGTGACGGCGTATTTTTTCTTCATTCACAATTATACCCTTCTTCGCCAACTCTTGGCTTACATAGTCGTATACTCCGGGTTGAAGACCCTTACCCTTACGAAATCCCGCCATAAGTGCTTCAGCATACGATGCGATAAATGCATAGTGCTCTTCCTTGTTCCACTCAACCTGTTTGACATACTTTGATTTCTTGGCTGGGCTTGCCATCTATACCACACAAGAAGAAGCATATGAGAAGAGAGATGTTGACGTAATTGAGTACTCAATTTATGTGTCTATTGTCTACCCGATTACTCGTTCTCGAGTCAGCTACGTCGTATAATCGCGATAACCACATGGAAATCGAGTAATCGAGTAACTGGGTAGACGGAAGATACAGATTGAGTAATCGAGTACTCGATATATCCATATACCGTGTACCCGATTACTCGATCGTCATACACCTCACGATAACCACATAAATAATCAATTAATCGAGTACACGATAGACACATATATCGAGTAATCGAGTACTCGATTTATGTGTGTACCGTGAATCCGATAACTCGATCTCGAGCCATCTACGTCATATAATCACGATAACTACATGGAAATCAAGTAATTGAGTAATCGGGTAGAAAGAAGACACAGATCGAGTAATCGAGTACTTGATATATCCATGTACCGTGTACCCGATTACTCGATCATCATACACTTCACGATAACCACATGGAAATCGAATAATCGAGTAATCGGGTACACGATAGACACATATATTGAGTCCTCGATTACTCGATTTATGTGTGTACTGTGACCTCGATTACTTGATCTCGAGCCACGGATGACGATCGAGTAATCGGATACACAGTACATGGATCTATCGAGTACTCTATTACTTGAATACTCGATTCCCCCGGTGGCTTATTGGGAGACAGTCCGATCGGCTCGAAAAGAAGAAGTATTGATTAATAAATAAGGTGATCGTGTAAGAGGTGAAAACAGAAGAAAATAAAAACTATTAAAATTGGCCAAAAATAAGCAGATTGACCGAATATATATGCATCCACCCGCATCATATTCATTCGTCTAATCGTCAACAAATATGCATCTTTTGTATATTTTTTTAGAGCTTCAGTAATATCCAATGAGCTCGCACATATGCTCATTCAGAGTACATGTTCTGGGAAAAATTACAGGGAGAAAGGCATACGGCAGCGACAGATTTAAATTCAAAATTCAAACAACCAGGGCCGTGTGCTTACCGACGATCTTCGACGACGGTGCGGCGGCAGGAGTTGCAAGAGGGAGGGGAAAATGGTTTATTGGGGGGTGGGGGAGTCGCGTGAGAGACGGTCGGAGGAAGATGGTCGAGGACGGGAGTGATGGCGGTTGGGATGAGAGTGAGCGATGAAAGGAAGGAGAAAGGAAAAAAACCTAAAAAACGAGAGGGAGGGGCAGCCTACTCGAGGGAGAATCAGCCTTTCAAGGGTGAAAGGTGAAAATTTATCACCTTTCATCGTCAGGACCCACTATTCACCATTTCAGCTAAACAAACACAAATCAGGTTTTTCACCTATCACCGTCACCGACCACATTTCAGTTTTTTAGCTTCAGTTTTTCAGCTTATAAAACTTTTCATCCTGATTGGTGGAAATTCAGGGCTGAAATATTAGTTTTTCAGCTTTCCAAATGCACCCATGGCTAAGGATAGAACAATTTTAGGCTATAGAATACCAAATTGGCTGCCATGAAGGACCTCAAACTCCAGCTTCGCATAGTCTAAATAGTCGCCTAATGCTGATAAGGGTGTGTTTGGAAGCTCAAATCAACCATTCGCACGCGTTTGTTTTGTTTCTTTCTTTTTGGCTTTGGCACATTTTTATTCGTTTTTCTTATCAAAATGCCGTCAGGCTTTCGTTCCGACTTCGACTTTCCTTTTTCTCGTACGAACTCGAGATCTGGTTGAAGTGGAGCAAGAGCCGTGTAAGGATCAGGGAGCGCGGTGGCGAGTGCCGACGCTTGAGGAAGGAGGAGGGAGTGGAATCGGTGATGGAGATCCAGGGGAAGCCGGCCCTTCTTGGCTTCAACATGCCCGCCGAGTGGGAGCCCCATGCCGGCTGCTGGATGGGTTGGCCTGTAAGTTCTTGCTTGCCATTTTCATACACTAGTTTTATTCATACCTTTCCTCAAATTCATCTGAAGAAAATATGCGTAAGCAATGTGTTTTCTTTACTTTTTTGGTCATGATGACAGTGCTTAATTTGTTTGTTTTTTTTGCGTTTTTGACAATGTCAGAGTTTCTTGGTCTGTGTGTGTGGAAATGGAAATACGATTTTGTATCAGTTCATAACTTGATGCTGGACTTTCTTTGTGCTAATTTGTTGTCATGTTTCTAAACTAGCAACCACTAACTTGCAGGAACGCCCGGATAACTGGCGGGAAAGTGCTGTGCATGCCCAGAAGGTGTTTGCGAAAGTGGCTATTGCAATTTCAAAGTATGAACCCGTTACCGTCTGTGCTAGTGCTGCCCAGGTTGCTGACCTGTCCTTTTATTTGCCTGTTTTCAGTATTCTAACATAGAAGCAATATAATTCTTCGTGATTTTTTTGATGATATGTTACCGCAGTGGGCTAATGCGCGTTCGATGCTACCAGAACATATAAGAGTTGTCGAGATGAGTATGAATGATGCCTGGTTCCGTGACATCGGTCCCACGGTAAGATTTTACTTTGTTATTATATTGTGGTTATCTTGCGTTCAATTGGAGAATTCTACGCACACCTATTTGACATTTTTTTTGTCAAGTGAAATTTATAAGGGGCAAATCATTTCATATTGGTGTATATAGTTTCTTATCTATGATAGGGTGACAAACCCTTCCGTCGAATGCCACAGAGTTGCTGGAGTAGACTGGAATTTTAATGGTTGGGGAGGTGTGGACTTTACTTACGAGTTTAGCCTGGTGATTTTACTATATTTGGTTAATTATTTCCGTAAGAAATGACTTCGTGTCTTTTGCATCTCAGGCGTTGAGGATGGTTGTTATAGAGATTGGAGCCTTGACCTTATAGTTGCCAGAAAGGTTTACTTTTACTCTTTTATTTGGTATTATACTAATTTATGTTCACTCCTCGTTCACATTAGATGTTCCCATTTGGATCATAACTTTTGTTTTGGCTGCTAGATTCTGGATCTAGAAAAAGTTCCTAGATTTCCTCATTACATGATTCTTGAGGGTGGAAGCATCCATGTGGATGGAGAAGGTACATGCTTGTTATTATCTTGTCTTCTTAATCATTTACTGTCTCTGCTCGATGATTTGTAGGATTGAACATTCATATTTCCATAGAATATATGGATAACTAAAGGGAAAGTGTCTGTTCTTACCATCAGGGACTTGCCTTACTACAGAAGAATGCCTTCTGAATCCAAATCGCAACCCCAGAATGACTAAGGAACAGATTGAGGACGAATTGAAGATGTATCTTGGGGTTAGAAAAGTTATCTGGTTGCCCCGAGGACTGTATGGTACTTCTTTTCATTGATTGTTTTACCAACTCTTGGTATATTTTTTTATGATGTTAAATCATCTTTGACTTTCCAGTTTTTCAATATATACTAGACGCATGAAACTGAGGGTTGATTTTTTTCCCCAACCTCAGGGAAGCAGGGTGCTTTAGGAAAAGAAGGGTATTAAATTTGTCATCTCTTTATGGTTTATGATAAACGTGACAAAATATCTTCCTTCTGCATTTGGTTGCCAAATTTTGTGTTGAGTTGAAGTTTTGAATCAGGATCTTTTGTTGCAATGCAAGAGCCAAACAATAGAAGTTTTTGTGTTTTGTATTTATATGAATATCAAAGTCTGAGGACATCCTGAATACTGATTCTAGTTGTGTCCAGCTTTTTTATATTTTGTTACTTTGCTTCTGAGTACCATATTATGGACTGGCTTAATGGATCTTGTAGGTGACGATGATACCAATGGCCACATTGACAACATGTGTTGTTTTGTAAAGCCTGGTGTAGTCCTTTTGGCTTGGTCTAACAATGAATCAGATCCTCAATACGAGCGTTCAGTTGAGGCATTATCTGCTATATCCAACTCTACTGATGCAAATGGCAGAAAAATAGATGTTATCAAACTCCATGTCCCTGATCCGCTATATATTGGAAAAGCAGAAGCAGAAGGTATTAAGAGCCAGGTAAGTCAAAATAGTTCCCATAACCTCCAGCTAAAAAGGATGCATATCTTGCCATATACAGAGGACACCAGAGTGGATTCGCTGATTGTATGGCTATGGTTTAACTCTGTTTATACGCTAGCAATTTGATGTGTGCATTATGACCATCCTCCCCTTGTGTGCAACCGAAACGTATTCCATAATTTCCTTTAAGATAAAACGGAAATGAGACAAATCCTGTCAATCTTCAGTTCATTTTGGTTTTCTAATCCAGAGAGATAATTTTGGATGGAGGGAGTATATGATTGCTGTCCCTGTATATAACATGTTTGATTTAAACCATTTCTGTGGCCAATGGCAGGATTGCAATGCAAAACCAAGAGAAGAGGGTACAAGACTCGCTGCTTCATATGTGAACTTTTATATTGCTAATGGAGGAATTATTGCTCCAGCTTTTGGAGATGAAAAATATGACAAAGAAGCCTTTGGTGTCCTCTCTTTGGCTTTTCCCAATTATGAAGTAAGCCACAAGTAGCCTAATTGCTGAATATTGTAGGCCTAGACTTATTTTTCTTGTATCTATTCGTTATAGGAAAGTGGCAAAGTTATCTCTATTTTTTTAAAATATTATGTATATTAATATCTTATATGGATGGCATTTGCTTATGAAATCTTTGGTGGTTCAGGTGGTAATGGTTGAAGGTGCAAAAGAGATATGTTTGGGAGGGGGAAATATACATTGTATCACACAACAGCAGCCATCTGCTCCATGATCTGAATCATCGTCTTAGTACTTTACACTCTTGGTCCCTTGGATGTATTCATCGTCTTAGTACTTTACTTTTGGTCCCTTGGATGTAATCATCGTCTTAATAACTACCGGTCCGCTCTCCAGTCTATTCTGCCTTATTAAGGGGCTGTTATATCAATACGAAAATGCAGCTTCTTAATAAACGGCTGAAAATAAAAGCAAGTGTTATCACAGCTTGAAGCATCCTCAAAATGATCAGTCAGGAGGATGTCATGTTTCCGGCAATGCAACTATTAGTATCATATTTGTGAATGGTTAAGTGGTATGACCAGGTGGTTTTATATAGGTTTAAAAAAAATTCCTTCTTTTGAAACGGTATAGAACTCCGACGACCACCCCGAAACAATAAACAATAACTAAAAGCCCAACGACGAGACAGTGGAGGCAGAAGAGCCAAAGACAGGTGTGAAGGATGAAATGGGGAAAGATGAGCAGCTCGATTATGTGTGGTAGCCAAGGTTGGAGGCCTTCCCTCATTGGTTTTTGTCAGACTTTTTTTGGGTGGGTAGTGGTGGGAAGAGCTTTTACTTTCGCTCCCCCTTCGGCTTGTGGATAGTATCTTGTTGGAGTCTTCGCTTTCTTGAGGTGCTCTTGGTCTTCCAACCAGAGCCTCTGTCGAGCTTTGGCACAAAGGGTGCCCGCCTCTGCGAAGGAGTGATAATTTTATCTTTCTAATCTTTTTGTTGGATCTCTTACTTTTCAAGTGGCAGCTATGGAGATCTAAGCTTGATCGATTATGAGCAACTTGTAAGATAAACATCCAGAGTTTTGATGATGATTTACTCTATCCTTTTGCGTAGTAGCCTGTTGGCTATGGAACGTGGCAGGCATCCGACTATTGGTGGCCTATCGGCCACCGGAAACGTAGCTAATGACTTAATCCTCAAGGTTTATCAAGTGAAAGAAAAGAAAAATTGGTTGCTCCACAAAATGTTTCGGCGAAAGTTAAAAATCCCTTGGAATTTGCAGAAGATGGAGGAGATTAATGGTCGATACTGAAGTGGATGATGCAACACGATTATGCTCCTGGATTTGGGACCGGGTTTCATAATTATCCACCAATCCATGATTTTATTATAGATGTTGTTGTCATGTTTGTGAGAGTCCGGGTTAGAAGTGTGAGAACCTATAGCTAGAATTTTTTTTTTTGGATAATTATAGCTAGAATATTATTATGATTGTGTTTGTAGTTCCGTGGGTGGATGTTCCTCTTCTTTTGTTGTCAAGTAACCGAGGAAGAACCCACCCTTGTTCGACAATAATCTACGGTGCTAGTGTTGAGGCTCGTTCAGTTAATACACCTGTAGTGATGGCCATTGGACTCAACAGATTTACGGTGGTGATATTCAGAATATGAACTTCGAAGAAAAAAGAAAAAAAAATGGCATATGATTCACATACTTCGTTAGAATTGAACGCGCTTGATACCATGTTAAACAATGGTTTATGTGAATAATTTTGATCATAGTATTCGTCTCCAAGTTGGAGGCAATATAAATAGGGAAAAGTTTAAATGAGATCACTCTCATATTGCTTATATGAGGCCACTTTGAATCGTAGCCATTGGATCTTGATCTGATGGCTATAAATATCCATAATGATCTCACCTACTCTTTGATGTGACATACTCACCTACCCACTAATTTGATATCTACCTTCAAATCGGAATCTAATGGCAATAAAGATTGACCTCATGCTCCGTATATGAGAACGATCTCATGTAAACTCATCTCATATAAATATACAATTACATTCTATAAAAAAGAAACAATCTTAATATAAGTGAAATTATAGAAGGTAGCCGCACATTAGATGCTCCATCCTGCTCAATGTAAGGGTGGGTTAGGGGTTTTGGAAAATAAATTTTTTTCACGAAAATACTTTTCTCTAGAAAAATCAACTTAAATGGATGGATTTTTCCATAAAAAGCTGTTACGGGTTCTAGAAAGTGTTCATGAAAAATTCACTGAAAATCAATTTTTCGGCAGTTAGGGGTTCTAGAAAATGTAAAAATGAAAATGTCCTAGAAAATCTGCTACTAATCTAAAAATGAAAGGGCCGTTATGTTCCAAAAAGACTAAAATTATGTGTCCCGTATTAATTATTTTATTTCACAAAAATATTCATATGATGACTACTATATCAAGATTCAACGGCGGGTGTCAAATCACTAAGTACGTGAGTGTGAATCGATCTTATGGCTCAAGATCACTCAGGCTCATGCAAACTATATATGAACGATATCACTGGCTAGGAGCATGTATGAGAGTGTTTTCTATTGAATCATATCTTTTGTAATTTTATGTTAAGTTATAGAAGAGGGATGTTCCTATTTTGCAGCCTTGAACTGATCTGTTTAATCGTCGTCAACATTCAAATTAAATCGTCATAGACAAGAAAACTTGCATAGATGTGATGCACAACTTTGATGTGCATAAGCCCGTATCCATATTCCTTTAGCCCTCATCAAACATGTTCTTCGTGAGTTCTTTCCACATTACCTTGCTCCAACTATAGTTTTGGCATATGACCCGGAATCTTTTTTTTCTTCCATATGACCCAGAAAGTACCCAAAATACCCCCAAGAGCTAGGTATAAGCCATCCCACAGCCCATACTCTGCGTTTTTCCATATTACCCGGAATCTGAGGAGCATTCAGTTGGAGAAGAAGGCGGAGCGGTCCGGAGAATTTTTTCCGGCATCTCCGTCCATATCATCGCTGGCGCCGGCGCCGTCGAACTCGGCAAAAGGCAAGAAAATGAGCGGGAAAGACCGGGTCTGCAAAAACAACTTCAACGGAGGCATCGTACATAAAAAATAGTACGTCAAGTTCAAATACTATGATTTTTATATTGAAAGTTGGTTCCAGAGAAGAAAGTTGAAAACTTGCCAAGTTTTCAACTATTTACATTATCGTGTCTTCGACAACACGACTGTAACAATAGTCATGTTTTATGCAACACGACTCATAGACGATGCTTTTCACTCATATACGGTTTTGAATATATCGTGTCTTACGGTTTTTTGACTTATTTCAGTATTTTAATGGCAGGTACTGATGGAGAAGATACATGTGTGCTTATACTACGATGGAGTTTTTACAAATTCTGATTCGTACGTGGGTGGGAAACGGAAGCTCATGCCTGTAGATACACAAATAAAGTACCTGGAACTGTTGCAGGAAGTGGAAGAAAGATTACCGCTGAAGTCTGCAGCTGGTACATTATCTGTGTCATATCGTGTTGATTCTGAACCCCCATACCTCCTTGAAGATGATAAAGACGTGGAGTCAATATTTCTCATTCACAAGAGCAACCGAGGCACAAATAGGCCACTCCACCTGTATGTGGAGTGGACTTCTACTGGCAATAACATGGAGACTTCCACTCTCAATAAGGAAATGAATTCCAGTGCAAATAAGGAGGAGGAGAGGATACCAGAGGTAGGAGTAAGGCTGGCCAGTAAGATACCACCGGAGAGGCCATCCAGCCCGGGCAATAAGACACCCACATCAGCAACTGAAAAAGGAAGAGATGAAGATTATTTATTTGAAGCTGCGAGGTAAGACTTCTAAGGCGCGGATACAGGCAAGTCGTGTACTATTATAGTGTATAATAGTACACGACTAGAAATTTGGTCTTGTCTTATACAACACGACTATATACATAGTCGTGTCATTTAGTACATGACTATATATGAAGTCGTGTTGCATAAGACACGACTTGACTACTTCTAGTCGTGGTATCAAGTCAATTCATACAAATTTTTTCACACTGATTGGGAGATGGGGAAGAAGGTGAAGATGAAGATGAAGACCAAGATGAAGATTCCAGTCCAGATGAAGAAGAATTCTTCAATGAAGATGAATTACCGTGGTATGCAAATGAGTGGGATGAGCCTCTAACACTACCAAATTTTCGCCAGGCAGATCCCACTGGAAGAGACCACTCTGTGCCTGATATAGAACTCCAACGTGTAGCAATAGCATCAACTTCTACATTGTCTGGGTCGGCGGATGGATCTGTCTGCTTGCTAACTAAAGGGTGACTGAGGTGGGCTATAACTTTCCTAAACCAAGTTGTTTGTATATGGAGTATGGGAGAAGGTTAACACTAGCCCCTAAATCCAAGAGAGCTCGACTAAGGGTATGGTCACCTATGACAATAGAAATAACAGGGACACCTGGGTCCATAAATTTCAATGGCATTTCACTGGTTAGCAAAGAGCTCACTTGATTAGTCAGGAAGACCTTGTGGGTGACATTGGACCTTCAAGGGTGACTAAGGTGGGCTGTTGATCGTTTAAAATTAAACCCTTGCAAGTGCACAAGGCAATTGTACTACAGTGAGTATTAAAGGGTTGTCGAACCTCAGGGACGGACTAATATTTTACCAAATTCAAATGAAAGCAAATTCTGTTTTAATTAATCTAGAGAAAGCAATAAAATTTAACTACTTTAAAATAGATTTTAACTAATATGGAGAAGTGCCAAAGCAGAGAATCCACCACTAAATATGCAATTACTACTCTCAATTATTATTACGCTCAAATTGACATGATAAGGTAATTTGTGTTCATGGTCAGACACACAAATTACAGTGAATTCACTCACGTTCTTGGTCGGACACGAGAGTTCATCCACTAAAAATTAATGTAGATAATTCTATCCTTGGTCGGGCATAGAATTATCATTTGGGCCAATGATCCTATCCTTGGTCGGGCATAGAATTAACACCAGCCTACTTTTAGCTAAGCATAGGAATTAAAAAGATCTAATTTCATGTATATCAATCAAGTCTATGGTCAAGCACTCAAAAGAAACTCATGAAATAGCATTAAGCAAAATCATATCAATTGTATTAAATTAAACAATCAAGAGTAATAACACAAATCTAGGGCTTCATCTACGCCTTGGACGCGAATTTAGCCGGCCATCAGACAAGGATAACGCTGTTGATTCGTTGGTGTCATTGTGCACTATTCACAAATCACTATTCACTGTTCACGGGTACTGTTCATCGTCTTCCTCGCGCAGCCGTGCACTGTAGCAAATTCAGAACAGCCCAAAAATCGCAGCTTTCTTCCCTCCTCCGGCCACTCCTTTCTTCCTCCGTCGAGAAATACGCCGGAATCTAGTCGAAAGTGCCTGGCTTTTCTGGCGAAATCGAACTTTCAAGCTCTCTGTCGTTCTAAAAACCAGTCCAGTTCCCCCTCAAATCCGTCCCAAAAATCCGCCTTTTATAGACAAATCGAGAGAGTCCTCTTCCTGTGGATTTCTGATTTGAATAAAATCAAATCAATCTGTTTCAAAGAATCCCGATTGAGCACAACTCTCTGTTTTTTTTTTCGTTTCAGTTTCTGATTTGAACACGATTTCTCCTCCGAAGTCCTGTTCTGCCACGACTGCCGCCATGCCGCCGTCAAGACCCCGACGCTTCTGTAGCCGCCGTCGTCTCCAAGCTCATATGCTCTGTCAATTCCGCCATCGCCTGCCGATCGTCGAGTCCCGCCAGCACGAGCTTGCCGGTGCTCCGCCATTACCGCCGTCTTCGATCGCCCATCATCTTCCCCGTCGCCAAGACCTCGTCGTGCCCAGGCCGCCGTGAAGCTCCTCCGTCGCCGGACCTCTGCTTCCGAACCCAGCCGCCCTCAGCCTCGCCGTCTCGCCTTCCGCCGTCAAAATCACCGTCGCCGTCGAAACCCGCCGCCGCGGTCTCGCCGGCCTCTCCGTTGCCGCTGTCTCGCCGGCCTCGAGCTCTATTTCTGGACGGCCCGAGCTTCGGCTCGGGTCGGGTTTCTATTTTCTTTTTTTTTCTTTTTAATTGAACCGGACCGGAACAGAACCGGTCATATTTTATTTTATTTTTTTTTCTTTATTACACAAAAACCCGTTGTATCGATCTCATCCATCCAATCTAATCTTGACGGTTCTTCTCTTTAATCGTGTCTCTTTCGCGTGCAATATTTTAAATGATCATAACTTTTTGCTCAGAACTCCGAATTGCGAACAGTCAGTGGCGTTGGAAAGCTGACTTCGTGTACTTTAACATAAAGCTTAAATCAGTCCCATCAGAGATATGCAATCAAAGTTGTAAATATTCAATCATTATAATCGCGTTTTATCCCATTTCTGCGTTTTACTCTTGTTTCCTACAAAAACCAAAAACTATATTAAAGTAGCATAAATTCTAAACAAACACTAGCAGAAACATAAGTTTAGGAGATAATAAAATGCATATTTCATGTATAGATCACACCCCCAAACCTAGATTTTGCTAGTCCCTAGCAAAACAAAACAAAATCAAATCAAATCAAACAAACTAAGGAACTAATGCATAAAAGTAAACACCACTTTCGTAGGGAACACGATTGCATTGAGCGTATGCAACAAGCCGTTAAACCTCTAGGTGGCCCTAGTAGGACGAGTGTTGTCTCGTGAGGGTTTGCAGCCATGCTACCCACAAACATGTATTTATTAATCTAATTATCCTAAGTACAAAAACAAAAATAAAACAAAAACAGTGCAAAACAAGCAAACCTATTATCCCGATAAATACATACTACAATGCTTAAGAAAATCAACCACATGTACTTGGTTCATAATCAGCAGGAATATAGAAGCCCTCAAGTAAGTGGTTTTATTCCACACTTTCATCTTGGAAATTTCTGCTCAAATATAATATAGTGTGATAATATAAATAGTAGAAAGTGTAGAACATTGTAGCAATACATTCTAAATTTCTGTTTATACAGATCCAGTGTTACCCATTAACCAAAGAACATTAGAATCTACATAGTCATCGTCATCTTTAGGTTCATGATAGCACAGATCTGCGCGCCTCCTTCGGGTCCAACATTCTAGATTTGAGAGGATAATACACCATAGACTTTTTTTTTCTTTTTTCTTTTTTTCTTTTTTTTTTCTTTCACTAGGACTGTGTAAGGCCTGACTTCAAGATGCTTAGGTTTAGCAATGACTCAGGCCAATGACTCCCAGCCAGTTGGCTTAGGGCATTAGGTTTTAAGAGACCGCTTCGGGCCCGAGCATCAGCCTAAGTTAATCCTATAAAGTCAAGCAGCCCCTTTTCTTTTCATTTTTTCTTTTCATTTTCAGCACATATTTTTCAGCACATCTTTATTTTGTCCAGGCTGTATTATACTCTCAACCTATTTCCGGTTCCAATCCCTTGCCATAGCCAAGTAAATGGTCTATCATGATCTTTTAAGCTCAACAGATAACTACACATCATCCAATGACTATGACTAAAGACATCCCACTGTAGATTAGTATTCAACAAATCTCTAGATGGTATTACTTTATGTAACTAGTGTGTGTGAGTGAATTTTCTTAGTTCAAGCACTTTGTTCCAAGAGGACTGTAACAGAAAGGTATGCTCAGTTAAGTTCTCTATCCTC
Organism: Houttuynia cordata; assembly: GCA_039654745.1. Classification (NCBI taxonomy): domain Eukaryota; kingdom Viridiplantae; phylum Streptophyta; class Magnoliopsida; order Piperales; family Saururaceae; genus Houttuynia; species Houttuynia cordata. The sequence goes on along the minus strand of CM077502.1, from coordinate 56,808,782 downwards.
CAATATACTTACTCACACTTCTAATGTAAATTAATCTCCTAAGAATTGTAAATTGCATTATTACGGGATAAACTATCAAAACCTAAGAAAAAGTACTAACAACCTAAAAACTAATCAAAAAAATTTTATGATTTTTTTTTTAATTTTCTATTTTTTTATACAAGTAATATTCCCTCCCCCAAACCTATTATGAACATTGTCCTCAATGTGAACAAAATATAACATGACAATGAGCATATAACAAAGAAAATCAAATAAAGGAGAGAATACACCTGAATACGTGGGTTGCCTCCCACCAAGCGCTAAGTTTAACGTCTTCAGCCAGACTGAGCCACGGTCTTGTGCGGGGTTCGGATCCTCAAGAATTCAGCCTGGATCAATTAAATGATTTCCCCACACACTCATATCCTTGTGGCTTATATATGGAGCATATCGTGGAATAAAAGGGTGGAGTGGTAGGTGAGGAAACAGTGGAAATATGGGTCCCTGCATTGTCCATGGAAGAAGGTCATCAGGAAATATGGGTCCCTGCATTGTCCATGGCATAGGCAGGTACTTATTTGATGGCATCTAATAAGGGAAGGTGTATCTTGACTTGTTTGAACACCTCTAACATTTCCTCCATTCTTTGATGGGACTTACTAAATGGGGAGGGTTTATCGAGGCATTGAGGGAAGGGTGCCCTAGGGATATATGATTTTTCATTGGTGGGTTCAGATGGGGCATCCTGCTGTGGTGGAAGACTAATAGGGACAGGTTTGGTAGGAGTGGGTTCTTTAGTTCTCTCTGGGGAAGTTTCCTCACTTGCAATATGATCGTTTAAAATTAAACCCTTGCAAGTGCACAAGGCAATTGTACTACGGCGAGTATTAAAGGGTTCTCGAACCTCAGGGACGGTGAATAATTTACCAAACTCAAGAGAAGAAAAAGATGTAGTTTAATTAATTCTAAAGAAAGCAATGAACTTTATCTAATTAAGCTGAGTTTTAATCAATGTGGAGAAGACCAAGGCTTCGAATCCACCACAATAAACTAGTGTATCATTTCTCTCTCTCTTTTGAATAAAGATTTCCAATTGGCTAGCATATTCCTCTCGGACATACACTTGTCAACTCAAAATATAGTGCTCTCCTCTTGGATGTAACACATAAAACGGTTAAAACATGGAATTGTGATCTATCTCTCTCGAGTATAAACCAATGAAATTTTATTGATATATAACACCTCAGTCTACTCACGTTCCTCTCGGATACGCAAGTATTCTTCGGATTGAAACTCACAAGAATTCACTCTTGTCTCTCTCGAGTACAAAGAACAAATCTTTATTGAATTAATGGTGATTACACAATAAAATCCATACACCAACTAGAGTAAAAATATAAGATGAGAGACAAGAAACTACACAACCAGATTATTGGGCTTCATCTACGCCTTGGAAAGGTGTTTAGCCTCGCATCGGAAGAGAAATCACCATCGTGTTCTTCATGTTCTTCATATTCTTCTCTCCTTTGCTCTAGCCTCTAATTTTGCTCTAGATTCTCCAAGGGTTAAATATGTGGTCTACTTTCTAATGCCCAAAACGTTCTCTCATAAGGCCTATTTATAAGTTTGAAGAGAAACCACGAAATCCCCTTCCAAATCCAAGTCGAAATAGATCTTATTTCGGTTTTCCGTATATGGCGATCGATCGCTCCATATTGACGATCGTTCGCTGTCCGATCGATCGCAATTCCTTCGTTATTTTACCCCGATCGATAGCTTTGCCGATCGACGCCGCATGATACCGATCGATCGTTTTGAGGTCCGATCGATCGTTTCCTTTAATACACTGCTTTTGCGGCTCTGGCGATCGATCGCATTGATAGCCGATCGATCGTAGTTACTGTTCATAAACTTCAAATGGCTATAACTTTCTGCTCCGAACTCCGAATTGCGCGTGGTTGGTGGCATTGGAAAGCTGACTTCTTCAAATAACATGAGACTTGAATCAGTCCAATCCGACATTTGTAAACGAAGTTATGATAATTTAATCATTCGAGTTACTTTTCTCCTCATTTCTGTGTATTACTCTCGTTTCTTACAAAAACCAAAAACTATATTAAAGTAGTAGATATTCTAATCAAACACTAGCATAAACATAAGTTTAGGAGATAATAAAATGCATATTTCATGTATAGATCACAATACCAATGGATGGGTGCCTAACTTGATTATTAACTTGCTTACCACTCCTCAGGGTAGTGATGGCTTGCAACTGCTCATTTGGATAGTGGGAACGCTCGACGGCAAACTGGCCTCTAGGGTCCTGCTGTGGTTGGCTAGGCAAGGTACCAGCTTCCCTATGGGTCATAGATTGGGCCAGCTGTCCCAATTAGGTTTCTATTTTGGCTATGGATTGTGTATGTGAGTGGACAAGCTGAGCCTGGGTTCCTAGCTCACCTGTTAACTCTCTATGTTTGGTATCCATCTTGGTTTCCATCGTAGTGAAAGCTGAGAGGAGGGTGGACTGGGTGGCTAGCATTTGACTCATTTGGTCTTCGAGGGTTGGTTTCTTATTAGAATGGCCAAATGAGGAAGAGGAGGGTGGTTGGTAAGGATGTGGTTGGCTTTGGAAATCTTATCTTGTGGCCTGATTGAACGTGGGCCCCTGGTTAGGTTGTTTCCAGGCGAAATTAGGATGATTTTGCCACCCCGGGTTATAGGTACTTGAGCAGGGGTTATTGGCTCTAGGATAGGTCTGTGCAAGGTTGACGTGCTCATGTACAAGGTCTGGATACTGGGAGGCTGAGGGACAGTCAACTATGGTGTGCATAGGGCTGGCACAAATAACACAGGCATCTTGAGAGGTTGGGGTATAAGGTGGAGCTTGAGAGAAAAACCTGTCAAACCTCTCTGTAAGGGATATCACTTGGTGTTCTAGGCTGGTGGTGGCTTTGACATCGTACATGCCTCCCCTTGAGGCACCCCTACCAGGTATATGGCCTTCAGATCTATAGAGGGTGGCACTGTGTAAAGAGTTTTCGCTCAGGTCCTCTAGTAGATCCCAAGCATCATTCGGGATTTTCTTCATGAATGTGCCTCCACAAGAGGCATCAATTAGGGTCTTGTGCTGATCGCACACACCCTCATGAAATCTTTGAACTAATTGCCACTTTGGCACATCATGGTGTGGGCAAGACCGGAGTAGGGCTTTCATTCTTTCCCAGCTTTCATGGAATTGTTCATTGGGGAGTTAGGTAAAGGTGATAATCTCATTGCAGATTTTATTGGTCCGCCCTACAGGGAAATATTTTTTAAGGAATTCGGCCTGAAGTTCCTCCCAAGTGGAGATGGAGTTATATTCAAGGGAGTATAGTCATTCCATGGCCCTATCCTTTAAGGTGAATGGAAACAACCTAAGGCGAACCTGGTCATCAGACAGTGTGAGTTTGAAGGTTGTGTTCACTTCTAGGAAATTTTGGAGATGCTTGTAGGGGTTCTCATTTAGTTGGCCATGGTAGGTGGGCAGCATCTAGATGATGTTGGCTTTAATCTCAAAATTAGCCACTTTGTCAGGTAAGCAGATGCAGGAGGGGAAGGTGTAGGTGGTGGGACGGTAGTAGTCTTGTAGGGTTCGGGCATGGGGTACTACCGGAATCTGGTTTAAACCATTCCCATCCCAAGGTTCATATTGTCTGCCATTGGATGGATTTCAGGGATCAGTTTGCTAGGAGTTCTACAGATTCTATATAGACGCTCAAGATTAGGATCAAAGGCAAGGTCGGGGTTCAGGGAGCGACGACCATGCATGCATAATAAAAATCAAACAAAACTTGTAACAATCCTAATAGCGACAACTAGCAAGCATCAATCTTAGATAGCGACAACTAGCAATCCTAATAGCGACAACTAGCACGTCTTGCAATCCCACAAAGAAAATGGAAACACCAAGCACCCAAATTTACTCTAAAAGAAGGTTACGAGAGTGCAAACAGTGGGAAGGGATGGCCCTTCCAATGATGACGAGAATCAGCATCCTCTCTTAATCCTGCAAAAGAAAAAGAATGCAATTAAGCTACTGAAAAGAAATCTAAATTAAACTAGACTACTCTAAAACTAACTATGCTAAAAATCTGGTAAACTATTGGCTTCTGCCCGGCAATGGTGCCAAAAACTTAATCGTTTAAAATTAAAACTCTTGCAAGTGCACAGGCAATTGTACTACGGTGAGTATAGAAAGGGTTGTCGAACCTCAGGGACGGTTAAATAATTTACCAAATTCAAGAGAAAGTTGCAGTTTTTAGTTACTCTAAGGAAAGAGATGAACTTTAACTAATCTAATTGAGATTTAGTCAATATGGAGAAAAGACCAATGCTTCGAATCCACCACAATAAACTAGTGTATCGTCGTCTCTCTCTTTCTTTTGAATAAAGATTTCCAATTGGCTAGCATATTCCTCTCGGACATACACTTGTCAACTCAAAATATAGTGTTCTCCTCTCGAACATAATACATAAAACGATTAAAACATGGAATTGTGATCTATCTCTCTCGAGTATAAACCAATGAAACTTTATTGATATATAACACCTAAGTCTACTCACGTTCCTCTTGGACACGCAAGTATTCTTCGGATTGAAATTCACACGAATTCACTCTTGTCTCTCTCGAGTACAAAGAATAAACCTTAATGAATTAACAGTGATTATACAGTAAAATCCATACACTAACTAGAGTAAAACATAATATGAGATAAAAGAAACTACACAGCCAGATTATTGGGCATCATCTATGCCTTGGAGAGGAGTTTAGCCTCGCATTGGAAGAGAATCCATCATTGTGTTCTTCATCTTCTTCTTCTTCTCTCCTTTGCTCTAGCCTCCAATTCTGCTCAAGATCCCCCAAAATGTTCTCCCTTAAGGCTTATTTATATGTTTGAAGAGAAACCACAAAGTCCCCTTCCAAATCCGAGTCAAAATAGGCTTAATTTAGGTTTTGCCGCACAAACCGATCGATCGCTCCGTATAGCCGATCGATCGCGATCGATCACTTTCCTTCACAAAATCTTTTGTTATCGCGCCGATCGGTCATTTCATCTCATCAGCCGATCGATCATTTGTATTACCGATCGATCATGTTTACTGTAATGTGCGGATCCAAAAACTCCAGTAGATACGATCGATCGTTTTGATTTCCGATCAATCGTTTCCTTCGACACACTGTTTTCCGGCTTTGGCGATCAATCGTTTTGATTTCCGATCGATCGTAAGTATTGTTCACAATATTCAAATGGCTATAACTTTTTGCTCTGAACTCCGAATTGCACATGGTTGGTGACGTTGGAAAGCTGACTTCTTGACATAAAGCTTGAATCAGTCTAATCAGAGATATGCACACGAAGTTCTGATAATTTAACAATTAGAGTCTCTTTTCACCTCATTTCTGTGTATTACTCTTGTTTCCAACAAAAACTAAAAATTATATTATAGTAGCACTAATTCTAATCAAACACTAACATAAACATAAGTTTAGGAGATAATAAAATGCATATTTTATGTGTAGATCACCAAACACTAATACTCTCCTTTTGTGCTGTTCTGATCTTTTTTCCTTAGGATGTTGTTGACCTTACGAAGAGAACCTGCACATGTGGCTTTTTCCAGAGCATGGGACTTCCGTGCAAGCACGCCATTGTATGTATCGATGAGAGGTGTTTCGACCCAATAGAATACTGCGAGAAGTAGTATTACGCAAGTCTGTACTGCACCACGTACGAAGAAGTAGTTTTCCCTACTTTAGACAGAAGTCAGTGGGGGGATTACGGGGTTATTCAAATGAGAACCGCCCAGGCTTGAAGCTCCAAAGAAAGGGAGTCGACAGTCAAAGAGAAGAGAGTCACAGCCCGACCCACCAGTATGGTCGAGGTTGAAATGTGGCAATTGTCAACAACTTGGTCACAACCGTAAAAGGTGTACTAACCCAACTGTTGCGACAGAACCAAGGAAGCACATAAATCAACGACTCCCTCAACAAGGCAAACTTCCTACTAACGAGTCAACGCGGAGATGCTGCTCTGGCTTACCTAAGCCCCCACCATTCTTCACTTAGATTGTAGTGAAATTCTTGTATAACAAATATTACCTTATACTGCAATGTATGCCTGTATAGAAAAAAAAATTATAAATGAACAAAAATCTTTCATGCATCATACGTGTATCTCCATTATAGTAGTGAATCTCAATTATAGTCCTGTTGTCATTCACAGGTAAATATAAAAAGAAGACTCCGTAATAGTCGTGTCGTCTACTTAACACGACTATAATAGTCGAATATTATAGTACACGACTAGGTATATAGTCGTGTCTTATGCAACACGACTATATACGTAGTCGTGTCATTTAGTACGCGATTATATATAAAGTCGTGTTGCATGAGAGACAACTATATATGTAGTCATGTGTTGAAGTCGTGTTGCATGAAAAAAATGTATTCGATTTTATTGAAAGCTTATTGTATGTACATCAAAGAATCTTTTTACAATAAAATAATGTGGGTAGAAATGAATACATGCAGAGAAGAAAGTATGTAGAAGAGGAAGAATATATGTACAAAGAATAAATGTGAGAAAAGAAATTTAGTCTTCATCCGACATCCGCAGAAAATCCGCAATTGTGACTTGCTATTTTTTGTCTCTAGTTGAATCGTCGTCAAACTCGTTGTCAATAACGTCACGAATCATAGTTGCAGCAATGACTGGGCGCCACAAACGTGTAATTTTGGACTGATCAAATTCGGGTGGGTTGACATTGGATGCCAACTGCGTGACGTACATCATGATGAAGATGCCACGGTCGTTTGAGTTCTCTTGCTAGGAGGCTTTGGCGATCTGAGTCATCATCCAGTCAAGCAAACCCATCCATGACAGCTTGTGTGCCATCACAACGTTCATGTACTGCGTGAATTTGTTGGCTGCTTTCCTGTGATGTGTGTACAACTAGCATCTGCCAGACGGCGGGTTGTAGAATCACCATACACAGTGCGGGAAGTGTACAAAGACGAGGTAGAAATAGGAGCCAGTGCGGATTGGGAAAAAGGCGTAGAACATGTTCCGGTTCAAGCCGTCGAGCATCCTCGCGAGCTTTTTTACCAATTTCGCATTATTGCCTCCTTCTTTGTGTTCTTGCAAAACAGCAAGAGAGTCAGAAAATGATGCTGGGAACGTAAAGTTATCGCTACTGATGCTGGCACACTTATGCTGTCGAATATCTCTTTGAATGCATGGCATCTAAAAAAATACCATGGATACTTCATCCGCTCTCTCTCATTGTGCTGCCTCAAGGGACTCAAAAACTCATCTATAACCTATAGAAAATAGCAACAGGAGTCAGAACAGTTGAAGTAAGGCAAGATACCACTTTCAATTAGGTTGTCTAAAAAAATACTCGACTTAATGAAAAGTTGAGTATTTTATATACGACTTTAATAATAGTCGTGTCTCTCGAAGACACGACTATGCGAGTACACGACTTTACGTACAGTCGTGTATTTGAAAAAGGAAATGAGGAAAACATATGAGGAAAACAAAAACATAATGTAACTTACATTGGTGTTTATTTTCGTGGTTTGCGGGAGGGATACATCGTCGTCATCACAAAGCGTTGGAATTGGATAAGCCTTCCTCGGATTGGAGATCCATCCATCTATCGCCACTCTATCCTGCTCTAACAATACCCCCATGTCAAAGCATAACTCCAAACCGGCATAGTTTTCTGGGAGTGCAATTATAGCCTTAGCCTTTTGAGGGGTTTGGAGGAGATCGACATCTACTGACTGGGATGAGGTTAAGCATGTGACCTCCTTCACCTCCTCCTCTTCCTTCACCTCCTCCGTCGCCTCCTCTTTCGCCTCCTCGGTGTCCTTCGCTGCCTCCTTCGCCACCTCCTTCGCTTCGTCGTCGTCCTTCACTTCCTCCTACTTCGCCTCCTCCTCGTCCTTCACTTCCTCCTCCTACGTTGCCTCCTTCACATCCTCGTCGTCCTTCACTTCCTCCTCCTTCACCTCCTCCTTGGGCAGTTTGGATATCTGACTGCTGTAAGGAAGAGATCACCTCATCGATGATAGAGGTCGCTTGTCGAACGAATACAGTTTCTTCGGAGTTTGCTTTCAGGTGATGGGACCTATTCCTCCTTGCCTGTTCCACCGCCATTCTCCGTATATGCTCATCTTCCCTAAGCCTCTGCAATTCAATCACAGAGACTGTAAGGACCCTAACTTTTGAACCAATTTATTTTAATATTAATCATTGGTTAATTGTGCGGTTTAAGTGATTTCCCATTTAACTTGGTTGTTTTCGAAAATAAATGAGTTTACAAAGGTTTTAATCAAAACTGACTTCACAATCATGAATTTCAAGTGATTTTAGATCAAACCTGCATTTTTTATATTTTTCAGATTTTTCACTAATTTTCCGAAAATTAGGGTTTGACGGGACCCCGCCGCGCCCCGCCATCAAAATTAGGTTTTGTGACCAAAATGCCCCAGACATTACAGAAAGTCATTACAAAAATTTTCAGAATTTTTTGGATTAAAGTTTGGATTAAAATCTCTAAATTTTCTAATTTTAGCCTAAAACCTTGTTTTTACCCTAAAATTTAATTACGGCTACCCCAAATTTTTCTATCAAAGGAAGGTGTTGTGCCCTTTCCTAATTTGGGGAAAAAGGCTTGGCTGGGAGATTAGGAGCCTCTTTCCCCATTGCTCTCATCAATTCAAGGTAATGGGTTCTTCAATCTCAGCTTTGGGTAGTGAATGGTTTGTTTTAATAATTTTTACTTGAATGGGTGTTCTTGTTTAGAGCTCTAATGGTGGGTTTGATAAATGTTAATCTTTTGCTATGATTTCTTGGGGTTTCATCTTAGAATGATATGTGGATATGTTCTGGAATGTTTGATAGGTTTTTGTTAATGTTTGAGGCATGTATTAAGCTTTCAAGATGTGTTAATGGAGTCTCGGTTTTTGAAATTTTGAAAATAGGAGAGATGACCCGCGATCATTTTCTCGGTTTTGATTTGCAGCCCAATTTTCAAATGGTCATAATTTTTTACTCCGAACTACGAATTATGTGTGGTTGGTGGCGTTAGAAAGCTGACTTTTTGAAATTTAATATGAACTTTGAATCAATCCAATATGATATCTGTGAACGAAGTTATAAAGATTCAAACATTAGAGTTACTTTTATCTCATTATTGCATCTTACTTTTATTTTTCTACAAAAACCAAAAACTATATTAAAGTACCACTAATTCTAATCAAACACCAACATAAACACAGGTTAAAGGACTTATGGAATGTATAATTCATGTCTAGGCCATATGGCTTATGAGTAATTGAAGTGATCATGTTATGTTTTATTGTATGGTAAAAGAGCATGCTTGTAGGAGTAAGCCTTCAACCCTACATTGATGGATTTAAAACTAGATGATAGAAATTGCTTTGATTTCAGTTAGAATTGTTATTTTGGAAGGTATTTAAGCATGCAAATATTGCTCAATGAGTTTATGTCAAAGCATTAATCATGTGATTATAATATGCATGAGTATACATATACATGAGAATCTATTATGAGATTTTAGTTGATTATGCTTTCATTATGATGCATGAGGGATGAATTGGGAGTACGTTCCATGTGTTGGAACACACGTAGGATTGCTCACGGATGTATCATGATAGCATGCATCATGTATCGGACTTCATGGATGAAGTTTTATCGTTGTTTAAACAGAATTGATCGATTGTATGCAATGTGTGAGATTGTATGCCGGATTAATCGATCGATGGATTAATCGAAACTTGGTTGGCCTGAAAGGAAATGTTTTTGATTTTGTTCCCTCCTAGAACAGGTTCACTCCCTGTGTTGAGTTTGATTGAGATACATGGGGGCGAGGGATGGACTCGCTTTGCGGAGTTGAGAGGTCAAAAACCGGACACTGAGCACCCGGGTGGTAGGCTCTTGTGCACCAGCTACCACGTGTACTAGTTTCTCAGGATGAGATTCGGGCTCTCCCCCACCGCAGGAGACTACCCAAGGCAAACACACCTGCTCTAGTTTCTCTATTTGAGATTCGGGCATCCTTAGCCTGGATTGCCCAGGGCAAGCAACACGTTGGGATTGACCACACCCTTTGTTCCAGTGGTAGGAACTGGACCATGATACGCCTTCATGGCCTAGATTGTGTCCCGCCTTCTTGGTAGATTGTATTACTCCTTGATGGAGGCATTCACCATTGTGATGATACATGCTTATTGCGATGTTATGCATGATTGTACATATTTTTTGTTATAGTAGACATGCAGGGTGAATTTATGAGATATGATTGCATGATTGTACCATGTTTTGGTTACAGTAGACATGCAGGGTGAACTTAAGAGATATGATTGTATGATTGTATCATGTTTTGGTTACAGTAGACATGCAGGGTGAATTTATGATATATGAATGTATGATTGTACCATGTGTTGGCTACTTTGGACATGCAAGGTGAATTTATGAGATATGAATGCCTAATCAAGATGGAAGCATGAGAATGAGATATCTTTATGCAGGATTATGTGGTATGAATGCATGATGTGGAAGTATGTGAATGAGATATGGTTATGTAGGTTTATGTGTTATACATGCATGACTAGATAAGGAGATAATCATGTTGATTATGGATCTGGTGCTATGTTATAATGACATGTGATTTCTGGTTATTGTCGTTTATGTAAAACCATTACAGAGTTTTATACTCACCCCTCTTTCCTTGTTTTTGTTTTGGGGCTGCGTGGTGTGACACGCAGATGGACAGGATCCTCTCTTTGAGGAGCGTTCGTAAAGAGAGAGCGGGTTTAGGCGTGGATGCCTTGGACTTGATCCAGTTTATCCTCTGAGTTATTATGTTGATGTATGTTGTGACTTGTGAGTTAATACATTTTGGACCTTTGTTATTCGAGCCCGGTGTGTTGGCTCATGTTTGTAGTTGTGAGTTTAATGACTTGTCGACTTATTTTGAGATTAGGCTCTACCTTTAATCCTCTTATTTACTCTTGCTCAAAATCATTTGCGTAACTCTGTTCTTGAGACCGCCCGTATGAGGGGCATAAGTCTTCCGCTATATCTCCTTAATGTCGCCCTCGTGTGCCGGTTCGACTCTTGGACCGTATTCGTTTTGGATTGAGCGGTGCCCGGGGCGTGACAAAGTTTTTGGTATCAGAGCAACTTTTTGTCCAAGAGTAAATATCGAGTGAAAGACAAGTCTTTTGGGTTAAAGGGTTGTGAGATGATCAAGGTTTAGACTTAACTAGTGATGTGATTTCTTTTGGTTGTTTGCCTTGATTTCTGCTTGTTTGTTGCTTGTATGTTTTGATTCGTGGTAGAGTTGTTTTGGTTTATTAGACTGTATGATTAATGTCTAGTTCTTGTGTAGATGGTTGGCTCTAATCATATAGGTGCTAATAGCCATCATGGTGCTCGAGACCCGAGAGTGGATGCCATGTTGACCGCGATTGAGGGGTTAACACAGGTGGTCCAGGCGAAGCATGCGAGTAGTAGCAGCTCTGAGTCTCTCTCGGTCGAGGGATTCAAGAAGCTTAACCCTCCTAGCTTCAGGGGCGGGTTGGATGCTTCTGTGGCTGATAACTGGAAACTTCATATGGAGAAGATCTTCGTCGCCCCTGTGTGCCAGTTCGACTCTTGGACCGTATTCGGTTCGGATTGGGCAGTGCCCGGGGCCTGACAAAGACAACCCTCCTTCTCTTCCTTACCACTAAACCAGGGGGGAATAGGCCCCGTATGTACGTCTGGCGGTCCTCGACTTCTGCCCGCTCCATATGTTCGTCGAATTCTGGTTGGAGCTTCTTCAAAAACAACTTCGCGGAGGATCTCTTAGTAGCCCTTTGAATCTTCTCTTCCTCATCCGCGCATTTGATGGGAGCTAAAATGACAGTTTACATATGCATGTCAGTAGCAACACGAAAAATAACGTAGTCGTGTTGCATGTAACATGAAAAACTAAATAGTCGTGTAGAATGCAACACGATAAATGTACTTAGTCGTGTACTATGTAACACGAATAATTAAATGATCGTGTACAACTTACCTTTACCCCATTTCAATGAATCGATGGCTGACTTGTGCGCCAGCTCCTTTCTCCGCATACCCATCGAAATTTTCTTCATATGCTCCTTGTCATCGGGCCGCTTCTTCAGCTCCATGTGATGCAGCGATGACTTCTTTATCCTCTCCTTCTTCTCTGATTCCTTTGTCTCCTTCGTCGGCTCTTCAGTCTTCTCCTCCTTGGGATGCTCAAAGATCTGACCCTCGAACAGCATTGACGTTGTGACGGCAGATGCCTTCGTAGAGTGAAGAACCTCTCGCAGAGGTCCAACACTCCTTCCCATCTCCTCATACGAAGACAAAGATATCATAATTAGTGACTCTATGCCCTGAAACGAACCCTCCAATCGCCCCATTGCAGTAGACTGAGCAGCCGTCCTCAAGGGTGAAGGTTGTTTGGGAGTCCTCTTCATTTCCGGCCTCTCCATCTTCCACTGTCGCGGAGGAGGGGCCACTGAGGGAGACGAAGCAATGAGAGATGCCTCATGGGCAAGGGGGGGTGATTACATCGACGACTTCATCCCATACTTCGAGATTATGGAACACTTCGTTCCAGTAGTCGGTCATACGGTGCTTCTTCTGTGCACTCTTCTTGAGTAATCAGGGCCCCACTTCCTGGCTACCTTTTCGCCCTTGGATTGGTAGGGCCCATGACAGCATGGAAGATTGTCGTGTGCTCAAAAAACCAAATTTGCATAGTAAACAGATGGAAACATTAGTAAAAGACGCGGATACAGGCAGAAATTTGGTTGTGTCTTATGCAACACGACTATATACTTAGTCGTGTTGCATAAGACACGACACTTAGCGTCTATGTGTCGTGCCTTTCGAACTCTGAATACTTAGAAATGCTACATACCTGAAGGACATATAAGGCGCCGTTTAAGTATCCACCGCCCCGTGACCCTCCTTGAGATCTCGCACCCACTAGTCTGCTGGTGTGGGTTATATCATGCATAACCCCATCCCAATTGTATGAGCTCAATCTTGAGAGGTCTTCAATGTAACAGTACAAGATACAGCGCTCTAGTGCTGTGTGGAAACAGAATCGTGCAAAAGAGGAGGCAGATGATCATCCTCGCCATGTCCTCCTCTGCCATCTTCATTTCACCCTCGCTAAGCTTGTCAATGATTTCCTCAATGTGTGTAATATCCGGTCTCCTAACGGCGAAGTACTTTCTAAAGAATTGACTTTCCGGTCGGCGTGGCAAGGAGGGGACGATCTCAACTGTTTCGCCCTTTGAGGGCAATCCGGTGATAAGAGCAACTTCTTACTCTGTGAAATGTAGCGTCCTGCCCTTGATATTGAAGACCTTCGCCAACTCATCCCAGTACCTGACCAAATGGTCGAGGAGGGTTCCGAGAAACAACTATGTCCTCACCTTAAAAAATGACAGCGAAACGAGCTTCTCTGATCAATTGGCCACATCTTTCATGACGCCATAGGAGGGCCACACATTTTCATCGCGCCCGATTGACAAAACGTCTTTAGTGCCGGTTGCGCATAGTATGTTCTCTTTATTGATGGGTCCATCAGAGCCTTCCTCTTCTTGCCCCTCTGTTTTCGTTGTCGAGGTGCCAACACAAAATCCTAATCCTTCTCTTCTTCTGATGGTATTTCCTCCATAGACTCATCTCTTTTTGTATCCATCTGCAAGGAGATAGGTAGAGTGGTCAATAGAAAAGTCGTGTCGGTGCAACACGAAAACATAAAGGTCGTGTTGTCGTGTACACGACTAAATATACAGTCGTGTCTTTCAGTAAGGCACGACTAAATAGACAGTGTTGTCTCAAAGACACGACTTTATAGTTCATAGTAAAAATTAAAAGTCTAAATTTCGAAGCTTCTGAAATTAAAATCAGTAAGGATTTTTGTAACTTACCACGGTTTAGTCGTGTGTATGTGTGTATTTCGTGTATTTCCTGGCAAGCGCCTTTCACACTCTTCCTCGCCGTAAACCGAAGCTCAATTGGTCACTCCGCCAGTTGCATGAACGAGCAGAGAGCCGCGGGGGAAACTCAACAACAGGGGGCTCCAAAATCCCTGGAGGTATCCACTTCAAATCGTTGCATTTGCACACTCTCCGTCAGTCATGTCGTTGAAATCCAGCAGGGGGCAGCTCCAAATCGAGCTGGGGGACGTGAATAGGATCGTCGAAATCCGCAAGGGTCGCCGGTGGAATCGCCGTTCGAACTCACCAGTGCGCCAGTGGAGTCACCGATGGAAATCGCCAGAGAATCCTTTGTGTTTTTCATGTTGAATACAACACGCCTCTTCCCACAATATTAACACGAAAAAGATAGAAGAATGGTATTTTCGGTACTTCAAGTTCAGATTTCATGCCATATGAGATTTTACAGGAAAAATCAGGTAATATGGGAATATGATAGTTGGCGCCAGGAAATATGGAAAAAACTCATTCTTCGTGGAAGATGGAGTTGTTCATCACCGCTGTTTTAGACAGTCAATATCCACCGTATTCAAATGGTGCATTCGACATCTGTATCAAGAGGGTGGGCTGGCTAAAACAACGGGGGCAGACTACTCATCCTTCATTCAATATCGATTAGGACCGAGTTCATGATGACAATGCAAGATGGTGCCTTTTGGATCTCTTTACGAAATGCCACGAAGGTAATCATGATGCACTAAAAGAGCTGTATGCGTGCAATTACCATTATCTGCGATAACCATCAAACCTATTATTCATGAAAAAAAGTCCCATTATGTTCCAAAACAAATAGCTTGTGGTAGCTAAAGATTTTTTTTTCTCATTTGGGTGGTGCAGCATCTACCGCGTCGCCAGACAAAGCCCCAGCCAGGTTGATTCGCCCTCAGAGGAGTGGCTAGGGCAGGGAGGGAGGAGGAGCCAAGCCCCCCAACCGTTTTTTCAGTTCGGAAAAGGACTTTCGAGGTCTAAAAATTTTGGGCCCTTCGGAAAAGCAAATTTTCAGGCCTTGCTTTTCTTTATCCCCTAACATGATGAAAAAACTATTTTCATGTAAAATAGTTTCTCATTTTTAATTTTGATTAACCCCTAACCCATCCTAAGTGGATTTTGAGCCACTTCTTCGGCATGACAATCTCTCTTTACTGCAATTTTTACCATTCAATAAAAATTATTATTTTAACTAATAGAGCTATTAATATAGGACAAAGAGTGCATCATTTTTGTTCCCAACCCCTCCTTTTCCAATACCTGTACGAGAGGAAAAAAAAGGAGAAGGCTTCTTAGGTTGGGGTAATGGTGAGAAATGTTTATGGGGACATGGAGGTAAGAAGAGTAAATTAAGCATTTTTTTGGGGGAGGGGGGCGCAAGTAGGAGTGTGTGTAAACGGACAGACACGGACACGAACAAGCTACATCCGTAGCCGTCCCCTTACTATAAAATCAGGTGTCCGTCCGTCTGCCATCCATGCGGACACCCTTATGTATGTGTCCGTCCACATGTGTCCGTTTCGGACATGGATGGACATAAACATAGATGGATATGGACATAGACGGACACGAACACTTTTACCTTAAAATTTATTACGGACACGAACGGCTCTGGATACGGATGCACTCTGTCTGTAGGGGCGTCCGCTCATCTACTGGACGACCAAATCTGTCCGTGTCCATGACGCACAAAATTATATGTTCGTTTGGATAACAAAACGAATGGACGAACATGGACATCTGAACGCTATTTACACCCCTAGGCGCAAAAGTTTGTTGGGGTGGTAACAGTAACGTTATATTTTTAATTGAAAGGTGATGCCGACAACTTTTTTAATTTGGAAGGCAGCTCGTGAGATGGATTTTTAAGTATCTAGCCACTTAAATTGAGGCAAATGGAGCTACTAATATTGTACATTTTATTTTTTCTAAATGAAGCATTTAATATAGGACGGAGGGAGATGGTAAAGTATCAAGGCCATTTAAGGGGAATTTCTCATTCACCATGTGAATGCCAAATGGCTTTTCAAATGGGAATGCTTAAAATAGACCGTGAGTACCCCTATATATTAAGAGTGATCTAAAGAAAAATAAAAAAAATCTTGCCAAACAAACTATCATTTTCATTTTATTTAAGGAAAGGAAAAAAATAAAAAAAATTACCTTTCCTACAATCATCAAATGGCCTCCCAAATTTTTCCCTCTTCTTCATCGTCAGATTCCTTGGTCTTACACTGCTGCAGGCCAAATCTTCCTGTAATGAAATATAACTACTAGATTTTACATCCGTTTTCCCTTTCAAAAGCTTTAATTAAATCTGTAAAACTTCTCTGACAACTCAACTGAGTTCCTTTCTTTTTGGCAATAGTCAATGTGATCTTATTGAATCTACTCACTTTGGTCAGTGTTAAATGAGATGGTTCTTTTATGGCAGAAGCCATTCAGCAGGCAAGCTGCTTTGAGAGCAGTAGCATTTTCTCCCACAGCAGGCAAGCTGGTGTGTGCGTTAAATTCCCTGCACCCACTTCGTCCAACAAACAGGCACTGCAATTCCGGAAAGTGATCAATTTCATGTGTCAGGATTCGGGAGCAATTGCTAGCTAATTGAATGTGCCGGTTGTACACTGATCAGTATTGAGTGCAAAGTTTTATCTTCTCAGTTCGGGCTTTTTACATATTACCTGGCGCCAAGTATGGTTTTATCATATTACCTGGTTTTTCTTCTGACTTCTCATATGACCTGGAATCGGCACCTAAAGTACCGAAAATGCCCTTCTTTTACGTTTTTTATGCATTTTGTATCCGAAATGCTTCATTCTTCCCAAAATTAACGATTTATAGGATCATCAAGTTGGGGAAGAAGATATTCCGGCAAAGATCCATCCATAATCGTAATTCAAACCATCGCCGGCGCCGTCCAACCCGGAAAAAAAATTTTCATGCCCAAAAACTGTAAAAACAGCGGGAAAGACGAAAAAAAATCTATGATGAATGGATTTTGATGTAAGAGCAGTGGGAAAGCCCTCCCAACTATAAAAATTAAGATCTACATGTAAAGAAACACATATAAAGATCACCCATTGGTGTTCGACTGCTCCTGGACATGAAATAAAAGGATAAAAATGGGCAAAAACGTGAAATACTCGTCGGCGGACGACAAGTTCCATTTATATATCTTTCTGTGATACTAATGAGGTGGAAGAGGAGGAAAAATACGGAAGAACGAAAAAAAATGGACAAAAACGGATAAAAAATGAGCAAGTTATGACATTTTGAAGATTGTCATTTATCGTGTTGTCGACGACACGACTTGATTCAAGTCGTGTACTATTCAACACGACTTGAATCCAAGTTGTGTTATATGCAACACGACTTGAATTTAAGTCGTGTTGAATAGTACACGACTTGAATCAAGTCGTGTCGTCGACAACACGATAAATGATAATCTTTAAAATGTCATAACTTGCTCATTTTTTATCCGTTTTTGCCCTTTTTTTTTCGTTCTTCCTTATTTTTCCTCCTCTTCCACCTCATTAGTATCATAGAAAGATATAGGATAGAAAAAGAAGAAAAAATAATAAGAAAGAAGAAAGTGAAATGATAAAAATGGGCAAAAATGTGAAATACTCGTCGGCGGGCAACAAGTTCCATTTATATATCTTTCTGTGACACTAATGAGGTGGAAGAGGAGGAAAAATAAGGAAGAACGAAAAAAAAATGGGCAAAAATGGATAAAAAATGAGCAAGTTATGACATTTTGAAGATTGTCATTTATCGTGTTGTCGACGACACGACTTGATTCAAGTCGTGTACTATTCAACACGACTTGAATCCAAGTCGTGTTATATGCAACACGACTTGAATTTAAGTCGTGTTGAATAGTACACGACTTGAATCAAGTCGTGTCGTCGACAACACGATAAATGATAATCTTCAAAATGTCATAACTTGCTCATTTTTTATCCGTTTTTGCCCTTTTTTTTTCGTTCTTCCTTATTTTTCCTCCTCTTCCACCTCATTAGTATCATAGAAAGATATAGGATGGAAAAAGAAGAAAAAATAATAAGAAAGAAGAAAGTGAAATGATAAAAATGAGCAAAAACGTGAAATACTTGTCGGCGAGCGACAAGTTCCATTTATATATCTTTCTGTAATACTAATGAGGTGGAAGAGGAGGAAAAATAAGGAAAAACGAAAAAAAAAAATGGGCAAAAACGGATAAAAAATGAGCAAGTTATGACATTTTGAAGATTATCATTTATTGTGTTGTCGACGACACGACTTGATTCAAGTCGTGTACTATTCAACACGACTTAAATTCAAGTCGTGTTATGCAACACGACTTGAATTTAAGTCGTGTTGAATAGTACACGACTTGAATCAAGTCGTGTCGTCGACAACACGATAAATGACAATCTTCAAAATGTCATAACTTGCTCATTTTTTATCCGTTTTTGTCCATTTTTTTTTCGTTCTTCCTTATTTTTCCTCCTCTTCCACCTCATTAGTGTCACAGAAAGATATATAAATGGAACTTGTCGCCCACCGACGAGTATTTCACGTTTTTGCCCATTTTTATCATTTCATTTTCTTCTTTCTTATTATTTTTTCTTCTTTTTCCATCCTATATCTTTCTATGATACTAATGAGGTGGAAGAGGAGGAAAAATAAGGAAGAACGAAAAAAAAATAGGCAAAAACGGATAAAAAATGAGCAAGTTATGACATTTTAAAGATTATCATTTATCGTGTTGTCGACGACACGACTTGATTCAAGTCGTGTACTATTCAACACGACTTAAATTCAAGTCGTGTTGCATATAACACGACTTGGATTCAAGTCGTGTTGAATAGTATACGACTTGAATCAAGTCGTGTCGTCGACAACACGATAAATGACAATCTTCAAAATGTCATAACTTGCTCATTTTTTATCCGTTTTTGCCCATTTTTTTTTCGTTCTTCCTTATTTTTCCTCCTCTTCCACCTCATTAGTATCACAGAAAGATATATAAATAGAACTTGTCGCCCGCCGACGAGTATTTCTCATTTTTGCCCATTTTTATCCTTTTATTTCATGTCCAGGAGCAGTCGAACACCAATGGGTGATCTTTATATGTGTTTCTTTACATGTAGATCTTAATTTTTGTAGTTGGGAGGGCTTTCCCACTGCTCTTACATCAAAATCCATTCATCATAGATTTTTTTTTCGTCTTTCCCGCTGTTTTTACAGTTTTTGGGCATGAAATTGTTTTTTTCCGGGTTGGACGGCGCCGACGATGGTTTGAACTGCGATTATGGATGGATCTTTGCCGGAATATCTTCTTCCCCAACTTGATGATCCTATAAATCGTTAATTTTGGGAAGAATGAAGCATTTCGGATACAAAATGCATAAAAAACGTAAAAGAAGGGCATTTTCGGTACTTTAGGTGCCGATTCCAGGTCATATGAGAAGTCAGAAGAAAAACCAGGTAATATGATAAAACCATACTTGGCGCCAGGTAATATGTAAAAAGCCCTCTCAGTTCTGACTTTCTCCCAATCACTGGCTGTTGGATGCAAAACGTGTTAGATTTCACTGCCACAAGATTCCTACGTAGAGAAAGAGTAGTAATACCGCATGCTTAGTTTAGACTGGGGCTGTGCCCATCTAGCTTGTTTGATCTACCGTCGACAGTACGGCTCATACTTGAAAGGCAGAGAGCTCAAGGCTGGGTAACATCACCATAAGGGTCGAAATCTCTGGCAGCTGGTATGGCATACGGAGTATTAGCCATTAGATAGTTTGTGATCTGATGGCTTGACGGAGTTGTAATAGGTTGGGTTGTTTATAATAGGAGCACTATATGATGTACGAGAAGATAGCGCCTGTAGGTTGTGCTCATGACTAAATGGGTGATTGACACGATCTTCAATTTGTGGGTCCTTCATAAAAGACAAGCATAGGAATCGTGTCAATCGTCTGCTGGTGATGAGCCCCAGTACGGACGAATAACTAATAATTTCACCATGATGGACAGCAGTTGCATCTCTCAGTTACTACTACAGCTACTACAATTAATTATCTTGGTAACTAGTCGCTCTATTACAAATAGGACCCACTATAGAAATCAGTTAACCATATGCTTAGTTCTCTAGGTAGATAATTTTTTTCATACAAGCTGCCACACATCAATTAGTTGTTTTCGACACTCCTCTTGAAAGGTCTGTTAGTTCAAATGTTAAACCAATCCATTCATCTTAAAAGGTATATTTAAAATAATATAAGTCACATTCCGAACTTGAGGTTGAATTTCATATGAACAGAAAAATTTGATGATGAAGGATATAAATCACGCTTTTACAAAGATGCGTGAAAGTTCATAAGAGGGTCTCTTGTTGTAGCAAAGGGAAAAAATATTACACTCTATATGAAATCGATGGTAAACTATACAAGGGTAAGGTGAATGTCACTCTTGAGAACTCATTTGACAATTTGTGGCATCGGTGGCTTCGTTACATGAGCGAGAAAACTTTAGAGCTCTATATGAAAATAATGCACTTCAAAATTTGAGAGGTACTTCTTTAACTCCTTGTAAACATTGTTTAGTTAGAAAACAATATATAGTTTAATTTTCTACAATTAGTACTTACAAAACAAATGTGTTTGATCTTGTTTATTCAGATGCTTGTGGACAAATAGAAGTAAAAGTTTTTTGTGGTTATTTATACTTTGTTACTTTCATTAATGATGCATAAAGAGTAAATATGAAGTATTTGACACATTTTAAAAGTTTCACGTTATAATTGAAAGGCAAACCAAAAAATTTCTTAAATGTCTTTGCATCGATAATAGGAGAGAATATACTTCAAGAAAGTTCAATTATTATTGTAGCAAGCAAGGTATAAGGCATGAGAAAATAGTACCTTATACCCCCCCAACACAATGGTGCGGAGGAGAGGATGAATTGGACAATAGTGGAGAAAATTCATAGTATGCTATCTTTGACAAAACTTCTAAAGAGTTATTGGGGTGAAGCTATGAGCACCGCTTGTTAATTGATTAATCGGTCTCCTTTATATGTTTTGGATTCTGAAGTATCGGATAAAATGGGGAGTGGTAGAGATCCCTCATACTCACACTTGAATGAAATTAGTTGCAACACATTTGTGCATGCCCCAAATGAGCAATGAGCAAAGTTAGATGACAAAATTATTATGTATATCTTCTTAGGATATGGTGATGATGAATTTAATTATAGGTTGTGAGACATAAAGAACAAGAAACTCATTATAAGTAGAGATATTGTCTTTAAAGAAGATCAAACAATTGAAGACTTTGGCAAAGATGAAACACCAAAGCAAGTTGTATATGAAGTCTATGATGAGCTCCATGTTCCACTAGCTTCATAAGGTGTTCAAGGGGAAGAACATATTGAAAGTAATGAACCTACATATGGTGTTGATGATCATGTAGAGAATGAGGTAGAGCATGATTATGTGGATTTCAATGTTAATAATTTTCTTGAGAATGGAAGTGACTTAGATAAAGATGATGACTTTATTCAAGGTGATGTGGAAGAGGACAGGTCTTCACATAAAGAGTGTAATACCTGGAAAATTTGAACTATTAAAGCAGTTGTATTGAACTTGAGAGGGCAAAAGCTAATGTGTTAGGATTCAAGGTAAGCCCTTCATTGCCATCAATTTTATGGAATTTGGAAATTTAATGAAAAGTTGTGATTTTAAAAATTTTCGGACTCGATCGATAGGCAGAAATGACACGATCGATCGGGTCAGTTTTATAACCAAGCGATAGGCTACCGCGATCGATCACCTGGTGTGCGATCGATTGTATCTATTGTGAATTTTAGTTTTCGCACTCGCGATCGATCGCTATGTGAACAATCGATCATATCTACTGTGTTTTGCTATTTCAGTGTGTGCCGATCGATCGCCAGGGCTTGCGATCGATCGCACTGGCAAGTGCAGTTTCCGATTTTTGTGTTTTTGAGATCTTTTTGAGTTGAGAATCCTACCTAATCAAGGAAGGATATTAAGAGAGCACCCTAGATGGCTTGAACGTGGTTTTGAACCAACAGAGGAAATTATTTTTGTGTAAAATTGATTTGGGAAAGGATTTGGCAAGAGATTTTCTAGTTGTGTTAGGGTTTCTCTATAAAAACCCTTAAGGAGGACTGTTCTAAGTGCATGAACGTCCAGCCCTAGGGATTTTTGAGTTTTTTTCTCTTTTCCCTGCTTCATCATCAAGTGTTGGTTGCGTTCGATCCTTGGAGCGAAGCGGTTTCGCGAGGAGGAAATGGAGTTCGACGCGAAGATTTGAAGAACTCGTCGCGTATGGTGGTAGGATGTGTTTTTCCCTCTTCCAATTATGATTGATCCTTGTTCTATGATTCTAAAAGTATTGCATGAGATATTAACACCCTTATTCATGTTATGGTGATGCTTATTGCTTACAAAGATACCGATTTGAATGTTTATACATGCATGAGTCATAATGATGAGTTGTGTTTCAATGTGCTAGTGCCTAGATGATTCCCATATTGTAAACAATCTTCTTCGATGTTCTAGTATGGTGCTTGGGTGAATAAGCAACGTATTGTTCCAGATTTGTTGTCTCCTTGTTGTGTTGTTTTAGGAGATCTAAAACAGGTATCATCTATTAATAGTAAGTATGTACACCTAGTTGTGTATCGTGATCAATATTCATGCTTGATTATCTATCTTGTGTCTAGACTCCTAGTTCACAAGAAAGTCAACTCTTTTGTGATTTTATCAGTTGATCAGTCTTAGGTTCGTGTCCAGGATTGGATTTCCTTTTTGGGTGAAAAGTGATACTAATAAACATAAATAGTTTGTTGTAAGCTAAAGGTATAATAGTATGAGAAATATTGCCTATTACTAAAGCCTTAAGGGTCTGTTATACACATTGGGAATGGGTAATGATGATTAATATCACTAATTAGACATTATATAATATATTTAATATAATTAATATAATTAGAACACATTAGAGTAAGATACTCTCTCTCGGCCAGAACTATTCCTGCGTCGACGAGTGGTAATTAAAATATTGTAACTAATTGTAAAAAATTCAGAAAAATATGCCATTTGTTGGCTTGAATATTAGATTCATTGGGCAATCTACTGTAAAAATCTTAGAACCTAAGTCGAACTGTAAAAATTGTAGCAAGAGTCGAAATTGGGATGTTATGCAAATAACAGTACACATAAATAAGATTCTTCACACTATTACTTAGTATAGCGTGGTTATATGAGAGTTAATGGTTAAGATAACCTTATTGAAGATAGAAAGACTTTGGTAATGGTTATAAAAGTAAGAATAAATTACTAAAAAAATGACCATAGTTGAGTCATTCTAAACTGAGTCAGTGTCCTGCGCGTTGCAGTTTTTGTCTACGGATTTAGTCGAAGAGTTCCAAGTAGGGTTTGTACTCTCGGACCCTAATTCTCCGGTTGCTTCATAACCAGTGAAGTCTACAGTCAATGTTGGGAATTCCTATCTTATGCTATCCACAAAGAATATATTAGATAAGTTAAATCTACTGTTATGTCTCATACAAGATAATTGAGGTTCAAGAAGGAATATCTTCATGTTACTCCGTTGGTGAGTCAACCGTTGATTGAGAATTTTTATTCATTATTCCTCTAATGAGTTGATTACTGATTGAGATATTAAAATCTCATTGGTACTCTTATGTGAGTCAATCCTTGAAAGATGAGAATCTCAAGTGATTTTGATACAACCTCTGTCGTTGTAAATTGACATTCAGTTCCCCGAAAATTGTTTTATTCCACTAAGGGTTATTGATGGAAACTCTCCGAGGTGGAAATCATAATATGCTCACAAGCCATTGCTAGATCCATAGTGATCTCCGATTTATTATGGACCTCTGTAGTTCAGCCGATGGAGGCACACATACGTTATTAGACTGTATGATATTACGGAAGGTCTGCAGTCTCCGCCCATTGTGCCCATAAGCACCGATGGGGTCAATATCCCTAGACGCATGGCCAGATTCCTCTGAAGAACCTCTAGGATGTTCTGGTATAGAAGTCCGCAGGAGAAGTAGACTGATCTGAGAGTAGAAGTTGACGTCTCCTTACGCAATGAATGTTTGGAGTCTTAACATATTGTTATTTTCTCCTTACACGATGAATGTTCAGAATCTTAAATGATTATTCTATCCATACCATGAACTGTTGTTGTCTTTAAGTATGGTCGATATTCAGGTAAGGTAAACACTATATTTCCAATTCCTGATTCTGTTGAACTTTGAAATTCTTCACTAGAACGTGATGTTTGTACATTTTTCATTCCTTTTATCTGAGTATTTCCTTCAGAATACTCACGCATCCTCTGATGCAGGACTGAAAAGTGAGTGAAGCTGAGCAGGTAAATTGCTGGAGCTGCTTTGGACGACTGAAGTTTGGAGTAGAAAATTCTTTTAAAATTTTATTTAGGATTGCTTTTATTAGGCTGGTTGGTCTGTGTGCCAGGAACATGATATTAGGATTATTGATTATTTGATTGATGTAATAGACTAAGTAGTTTCTTTTATTAATGTTATGTTAAAATAGGATACTTGGATATTGTTCCGTCTTATTGATCTTGTATGTTCCAATTTAATAATTGGGTTGAGATCGATCGAGTATTCGGTCACTCCTCGAGTTTTTGACCTCCTAACTGTCTGTCATTGGTTGCTTCCGCGCTCTAATCGAGGTCTACAAATTTGGGGCGTGATAAATAGGATACAAGATCATTGAGGGGATCAGATAGAGAAAGAAAACTATCTATAAAATATCCTTTATCTACATATGTCACACTCACCGAGTATGGTGAACCAAAAAGCTTTATGCATGGAAGCTCAAATACATGAAAATAAATATTTACATTAAAAAGCAATGCAATAATAGATGAAATCCTTGTATGAAAATCATACTTATGAGTTGGTGAAGCTTCTCAAATGCAAAAAAACATTGAGAAACAAGTGGGTATACCGGTTGAAAGCCGATGAGAGTAATTCATATCACAAGGCAAAGTTGGTTATGAAAGGATTTGGGGAATAGAAATGTATTGATTTTGATGAGATATTCTCACCCGTGGTGAAAATGTCATTCATTCAAGTTGTGTTGGGTCTAGCCGCTTGCATAGACCTTGAAGTTGAATAACTTAATGTTAAAAATGCTTTCCTCTTATGTAAAACATTCTTCTTGTGATAGAGAACACAAATTATTTACGGTTTGTAGTAATTCCATCTCTCTATTAGTTGTATATTCTACCTAAGGGTGAGATTTCTCCATAGCTTGTAAAATGAGCTTCATCATTGAATGTTATTGTAATCTCTACTCAATAAAGTATATCCAAAGTTTACCTCGTGGACGTAGTCGTTGCCTTGACAAAGAGCCACGTTAAATTTATCTGCCAAGTGTTTGATGAAATATTTCTTTGTTAATTTTGTTTTGTGTGTGATAACTTTTAGCATACGACATCAAGGAAGTGTAAAAGATTTATTTACATTATTATGGATGAGGAGAAATGTGTATTTGATTGTGTTTCTTGGCTAACTCAAACTGAGAGAAAGCGTAGTTTTTCGAACAATATAGAAAATATAATATGAACAACAGATAGTCAATGCAGTCATAATTCATCCATTAAGTTGTTGGACGGAAGTAGATCTTCGCAGAGGAGCATGTCCTACTCATATATGGCAGCCGTATGATCGGTTGGCCGTAGTTAATATGCATGCCTTTCACTTCTAGCTGCCCCCTCCTCACAGCCACTCGCACCAAACCTGTTAATCCACTGAGCCATGTATATCTATAATTAGAAAGTCCGGAGAGTTCCAAATGTTATCCCCTCCTCTTCGTCAACCTGGAGCCATGAGCATGGGGTTTACGTCCATCTTTCTGGCTGCAGCCGTCTTGCTGGCCACCCTCTCCTGCTCCTTCAGCCTCCCGACAGGTCTTCCCACCATACTACAGCTAGAGCAGAGACATCAGGACTAGCTCAAGCTGCAAGGAGGGGTCGTCGGTCCCGAGAGCATCGCCTTCGACAAATACGATGGAGGCCCTTATACCGGCGTCTCCGACGGCTGCATCATCAAATGGGATTCCCAAGCCCGCAAATGGATTGATTTTGCCTTCACTTAACCAAACGGGAAATGATATTTGTACAGCAGATTCCTACACATTTTCCATACACAGCTGATGTGTATGGAAATGTGTAGGAATCTGCTGTAGGGTTATCACTGCCCTAACTAAACAGGTCCTATTCTAAACCTCTTGCCTATTTATACCCTTCTTCATTTTGTTTTAAGCACAATTATGGGAAAGATCCACATCTATTGTCGTTTCCTTTTGTGATGCAAGTTGGTTCTTGCTTCTTCCTTTGGAAGTTTTCTTCTGCAGTCATTACTTTACTATTGTTCAGTGCAGTTACCTTTCAAAAAATAAAACAAATTATTGTCATTCTAGAGATTGTCCTTATGGTTTATTCTAGTTGTTCTTATTGGACACTGCAAGCCAGGGTGTTATTGCTAAACAAATGCGCCAGACGTACATCGATGTCACTTTTATACTTTCCAGTTTATGCATACAGACTGAAAACATTGTCATCTGCCATATCTGGTTGTTGGTTGGGTTGGCTGTAAATTGTAATTTTGTAATCACCTAATTGCATGCATAACTGCAAATATGCGTACGTCAAAATAATTATAAAGCATTTGACTCAGTTTGACTAACCCCAGGGGTCGGTCCAGACATCAATATTTACCTGACTGCTGCTTTGGTGGATATGAGTAGGCCTGGTTGCGGACTGATATACACTTAAAATATACATTTTATTATCTCTTAAACTTATGTTTATACCAGTGTTTGATTAGAATTACTACTACTTTAATATAGTTTTTGGTTTTTGTAGGAAACAAGAGTAATACCAAGAAATGAGGTAAAAATTAACTTCAATGGTTAAATCATCATAACTTCGTATGCAAATCTCATATTGGATTAATTCAACCTTTAGTTAAAGTTCAAGAAGTCAGCTTTCCAACGCCACCAACTACGCGCAATTCGGTGTTCAGAGCAAAAAATTATAGCCATTTAAAGATTGTGAACAGTAATTACGATCGATCGGCCATCCAACGCGATCGATCGCCTGAGCCGTAAAACAGTGCTATTGAAGGAAATGATCGATCAGGAAACGATCGATTGGCAATCAAAACAATCGATCGTATCTACTAGAGTTTTTTATATGCTCAAGACAGTAATAGTGATCGATCGGAATCATATAGCATCGATCGGTAAAACGATCGATCGGAGGAAAATAACGAAGGAATTGGGATCGATCGGAAAGTGATCAATCGGCAATACGGAGCGATCGATCGCCGTGTGCGTTAACCGAAATAAGACCTATTTCGACTCGGATTTGGAAGGGGACTTCGTGGTTTCTCTTCAAATATATAAATAGGCCTTATGGGAGAACGTTTTGGGCAATCTATAGATTACCTTTAAGCTATATTGGAGGCTAGAGAGGAGCAAGAGAATGAGTCTTTTAGACAAAGAAGAAGAAGGATTCATGACGATGGATCTACATAAACAGGCTTCTCTTTTCTTTCTTTCTATGTGTAACTAAACTTTTATTCAAGGCTAGATGAAGCCCTAGATGTGTATTACTACTCTTGATAGTTTAATTTTATAAAGTTGATTATGATTTATGCTTAATGCGATTTCATGAATATTCTTTTAAGTGCTTGACCATAGACTTGATTGATTATGAATGGAATTAGATATTTTGTTGTTGATTCTATGCCCGACTAAGGATATGATTAATTACAATATAACAGGTTTGTGATTGATTTTATGCCCGATCAAGGATAGAATTGATTACATAATAATGGATGAACTTTCGTGTCCGATCAAGAACGTTAGTGAATTCATTAGTAATTCATGTGTCCGATCAAGAACACGAATTACCATATCATATTAACATATGCTTAATAATAATTTAAAGTAGTAATTGCATGTCTAGTGGTGGATTCTTTGCCTTGATATTCTCTATATTGATTGAATTTCAGTAATTTAGTTAAAAGTTCATTACTTTCTTAGTCTAGAATCAACACTGCTACTTTCTTTTGAATTTAGTAAAATATTAATCCGTCCCTAAGGTTCGAAAACCCTTCTTAATACTCGCCGTAGTACAATTGCATTGTGCACTTGTAAGGGTTTTATATTTAAATGATCACGGACGACTCCGGATTTGTGGCTACCGGTGAAGCTTCACCAGCCGTCGATCATATGGAATCGACGGCGCACAAGGGTATAATGTGCGCTCGATCAAAGATGCGTCTTTTGGCAGAGCGCACACAGAAACCGTATGCGCCGTAGATTCCGTATGATCGACGGCTGGTGAAGCTTCACTAGCAGATCTGGTTCCGTTGCGGACAGTCATGTCCGCTAAGCTGCCCGTGTTTGAGATTTTTGTGGCCGGTTCCTCGGACAGCCGTCTGTCCAAGGACCGATTAGTTTACCTCTGGCAACGCCTCTTCCTCCGCCACTCCCTCATTTGGGCACATTCCTCCTCCGTTGCCCTCTGCCTTCCTATCGCAACCTCAGTCGGGCTCCCCCCACCTCCACACTCCTCCGACGCTGAGATTAGTGGGTACATTTTTTACTTCCTCTTCACCGCGCATGACATCTCCACCTCATCCCTCCTCTAGCCAATGGCCCTCCTCGAGGCTCACCGGACCGTCCTTGTCTGCATCCAGTTGAGGTCATGGGCTTTTGATCGCCACAGTTAGGGGAGGGCATCAAGTTTGAGTGCTTGAGGGAACAAGGGCTAGAGAGATGGAGGTTTTTGGTGGAGGAGTCGCTGAGGGGTATGCCAATGGGTGGTTGACAATCCACCCTAAAAGCTTTTGTCTGTGTCTGTGTCCGTGTCTATGTTGTGTCCGTCGGACATTCGGACAGACACAGTTATTATGGATAATTTTCAATGGAAGTGGACACGGACAACCTCTATCCGAGGTTATTTATCCGTTCCAGTACCGGGGAGAGAGAGAGCGAGAGATCATTGATATCATTTTTGCATCTTTTGGCGATATGATCAAAGATGTTTGATATAAAAGCTGCACTCGGTAGAAGGAGACACACCGGTAGATAATTATAAATAGCAAGTCAGATGAGATGATAGCTGTCTACCCACCCACATATAAATTCTCCCTGTCCTAAAATAACTGGACAGTGTTATTAGGGTGCGACGGATATGCAGTGTCCACTTTTTTAGGATGTGACAGTCACGTTGACTAATTTCCACTCTTCCACAACCTTAATTATCATAATTTACTTGCATTATAAGTTGATCAAAAGCTCATGGTTTTATATACATATAGGAAAAAGTTTAAATGAGATCGCTCTCATATTGCTTATATGAGGCCACTTTGAATCATAGCCGTTGGATCTTGATCTAACGGCTACAAATATCCATAATGATCCCACCCACTCCTTGATGTGACACACTCACCTACTCACTGATTTGATATCTATCCTTCGATCGGAATCTAACGGCAATAAAGATTGGCCTCATGCTCCTTATATGTGAATGATCTCACATAAAGTCATCTCAGATATATATATATATATATATATATATATAGGGAAAAGTTTAAATGAGATCGCTCTCATATTGCTTATATGAGGCCACTTTGAATCGTAGCCGTTGGATCTTGATCTGACGGCTACAAATATCTATAATCATCTCACCCACTCTTTGATGTGACACACTCACCTACCCACTGATTTGATATCCACCCTCCGATCGGAATCTAACGGCAATAAAGATTGGCCTCATACTCCTTGTATGAGAACGATCTCATGTAAACTTATCTCATATATAATATATATATATAGAGAGAGAGAGAGCATAGAATCCCATATTACAGTTACAGTTACTTTGATTTTACAACTAATTATGACACCATCTATTGTCTTGCTTCTCACTAGGCAAATAATAGGGTGCAATGGCACGAAGGATCCTAAAATGGAGCAACAGTGCGGGAGGACACTCGGTCTACAGTTCAACAAGGCCACCGGCCACCTCTACATAGCTGACGCCTCCTTAGGCCTCTTCGAAGTCGGGCTCCAAGGCGGGCTGGCCACCCCAATCGTCTCTTCCCTGGCGGGTCAGAAGTTTATCTTCACCAATGGTCTCGACATAGACCAAGACACCGGCATTGTCTACTTCACTGACTCCAGCACCCGCTTCCACAGAAGGTTGTGCAAACAATTAAAAAAAAATAACATGCATCTTGGCTCGCGCACATCAGTGTGCGCCGTCAAACGGTGGTGAGGATTTAAACCTGCCTGCCCGAGCATTAGCGCATGCTGCCGGATCAAAATCCGATGGCCTGCAGTGCCCCTGCACATGCGGACATGCGCGGGACTTCATAAATAAAACCAATCAAAATCTATGTACTTTGGTACATACATCTATGTATATATATTGATGATCAATCGATCAGCGAGATAAAAGAGAGGGATGGAAAGCTGTGGATTGGATCAATGGTGAAGCTTTATATTGGTATTTACAAGATCTTAAGTGTAGTATTACATTGTACCGTTCATAGTATAGTCCTTTCACAGTT
Source organism: Houttuynia cordata (assembly GCA_039654745.1). Lineage (NCBI taxonomy): Eukaryota > Viridiplantae > Streptophyta > Magnoliopsida > Piperales > Saururaceae > Houttuynia > Houttuynia cordata. The sequence continues at coordinate 56,778,046 of CM077502.1, read as the reverse complement.
CACTCAGTAACCACTACAAAGTACTGAATTAAGGTAATCTCAGTATGAGTTTTGATTGTTAATAATGGTACTACATTTTCATTATATGTTAGCCTCGCATGATGCCGATCTGGACCAAAAGCCACAAGGCGTAAGGACTGCCATGAAAGGTCTTAACGTTTCTTAAATTGACCTCAAACAGTGCAAGAGTTGGCAAAGGAGAAAGAAATGTGGATCCCTGTGGCCGTGCAAAGGTTGAACCATAGTGGAATTGAAAATGAAGCTGGAACCCATCAAGCTGGAACCCAAGATATTGTTGAAATTTTTGTGGAGGATTGTGGGAATTTCGGAAAAAAAAAACAGAGTTGAACATCGTCGGCCTCGATGTCAAGTGGCGCCCCGCTTTTAACCCACAAGTCGAATATCCTGTCGTCCTCCTCCAGCTCACCGTCGGACACCGCTGCCTTATTTTCCAACTCCTCCACTCCGACTTCATCCCCCGGTCTTTGATCGATTTCCTCACCAACCTACCTTTCGCTTCGTCGGGGTAGGCATCGAGCTGACGTATCTCAAGGGCTACAATCTGGGCATCGCTCGCTGCCCCGACCTCCGTCATCTGGCCGCCGATGGTGAGCTTATCGGAGAAGGAAACACACGGGAGATGCGTTTCGGTAGAATCGGGAGTCTCTTCCCTTGCCTAGATAGGGACCCTGGTGACTTGAGAAGGGAAAGAGTTACGTGATTTTTTTGTGGGCCCCATCGTGTAATAAAAATGACAAAATTTTCAAATATGCAACGGAGGGAGTATTAAATTGCTTGGAAGTTGGATCCTACGTGTATTAACCCTCGGATGATAGTGGCAATCGAATTGCATGACCTTTCTAATACATTATTTAATGTTTGCTATTGCATTTGAAAATCCTGATTAGGTCATTTCTTTTCAGTTGTTGAGAGAAATTGATGGATTTGAATCAGATATGAAAGTAATTGTCATTGCAGCCACTAATAGACCTAAAGCATTGGATCCAGCTCTATGTAGACCTGGCAGGTTTTCAAGAAATGTATACGTTGGAGAACCAGATCTAGAGGGACGAAGAAAGATCTTGACCGTGCATTTAAGGAATATTCCATTGGAAGAAAATCTGCTAATTTGATTGATTGTTTTGACACCACAAATCCCCAACCTTGTTTTGTGCTTTTCTAATTTCGTTGGTTTAAGTAATTATAAATTGATGTCTTAGTTTGAGGTCTTTGTTATCAAGGGGGTAGTTGTCTAAATTGCTACATATGATAGAAGGCATATTAAAATTATATAATTATGTAATTTCAGAATATTCTATGATCTGTAATGAACCTACGAAGGGAGTAATTAAGTCTAATAAGACCTTAGTAGCTCTAATAAGGGTTAGTTACACGAGATATGTAAGTATGATTAAGAATTGTAATCTTGGCCAGTATTATTTCTGTACTCACAGTCGGTTACTATAAAAATCATATCTAATTACAAAAAAATCATAAAAATGAATTGTTGGTGAGGTTAGAAATTAGACTCATAGCGATAACCATAGTAAAAATTTCATAGTTAAGTCAAACTGTATTGTCTGTGGGAATAGTTGGAAGTGGAATGTTAAGCATATAATAATGTGCTATAATAAGGGTTAAGACACTAATACTTGATATTATTAAATGATATTGTATAATAAGAACCAAAATGTCCTTTATATTCACTATACTATTGATTAATAATTATCACAATAAGTTTAGATGAGTGAAAAGACCTATAGCATGGGGAAATCCAAGGTGATCTAGTGTAGTCATTGTTCCGGATTTCAGAACATAGCTTGGTGTCGGTTTGAAGTTCCATTTGGAAATCAAACTATCATAAACTCATTCTTATTCTTGAATTTGGATTCCTGGAATGTTCCTATCTAAGACTATGCATGAAGTATGTGTCAAATGTATTAGAAATTAATCTATACTCCTATGGTGAGTCTGTTGTTATTTGAGATTGGTGAATCTCAGTATTACTCATGAAGTGAGTCATGTTCTGATGAAAGACATTGATGTTCTATTCGTACTCTTAGAGTGAGTCAACTAGTGGTAAAAGATGCTCAAATTTTCATAAAGTTGTGACCACTGCCGTTGTTGAAATATTGTTCAATCCTACAGTGAACTGTTTCTCCATTAGAGACCTTGCGAGGATCTCTCCGAGGTGGAATCCTAGTATGCTCACGAGCCATTGCTAGATTTTGCGAGATCTTCAATTAATTATGGAGCCTAGTTCTTGCCCGAAGGGAGGCATATACGTACGTTTAGACTATATGATATTACAGAAGGTCTGCAGTCTCCGCCCATTGTGTCCTTAAGCACTAATGGGGCCAACATCCTAGACGCGTGGCTGGGTTCCGAAGGGAGAATCTCTATGGTGATTTTGGTATGTAGTCACTTGCTAGTGGTAAGTTCAACGAGCAGAAATTAAATCTCTTTGCACTATAGATGCTTTGAGGTATTATGATTTAATTTTCTCCTTACACTGATTGTTCATAGTCATATTGAGTGTTATTCTTTCCCTATACTTGCGAATCGGGAATTGTCGTTGATTGACCTTCTCTCTCAGGTAAAGTAAACTTTAGGTTTAGTCTAGATGTTATTGAATACTTCTTTGATCATTTGATATACCTTTCTTCATACTGTTTGTCATATCTTCAATGGTTTTTTATATCCTACTGAGTATTTCTATAAAGTACTCATGCATCATCTGATGCAGGCGTGAGAAAAGGATAATTCAGGATGATTGCGGTTGCAGAAAGTGATGCAGATTGCGTGGAGATGATTAAGAGAATTATCTATTACTTTATCTATTTCTTATAAACTTTATGAATTTTATGGCCTGTGTGCCAAATACTTGTTATTTTCAATTGTTGACTATTTAAATTATCAATCGTATTAAATCTAAGTAAGATCATTTCATTTATATTATTAATGCTTTCTTTTGAGACTGAATAACTGAATTTGGGAATGTCAATTACACATCCTGTTGAGATGAGGTACAATCATCAAATGGCCTCCCAAATTTTCCCCTCTTCTTCATCATCAGATTCCTTGGTCTTACAGTGCTGAAGGCCAAATCTTCCTGTAATGAAATATAACCACTAGATTTTACATCCGTTTTCCCTTTCAAAAGCTTTAATTAAATCTGTAAAACTTCTCTGACAACTCAACTGAGTTCCTTTCTTTTTGGCAATAGTCAATGTGATCTTATTGTGAATCTACTCACTTTGGTCACTCTTAAATGAGATCGTTACATAATCAATCAATTTTATTAAGGTGTGGGATCCACACTAAAAGCCAAATCATTATGAGCAACCGAGTCACCTTCATGGCAGAAGCCATTCAGCATGCAAGCTGCTTCGATAGCAGAGCATTTTCTCCCACAGCAGGCAAGCTGGTGTGTGCGTTAAATTCCCTGCACCCACTTCGTCCATCAAACAGGCACTGCAATTCCGAAAAGTGATCAATTTCATGTGCCAGGGCTCGGGAGCAATTGTTTGCTTATTGAATGTGCCGGCTGTACACTGATCCAGTATTGAGTGCAAAGTTTTATCTTCTCAGTTCAGACTTCCTGCCAATCACTGGCTGTTGGATGCAAAACGTATTAGATTTCATTGCCACAAGATTCCTACGAAGAGAAAGATTGTTTAGTTTATACTGGGGTTGTGCCCATTTCGGACAATATACAAAATATGATATGAACAACATATAGTCAATGCAGTTATAATTCATCCATTAAGTTGTTGGACGGAAGTAGATCTTCGTAGAGGAGCCTGTCCTACTCATATATGGCAGCCGTATGATGGTTGGCCGTAGTTAATAAGCATGCCTTCCACTTCTAGCTGCCCCCTCCTCACAGCCACTCCACCAAAACTATTAATCCACTGAGCCATGTATATCTACAATTAGAAAGTCCAAAGAGTTCCAAATTTTATCCCCTCCTCTTCGTCAACCTGGAGCCATGAGCATGGTGTTTACGTCCATCTTTTTGGCTGCAGCCGTCTTGCTGGCCACCTTCTCCTGCTCCTTCAGCCTCCCGGCAGGTCTTCCCACCATACTACAGCTAGCGCAGAGACATCAAGACCAGCTCAAGCTGCAAGGAGGGATAGTCGGTCCCGAGAGCATCGCCTTCGATAAATACGGTGGAGGCCCTTATACCGGCGTCTCAGACGGCCGCATCATCAAATGGGATTCCCAAGCCCGCAAATGGATCGATTTTGCCTTCACTTCGCCTCACAGGTCCTATTCTAAACCTCCTGCCTGTCTATGCTCTTCTTCATTTTGTTTTAAGCACAATTCTATGAAAGATCCACATCTATTTTCATTTCCTAATTTCGTGATGCAAGTTGGTTCTTGCTTCTTCCTTTGGAAGTTTTCTTCTCCAGTCATTACTTTACTATTGTTCGGTGCAGTTACCTTTCAAAAAATAAAACAAATTATTGTCATTCTAGAGATTGCTCCTTATGGTTTGTTCTAGTTGTTCTTACTGGAAACTGCAAACCAGGGTGTTATTGCTAAAAAAATGCGCCAGACGTACATCGATATCACTTCCATACTTTCCCGTTTATGCATGCAGACTGAAAACTTTGTTGGTTGGGTTGGCTGTAAATTGTAATCCTGTAATCACCTAACTGCATGCATAACTGCGAATATGCGTACGTCATAATAATTATAAAGCATTTGACTCAGTTTGACTGACTCCCCGGGGATCGGTCCAGACAGCAGCATTTACCTGACTGTGCTAAGCCGCCCGCGTTCTAGATTTTTGTGGTCGGATCCTCGGACAGCCGTCTGTCCAAGGACCGGTAGTTTCCCTCTGGCAACGCCTCTTCCTCCGCCGCTCCCTCATTTGGGCACATTCCTCCTCCGTCGCCCTTTGCTTTCCTATCGCAACCTCGGTCGGGCTCCCCCCACCTCCACACTCCTCCAACGCTGAGATTAGTTGGTACCTTTTCGACTTCCTCTTCGCCGCGCATGACATCTCCACCTCATCCCTCCTATGAGAAATGGCCCTCCTCGAGGCTCACCCGACCGTCCTTGTCTGCATCCAGTTGAGGCCGTGGGTTTTTTATCGCCGCAGTTAGGGGAGGGCATCGAGTTCGAGCGCATGAGGGAACAAGGGCTAGAGAGATGGAGGTTGTGGTGGAGGAGGAGTCGCTAAGGGATATGCCAATGGGTGGGTGGTTGACAATCCACCCTAAAAAATTGTCTGTGTTTTTGTCTGTGTCAATGTTGTGTCCGTTGGACATTCGGATAAACACGGTTATTATTATATTATGGATAATTTTTAATGCACGTGGACACGGACAATCTCTGTTTAGGTTATCCGTTCCCGTACCAGGCTAGATGCGAGAGCGAGAGAGCATTGATATCATTTTTACTTCTTTTGGCGATATGATCAAAGATGTTTGATATAAAAGCTGCACTCCTAGAGGGAGACATCGGTAGATAAGTATAATTAGCAAGTCATCAGTGTCCACTTTTTTAGGATGTGACAGTCACCGTCACTAACTCCCGCTCTTCCACAACCATCCTTAATTAACATAATTGATTGCATCACAAGTTGATCAAAAGCTCATGGTTTACTATATATTATAGCATGGAATTCCGTATTAGAGTTACTTTGATTTTACAACTAATGACCCATCTATTGTCTTGCTTCTCACTAGGCAAATAATAGGGTGCAATGGCACCAACACTAAGGATCCTAAAATGGAGCAACAGTGCGGGAGGACACTCGGTCTACAGTTCAATAAGGCCACCGGCCACCTCTACATAGCTGACGCTTCCTTAGGCCTCTTCGAAGTCGGGCCCCAAGGCGGGCTGGCCACCCCAATCGTCTCTTCCCTGGAGGGTCAGAAGTTTATCTTCACCAATGGTCTCGACATAGACCAAGACACCGGCATTGTCTACTTCACTGACTCCAGCACCCGCTTCCACAGAAGGTTGTACAAACAATTAAAAATAATAATAATATGCATCTTGACTCACGCACATCAGTGTGCGCCGTCAAACGGTGGTGGGGATTTAAACCTGCCTGCCCGAGCATTAGCGCATGCTGCCGGATCAAAATCCAATGGCCTGCAGTGCCCCTGCGCATGCGGACATGCGCGAGACTTCATAAATAAAACCAATCAAAATCTATGTACTCTGGTACATACATCTATGTATATATATTTAACGCATACTAGTCCAATTGCATGCAGGGATTTTGAGAAGGTGGTGATGAGAATGGACAAGACGGGGCGGGTGATGAAGTACGACCCAGCCACAGGAGAGGCTAGTGTCATGCTCCGAGGGCTTTTCCTGCCCAATGGATTGGCGGTGAGCAGTGACAACTCCTATCTCATGGTGGTGGAGGCTGGATACTGCAGGGTTGTGAAGGTCTGGATCAAGGGTCCCATGGCTGGGACCAGCCAAGTGTTTGGGGAGGTGCCGGGGTACCCAGACAACATCAAGAGGACACCAAGGGGGGGCTTCTGGGTGGCGCACAGCCTCGGCTACCTCCCGATGCCGGCTGAAGGAGTGGATCCAGTCCCTGTGGTTGCGGTGAGAATCGAACTCAACGGAGAGGTGGTGGAGGCTTTGGGCGATGAGCTTGGACTGAATAATGATCAATCGATCAGCGAGATAGAAGAGAGGGATGGAAAGCTGTGGATTGGATCAGTGGTGAAGCCTTATATTGGTATTTACAAGATCTGAAGTGTAGTATTGCATTGTACCGTCCATAGTATAGTCCTTTCATTCAGTAACCACTACGAAGTACTGAATTAAGGTAATGTCAGTATGAGTGTCGATTGTTAATGATGTTTCTACATTTTCATTATATGTTAGCCTCTCATGAGGCCCATCTGGAGTTCTGGACCAAAAGCCACAAGGCGTAAGGACTGCCATGAAAGGTCTTAATTTTTCTTAAATTGACCTCTAACAGTGCAAGAGTTGGCGAAAGAGAAAGAAATGTGGATCCCTGTGGCCGTGCAAAGGTTGAACCAAAGTGGAATTGAAAATGAAGCTGGAACCCATCAAGTTTGGTGTCATTCTAACGACATGTTATTGGATCCCTAGAATGCACACTACTCCAAGGTATCAGGGAGCCATCGATTTTGGAGATCCACGGTGCATGCGTAAACCTAGGACCTAGAGATCGCTGGCTCCCTCTTGCATGCAGCCGACATGGTCACGGTATTGTCACAAACAACAAAAATAGGTCAAATAGCAACGCACAAAAGCGTCGCAAAAAGTACTCTTAAACGTCATATCTCACAACATTTTTTTGTGCGTCGCTCAATGCGTTGCTGTTGCTATCGACAATTGCTCAATTCCGGCGAATTAATTGAAATGTCAAGACTGAATAATAGCGTCAGTGTTTTTGTTCGTCCCTATTGTGATATGACAACACTTTTCTACTTTTAGCCACATCATTTAATTGTTAAAAAAGGCATCCATGAAATTTGACTGAACATGTAGAATATGTCATTATTAAGTATTTGCGACAGACAAACAGCATCCCAATAATTTCTCCATTCTAATATACTCCTATATAGCCAGGCTGCATTTATTGGAACCCAACAAAAAATGCGTAGGCCACTTTCAGCCCTACTGGCCCTTCGTGGGGTTAACGAGGCCCATTAGGCTGGATTTACTGCGGCCAGCGTGAGGGGTTCCCTTCCTGGTTGTGTTGTCGACTGTTTTAGCTGATGTTTTTATTATATAGGCCTCTTGGCATGTTGGCCACCTCAAAAAAACAAACAACATGAATATTGTTAACATATCATGTATGAGTCCAGTTTACATGAGACTTGTCTCATGTAACTTGCATGGGCCAAGTCATCTCCAATATCCCAAGGCGAATGTCAAATTAGTGGGTAGGTAAGCGTGAATCATCACCTGCCTTGGAGCCGTCGGTCAAGATTCGACGGTTCAAGATTACTCAGGCTCATGCAAGCTACATGAGGCCAGTCTCATTTAAACTTTTCCCATCATGTACTTACGATCTTGTAACAAAAATTGAGTTTAAGCTAAACAACTACAACATTGACTACTAAACATTGCATTCTATATAAAAGTTAACTTGTAACACCCGAAAAATTGGTATGTTTTCTAAACTACTAATTTAGGAAACCGGTCTAAATTATGAAAGTTTAGCTGCCTACTTAGATTTTTGGTTATGACATGTGATTTGCTATGTTGAATGATTGATGTGATGCATGTTGAATTGCTTAATCAATAGACCAACTAGGCAGACTATCAAGGCGTGAGGGCTAGCCCTGGCGCTAAGCTCAACTTTTAGCTAAGGCTGGTATGGCACCAGGGTCTGAGGACACCTTACGACAGGAGTGGGGGCCAGGTGCCAGGGTATGTGATCTATACATAAAATATGCATTTTATTAGCTCCTAAACTTATATTTATGTTAGTGTTTGATTAGATTTAGTGATACTTCAATATAGTTTTTGGTTTTTGTAGGAAAATAAGCGTAAAATGCAGAAATGCGGTGAAAAGTGGCTCCAATGGTTGAATCTTCATAACTTCGTGTACATTTATCTGATTGGATTGATTTAAGCTTTATGTTAAATTTCAAGAAGTCAGCTTTCCAACGCCACCTACCGTTCGCAATTCGAAGTTTGGGGAGAAAAGTTATGATCATTGGAAAATTATGTTGTAGGAAGAAACTGAGAAATCGATCGATCGGCAATACGCAGCAATCGATCGCCGTATACGCAAAACCGAAATTTGACTTATTTTGACTTGGAATTAGAAGGGTTTGTGCGTGTTTTCTCTCCAACCTTATAAATAGGCATTAGAATTAGAAGGGCTTGTGCGTGTTTTCTCTCCAACCTTATAAATAGGCATTAAAGGGAACGTATTGGGCATTAGAGAATAGATCTTGGAGGCTAGGAGGAGCAAGAAGAAGAAAGATTCATGCCAATGAATCTACAAAAATAGGTTTTTCTTTTCTCTCTTTCTATATCTAGCTAAATTCTTTGTCAAGGTTAAATAAAGCCCTAGATGTGTATTGCTACTCTTGGTAGTTTAATTTAATAAAGCTATTTTATAAGTTTTTTTATAGTGCTTGACCATAAACTTAATTGATTATGAATAGAATTAGATCTTGTTAATCCCTGTGTCTAACCAAGAATAGATTTGTGATTGATTTTATGCCCGACCAAGGATAGAATTAATTATATGATAGTGGATGTACTTTCGTGTCCGACCAAGAATGTGAGTGAATTCATTAGTGATTTGTGTGTCTGACCAAGAACACGAGTTACCACATCATGTCAATTTGCGTGTAATAATAATTGAGAGTAATAATTGCATGTTTAGTGGTGGATTCGTTGCCTTAATATTTCTCTACATTAGTTCAAATCCATTAGAAGTAGTTAAAGTTCATTTCTTTCTTAGATTAAATAAAAAACTGTAACTTTCTCTTGAGTTTAGTAAAGTATTTAACCGTCCCTGAGGTTTGACAACCCTTTAATACCCACCGTAGTACAATTTCCTTGTGCACTTGCAAGGGTTCTTATATTGAAACGATCAGTACGAGTATAGCCTATGGAGACTCTTATGGACGATGTGATTCATTAAGATGAGGTGTGGTAACGTGAGAAATTACGAGATGTAATGTAATTGCACGTGCGTCTGTTGAAGAGAAGATTAACTTCGGCACTGATTCTGAAATTACCATCAGGATCTGGTGAGTTTGTCATCTACAGTGATGCATCAAAAGATGGACTAGGATGCTTACTAATGCAAAATGGGCATGTTGTGGCGTATGCATCAAGACAACTAAAGATTCATGAATAGAACTATCCAACTCATGATTTGGAGCTAGCAGCAGTAGTGTTTGCATTGAAGATTTGGAGATGTATGGAGAGACTTTCAAAGTATTTACATATCACAAAAGCTTGAAGTACATATTTTCCCAGAAGGATTTGAACATGAGACAGAGACGATGGTTGGAGTACTTAAAAGACTATGATTTCTCGATTCATTATCATCCAGGAAAAGCCAACGTAGTAGCAGATGCATTGAGCAGTAAAACAAGAAGAGTGGAACACATGATGGTGCAAGAATAGAAATTGATGGAGAAGATGGGAGAATATCAATTGGAATGGCAACAAAGTAGAGGCTACAGACTGCACAAAGTCGACAAAAGAGTTATGCAGATAGTCAAAGGAGAGAACTGGAATTCCAAGTGGGAGATCATGTATTTTTGAAAGTATCACCTTCAAAGAGAATTATGAGATTTGGTAAAAAAGGGAAGTTGAGTCTGAGATTCGTTAGACCTTTTGAAATATTGGAACGGGTTGGACCAGTTGCATATCGATTAGCCTTACCCCCATAGTTCGCAGAAGTACATAACACGTTTCATGTGTCTATGTTGAGGAGGTGCGTGCCAGATCCTTCACATGTTTTGGATTACACAACTATGGAGTTGGAAGCGGATTTAACTTTTCCTATGAAACCTATTAAGATCTTGGATAAGAAAGAGCAAGTGTTGCGACGAAAGAATATTTTCTTTGGTTAAAGTTTTGTGGCAAAGTCAGCTCTCCGAAGAAATGCCATGGGAAATGGAAAGTGAGATGAAGTCTTACCCTGTCATGCCCCGAATTTTAAAACCCCATTTAGAGCGCGAAAGCACTATTCCCAATAATGGTCGAGAGGTTTAGAATCCAGGATGCGATCGAATACTCGATCAATCTTCACGCCCATTTACATCATATTGGATAAACGCAGGATCCAGAATGTTAAACAAATATCCGCTAACAAAAATCTTAAACAATAGAATCTCAAGTTTAATTAAGTTATTACAATAATCCAGACTTAACAATTCATCAAACATAAAACTTAATCCAACACATAGGCTGGACAATTCTCCACAAACAAGAAATTTAAAACATAATAAATTTAAATTCACTTCAATCAACTATCCACCATCAAGCTCCATCGAACGTACCTCATCAGATCCTTTCCACTTTGATTCCTACATCAACAGATGCATGAGCATTTCGAAAGAAATATCCAGTAGAAGCCAAGAAAACCCACAAACAAATAACAACAAGAATACTGACAATATGGTATAGAGAAATGAATGTACGTTTAACAAGGTCAGGATGAGCAAATACAAAGTTTACTTACCTAGATAATAATCATCATCAAAGACCATCAACGGTCTAGAAAATAGACTAGCTTTTAAATTTCAAAACTCCAAACGTACAGTGCGTCGGGAGAAAATAGAAATGAATACTGACTCCAAACATCCAGAGTGTCGGAGATAACAATTTTTGCTCTCTGTTCAGTCCACTTCCCCTATGGACATCAATTACCAGAACATCCTAAAGGTTCTACAGAGGAACCCAACCATGTATCTAGGGATGCTGGCCCCATGGGTGCTTACGGGCACAATGGGCTGAGAATACAGACCTTTCGTAATATCATACAGTCTAAAGCGCACGCGTTGCCGTCATCGGCTGAACTACAGAGGTTCATCAAATATCTAAGATCACAAAGGATCTAGCAGTGGCTCGTGAGCATACTATGATTCCACTTTAAGAGCGTTCATCAAAGACTCTTAGTGGGGAAACAGCTTACATAGAACTGAATCAATCTAGAAATAATAAGAGTTCTCTCATCTAGAGACCCAGACCATAATCTTCAGAAGTTAGACTCTCGGGGGAGTACATTGGGTTTCTCAATATCCCAATGTGGATTGACTCACATAGGAGTAACCAAAGAATTTTCAATGTTCAAGCACAGGATGACTCAAAACTGAAACTCATCAGAAATGACTCACTAACGCCTTCACCATGCATAGCTCCAATTAAGACCATCATTGATTCTGACAATAACGAGGATTATATGTCATAAATGACAAGATGGTAGGGTTTAAAAGGGTTAACCCTAACTGAGAATTGAAGATTTCAAGATTGGTTTCATAAAGCAATAGATTTGCAGTGCAATGCACCACAAAGGAATAACTCGGTTCAGCAAGACCCTCTTTCTTGATTTGATCAATTGATAGACATTACTGACTCCATCTCTCAGGGTTTTATATAATTAATACTATTTATAATTAGTTGTGCTAAATAGCATTAATATAATATAAGGTTTAAACAATACAGGAATATACAGATATTTGCATAATAGTTCCATTTCCAAGCTTACCACGGTCTGTACAGACCCTATTCTGATATGAAATTTTTATGACAGACAATCCCATTCTCTAGATTCTAACCCATTTTACAGCATAATTTTCCGAATTTTCTACATTTAGTTACAATTTTTCTATTACACTCTATCGACACTGGACTAATTCTGGCCGAGGGTACTACTCTTAAACAATACTTAATTAATCTCTTTTATTACAGGATTTAATACTTATCAGTGATAATTAGACTTAGTATTTTACCCTTCTAGGTGTTTCCAAAGTCCACATTAGTTCTGAAATTAAGTATTTTCTCACATGAATCACTATTCCCAAAACTGTTTATACATACCCATTCTTTTTAGGCTTGTAAACTACAAATGGAACAATTAAATCGGGACACATCAATTACTGACTCATACACTGACCTGGTGTACAGTGACCTTCGAACTTCAGTAAACATTACCCATTAAAGGTTGTTACTTTAATGATAATATCTTCTGGTGTTTATCTCTTACACAAAACAGTTTTCATACACTTCTTTTTCGGTTAATATGGTACAAAAAGGACAACTTTTACAAGACAAAACAACTGACGACCCAAGACTGACTTTGTACACTGTAATCTACGAATACTAGCAAGTATGACCCATAAAGTTCACTACTTTAGGGTTAGAACTCCACGTATAATGACCATTAGGGTTACACTGAGACAAATCATGATCAATTGCAAAATCAGACAATAACATAGAAGAAAGTGGACAACTTTATACGTCCATAATAAAATACAGCATGAACCGAAGCATGACGAGTCCTTTTGGACAGCAATAACGCTCTGGAGTATCTCAATTTGAGCCATGCATGCGAAGTGTTTAAACTGTTAAGATCGGGTTCAACATCGACATGAACCGAATATCAAAAGGGTGTTTCATCAGATTGGACAACATCAAGACTCACAGATCGTCAATGATATCTCAATTGCAGCATATTCATAAGACACATTCATTATGAAACATCAAACATAGTATCATGGATTTGTGGGAAAAAGAGCACCTACCTCTTACGAAAATCCGACAACTCTTTATGCGAGTGCCTCTTTCTTGCACCACCACTTGTGCTTGCAACTCCACGCGAACTAAGGCTCACACCACCACCACGGCTGCTGCTGGAGAAGGAGACGAGGACTCTTCTCTGTTGGCTCGGCTCCCAAGCCTCCAAAAAGCTTGCCGACCTCTCCTAAGATGGGTTTAAATAGAAAAACCTATTTCTATGCCAAAGCATCACCACCCTTGATCTTAATCCATCAAAGGGCTACAAATTGACCATAAGAAGGGAAGGCTACCAGTCAAAAACGTGGGTAATCCATTAACCAAAATTGGTTACATATCCTTAATGTTAGGGATTTAAACTAATTAGATACCTTACCAAAATCGATTAAGTAACCACCCTAATTGAATTCCAATTGCACGATTTACTCCCTTGACACATTGCATCTTCACTTCACATGGAATATGCCATGATCTTCTCCCAATCACATCTATAATAGATCTCCTTAATTTCTTTAATTTCCATAATTGTCATGTTCTAATTCAATTCAAATTCAAATTCAAATCGGTTTGAATTAGGGATCTTTATTGCTATTGCTCCACGAATTGCTCTCCTTGCCAAAACTAATCAAATCACATTAAATCACTCATGTGCACATGCCCATGTGCACATGCCCCTAGGCATGTGTCCACGTGTCGCAAGGACCCTGCTCTACTTTGGCGCCCAGGTGACCCTGGCGCCCGACACATCTGGCGACCAATGCTTCACCAGCTTCTGATACACGCATAAATACTTACCAAAAATAAATTTCCACTACGAAGGTCCAACTTAATAAATCGAAATAATTCGAATGAGTCACAACACTTAGTGCTCGCACCCTGGTGCTTGGCCCCTACTCCTGGCGTCAGGTGCACTCAGCCCCTGGCGCCAAGCCAGCCTGAGCACCAAGTTGAACCCAACGCTAGGGCTAGTCCTCACGCCCTGGTATACTGCCCAAAATAGACAGCAAAACTTTCCTATTTTATATCAGTTTCCTAAAATAGCAGTTTTAGTAATCATACCGATTTTTCGGGTGTTACATCTTACCCTGATTTGTTTGTAGAGTGAGTAGCTGCATTTCGAGGACGAAATGTTCTTATTAGGAGGGGAGGATGTAATACCCAAAAAATTTGAATGTATTTAAAGCGGGTGTATTGATCTTGAGATGGAAAGAGATAATGTTTTAGTACCTGAGGTAAGCTTTCCATTGCTATCAATTTTGTGAAATTTTGAAATTTAATGAAAAGTTTTGAGCGTGTAAAATTTTTTTGGACGCAATCGATCGCCAAAGTGACGCAATCGATCGGGTCAGTTTTGTAGCTGAGAGAAGGCCTCGCACGATCGATCACAGGTGTGACGATCGTTCGTATCTACTGTGATTTTTAGTTTTTGCACTCACGATCGATCGCCCTGTGAACAATCAATCGTATCTACTGTGTTTTGCATTTTTGTGTACCCTGATTGATCGCCAGGGCTTGCGATCGATTGCACTGACAAGTGCAGTTTCCAATTTTTTTGTTTTTGTGATCTTTTTGGATTTGGAATCCTACCAAACTAGGGAGGGCTATTAAGAGAGTGATCTACACATGAAATATGTATTTTATTATCTCCTAAGCTTATGATTATGCTAGTGTTTGATTAGAATAACTACTACTTTAATATAGTTTTTGGTTTTTGTAGGAAACAAGAGTAATACACAGAAATGAGGTGAAAAGTAATTCGAATAGTTAAATCATCATAACTTCGTGTACACATGTCGGATTGAACTGATTCAAGTCTCATCAAAATTCAAGAAGTCAGCTTTCCAACGCCACCAACCACTCTCAATTCGAAGTTCGGGACAGAAAGTTATAGCCATTTGAAGTTTATGAACAGTAACTACGATCGATCAGCTATCAATGCGATCGATCGCAGGAGCCGTAAAAGCAGTGTATTAAAGGAAACGATCGATCGGACCTCAAAACGATCGATCGTATCTACTGGAATTTTTAATCCACGCAAGATAGTAACTACGATCGATCGGTATCATACGGCATCGATCGGCAAGGCGATCGATCGGAGGAAAATAACGAAGGAATTGCGATCAATCGGACAGCGATCGATCGCCATATACGGAAAACCGAAATAAGACCTATTTTGACTTGGATTTGGAAGGGGACTTCGTGTTTTCTCTTCACTCTTATAAATAGGCATTATGGGAGAACGTTTTGGGCATTCAACCTTGGAGAACCAGAGCTTTATTAGAGGCTAGAGAGGAGGAACAGAAGAAGTCTTTTGGAGCAAAGAAGAAGAAGGATTCATGACGATGGATCTACTTAAACAGGCTTTTCTTTTCTCTCTTTCTATGTGTAACTAAACTTTTATTCAAGGCTTGAGAAGCCCTAGATGTGTATTGCTACTCTTGATAGTTTAATTTTATACAGTTGATTATGATTTATGCTTAATGCGATTTCATGAGTTTCTTTTGAGTGCTTGACCATAGACTTGATTGATTTGCATGAAATTAGATCTTTTCAATTCCTGCGCTTAGCTAAAAGTAAGCTGGTGTTAATTCTATGCCCGACCAAGGATAGGATCATTAGCCCAAATGATAATTCTATGCCCGACCAAGGATAGAATTATCTACATTAATTTTTAGTGGATGAACTCTCGTGTTCGACCAAGAACGTGAGTGAATTCATTATGATTTGTGTGTCTGACCATGAACACAAATTACCATATCATGTCAATTTGAGCGTAATAATAATTGAGAGTAGTAATTGCATGTCTAGTGGTGGATTCTCTGCCTTGATATTTCTCCATATTGATTAAATCTTAGTTAGATTAGATAAAGTCTATTGTTTTCTTTAAAATTAATTAAACTACATCTTTTTCTTCTCTTGAATTTGGTAAAAGATTAATCCGTCCCTGAGGTTCGACAACCCTTTAATACTCGCCGTAGTACAATTGCCTTGTGCACTTGCAAGGGTTTATATTTAAACGATCAGAGAGCACCCTAGATGGCTTGAACATGGTTTTGAACGAACGGTGGAGATCGTTTTTGGGTGAAACTGATTTGGGAAAAGAGATTTCCTAGTAGACTTAGGGTTTCTCTATAAAAACTCTTAGTAGCGGACTGTTCTAAGTGCATGAACGTCCAGCCCTCAGAATTTTGGAGTTTTCTTCTTCCTTTGCTCGAGTAGCAAGTCTTAGTCACGTTCGGTCCACAGAGCGAGACAATTTCGCGAAGGAGAAAGCAATGTATCACGCAAGGACTTGAGGAACTCCTCGCGTACGGTGGTAGGATGAGTTTTTCCCTATTTCTCATATGAATTCTTATGATTAATCCTTGTTCAATGATTCTGTTGTGAATGCCAATAGCCAAGGCCAGGCGTCAGCAGGCCAGCAGGCCATCCATCACGCGTTATTAGGATAATTGATTTATTGTAATCAGACCCGTTTAGGCTGATTGTTAGGTAACGGGCTGATAGAGAATAATTAGTGCCAATTAGTGGCCCATCAGAGTAGCGCCAACTAATGGCCCATCAGAGTAGACAGATGGTGCCCTAGCCAGAGGCGCCATTTGACCCCTTTATATGTAGATCGTCTTCCTCATGAGGAGGCTATGCAATAAGAAACCACTATTTCCCTTACTCCTTCTTCTTCCTTTCTCCTGCCGCCAAGGCTTTCCTTGTGACCTTAAGCGGCCACAACACTGGTATCAGAGCCGTTCCGATCTGCGGAACCTCATGCCTCCTTGCAAGATACCAACTATGGCTGCTAGCACATCTTCTGAGCAAGAGGCGGCAAAAGAAAACCTCACCCCGATGGCTGATGCTGATTCTACTCAGACGATGATTCTTGTTGTGTTAATGAGACTCCAAGATCAACTATAGGATCTGAAATTGGAGCGCGCTAAGGAGAAAGCCAGGCAAGCGGCTGCCATGTCCACGCCACCACCTACTCAGATGTTTGGACCCACTCCTCGCCAGGGTGGCTCTCATAATGTTGGCGGTTCACTGTTAGGCCAGCCCACCGGCCATTTTTCCTCGTAGGGCATTCCCATCGGCTCCATTCATGTTGGCCTGGAAGAGGGGCGCACTGGCCCAGGACCGCGAGGCCTAGAAGGTGCACGAGGAAATTCCTCAATGACTGAACGACCACGCAATGTCCAGTACGAGATGGAGGAGGAACTGGAAGAGTACTCTGGATTTCGCGGGGACAGAGGACCAGCGCTGAACCCAGGCTGGCCCGCTTACAGTTTCCTAGGTACAACGGCGAGGAAGATCCTGTCGAATGGTTATACAAGGCTGATAAATTCTTTGCCTACCAAGGAACCTATTCTGACGAAGAACGACTCCGTGTGGCTGCCTTCCACCTGGACGGCGATGCCTCCGTCTAGTTTCGGGCCTACGAGAAGGAGGTTCGACGACCCACTTGGGTCACCTTTTCTGACGAGTTGTGCATCCAATTTGGTCCCAATGAGTTCCAGGACTTCAATGAGATGCTTTCTACTCTGCGTCAAACTACAACGGTGAGAGCATACTATTCTGATTTTATGAAAATTGCTAATCGTCTACCGGACTGGCCAATGGCTGCACTCGTGGGGACATTCAAAAGGGGCCTGAAGCCTGAAATTGCTGATGAGATGCGACACTTCCCCTGCCAAACTACGCGGGAAGTGGTGCGTCATGCACGTATTGAAGAAGAAAGGTTGCTCTGCCAACGACGAGGGGGACGAGGAGGGATGCCTCTGCGGCCGTACCCTGGCCAGATCCCTGTCTCATCCCCAGCCCCAGCGCCTGGCCCAGGTCCCAGCCGACAGGCTTTGCCAGGACCTCTGCCAGGCTTTCCATCAACTCCTATTCGCCGTCTGACGACTGCCTAGATGGAGGAACGCCGTGCAAAAGGACTCTGCTATAGGTGTGATGAAAAGTTTGTCCCGGGCCATCGCTGTTCTGTCAAAGGGAGTCTACTCATTGAAGAAGTTGAGGACGCTGGTGCGAATGATCCAGATGAGAGTCCCGGCCTCTATGACCATGTTCAGCCGGAGATTTCAGTCCGTGCGTTCTCAGGTACCTTTACTCCTAGGACCATGACAGTTCAGGGCCAGTTGAAACGTCAACAGGTAGCAGTACTCATTGACAGTGGGTCGACGCATAACTTCATCAACGATAAAGTGGCTCAACGCCTGGGTTGCTATGTCTCCGAGTCCAAACCTTTTGACGTCTTGATTGGGGATGGGAAACACCTGCGCAGCATGGGGGTGTGTTCTCAGATCGAGCTGATGATCCAGGGACACCGTTCGTCACTGATTTGTTTCTTCTTCCAACGAAGGGTGCAGATGTGGTGCTGGGAGTGCAGTGGTTACAAACCCTGGGAGATGTGATATGGAATTTCAGGGATTTAACTATGGATTTTGAAGTGAATGGCCAGCGCATACAGCTTCACGGGGTGCAGCCAGGCACTTTACATACGGCGCAAGTGGTGAGTTCTCTTTTTAAATTTGCACCCCAAGATTTATTCTTACAACAGCGCGCAATTATGGATGTTGATCAACCGGCCTTAACCCCGGCCATGCTCGACCTCCTTAATGAGCATGCCGATATCTTCACGGAACCGTCGGGCCTGCCACCAGCCAGAGGTCACGACCACTCCATTCCGATCACCCCTGGGGCCCCTCCGGCCAACGTGCGCCCTTATCGATACCCCCATGTGCAGAAGGCTGAAATTGAGAAATTAGTTCAAGAAATGCTGCAGTCGGATATCATACGCCACAGTACTAGTTCTTTTTCGTCACAAGTCCTGTTGGTGCGCAAAAAGGACGGATCTTGGTGTTTCTTCGTGGACTATCGGGCACTTAATGCGATCACCGTAAAAGATAAGTACCCCATTCCAGTAATAGAGGAACTTCTGGATGAATTGGAAGGGGCGGCGATGTTTAGTAAACTCGATCTGCGCTCTGGTTACCACCAAATCCGTATGCAGCCGCATGATGTCCATAAGACAGCCTTCAGGACTCATGACGGCCACTATGAGTTTCTCGTCATGCCTTTTGGCCTAACCAATGCGCCATCCACATTCCAAAGTCTGATGAATGATTTGTTTCGCCCCTATCTCCGCCGGTTCGTGCTAGTGTTCTTCGATGACATCTTGATATACAGCTCGTCCTGGGAGGAACATCTTGACCATCTCAGGTCAGTTTTTACTATTCTGCGGGCTAACACACTTTTCTTGAAGTGTTCGAAGTGCTCTTTTGGCAGCGCCCTAAGTCATCCTTACTCCGCCCATACTGTTGCTGAATTATATGTGCGAGAGGTGGCAAAATTGCATGGCATGCCACGGACTATTGTCTCCAACAGAGATAGGGTCTTCATATCCCAGTTTTGGCGGGAATTCTTTAAGTTACAAGGGACAGAACTTCATATGAGTACGGCATACCACCCCCAGACAGATAGCCAAACGGAAGTGGTGAATCGATGCCTTGAGCAGTACTTACGTTGTTTTGTGGGGGATCAGCCCTGTCGCTGGCTTTCATTGCTACCTTGGGCAGAATGGTCGTACAACACGGCGTATCACACACGCGCAGGCTTTACGCCGTTTGAGATTGTCTATGGACGACTCCCTCCATCTGTCCTATCTTATGCTCCTCATCGTTCTGCCATAGCTGAGGTAGATTATATGTTGCAGACTCGTGATGAGGTACTTCGTCAGTTGAAAGCCAATTTAGCAGCCACCCAGAACAGGATGAAGCAACTCTATGACCAACGGCGCTCGGACAACGAGTTCCAGGTGGGTGATATGGTTTATGTGTCAGTTCGTCCACATCGTCAAACCTCTCTGTATAGGGCTGACCAAAAGCTGGCACCACGGTTTCATGGGCCTTATGCCATCGCAGCAAGGGTGGGACCGGTAGCGTATCGTCTCTCTCTGCCCGCTGAGTCTTTGGTGCACCCAGTCTTCCACGTCTCTCGCCTTCGTCGCTTCGTGGGGGACCCTCTCTTGATTGCTGGTTCTGCGCCTCCTCCTCTCATGGGTCCGGTTGAATCTGATGAGCTCGTACCGGCTTCTGTTATTGACAAACATCGTGTGTGACGTGCTGGGCGTATTGTAACGGAAGTGCTCGTGGCATGGCAGGGCAAACCATTGGAGGATGCTGCGTGGCTTATTGAGGATGACTTTATGAATCAGTTTCCGTCATGGTCGCATTGAGGACAATACGTTAGCGAAAGCGTGGTGGAGTGTTGTGAATGCCAGTAGCCAAGGCCAGGCATCAGCAGGCCAGCAGGCCATCCATCACGCGTTATTAGGATAATTGATTTATTGTAATCAGACCCGTTTAGGCTAATTGTTAGGTAACGGGCTGATAGAGAATAATTAGTGCCAATTAGTGGCCCATCAGAGTAGCGCCAACTAATGGCCCATCAGAGTAGACAGATGGCGCCCTAGCCAGAGGTGCCATTTGACCCCTTTATATGTAGATCGTCTTCCTCATGAGGAGGCTATCCAATAAGAAACCACTATTTCCCTTACTCCTTCTTCTTCTTCCTTTCTCCTGCCGCCAAGGCTTTCCTTGTGACCTTAAGTGGTCACAACAGATTCTAAGAGTATCGTATGAAAGATGTTTATGACTCTTTATTCAAATTATGATGATGATGCATATTTCCTAAAAGATACCGATTTGAATGTCTATACATCCATGAGTCATGATGATAAGTTTGCGTTCGATATTCCATGTGCTAGTGCCTAGATGATTCCCATGTGTCTTTTCTTCTATGGTTCAGTATAATCATTTGATTTAGCAATGTGTTGTCCCATATTTATTGTCGCCTTGTTGTTTTGCTCTATGAGTTCCAAAAATAGGTATCACCTATGAAAGGTAAGTAACTACACCTATTGGTGGATCGTGATTAATCTTCATGTTTAATGATCTATCTTGTGTCTTGACTCTTGATTCACAAGAGAGTTGACTCTTTCATGTTCCCACCAGTTGATTAGCTTTTGGAGTTCTTGTCCAGGATTGGATGCCCTGTTTGGGTAAAAAGGTATACTAATGTGATACTATAGTATCAATAGTTCTATGTGAATAAAGTGTATCTTAAGAAGAAAAGTACTATACTACATTATACTAGAGCCATAAAGGTTCTGTATCACACCTTAGGAATAGGTACTGATGATTAATATCATGACTTTAGTTAGTATATGATGTATTTTATATGATTAGAATGCATTAGAGTAAGATAGTCTCTCCCAGCCAGGACTGTTCCTGCGCCGATGAGCAGAAATCAAAAACGTATAATTAATTGTAGGAAATTCATAAAAATATGTCGTCTGTTGGGTTAGAAATTAGATTCATGGGGTAGCCTACTACCTTAATTAGAACTGTAAAAATTGGAGTAAGCATCGGAATTGGACTGTTGCATTGCAAATGACAGTACACAGAAATAAAGTTATACACATTAATACTTAGTATAACGTGGTTATATGAGGGGTTAATAGTTAAAGTAACCTTAATACAGATAGAAAGAGTTGGATGATGTCTACTACAGTAAGAATAATTTACATAAAGGGGGATCTTGGTCAAGTCATTCTTAATTGAGTCAGCGTCCTACGTGTTCGCAGTTCTGCATACTGTTTTAGTCAATAGAGTTCCAACTAGGGTTTGAGCTCTCGAACCCTAGTATTCAGTTTGCTTGATGACCATTGAAGTCTACGGTCAGTGTTGGAAATTCCTATCTAGGTCTATGCAAGAATATATTAGATAAGTTAAATCTGTTGTTATATCTCATACGAGTTGGTTGATGTTCAAGAAAGAACTGTATTCGTGTTACTCTGTCGGTGAGTCAATCGTTAATTGTGAATTCTGATTCATCACTCCTCTAAGGAGTCGATCACTGATTGGGACATTGAAGTCTCATTAGTACTCCCATGTGAGTCAAATCTTGAGAGATGAGAATCTTGAGTTACATGATATGACCTCTGTTATCATGAGTTACCCAGTTCCCTGTAAACTGTTTTCTTCCACTAAGAGTTATTGATGGAAACTCTTCGAGGTGGAATCATAGTATGCTCACGAGCCATTGCTAGATCCATAGTGATTTCTGATTTATTATGAACCTATGTAGTTCAGTTGATGAAGGCACACGTACGTTTTTAGACTGTATGATATTACGGAAGGTTTGCAACCTCCGCTCATTGTGCCCGTAAGCACCGATGGGGCCAGCATCCCTAGACGCATGGCCGGGTTCCTATGAAGAACCTTTAGGACGTTCTGGTATAGAAGTCCACACGGGATGTGAACCGATTTGAGAGCAGAAATTGATGTCACTTTACACTATGGTTGTCTGGAGTCTGAATATATTGTTATTTTCTCCTTACGCGATGAACATTCAGAGTCTTGAATTATTATTCTATCCATACCATTAATTGTCGTTGTCTTTGAGTATGATCGATAGTCAGGTAAGGTAAACTCTGTATTTCTAATTCCTGATGTCTGTTGAACATTGAAAGTCTTCACGAAAACTTTATGTATGTATATCCTTAATTCTTATTATCTGTGGGGTTTTTGGCATCCTACTGGGTATTTTCTTCGGAATACTCATGCATCATCTGATGCAGGAATTAAAAGGGAACGGAGCTGAGCAGGTAAAGATTGCTGGAGCTACTATGGACGGCTGAAGTTTGGATTAGAAGATTCTTTTAAAAATTTTATTTATGATTGACTTTTATAGATTGGCTGGCCTGTGTGCCTGGAAACTGATATTTTGATTATTGAATATTGAATTGCTGTAAATGACTAAGTAGTTTTCTTTTTGGCAATGTTTTGTCAAGATTAAATATTTGGATATTGTTTTGTCATATTGATCATGTACATTCCACTCTTATAATCGGGTTGAGATTGATCAAGTATTTGGTCACGTTTCAGGTTTTTGACCTCTTGACTGTCTGTGATTGGTTGTTTTTGCGCTCTAATCGAGGTATAGAAATTTGGGACGTGACAAAGCAAGATGGAATAGTGTCTCATGTATGCAGGACGTTGGAGGCATCTAATGCGAGATGAGTGCTTGGCACCGGGCGAACTTGGGCGCCAAGACCACGTGGACGTCAGGGCTAGGGACGTCTTGGCATGTGCCACATGGCACGTGGTTGAAGGATCGTGGTGGTTAGAGAGAATCATAGTGGAAAGATAAGATTTGATTTCCTAGTTGTAACTAAGGAAAAGATTGTGGTAAATTAGGAAATTACCTAAATTGGATATGGTCTAATTAAGAGGACCAATAAGTATTTAGAGGAGAGGATTCCTTAAATATTCATCCACCAATCAGAGAGGGACACTCATTTACAAGGGCTGTCCAAAGGGTAGGAGAGGAATTGACAGTTTCCATATTTGGTTATTGAGATCAATTTGAAGAAAGATATGATTCTAATGAGATCTAGAATCCCAACCAAATTGGAAACCAAAAGAGGAGGGCATCCATGCCAATTAGGAGAAGGCTTGTGATTGGAAGGAGAGGATTATTTGGGGTAAGGGATCTAGGGAAGATATTTAACCTAATTGGAATAGGAATCAATGTATAAAAACACATAAGAAGGGGCCGACCCTCCTTGTTGGTCAACCACACCCCTTGTGTGCTCTTCCTTGGATTTTTTTTTTCTTTTCTTCTCCTCTTTCTACTCCAAACCAGTACTATATTACCCTTCTCCCTTGACCCTATACTCATCCGATCGAAAGGACGAGGGTGGTGTTGCGCAGAGGAAGCAAAGGACGTCGTGAGGAAGCAAGAAGATATCGCATTCAAGTTTGGTAGGATGTTTTTCCCTCACTTTCCTTCTAGATTTTCTATTGAATATGGAGAATGACCTGTTGATTATCTTGTGCTATATATCTTGACATTAAATAGATAATCATGTTGATTTCAAGTTATTGCATGACAAAATTGCATTTGGATGAGTTATATATGTGTGTATTTGGATCATTGTGCTCGATATTCTTTCTATGTACACGTGCTAGTGCCTAGATGGAACCCCTACTTCATTTAGAAATCTATTGACTCTAATCATTGTCTTATTGACATTGTCATGTTCTGTCCATTTCATATTATCATAGTGTTTAGTCGAGTTACAACAATTCCTAAGCCATACAATTTAATATTCAGAAAATGACACTTTTTGTATTTAGAAAGTGAATGATTATAATGGAACATATAAGCTTTGTTGTGTTATGACTTATCGATCGTTGAAAAGGGTCTTTCGTGATCTGTTAGTCCTCTAATTTGCACGTGCATGTGTCTGGAGTTAGCTGTCTTGTTTGGTTAATACTTATATCATCAAGGTGGGTACTAGTATAAGTAGGTTCGGGTGGTAAAATACACCTTAAAGCATGTAAATCACAAAATTCTAGAACCACTAAGGTGTTGTAATGGACCTAAGAAGTAAGTAATTAGGGTTAGAAAGACTTTATTAATCAAAATAGAGGATGATTACAACTATTAATCGAATCTAATTAGGATTGATGCTCTTGGCCAGAATTGTTTATGCGCCGATGACCTGTGATAAAATATCCATAACTAATTACAAAAAAAATAGAAAATTATGCCGTCAATGGGATTAAAAACTAATCTCAAGGCTAATCATAGTAAAAATTTCAGAACTTGGATCGAACTGCTGGCGGTGGGGATCGTCAGAAGTGGATTGATATGTATAAAACAATGTACTGTAATTAGGTCAAAAGATACTAATACTTACTAATACAAAAGAATATGGTATAATAAGGGTATAATAGCACTTATTATACATTATAAGACTTGTCAATGATTATTACAGTAAGAGTAATTCAATTAAAAAGATCGATGTTGTTGAGTAATCCTAAGTGGCTTTGTGTTCCAAATGTCTCTGGTTTTTTTATACAATATTGAGTCAGTTGAGTCCCAATTACGGTCCAAACTCTTGAACCCTATTATCTTGTTTTGAATTTAGACTTGTGGTTCTTGTATTCAGTTAATTTTTTGGGGTGTTCCTATCTAGGGCTATGCAAGGTGTAAGTTGTCAAATGTATTGAAAGACTTTTGATACTTATGTTGTGAGTCATCTGCTGATTGAGATATTGGAAATCTCATTGATACTCCTATGGTGAGTCTTATTCTAATAGAGATAATGAAGTCTCGTTTGTACTCCTAAAGTGAGTCAAGTATTGGTGAATGATACCTTGAATTTCATAGTGTTGCAACCTCTATTTTTTTAGATATTGCTCAGATTAATATTGATTGTTTATCTACTAGAGATCTTGCAAGGATCTCTCCGATGTGGAATCATAGTATGCTCAAAGAGACATTGCTAGATCAAGAGTGATCTCCTATTTATATTAAACCTATATAGTTCAGCCCAAAGATAGGCACATACGTACGTTTTAGATTACAAGATATTATAAAATATCTTGTAGTCTCCGCTCATTGTGCCCGTAAGCACCGATGGGGCCAGCATTCCTAGACGCATGGTTGGGTTCCAAAAAGAGAACCTCTAGGATGATCTGGTAAGTATCCACTTGCGAGTGGTAAGATCAGTGAGTAGAAATTGAAAACTCGATGTCTAGAGTCAGTATTTGTTGATATATTCTCCCTACACTTTTGATGTTCGGAGTCTTGAATATAGTAACTTCTCTCCCTACACTTGTGGTTATTCGGAGTCATGATTATTATTACTCTCTTCTCATACTTGCGAGTTGGGATTGTCATTGATTGATGTTATTACTCAGGTAAAGTAAACCCTATGTTCAACCCTGATACTATTGAATATTCAATTATCTTTTGTTGAACTTTTCTTCAATATTATCTATTGTATCTTTTGTGGGTTTTTACATCCTATTGAGTATTTATGAGGCGTACTCATGCAGGCATGAAAAAGAAATGCATCAGGACAGGTGGCGGTTCCAAGAGAAGTTGCTGGCTGCGATGGGCAAAAGATTGCAAGTTATTTATTATTTTTGCTTATTATTGAACTATTGTGGAATGTTGGCAAGTGTGTGCCAAAACTTCTATGATTTTTAGTTCATTGACTATTTTTAATGGTTGTAATAAGATTAATCAGGAATGATGGATTTTCATTTCATTAACAATGTTTGATTTTGAGGCTGAATGAATTTATGATATCGATTACACATCCTTTTGTGATGGCGTAATTGACAGGTTAATCGAGCATTCGATAGCATCTTGGGTTTCTGGCCTCAAGAACATTGGTATTATTGACGACTTCCGCACTCTCATCGAGGCTTGAAATTTCAGGGCGTGACATAACTAATCCCATTATCATTCACAAAATGCTTCCAAATGATAAAGTTTTCACTTAACAAATACTCCCTCTGTCTTGTTTTAGGTGCTTCATATGAAAAAAAGGACACTGCTAGTTTAGATGCTCCATGGTCAATTTAAGTGGATTTTCAGCCTCTTCTCCCCCATTAGTCAGGGTTTCCACCATCCAATAAAAATCGAACATCTAGAACAGGACGGAGGGAGTATCAAGTCCCCTGACTATCAATAGAAGTAAGCAAGCTTCACAAATAAATCAAGTACAATGTAGGGCCTTTGTCTAGTAATGGGCTCATGGTAGGATGGTGGGCTGACAAGTAACAAACTGCTGCCAAAGCCCAAAGGAGTGAAACTCAACTCCACAAATGGTTTGGTATCAAACTTTGGGGGGCCATCAAACCGGACTTGGATCCAAACTATTTTACCGTCTAGTCAGACGGACATCCAATACGGACCTGGATCGTTTTGGTCATGTGGCCCAGTGGCCGGCCCTTTTCCTTGTTCATAGTTTTCATAGCAGTGATCATGGAGAAATGAAGCAGAGCTCCAACTCTCTCCAGCTCCAAATATCATCAGGATAAGGGCGGCGGCTTCTTGATGAACTTGTTGAATCTCATTCAATCCAGTCCACCTTGAAGAAAGTCCCCTTCTTTGGATTTGGTTCTGAGTTCCTTATACAATACTCCTATATAATACCAAGATTCAGGTACTTCATCTTACCCTCTTCTCAGCTGTTCTTCCCCTGCAAAACGTGCTTTCACAAGTTTCAGTGATTTCGTTGCATGGGTCTTTCTTTTCAACGCTTGTCTATAAGAATGCAGTAAAGGGATGATACAAAACTTGTGAAATCTATCGCTTTTGCTATTGGAAGTGGTAGGAGTTGGTGTTTTGGCCTGAAGTATGCGAAGGTGGGTTCAGTAGCTTTGATGCCGCATGCCAGTGTTATGGGTCCGCAAGTTTTGTGCTTTGGGCATCCAATGCTTCTTTGCCATGGAAAAAGATCGGTTTTCCAAGTGGGAAAAATCCAGTCTTTGGCTAGATGTAAGTCTTTTAGCGCTTCTGTGTCTCAGATCATTCACTCTCAGTCTTGTTGTGGTTCTCAGTTCTTGACTATGTTAAGTGGTGGCCGGCGTTGTTTATCTCGGTGTGGTTCATTGTTTTGTGTCAGTGTGAAGTCGCAGCTCAAAACTAGAGATCAAAGAAAGGTGAATTACGTTGAGAATCATCGGGTTAGAAGAAAGTTCTCGTTTAGGTTGCGTCCGAGACTTAGGTTGTTGTCGATTAAATTGAGAATAATATCAAGGAAGTTGAGAAATACATCCATTAGTGAGATATTGGAAGGTCTTGGTGCTTCATTGTTAAGAAATCGGAGAAGAGTGACTATTTCAACTTTCATTACATTTGGGTTGGGTCTTTGCTATTTCATTTTGAAACTAACAGCAATGGCGTCCCCAAAGGTTGTTCCATATTCAGACTTGATAACGACTCTACAAAGTGGGCAAGTGACAAAAGTTCACTTTGAAGAGGGTTCTCTCGGATATTTTATAATACAAACTCTCAGACATCTGAAAATTCTTTGGAGAATGCCACGGACCAGATTGATGCTCCATTGGACAAGTCATCGGATGCAATGTTGATAACCAGTGGCAAGAAATCTTATTCACTATACGGTAACATTTTGAAAGGAAGAGCCTTGAAAGCCAAAAGTGGTAAGCCAGAGTGGCAGTTCTCCACCAGAAAGATCGACCATGATGAAAACTTTCTTCTTAATCTGATGCGAGAGAAAGGGACAACGTATAGCTCATCTCCTCAGTCAGATTTGATGTCTTTACGAAATGTTATGATTACAGCTATATCATTATGGATTCCTTTGACACCCTTAATGTGGTTGCTTTACCGGCAATTTTCTGTTGCCAATAGCCCTGCAAAGAAGCAGCGTCCGATTAATCAATCGGTCAGTTTTGATGATGTTGAAGGAGTTGGTGCCGCAAAAGCAGAGCTTATGGAGGCAAGTTTTCTAAATTTTTCTTTAATCGATTTCTTTTAGTCTAAACATTCATTTCACTTAGTCTTCGTATCAACTTTGTGTTTTGTGATTCACCATTTTTATATTACTTAAAGTGAGTAGGTTCTAATAAAGAGAGTCGATGAGGTCTTAGCATGTCTTATGACACAAGCATTTCCCTATCAGTCATCTTCTCCTCACAAATTTGTATCTTTTGGCATAAATTTATGTTGGCAGTACCAATTTATTTAATCATTCCATGTATCTCCGTAATGATTTATGATTACCTATGTTGAAGAACCGTCTATGATGAATGAAATTGATAAAAAAAACGATGAGAAAGCATTGTTGTGGGATACCTCACCCTATTATTCGCTCCTTCCTCTAACCCGCCCTAACCCCCTCCATCCATGAGGGAGGAGGACAGGTCATTTAAAGAAGAAGTTAAGGGGTGGGTTAGAGTTACTCTGGAATAATTTTGTTTGTCTTAGGATTATGGGCTAGTGGTTGAGGTAGTGCAGGCAGAATTTTATTTTATTTTTCTTATTGTTTTAAATGGTATTACGAAAATCAGGGCTAATGCAGCTGGTCCTGTCCACAATTAGTTTTAAAAGTTGTTTCATAACAGTATGTGGGTAGTGTCTATGAGAACTGGATTGATACTATTAAGCAGTGGAACCAGAAGTAACTATTTGGGAGAAGGATTTCTTTTTCTTGGATTTAGATTTTGCTGCATCAGTTGAAGTAATACCCATTTGGTAATAATAGCCTTTCTAGAGACATTTGTGTTAACAGTTGTTTGGGTTATATCTGCTTTATCAGTTGGTACTGTACGCATTGGCTACAAACCATTAAACTGAAATCAACTTGTTACTCAATGTAGATTGTTTCATGCTTACAAGGATCAATCGACTACAAGAAATTGGGAGCAAAATTACCCAAAGGTGTTCTATTGGTGGGTCCTCCAGGAACGGGGAAAACATTATTAGCACAAGCAGTGGCTGGAGAGGCAGGATTGCCTTTTTTCACAGTTTCTGCTATTGGCGTGATAAATGGCTGATAGATACAATTCTATCTGCACTTCATTGGCAGAGGACAATTTGTGAAGAAGCACTAATTTATAAACATTGAACTTCATCAGCGCTGCAGAGGACTCCATTTTTCACCCTTATTTATGGATGCTTGATCAGTTGGCAGATGGTAGAGAAGTGTGAAAGAATTGGTGGCCACTTTCTCATGTTCAGCCAGTCGCAGACTTGAGCTGTTCTTGTTAAATCAATTGTGATATGATTTCTTACTGCAACATCTGAAAATTAGCAGCTCCTCTTCTACTTTAAACAGGAGTATGGAGCAGTGTTAAGAAGTTGAGGTTGCGTTTGGCAACACCCAAAATATCACATTTTAACCCGGCACAAATATTGCTTGGATGCACAAGGTATTCCAAATTCGAAAGAAGCCTCAAGGCACAAATGAACTGCTTCTGCTTTTCTTACCACTAATGGGGGCAAAATCCTATAAGGGCTAATTGTAACTAGCGTCTCCAAAATGACAATTAGTGTACTTCTAGGCAGTATTGTAAACTAAGATGCTACGAACAATGCCATATACAACCTGGGGCTGGCTTTTTTCAAGTGGAACCAGAAGTATGGTCACGGTCCAAGTGTATCAGCACCTTCAGTTACATATCTCACCTATTCTAGTTTCCACATCACCATTCAGATTTATCATGGTTGCGAGGAAATTGTGATCTTCTTTTGTATGGATGTCCTTCCCGACTGCAAATACTCTACCCTCACACAAATTCACAAAAAAAATGCCCAGAGAAGAAAAAATTAATTTTTAGTCAGTTTCATCATCATTATCATCATCATACGCCTTATCGCAGCTATCTGGGGTCGGCGGTATGGATTATATATCGCATTTGACTCTTATTGGAATCAAAATGGTACAAAATCCATACAAAGAAACATAGTGGCAAGTTTTTACGCCAGATGCCCTTCTTGACGTAACCCTCCGAAGAGGGGACAATGATAAGAAAGATTCAACATCATCATATTCATCATACACCTTTCCAAATATGTGGATTGGCTTCATGACATGATGGTTGCACATAAAATATTAATATAGTCATCTTCCATCACAAAGCTGGTAGCAATGAAAACATGGGAGCATGGCTGTTTTCATACATATGCAACATAATTTTTTTTAAGAAAGATGAAAAATAGCTACAAACGTGACAACTAAAAAAAACAGTAATCTGGAAATTATCTAGCATTGAAAACTCTGGATTGGGCTTACCTTTCCTCCGAAGTCTCTGTTTTCAACTGATGAAGAATTCCTTTCTTGTTGTGTATTGGATTAATGCACATTCTAGATGGCATCACAAAAGTCCTCAGTTGGTAGAGCGGAGGACTGTAGTATGGACAGCAATTTTTAGTCAGTTTCTATATAATTAATGCTGTCTGGTTGAAAATAATACAGTACATGCACCCATCATGCTCGGGATTTTATTGTTAAATGATGACGCCAATTCTTGAGAAGCCAACTTGGAGATACTTGTTTCAAATGGAGTAAGCATTTTGAAGATCTTTTCAGCTGCGGCAATCTGCTTTTCACGAACCTTCTCATTGCTAATTACCCGTCTGCAATAACAACCACTCTAGACAAGATCAGAAAATAGCCTACAATACTCAAAGAAGACAAGAGGGCACTGAAAAATAATTCAAACAATTTGTAAGATGTTAATTAGCTATATTTTTTGTATACTAATATATTTAATAGTAGCAATTAGAAAAGTATCTTGCCTAAGGATTGAAGCCAAATTATGAGGTGTGCAAGACTGGAAAAGAGCTTCTGGAATAGCAGGTGAGTTCAAGAGAATATTGGGCAGTGAAATATACTGAAGCTTTGTTTTGTATAGGATAATCCATTCAGTTACAAAATGAGCTCGATAAGCAACAAGACAAGGCACACGAGCAAGTTGCAGTTCCATAATAGCCGTACCTGATGTACTTAAAGCCGCTTGGCTTGCCTGCGCAGAGATTAAATATCAATGATTAAACACTAAATTGAAGATTTATGGCAAAAATCACATTTTGCATAGCAGCATGATGGCAGACTAAAAGATCATAAGAACTTTGCTCCATCAAGATTGGAGACATCTGTACTTGCTGGTCATCTGGAAGGGTCCTTCCATAAGTTGGCAATGGCTTCAGAAACCTACAGTGATAGGCTTATAGAGCTATACCTACCTCATAGGTTACCATTTGCTTATTATATTTTCAACTGACAATATGGTGGCCATCATTCATAATAGTTCCACTGTCAACAAGGTAAGGCTTTCATGCTACAACGTATTTATGATAAACAGCCTCTAGTCAAGCAGTAAACACTTAGAAACAGTGTGCTTCAAGGAAAGCAACAATTTGAATTATTTCATGGCATCGAAACATTTTAACTGAATACTCCCTCGGTCACTTTTAATTGAGACAATTAGCAAAATATGCATACCAGAATTAGATGATACCGTTCCCTAATTATCCTCCGGCCGGGCGGCCAGAGACGGCAACGGTGACTGCCCAGCAGTAACCCTAGGTCAAGTTCAAGGTCCGGGTCGCGAGGTCTCCGCGAAGAAAAGTGAATCACTTGCTCAGAAAGACTAGGCTTGTACTATATGGACTTTACATCTCAATAAAATTGACCAATTATGTGACGATCTCAATTAAAAGCTAGGAAGCACCGATACGGATACGACGATACAATACGATATGATATGGGTACAGCGATACGGCAATTTTTAAAAAGTCCCGATACGATATGTCAGGGATACGTTTGTTAAAAAAATATTTTTTATATTTTTAAAACACATTTTAAGTTGGTCCTTAGTGTCAAAAGTCAATGAACATAGTAAATAAATTTTATAAAAGAAAAATACATAAAAAATCAGAAAGCTAGCACTTTGGCTCATCATTTTCCAATATTTTGATGAACAAAACAAATTACAAACAACATAATTACCATTTAATTAATAATTTGAACACGTATGATCAAAACAAAACTAGATTAAAAATAAATCCAAAAAACACAGCAGCAATCAGAAAGCCAACTCCTCATTTTCCATCACAATCCGAAAATCAAACATACATTTTCCAAATCAATCACACAATCAACCTGCATTAATGCAATAACCACAAACCAACAAGCTCGAATAAATCCAATACCTCCGGTCAAAAGAATCAACAGCAGAACATCCCAATGCAACCACCCCAAAATAAATTATATTTTTGAAAATAAGCATAATGAGGAATAAAGATTTCATATAAAACAATTATCCAAAAAAAAATTTAATATAAAACGTATCGACCCCGTATCCGATACATATCGGCCCCTATCCGAAACGTATCGGTTTTTTTTAAAAAAAAAAAAGGACACACCACGGATATGCAGGCAGCCGTATCCGTGGCGTATCCATATCGGATATGGATACGTGAGCCAAAATCCCGTCTCGGTGCTTCCTAGATTAAAAGTGACCAGAGAGTATAAGTTTCAACAGCTCGCAGATTTTGGCTTACACTGAATGCACTATACTTTACATCTTGTGAAATCCCAGAAATTAATGTAGCTGAAATATCCTGAGTTTGAATAGCTTTGTCGATGAAATTCTCCACATCACGATTAGGTGCAACAGGAATAATGACTCCCAATTCAGGAAATGAAGGCCTCAACAACTGCATCGTCTCAAAGAAAATAGGAAGCATTTGTTTGACCTCTTGTAACCTGCTTCCAGGAAGTAATGTGATGACAGTAGTTCCTGCCAAAGATGAACAAGTATGACATATTAGACGCATTCACGCTAAGGAAAATTATGCATGAAGGGAAAATTTTGACAGTAAATAAATAGCTTTTTCCCTTATGATTTCTTCTTTCTTTTCAAGCTTAGAAGTTCGTAAACTTTTTTACTGTCCCCTATATTGGCGACATTCAGATAAATGTATTGCTCCTTCACAACAGTGAAAGATATTTCGAGCACTACTACTTTAAACTAATATATGTTAATCGTTAACCAAAAACTTATAGTCAGGCACAATGCACTGCTTAAATAGCCAGAAAAGACAGTTGGATATGTGTCACAATTTACAAATTACCAGAAGATATTCCATGCTTATTTCGAAAGCCATCACCATCTCCTTGCACCACCCATCTTTCTGAATACCTTCCCTAAAAAATAAGGAAAGTAGAATTTGTACTGAACATCCAAATTTAAATGAAGTTCACTATGCAAGTCATTATTTAAGATTGAAAATTTCATTACTAATTTCCAGCCAATAAGACTTCACATAAAAAGAGTTATGAGCTCCAATATGATACCATTGAACACAATATTTATGTGAAAACTCCACCTTCCACCTATACCACATGGTCTAAATATGTATTAGTATGATGGAAGGACTGATATTCTAACTACCTACAACACTTGGTGACCTTGTAGATATTTTCACATGAACAATTATTCCTTTCACTAAGCTCACTAGATCAATTAAAAAAACTAAAACATCAAGCTAAATGAACTCCTGGCTTTGAAAACCCAGTAACTTCTAGCTCTCAATGCCATTGTTTTTCTTGGCAAAGATTAGAGGCCATTTTGACATACTATGAAAGAAGTTACATGTACGTTTAAACCCCACAAGAGTTCTTACCACTAAATTTCAGCACTTCGGAAAACGAACAACAACATTTTTGACAATATAAGACAAATAGTAAATGTAAATTTATCAATCATCTTCATATAACGCCAAACAGACAATAACATGCCTGATTCATGAGCAAAGCATCCTCCAATATGGGGTGACCAACAAACGTTGCTTCAAGTCCATTTAAGCGACAAGCTTCCTCCTCGAATGGAAGAATACACAAGAGATGGTCCACTATCTCGCATAGTCCTTTCAACCTAGCTTCACCTCCTTTCCATGCCCAGAAGGATGGTGCAACATAATGAACACGAACCGGACTCTCCATACCTTGTCCACCATACCTGGCTAGTCACCAGCTGGATAGAGAGTCAAACATCTAAATACCACCAAGAATACAGGTATATTAGCTGGGTATATCACCTACTCACCCGTCAATAACTTGAGGAAACGAAAAGAAAATCCTTTTGCATCAACTGTCACCACGACATGAGGCCTAAAAGAGAACGCAGATTCTGCCGCTTCCTTTAACTTCACCTGTTGATCAGTAGAGCAACAAAATTAACAATACCACCTGCATTAAAACACATATACAATAGGCATTAGACAAAAAGATTAATGCTTTACCTTAATCTTGTACAGATGAGGCAGCAATTCCCAGATGCCCATCACAGCTATCTCCTCCATTGGGAATATGGACTTAAGCCCTTCTTTGTACATCAAATCTCTGATCAGTGGGGCAGAAAGAAGTTCAGAAAACGACCACCATACAACATTTACAAGCATTTTAAGCAAGCAGGGCAGTGATAAAGACAGAATCCTTGTCAAAGGAGGACTGAGCTTACCCTCCGACGCCTGAAAATCGAACCGGGAATGGGGATATCTGTTTGAGAGAGGCCATGAGACGAGAAGCTAAGCTGTCACCGGACACCTCCCCGGCGACCATGAAGACTCTGAGCTCCCCTTCTTGGGACGCCAGGTCTATGACCCTGCTGGCATGCGAGAAGGGTCTCCTTGCAGCTACCATTGAACGTCCTCTGTGGAGTCCTCTCACCACTCTCAACATCTCCATCTTCCCCACTACGCTTCTGCTGCCCACTTCTGCACCGGCCACCGAGTTTCCGCCGTCGCAGACCGGCTCGGAAAATAACCAGCAAAAGAAAAATTTAGGGGCCGTTTGGGGCGTGATTATTCCAAAAATATCCCGGATATCTACTGTAACATCCATGTGGATTTTTACATCCAGCTGAAACACGTCCTGAGGTGTTTCGCCGGGCCCAACGTTCACAGTCCATATTCTTGTGTGTGAAAGGTTTGGAGTTGGGCCTTCTAGTGTTCATCGGTGAAGATTTCAAATAAAAGAAATCATAAGCAATAACGCCTTTTCAACAATTTGGGGATGTTGACATGAATCTTAGGGCCGTTTAGATCATGAAAAATCCCAAACATCCACTCCCAAAAATCTACCGCTCTTTAGGCCTCCATTTTAGCTGATTTTGTGTTATCTCTTTTATAAGATAAAGCAAAAATATATCTTTCCTTATTAATTTCAACCAAGTTCTCTTAGGTCTCCCTCCCATCTTTTGGTGTCTTTTAACTGCATTCATTCTAATCTTCTCACCATAACATCTAGTAGTCTTCTTTACATGTACTCATACCCACGCAACTTACACTCCCTAAGTTTTTCCCCTGATGTGCTACTTCTAAGTTTTCACGAACATAGCTCAGTCTTAATTCTATCTCTCGTAGCTATTTCATGCATCCATCTTACACATCCTCATCCATCGTAATATCTAGTGGTCTTTTATAATTAGTATCAAATCACTTGTGATGCAAAAAAAAGAGTTAAAATATTACTCTGAAAATTTGAGGGAATTTATATGGAATGCATATGCAATTATGTAGTAATCCTATACACAGAGTTTCCAATGCACAACAACTGTATAGGAGCACGTAGATGGTATGGTATGTTTATATGAGTCTTTTTCTTAGAACAAGTTTTGTAAACTTGAGCAAATTTTAAGATAGAACTTTCTCTGTGTTGGGTTGTGCTTCATATTGGCTTTGATGGGACATGTTTGTTAGTATTCTTTTATTTGTTGTGCTTTCTTGGCTATTGGCTTTCTCCTGGTTTTTATTCTGTGCTTAGTAGATCTTATTTTTCTTAGTTTACTTAGATTAAGTTTGAGTCACTGATAACATGTGTGGGATGCAAACGCACAATGAGTGGTTACATTTTGACCCTTACCCGCCCCTCTTGATTAACATGCACAGTCGGATCCAATGGCTCGCAATGCCATGGCGAAAAGCCAATGAGAGTGCGGCATGTTAACTTTTCCCACTAACTTTTATAGGGGAATTTATTAAATAATAAAAAAATTTACATATCGGGAATACTGTTCAAATTATTTTCCGATCGGAGTATCTGACGAGCCATGCAGACGCCAGTGTGGTTTTTTAAAAAAAGAAATTGACTTGAAACTGACACCTTTCGACTTAAGAGAGGTGTCGGTTCAACCGAGGTCTTTAAGTCCCTTATCCCATTTTCTTATTATAACTAAAAGGTGTCGGTTTCGTTATAACTGAACCGACGTCTTTCTTTTCATTTATAATCGGCATCGGGCTCAGGCTCGACCGCACTGAGCCTTAGCCTTTGTTCCCCTCTCTTCTCCAACAGCGATCCACGTCCGACCAGCCCTTCCTCTCCCCGTGCTCGCCCCGGCTAGCTCTGCCTCCCCGTCTCTTGCTCTGGCCAGCACTGTCTCCGGCCACCTCCTCGCCCCGTCGCTCGCCAACGACTCTTCTTTCCCCGGTTTCATCGCCTCGGCTAGCTCCGCCTCCCTGTCGCTTGCCCCAGTCACCTCATCACCTTGCCCAGCTCTTCTTCCCCCATCGCTCGCCCTGGCCAGCTCCTTGTCCCGTCGCTCGCATCTCTGTCTATACATGTAATATATGTTTAATATCTGAATTGAAGTTACAAATACATATTAATTTTGCTTTTCCATTGTATGAAATTGATTTTGTCATATTCGTGTAGTATTTTCTTAGTGTTTGTTAAAGGTTTTGTGAGTAGAGATGGCAGAATAAATGGTTTCGTTTGTGCAAGTACAAGATGAAGGTGGTGAAATCGTATGATTATTTATTAATAAGCCAAGTACTTACAAGGAACTAGAGATGCATGTGGCCAATAAAATAAGATGGGACAAAGATCTTGGAAAATTTGTATCAAGTACAAGATGCCTATTTTTGGAACAACGACTATCGTACTACCAATTGATGATGACAACTCTATGCAATAAATGCTCAATCTTACGCCTCGTGTGCATACCTTTGAGCTATTTGTAGAAAAAGAGGCATGCATACCTAGGTTTGCAAATGATGGCGAAGGCAGAAGTAGGAGTTCTCGTAGAAATAAGTCGAGTGGAAAGTTGAAGGGAAGGTGTGTGGAAGATAATGAAGAAGATTTGTCTATCTCACTAACGTGCAACGAACCCCAACTTTCGCCTAATTGGAGGTAAGTTTATTTAAAAAATGTAGTTTAACCATTCAACTTATGGTTAAATGAATTATTTATTCATGATGTTAGTTTTGTTTTGAATAATTTAGGCATACATCTCATGCTCATGAAGCGATGAATTTTGGCATGGCACGTGACAGAGCGAGATGCTGATAATGCATACATGAGGTGGTACGTGAGGATCAGTAGAAGGCTTATCTTCCTACCTGTGCATGAGGCGGAGATGTTATATGAATCAAGGGGCGACACTGAGTGGGCATTGGTTAGTATTTATGACTTCATATTTGATTTAATTCACCATTGTTATGTGCTTGTAGATAAAATATATTCTTTTTTCTTTCTAGCTTACTTGTGCGAGACAAACATTCTCCCAGTCTCATTGAGCTTTGGCTGACCGATCCTACGAGAACTTGCTAGCGGTATGTCAGACAATACACGATATCTTTAGACATGTTCTTGCGAGTTTGCCATTATTTTTGTAATACCCGGAATTTTTTATTTATTAAAATGGAAAAATCTTATGCAAGGTAAGCAGGTAATTCTCTTAATTTGATGAATTATGATTGGTGGTTTGAAAAGATTTGAAATAGAATTAAAAACCCGGTTTGAATTTGATTAGAATTGGGACTTTTAAATTGGAAATTTTGGACGTGATTAGTGCGGTAATTGGTAGTTACTAAACTCATTAGTGACATGTATGGAGATGGGAGAAGATGGTGGAATTGGTTTTCAATTAGGAAGTTACAAATCCTATTTTAAGTAACTACTTGATTTGACTTAATACCCTAACTAAATGGGATAGGTTACGTCAATTAGTATGAAGAGTCAATTAGAGTTTAATAAAGAGGTTACCCAAGATTTACTAGCCAATTTTGGACGAGATGATCAAGGCAATTGGGCGTCCATTGGAATTGGGAAACTGCTAGAAGCAGTTATGGTATTCAAGAGGGAGATTGTGCCTTGATTTGGGGTAGATCGTGGCCTTAGATTAGGTAGCAATCAATGGTGGAATATTGAATCCAAATTGGGAAAAATTGTCTTAAGTATGTGTAACCGAATTAGAGTTTTGAAA
Source organism: Houttuynia cordata (assembly GCA_039654745.1). Classification (NCBI taxonomy): domain Eukaryota; kingdom Viridiplantae; phylum Streptophyta; class Magnoliopsida; order Piperales; family Saururaceae; genus Houttuynia; species Houttuynia cordata. The sequence continues at coordinate 56,739,224 of CM077502.1, read as the reverse complement.
CTCCTTAATTAAAGAAAATCCTAACTAAATGAGGAATTAATTTGGGGGAACGTCTTGGGCAAGTGGAAGGCTTGTTTTTGGTGATCATTCGTGGCCTTTGGATTAGGAGAAAATCGACGGTGGAGATGTGTCCAAGGAGAATAGGACACTTGCTATTTAAACTCGCAAAGTGAGAGACCGCCATCCCTTTGAGACTTTGAAAGACGTGCAAACCAGCAAAGGGGGTCTCGTCCATTCTCCTTTCAGCCTTCTACAGTGACCTAAGGGGTGGTAGTGCGAGCTGTAGTGCTTGGATCGCGAAAGTAAGAGAAATCGGATTTTGTTGTCTTGCGAGGTAGGTGCTCTTTTTCCCACAATTCCATACTATAAATTGTGATATTTCGTGATGAATATGATACTTGAGCACTGATGTGAATACCTATATGAATGATGATCCGTTTGATATTGGTGTCGTTCAATTCAATGGTTTACCATTTATTATTTTGAACATGATGACTATTGCACCCGATCCTAATAAATTAAATATTTCTCATGCATGGCTCCACTTAGATCTCACCGTATGCTTGTTGCTTTGGTCGAGATAAGTACATTCTGTTGGACGTTTTACAATTGTATGTCCTTATATGGATGTCTTCTTTTCTTAGTTTCGTTGTTATATGTCATCGATGATCATGTGGTGTCATACCGGATTCCATATTTCAATCATATGCTGTGATTAATCCTTAAAGTTTGAAACTTGTGGTTAATGCATACTGGTATTCAGATGTTTCAGCCTCCAAGATTAGCTTTGGGTCGTCAATTTTCCTGTCTCACGTTAATTGTCTATTTTGGGTCGTATCAGCCGATAAACGGAAGTATTGGTACAAAACTATTTTGGCATAATGATACATACCTTATGATACTAATTATTAAAGTAACAATTTTTGTGAAAAAGAGTTACTGGAGTTTGAGATTTATTGTACCCTAATTATCTCATGATTTAGTATGGGTATGTCCTGAATGAATAGTCCTAATTGCAGTCTACATGTCTAAACCGTATGAATATGTACAATTAGTTTTGGGATTAACAATATAGTTAAGAATCTAATTAATTTCAGAATAATTGGGAGTTAGTAAATGCCCAGGAGAATAATGTAATAAGTCTAGAATGCATTAATAAGTGTTTAATTGAGTAATAGACTGTATTGATTAAGTAAGTTTATAATTAATGATCTCGGCCAGACTTAGTCTTGTGCCAACAGACTGTGATAGAAAAATTATAATTAAATGTAGAAAACTCGGAAAATTATGGCGTCAATTGGGTTAGAAACTAGAGACATGTAGCTGTCTGTCATAAAAATTTCACACTAGAATATGTTCTGTGCAGACCGTGGTGAGCCATAGAATGGAGCTGTTGTGCAGATAACAGTATATTTCCGGGTTGTTTAAACTATACCATATATTAAAACCTATGTGATATACCTAATGATAAACTGTAGTAACTATATAAAATCCAGAGAGATGAAGTTAGTAACGTCTAGTAATTGATCCAATCCAGAGAGTGAGTCATATCAGACCGAGTCATTCCTTCGTGGGGCATTGTTCTACCAATATAGTATCTTTGGCGTCGAACTTGAAATCTTAGATTCTCGGTTAGGGTTTAGTTTCCTAGACCCTACCATCTTATACCAACGTCATATAATCCTCAATATTGTCAGAATCGATGATGTCTTGATTGGAGCTATGCATGGTGAAGGTGTTTAATGAGTTATTTCTGATGAGTCTCAGTCTTGAGTCATCCTGTGATTGAACATTGAGAATTCTTTGGTTACTCCTATGTGAGTCAATTCAGACTGTATTTCTTGAGTACTCACTCCTATGAGAGTCAATTCAGATTGTATCAATGAGATTGTTACTTTACTCCTCGGTGAGTCATATTTTGGAAGATTGATGTTTGAGTCTCTAGATGAGAGAGCACTTGATATTTCTAGATTGATTCAGTTCTATGTAAATTGTTTCTCCACTAGGAGTTATGATGAACACTCTTAGTTGGATTCATAGTATGCTCACGAGCCATTGCTAGATCCTTTGTGATCTCAGATGATATATGAACCTCTGTAGTTCAACCGATGACGGCAACGCGTGCGCTTTAGACTGTATGATATTACGGAAGGTCTGCAGTCTCAGCCCATTGTGCCCGTAAGCATCGATGGGGCCAGCATCCCTAGACACATGGCCGGGTTCCTCTGTAGAACCTCTAGGATGATCTGGTATTGATGTCCATAGGGGAAGTGGACTGAACAGAGAGCAGAAATTGTTATCTCCGACATCTGTATGTTTGGAGTCAGTATTCATTATTATTTCCTCCCGACGCTTTGTACATTTGGGATCTGAGTTAATGTTTATTTATTCTCGACCGTTGATGGTATTTGATGATGATTATAGTCCAGGTAAGTGAACTCCGTATCTGCTCAACCTGATCTTTCTAAACGTGTCTTTATACCATGTTGTCAGCATTTCCTTTATTATTATTATGTTGTGGGTTTTTCTTGGCTCCTACTGGGTATTTCTTTCGAAATACTCATGCATCTCTCGATGCAGGACTCAAAGTGGAAAGGAACTAACAAGGTACGTGCGAAGGAGCTCGATGGTGGAAAGTTGATAGCAGTGGATTTATTTATCGTTTTTAATTTCTTGTTCATGGAGAACTAATCAGCCTGCGTGCTGAATTGCATTTATGATTGCTGATTGTTAAGACTGAATTATTGTAATAGCGTAGTTAAACTCGAAGTAGTTTTATTATTTAAGATTCTTGTATAACGGAAATTGGTTAAGCATTCTGGAATGAGAAAGTGGTGTGATCGAGTATTCGGTCGTGTCTCGAGTTTCAGTCTCATGACCTTAAATGAGTTAGTGCTTCCGCGCATTATTCGAGGTTTTGAAATTTGGGGCATGACAGCTTGGTATCAGACCATTTCCAGAATAACTTAGACAATTGTCTGTTATACAAGATTTTTAGACAATAGTATTAGTTGTGAGTGTAGAACTCTAGAAGACTTAGAGGAGTAGTTATCTGACCTTGAAACCTTTGGTGTTGTGAATAAAGTATAATGGTGAAAACGCGAAGTGGTAGGATTTACGAGAAGAATCAACAGGAGGCAGCCCAGCAGTGGTTAGCCAACTGGATACAGGGTGATATAGGGTTGGGAACCAAGGAAGAGCCTTACCTGATTGAGCTTGAACCTAAGCTCGAAGCAGTAGAGGGCATCCATCCACTAGCTGAGGAGTTTTATTTTCCGGTTGAATGGGTAGATGGTTTGGGACCAGGATCCCCTGAACATCAAGTAGACTTTCTGGATGAATTCTTTCCAGTGCATCAAGTGCAGGAGGCACAGGTGGTGAAATATCATCCGGTGTATATGCAAGCCAAGGATGATGCAACCCTCTTTACCACTCTGTACTTCAGGTTTAAGTTTTTAGGATACAGGTGGCCGCATATGGCGGATTGGGAGATTGAGGGGAACTTGCTGTTAGTGTTTGTACCTGTCAAGATAGCTTTGGAGATTTTGAACGAGTATCTTTGAGGAATTAGTTCGAGAGAATGATTGTTAGGAAACCTTAGTTTGATTAGATTTATAAAACCCTGACCTTTATGCCAGGGTGTTAGGTGTAATTTTCCTTTTTAAATGAATAAAAGTTATTGATTTGAGTTTCTTGTGGTGTTATTGCTTGTGATCTGTTGTATTGTTGCGACTAAGAGTCAATGGATAAGATGATGAATTAAAATGGAACCATGTGTTAGATTCTAATTCATCTTCTTTCCTTGACTGTAGATAATCGAAAATGGTTACAACTGGAGCTCACGGTAATCGATCAGGCGCTGCACCGAATCTTTCTCAAGAAGAAGCCACGAGTCAGAATCTATCAGATGTGGTAAGGGAGTTGGCAAGAGAACTGCGGAATGGCGGAAACAGCAGCAATACGCCCAAAGTAAAGGTGCCTACCCTAGAGCGGTTCAAGAGAGCGGGACCAGCTTTCTCTGGTGATGACAACCCTGAAAAGGCAGAGCGATGGATAGTGGAGGTTGAACGATTGTTCAAGGGTATGAAGGTTCCAGCTGAGGAGCAGGTCGTGTTCGCAACCTACCTTTTCGTTGGTGAGGCTGTGTTCTGGTGGGAGTCAGCAGAAAGAAATAATTTCGAGGCAGGACAAGAGATCGCATGGTCGGAATTTAAGGAAGTATTTAACAATAAGTACTTTCCTCCACATGTCCAGCGTCGGAAGGAAAAGGAGTTTTTAGAACTGGTCCAGGGAAGCATGTCGGTGCTTCAATATGAGACAAAGTTTGAACAGCTGCAGCGATTCGCGACAGACGCGTGTCCAAACGAGCTGGTGAAGGCAAGGAGATTCGTCGATGGCTTGTGAGATGGCCTGAGGTCGAAGGTTTTGGTTTCGCAACCGACTACAGTGGAAAAGGCGGTAGAGTTGGCCTCAATTCTGGAGGATGACTACAAGAGGACTCAGGAAAAGAAAGGGAGTGCCAGCAAGAGTCAGGACAACAACTTCAAGCATGTTGGATTCAAAAGGTTTGGGAGCAATGGTCATTCCAATGACCGACCGTCAAAGCAACAGAGACACCAGCCGTAGATGAATAGTGGAAACGACCAGAGTCGAATGATGGTTCCTTATAGTCAACCTCAGCGCAACAACAGTACTGAAGCTAGAGGCAGATGCAGGTTTTGCGAACAACAGTCGCATGCCGGAGAGTCGTGTCCTCAGGACACTAAGAGGTGCTACAATTGCAACGAGGTTGGCCATATAGCGCCTTATTGCCCCAACCGTGACAAGAAGACAGGAGGGGAGTCGAGCAAGAAGGCTCAGGCGCGAGTCTTTTCCTTGACTTCGGCTGAGGAGGCTCAAGCTTCGGATGACGTGATTGAAGGTACTCTTCTTGTCTTGGATAGACTGGCTAGGGTTTTGATTGACCCTAGATAGTCGAGATCCTTTATTTTTATGATAATTGATGTGAGTCTAGAATGGAAACCTTCTAGACTAGAATGTGATCTTTCTATCTTTACCCTGTTGGAGACTCAGTATTAGCAACTAAGTATCTGGAGGATTCTCCTGTTGTGATTGAGAATGTTGTGATGAATGCAATTTGGTGTTGCTTGATATGATTGTTTAATGGCATTTCGAGGACGAAATGTTCTTTTTAGGAGGGGAGGATGTAATACCCGAAATTTTTTATTTATTAAAATGGGAAAATCTTATGCAAGGTAAGCAGGTAATTCTCTTAATTTGATGAATTATGATTGGTAGTTTGAAAAGATTTGAAATAGAATTAAAAACCCGGTTTGAATTTGATTAGAATTGGGACTTTTAAATTGGAAATTTAAGGAATCCGAAGGAAGGAAATTTTGGACATGATTAGTGCGGTAATTGGCAGTTACTAAACTCATTAGTGACATGTATGGAGATGGGAGAAGATGGTGGAATTGGTTTTCAATTAGGAAGTTACAAATCCTATTTTAAGTAACTACTTGATTTGACTTAATCCCCTAACTAAATGGGATAGGTTACGTCAATTAGTATGAAGAGTCAATTAGAGTTTAATAAAGAGGTTACCCAAGATTTACTAGCCAATTTTGGACGAGATGATCAAGGCAATTGGGCATCCATTGGAATTGGGAAACTGCTAGAAGCAGTTATGGTATTCAAGAGGGAGATTGTGCCTTGATTTGGGGTAGATCGTGGCCTTAGATTAGGTAGCAATCAATGGTGGAATATTGAATCCAAATTGGGAAAAATTGTCTTAAGTATGTGTAACCGAATTAGAGTTTTGAAACTCCTTAATTAAAGAAAATCCTAACTAAATGAGGAATTAATTTGGGGGAACGTCTTGGGCAAGTGGAAGGCTTGTTTTTGGTGATCATTCGTGGCCTTTGGATTAGGAGAAAATCGACGGTGGAGATGTGTCCTAGGAGAATAGGACACTTGCTATTTAAACTCGCAAAGTGAGAGACCGCCATCCCTTTGAGACTTTGAGAGACGTGCAAACCAGCAAAGGGGATCTCTGTTGACGTCAGGCCAGGCCCATGCGACCCACGTCACTGGCCCATCATGATAGCCATTAGGATATTTAATTGAGCCGTATCTTATTGTAATCAGACCCGTTTAGGCTAATTGTTAGGTAACGGGCTGAATGGGAATAATTAGTGCCAATTAGTGGCCCATCAGATTGGCCAAATGGCCCTGGCGCCATCTGCTCTCTTTAAAAAGGAGGTCGTCCTCCTCATTTGAGTTATGCAATCAATCAAGTCAATTTAGCTTTTCTTCTCTTTCTATCTCCTTTATCGATTTGGTACCTGTGACCCTTTTGGGTCACAACATTGGTATCAGAGCCGTTACGAACTGTGACGACGATGCTGCCTCGCAAGCAGCCGTCCATGGCCGCCGAGGCACAACCACAGCCAGAGCCAGAGGTGACCAACGAGGCTGCCAAGCCGGAGGCGTCGGAAGGAAATGACATGGCGGAGATCCGATCCATGCTTGCGCAACTGCTTCAATTTCAGATCGCGCAGGCACAAGCAACGGCCAACCAGACAGGGCCGCTGCCTATGCCGCTGACCTTCTCTGCAGCCCAAGGAGAGACCTCGCAGGCAGGGGGGTCGAGAGGGATCGATGGATCTGGAGCAAGGATTCCTCCGCTGAACTCCCACATACATGGGTTTCAAATCGGCTCCATGCATCAGTCCGTACATGGGGGTCCTATGGGCAGAGGGACGCAAGGCACACCAGGTGTTCGAACAAATGCCCCTATGACAACCCCCCTTCGCAATATGCAACAAGAGATTGATCAGGACTGGGAGGAGCCGATCGGGCTCCAAGGGGGCTCGCGAGGTGGAACAGAGCCTAGATTAGCTCGTCTACAATTCCCTCGTTACAATGGAGATGACGATCCAGCAGAGTGGGTCTACAAGGCAGAGAAGTTTTTCGACTACCAGGGAACCCGATCTGAGACAGAACGACTGCGCATCGCAGCGTTCCATTTAGACGGGGACGTGTCAGTATGGTTCCGTTACTACGAGAAGGAGGTCCGTTACCCAACATGGGCGTCCTTTGCTGATGAACTCTGTGTTCAATTTGGCCCCAATGAATTCCAAGATTTCAACAAGATGTTATCTAGCCTGCGACAGACCACAACAGTGCGTGCATACTACACGGAGTTCATGAAAATCGCCAATCGTCTGCCGGATTGGCCAGTCGCTGCCTTGGTGGGAACGTTCAAATGAGGATTGAAGCCAGAGATATCTGATGAGATGAGGCACTATCCCTGTCGCACAATGAGGGAGGTAGTACGTCATGCTCGCATCGAAGAGGAGAAATTGGCTAGGCAATGACGAGGGGGTCGTGGAGGGTTCATACCTCGCATTGCCCATAGCCCGGCGCTGGGCTCAACACCTGCGCCTAGCTCAGTTGCCAGCTGAGCCAATTCTGCAGGGGTGACCAATCCACCTGTTCGTCGCCTTACCCAAGCCCAAATGGAGGAACGACGGGCCAAGGGGCTATGTTTCAATTGTGACGAGAAGTGGTTCAAGGGTCATAGATGTGCGGTGCCAGGGAGTCTATTGGTGGAGGAGGTAGACGGGGACGTGGAGTGTTCCGTCGAAGAGGCCACCCATGCATACGAGGACGTGCATCCTGAGATATCGGTACACGCCTACTCGGGGGCCTTTACTCCTCGCACAATGCGCGTACAGGGGCTTCTCAAGCGCCAGGCTATTACCGTTCTGATTGACAGTGGGTCTACCCACAACTTCATTAATGACAAGGTGGCACATCGACTGGGGTGTTGTGTGATAGATGCCAAGCCCTTTGACGTCCTAATCGGGGACGGCAAACATCTTTGGAGCGCTGGAGTCTGTGCTCAGGCCGCCCTTACCATTCAAGGTAACATCTTTCTTACAGATCTTTTCTTGTTACCAACCAAGGGCGCCGATGTTGTCCTGGGAGTGCAATGGCTCCAGGAACTGGGAGACGTCGTCTGGAACTTCAAAGAATTGATTATGGACTTTGAGGTCCAGGGCCAGCGGGTGCGCTTACAGGGGGCCCAGCCTGGCTCATTGCACATGGCCCAAGCAATTGGATCATTATTCCGTTTTGCCGCTCAAGGAGTGATGCTACAACAGAGGACCATTATGGATGTCGATCAGCCTGATATTCCGGAGGACATGCGGCTCTTGTTGGAGGAGCACCAGGACCTTTTCTCTGAGCCGACTGCACTGCCGCCAGCCAGGGATCATGACCATTCAATCCCGATTATTCCAGGTGCAGCCCCTGCTAATGTCCGTCCGTACCGATATCCCCACGTACAGAAGGCAGAGATTGAGCGACTAGTCCAGGACATGTTGACGACAGGTATTATTCAACCTAGTACCAGCTCGTATTCTTCCCCTGTTCTATTGGTACCCAAGAAGGATGGAACTTGGCGGTTTTGTGTGGACTACCGTGCCTTGAATGCCATTACCGTCAAGGAAAAATATCCTATTCCGGTTATCGAGGAATTACTGGATGAGTTGGCGGGTGCTATGTTCTTTAGCAAACTCGATCTGCGCTCCGGGTATCATCAGATTCGAATGAATCCAGCGGATATCTACAAGACGGCCTTCCGCACTCATGATGGTCACTACGAGTTTTTGGTTATGCCTTTCGGCCTAACCAATGCCCCAGCAACTTTCCAGTCTCTAATGAATGATCTATTTCGACCCTACCTGCGACAGTTTGTTCTGGTATTCTTTGATGACATACTTATCTACAGCACTTCGTGGGAGTCTCATCTGCAGCACTTGAGGTTGGTTTTCTCTATTCTACGGACTCATACACTTTATATTAAACGTTCGAAGTGTTCTTTTGGAAGTCGACAGGTGGAATATTTGGGCCATCTTATCACCCATAATGGGGTGGCCACCGACCCTGCCAAGGTGTTGGCTATGACGGCCTGGCCCGTACCCACTTGCGTCAAGGGCCTTCGTGGATTCTTGCGCCTAACAGGATATTATTGACGGTTCATTCGCCAGTATGGTATTATAGCCCATCCACTTACTGCCCTGCTCAAAAAGGGGGCCTTCAAATGGACTGCAGAGGCCCAACTTGCTTTTGATCGTCTGAAACAGGTCATGGTCACAGCGCCTGTCCTTCTTTTGCCAGACTTTACTATTCCATTTGTGGTGGAAACCGATGCATCAGACACCGGTTTAGGGGCGGTCCTCTTACAAAAGGATCGACCTGTGGCATTCTTCAGTAAAGCCTTATCTGGCCGCTCATTGACTCTATCTGCTTATGAGAAAGAGATGCTGGCCATTGTTCATGCAGTAACAAAGTGGCGGCCCTACTTATTGGGACGTAGGTTCATTATACGCACAGACCATCAGCCTCTAAAATATTTTCTTGATCAACGGGTGTCCACCCCTGCACAACAGCGATGGGTGAGTGATCTATACATGAAATATGCATTATATTATCTCCTAAACTTATGTTTATGCTAGTGTTTGATTAGAATAACTACTACTTTAATATAGTTTTTGGTTTTGTAGGAAATGAGAGCAAAGATGCAAAAATATGGCGAAAACGGACTTCAATGGTCAAATTATCATAACTCCGTGTACAAATATCGGATTGGACTGATTCAAGTCTCATGTGAAAGTTCAAGGAGTCAGCTTTCCAACGCCACCAACCACGCGCAATTCGGAGTTCGGAGCAAAAAGTTATAGCTATTTGGAAGTTTCCGGACAGTAGAAACGATCGATCGCAACCTTTACGCGATCGATCCTGTATACGATCGATCGGACACACAAACGATCGACCGTATCTACTGGAATTTTTGGATTTGCGCAAAGTTTTGAAGACAGTAAAAACGATCGATCGGCTTCGTCCGGCATCGTTCGCACTACGATCGATCGGGAGTAATTAACAAAGGAAAACGGCTTCGTTCGGCTACGTTCGTAAAACGATCGATCGGTGCATACGGGCGATCGATCGGTGCATACGGAAACCGCAATTTAACCCTATTTTGACTCGGATTTGGAAGGGGATTTGAGGGCTTTCCTTCACCCCTATATATATGCCTTAAGGGAGAACGTATGGGGTATGCAAGAATAGAGTTTTGAGTTCTTTTGGAGTCCTTGGAGGCTAGAGCAAAGGAAGAAGAAGAAGAAGATGAAGAACTTGTTGATGGATTCTCTTCCCATGCTTGGCTAGACTCTCTTCCAAGGCGTAGATGAAACCCAACTGATTGGTTGTATTGTTTCTTTCTCTCATATTATGTTTTTATTCTAGTTGGTGTATGAATCTTTGTTATGCAATAAAAGTTAATTCATTAGAGTTTATTCTTTGTACTCGAGAGAGACAAGAGTGGATCTTTGTGGATTTCAATCTGAAAGAGCACTTGCGTGTCCGAGAGGAACGTAAGGGCTCTGAAGTGTTACATATTAATAAAGTCTCATTGGTTTATACTCGAGAGAGATAGATCACAGTTCCATGTTTCAATAGATTTATGTGTTACATCCGAGAGGAGGGCACTATAATTTGAATTGACAAGTGTATGTCCGAGAGGAATACACTAGCCAACTGGAAATCTGTAGTTAAAAGAGAGAGAGAGACGATACACTAGTCTATTGTGGTGGATTCGAAGCCTTGGTACTTCTCCTATTGATTAATCTCAGCTTAGTTTAATTAAAGTTCATTGCTTTTCTCTAGATTAATTAAAAACTGCTGCTTTTCTCTTGAATTTGGTAGAATATTAATCCGTCCCTGAGGTTCGACAACCCTTTCCATACTCACTGTAGTACAATTGCCTTGTGCACTTGCAAGGGTTTTATATTTAAACGATCAAGTTTTTGGCGCCGTTGCCGGGGACGGCACAATAGTTTACTAAATTCTTAGCATAGTTAGTTTTAGAGTAGTTTCATTAAATTTAGATTTACTCTCAGTAGCATAATTTCATTCTTCTTCCTTTTTGCAGGATTAAGAGAGGACGCAGATTTTCGTCATCGTTGGAAGGGCCATCCCTTCCCACTGTTTGCATTCTCTTAACCCTCTTTTAGAATAAATTTGGGTGCTTGGTGTTTTCCTTTTCTTTGTGGGATTGCATGACGTGCTAGTTGTCGCTATTAGGTTGCTAGTTGTCGCTATCTAGGGTTGATGTTTGCTAGTTGTCGCTATTAGGACTGCACAGGTTTTGCTTGATTTTATTTGTGCATGCATGGTCGTCGTTCCCTAAACCCCGACCTAGCTTTTGACCCTGATCCTGAGCGACTCTACAGAATTTTGAGAACTCCTAGACAATCAATTCCTGAAATCCAACATATGGCGAACAACATGAACCTCGGGGATGGTACTGGTCTAAATCAGGATCCATTAATCCCCCATGCCCGAACCCTGCAAGATTACTACCGTCCAACAGCCTACACCTCCCCTTCCTGTATCCTACTACCTGCTACCGTGGCCAATTTTGAAATCAAACCAAACATCATCCAAATGCTGCCCACTTATCACGGCCAACTTAATGAGAATCCTTATAGGCATCTCCAAAATTTCTTGGAGGTTAACACCACATTCAAACTCACATTATCGGATGACCAGGTGCGCCTTAGACTTTTCCCATTCACTTTAAAAGACAGGGCCAAGGAATGGCTCTACTCCCTTGCACATAACTCTATTTCTACTTGGGAGGAACTACAAGCTGAATTCCTAAAGAAGTACTTTCCTGTGGGGCGGACTAATAAGATCCGCAACGAAATCATTACTTTTACCCAGCAACCAAATGAGCAATTCCATGAAAGTTGGGAAAGAATGAAATCCCTCCTCCGATCCTGTCCCCACCATGATGTGCCCAAGTGGCAGCTAGTGCAGCGATTTCATGAGGGTGTGTGCGACCAGCACAAGACCCTGATTGATGCCTCCTGTGGAGGCACATTCATGAAAAAAACCCCTGATGATGCCTGGGACCTACTAGAGGACCTAAGTGAAAATTCTCTACATAGTGCCACCCTCTACAGAACTGAAGGCCATCTGCCGGGTAGGAGTGCCTCAAGGGGAGGCATGTATGATGTTAAGCCCACCAACAGTTTAGAACACCAAGTGGCATCACTGACCGAGAGATTTGACCATTTTTTCTCACAGCTCCCTTCTCAGACCCCTATCTCTCACGATGCCTGTGCCATCTGTGCCAGCCCCATGCACACTGTAGTTGACTGCCCTTCAGCTTCCCAGTATCCTGATCTTGTACAGGAGCAAGCCAACTTTGCACAAGGCTACCCTAGAGCTAATAACCCCTATTCAAATACCTACAACCCGGGGTGGCGAAATCATCCCAATTTCGCCTGGAAACAGCCTAACCAAGGGACCACTTTCAATCAGGCCCCAAGACCCGAAATCCAAAACCCAACTCAGTCTTACCAACCAGCCACCAATCCTTCCTTTGGCCAAACCAATAAGAAGCCATCCTTTGAAGATCAGATGAGCCAATTGCTAGCCACCCAATCTACCCTCCTCTCAGCTTTTAATGCGATGGAAGCCAAGGTGGACGCCAAGTTAGAAACCAAACATAGAGAGCTGACAGGTGAGCTAAGAACCCAGGCCCAGCTTGTCCATTCCCATACACAATCCATTTCCAAAATAGAAACCCAGTTAGGACAGCTGGCCCAATCTATGAACCGTAGGGAAGTAGGAACCTTGCCTAGCCAACCACAGCAGAACCCTAGAGGCCAGTTCGCCGTTGAAGGTTCCCATTATCCAAATGAGCAGGTGCAAGCCGTTACTACCCTAAGAAATGGAAAACAAGTGGACAATCAGGTTAGGGACCCACCTATTGCGAGTGAGGACACTCTCCTTGAGAAACAGAACCAATCCACTCCTACTATGCCTGACCCTGTTAATCTCTCACCGCAACAGGAAGCCCCTCGGGAACCCACAAAGGATACATCCTATATCCCTAGGGCCCCTTTCCCCCAATGCCTCAACCAACCCTCCCCGTTTAGTAAGTCCCACCAACGAATGGAGGAAATGTTAGAGGTGTTCAAGCAGGTTAAGGTCAATCTTCCCCTCTTAGATGCCATCAAACAAGTACCTGCGTATGCCAAGTTCCTGAAAGACCTGTGTACCCAAAAGAGAAAAACCAAATCCCATGTCACCCAAAAGGTCTTTTTGACCAACCAAGTCAGCTCTTTACTAACCAGTGATGTGCCACCTAAATTCAAGGACCCGGGAACCCCTGTTATATCTATTGTCATAGGTGACCATACCATTAGCAGAGCCCTCTTAGATCTCGGCGCCAGTGTCAATCTCCTCCCATACTCAGTTTATCAACAACTTGGCCTAGGAGAGTTGCAGCCCACCTCAGTCACCCTGCAGTTAGCAGATCGATCCATTCGCAGACCTAGAGGTATTATAGAAGACGTTCTTGTCGGAGTTGACCGGTTCTACTTTCCTGTTGACTTTGTCGTTCTAGACATGGAACCTGTTGCCAACTCCAAGTCCCAAATTCCTGTTATCCTTGGCCGGCCTTTCCTAGCTACCGCTGATGCCACCATCAATTGTAGGTCGGGTCTCATGAACGTCTCATTCGGGAACATGAAAGTTAAATTAAACATCTTTAGTGCTTCCCAACAACCCTCGAGTGAAGTTGAATGCCTTATGGTTGACGACCTAGATGACCTGGTCCAGGAATACCTCCCATTTGCTGTGCTTAAGGATGCCCTCGAGCACACCCTTTTCTATGACTGGATTGATACATATGAGGGCACACCTGACCTTGAAGAGGTCCATCACCATTTAGTGGCTGCCTTACACCCTGACCATATCCCATGGAGACCCCACCCCGACCCTCTGCCTGTGTCCACCTCTCCACCACTCAAACCTTCCATAGAGTCTCCTCCCACACTTGATCTGAAAACCCTACCTAGCTCGCTGAAATATGCCTTTCTGGGTCCTAATGACACCCTTCCTGTGATTATCTCCTCAAGTTTATCTAGTGACCAGGAAGCCCAGTTGTTGGAGATCCTTACCACACACCGGCGAGCTATAGGATGGACAGTAGCTGACCTCCGGGGTATAGACCCCTCTGTGTGCATGCATCGCATAAACCTGGAGGACCAGGCTAAATCTTCTAGGGAGGGGCAGAGACGGTTGAACCCTCACATGAGAGAGGTGGTGATGAAAGAGATAGTGAAACTCCTAGATGCAGGTATCATATACCCTATCTCTGACAGCGAGTGGGTGAGCCCCATCCAGGTCGTCCCTAAGAAATCAGGCATCACGGTGAAACCAAACTCAGAGGGTGAACTTGTGCCAATAAGAGAAACCACGGGCTGGCGGGTATGCATTGATTATAGGAAACTGAACTCCAATACCCGTAAGGATCATTTCCCTCTTCCATTCATTGACCAAATCCTAGAGAAACTAGCGGGCCAAGAGTTTTATTGCTTTTTAGATGGGTACTCAGGATATAATCAAGTGCCAGTTTTTCCAGGGGATCAGGAGAAGACGACTTTTACATGCCCCTTTGGTACATTTGCATATCGAAGAATGCCTTTTGGTCTTTGCAATGCTCCTGCTACATTTCAGCGATGCATGATGTCCATTTTTTCTGATATGATTGATAAATTTTTGGAAGTTTTTATGGACGATTTTTCGGTATTTGGCACTTGTTTTGATGAATGCTTGCATAACCTTACTATGGTTTTAAAAAGATGTGAGGAAACAAACTTAGTGTTAAGTTGGGAAAAGAGCCATTTCATGGTTCAACAGGGGATTGTGCTTGGACATGTTATATCAAAAAGGGGTATAGAGGTTGATAAGGCCAAGGTTGACCTAATTGCTAATTTACCACCTCCTACCTCAGTGAAGCAAATACGGTCTTTCCTTGGCCATGCCGGGTTTTATCGCCGATTTATCAAAGATTTTAGTAAGATATCACGTCCACTCTGTCACCTCTTAGGTCAGGACGTGCCATTTGAATTTGATGATTCTTGCAAAACGGCCTTTACCACATTAAAAACCCTCCTCTCGAGTTCCCCCATTATTAAGCCCCCTGACTACACACTGCCCTTCGAAATCATGTGCGATGCCTCTAATTTTGCTGTAGGGGCAGTGTTAGGCCAACGCCTTAACAAGATTCCTCATGTTATATATTATGCGAGCAAGACGCTCACTGATGCTCAATTGAATTATACTACCACTGAAAAAGAGTTGCTTGCTGTTGTGTTTGCATTAGATAAGTTCCGGTCATACCTCCTGGGTAGTAAGATCATCATTTTTTCTGACCATGCGGCCTTACGGTACCTCCTTTCCAAGAAGGATGCCAAGCCAAGGCTGATCCGTTGGATCTTACTTCTTCAGGAGTTTGACTTTGAAATTAAAGATAAAAAGGGTTCTGAGAATGTTGTGGCTGATCATCTATCCAGAATTCCTATTCCTGATTCGCACAGCCATGACCCTCTGAGGGATTCATTCCCTGATGAGCAGCTTTTTGCTGTCTCAACTACTGCTCCACCTTGGTACGCACATATCGTGAATTATCTTGCTGTGGGTCAAATCCCCACCTTTTGGACTAAACATGACAAAGACTTGTTTTTCTCACGAGTCAAACATTACTATTGGGATGACCCTGATCTATTTAAGATATGTGCGGATCAAGTCATAAGACGATGTGTTCCAGAGAGTGAGTTTCATAGCATTTTATCTTTTTGTCACTCTCGGGCCTGTGGTGGACACTTCGGTGGTAAGAAAACTGCGGCCAAAGTACTTCAAAGTGGTTTTTATTGGCCAACTCTATTTAAAGATGCCCATGCTTATTGTCAATCTTGCGATAGGTGTCAAAAATTGGGAGCCTTGTCTAAAAGGAATATGATGCCTCTACAACCTATATTGATTGTTGATTTATTTGATGTATGGGGTATCGATTTCATGGGACCTTTTCCGCCATCTTTTGGTCATACATATATTCTTGTTGCTGTTGATTATGTGTCTAAGTGGATTGAAGCTGTTGCCACTAGGACCAATGATCATAAAGTTGTGCTGGAATTTCTGAAAACTAACATTTTCAGCAGGTTTGGAACTCCTCGGGCTATCATTAGTGACGGAGGTTCTCACTTTTGTAACAGGTCATTTGAAGCTCTTCTCAAGAAATATTCCGTCACCCACAAGGTTGCCACACCATATCATCCTCAGACCAGTGGCCAGGTGGAAGTCTCCAATCGCCAAATCAAGCAGATTCTCGAGAAGACGGTTCGCCCCGACAGAAAAGATTGGTCCTTGAGACTCAATGATGCATTATGGGCCTACCGGACAGCTTTCAAGACCCCGATTGGCATGTCTCCGTATAGATTGGTATATGGCAAAGCTTGCCATTTACCTGTTGAGTTGGAGCACCGGGCTTACTGGGCTATTAAGGCCTACAACTTCGACATGGATAAGGCCGGTGAACAGCGCAAGCTCCAACTGAGTGAATTAGAGGAAATGCGCCTTGATGCATATGAGAATGCCAAGCTCTACAAAATGCGAACTAAGGCGGTTCATGACAAGATGATTTCCAGGAAATCCTTTCAGCCTGATCAGAAGGTGTTGCTCTATAACTCTCGGCTGCACTTATTCCCTGGGAAACTTCGCACTCGGTGGTCTGGACCTTTTACTGTGACCGAAGCGTTTTCACATGGTGCTGTTGAGATCCGAAATCCAAAAGATGGGAGCACATTCAAAGTAAATGGCCATCGCTTGAAACCTTATTTGGAGGCAGTTGGTGACCAGGATGAGATGCCGGTATATTTTGCTGGTTCAACAAGTACAACATGAGCATGGATCAACGTCTGGCTGAAGACGTTAAACTTAGCGCTTGGTGGGAGGCAACCCACGTAATCAGGTGTATTCTTCCCTTTTCATCTTCTTTGGTTTTAAAAAAAAAAAAAAAAAAAAAAAAAAAAAAAAAATGTTAAACAGTAAATACGATCGATCGCATTACGATCGTATCTGCAGATCATCAACGCCGTTCATCTGTGATCTGACGGGCGCCGATCATTATCGCTTAAAACGATCGATCGGATTTTTGTGCGATCGATCGCGGGTCGTCTTCTTCGTCTTTAAAACCTGCGCGGCGGCGGCGACCGAAACCTATTTTCGCTCGCCACCGCCGCCTCCGACCCCCGTTTGAGCTAAGACTCCGGCCCCCGACGAAGTTTTGCACGGAGAATCCATTTCCGGTGGCCGTTTTCGAGCTTTCCGTCTCTTTTCATCGCAATCCCAAGTTTTTCCTCCGGTAAGCCGAAACGAAAAAAAAACTGATTTTTCTTAGTTTCTGTTAGGTACTTTTGAAATCTGTCTCATACTTGCTCTTAGAATTGATTATTGTGATACTTGTGTATGAGTTCAGCCTTTGATTCTCATCATTTTCGCCAAATCTGATGATTTTTGTGCGTGAACAGTACTGTTTTTCAATCGAAAAAAAAAAAAAAACAAAAATTTCCGAAAGTGAGATATACCGGATTTTCGATTTTTCTCATGCATACTTTTGATTGCTGATTCCATTGCATGTTCATGATTGCTATCTCCGATTTTTACTTATTATTTTTTATTATTTTTTTTTTATTTTTCAAAAAAAAAAAAAAAAAAAAAAAAAAAAAAAAAAAAAAAAAAAAAAAAAAAAAACAGCGTTAACATGCTTTCCTATGCCATTATTTGTGATATGCCTGCTGTGCTGATGATCTATACTTCTTTGTGCATTAGTTATCTTCATAAGGGTTTTTATTATGACCTTTGATTTTCAGGAACGATGCCTCAGAAATCCTCTGCTCACAAACGCCCTAGGAGTGAAGCTTCGACTTCACGACATGCTGCTTCCACCCCTGCACCTCCACCTACTGCTACTCCACCACCACGGCCACTTCAATATGAGCGTCAGGTTCTCCTAAATCCAAATATTCCTGATCTACCGACCCAAAGCTGGATAAAATCTCGGCCGGACTGGGTGCATTACTTCACCCGTATTGCTTCTACGACGGGGAATGTGCCGCACCTGGTGCACGAGGACGCCGTCAGAGAGTTCTATTTGAATGGCACTATTGACGACCACGAGGATCATGAACAAGTTGCCATTCGCAGTATGGTGGGTGGCACTCCTTTACGCATCCGGGCTGCTGACATAGCTCGAGTTATGGGCTGCGAGCGAGGTACCATTCGGCATCCAGATTTCAGTGGTTATCAACTTCCCATGCCTCGCATTATTACGGGTCGCTTGACAGGGTCGCCCATAGGACCTTACCTGACCACTTATCTCCAGGCCATCAGCATGTTACCGGAGTTCAGATTTGCCTTTCTCATTTTCCAGCATGATGTATGGTCCGCCAGGAAGGAGAAAGTTGACGGCACGATGACTGAGCTACTATATGTATTCGGCGACGAGGCTAGGCGGGGCGACCTTGATTTACCTTCATTCGTCTTTGGGCGGATGAAGCAGATGATGGTGGGGAGAAAGGATGAACGGCTACCGTATCCTTTCATTCTTGAGCGCATATTCCAGACCAGTGGGGTCCGTTTTCCAGAGCATGCACGTTTATCTCGTGGACTGGGTCCGATTGGAGTTGACGCCTTTAACCGTATGATCGCCCACACACGTATACATGCTTGGCCACAGGCTCGCCGTGCTGAGGAGCAGGCCGCGCCACCTCCGAGTCAGCCTACTCAGCCGCCTCCTTGGGAATCTATTCAGCAGCAGATCACTGATCTCACTGGCCATGTGCAGGAGATTCGGGCTACACAGCAACAGATTCTTGCAACCCAGCAGGCAAATCAAGAGTCCCAAAATGCTATCACGTTACGCCTAGACTCTATTGTTGACTTTCTCCATGATTGGCGTTTCCCTCCTACGGACGATGGCGATGGCGACGACCAGGACTCTTAGTCCTTTCTTTTCTGGTGGTTTTCCTTCCTCTTCTCTCCTTTACTTATCTCTGATCATTGTCTTTTTATCTTTTGTTGTGCATTGAGGACAATGCTTGTATTAGGTTTGGGGGAGAGGATGTGCTTCATTGTAAAATCAGAAAAAGAAATTGAAAATAAAATTGAGTAGTTTTTAAAGTTACTTGTTAGTACTTTTTCTTAAGTTTTGATAGTTTATCCCGTAATAATGCATGTTACAATTCTTAGGAGATTAATTTGCATTGGAAGTGTGAGTAAGTATACTGGAGGATAGATACACTTAACTGAGCATATCTTTCTGTTACAGTCCTCTTGGAACAGGTGCTTGAACTAAGAAAATTCACTCACACACACTAGTTACATAAAGTAATACCATCTAGAAATTTGTTGATTACTAATTTACAGTGGGATGTCTTTAGTCATAGTCATTAGATGATGTGTAGTTGTCTGTTGAGCTTAAAAGATCATGATAGACCATTTTCTTGGCTATGGCAAGGGATTGGAACCGGAAATAGGTTGAGAGTATAATACAGCCTGGACAAAATAAAGATGTGCTTGAAAATATATGTGCTGAAAATGATAATGTGAAAAAAAAAAAAAATGAAAACAAAATGAAAGAAAAGGGGCTGCTTGACTTTATAGGATTAACTTAGGCTGATGCTCGGGCCCGAAGCGGTCTCTTAATACCTAATGCCCTAAGCCAACTGGCTGGGAGTCATTGGCCTGAGTCATTGCTAAACCTAAGCATCTTGAAGTCAGGCCTTACACAGTCCTAGCGAAAGAAAAAAAAAAAAAAAAAAAGTCTGTGGTGTATTATCCTCTCAAATCTAGAATGTTGGACCCGAAGGAGGCGCGCAGATCTGTGCTATCATGAACCTAAAGATTACGATGACTATGTAGATTCTGATGTTCTTTGGTTAATGGGTAACACTGGATCTGTATAAACAGAAATTTAGAATGTATTGCTACAATGTTCTACACTTTCTACTATTTATGTTATCATGCTATATTATATTTGAGCAGAAATTTCCAAGATGAAAGTGTGGAATAAAACCACTTACTTGAGGGCTTCTATATTCCTGTTGATTATGAACCAAGTACATGTGGTTGATTTTCTTAAGCATTGTAGTATGTATTTATCGGGATAATAGGTTTGCTTGTTTTGTAATGTTTTAATTTTTTGCTTTGTTTCTTCACTTAGGTTAATTAGTTTAATAAATACATGTTTGTGGGTAGCATGGCTGCAAACCCTCACGAGACAACACTCGTCCTACTAGGGACACCTAGAGGTTTAACGGCTTGTTGCATACGCTCAATGCAATCGTGTTCCCTACGAAAGTGGTGTTTACTTTTATGCATTAGTTCCTTAGTTTGTTTGATTTTGTTTTGTTTTGTTTTGCTAGGGACTAGCAAAATCTAAGTTTGGGGGTGTGATCTATACATGAAATATGCATTATATTATCTCCTAAACTTATGTTTATGCTAGTGTTTGATTAGAATAACTACTACTTTAATATAGTTTTTGGTTTTGTAGGAAATGAGAGCAAAGATGCAAAAATATGGCGAAAACGGACTTCAATGGTCAAATTATCATAACTCCGTGTACAAATATCGGATTGGACTGATTCAAGTCTCATGTGAAAGTTCAAGGAGTCAGCTTTCCAACGCCACCAACCACGCGCAATTCGGAGTTCGGAGCAAAAAGTTATAGCTATTTGGAAGTTTCCGGACAGTAGAAACGATCGATCGCAACCTTTACGCGATCGATCCTGTATACGATCGATCGGACACACAAACGATCGACCGTATCTACTGGAATTTTTGGATTTGCGCAAAGTTTTGAAGACAGTAAAAACGATCGATCGGCTTCGTCCGGCATCGTTCGCACTACGATCGATCGGGAGTAATTAACAAAGGAAAACGGCTTCGTTCGGCTACGTTCGTAAAACGATCGATCGGTGCATACGGGCGATCGATCGGTGCATACGGAAACCGCAATTTAACCCTATTTTGACTCGGATTTGGAAGGGGATTTGAGGGCTTTCCTTCACCCCTATATATATGCCTTAAGGGAGAACGTATGGGGTATGCAAGAATAGAGTTTTGAGTTCTTTTGGAGTCCTTGGAGGCTAGAGCAAAGGAAGAAGAAGAAGAAGATGAAGAACTTGTTGATGGATTCTCTTCCCATGCTTGGCTAGACTCTCTTCCAAGGCGTAGATGAAACCCAACTGATTGGTTGTATTGTTTCTTTCTCTCATATTATGTTTTTATTCTAGTTGGTGTATGAATCTTTGTTATGCAATAAAAGTTAATTCATTAGAGTTTATTCTTTGTACTCGAGAGAGACAAGAGTGGATCTTTGTGGATTTCAATCTGAAAGAGCACTTGCGTGTCCGAGAGGAACGTAAGGGCTCTGAAGTGTTACATATTAATAAAGTCTCATTGGTTTATACTCGAGAGAGATAGATCACAGTTCCATGTTTCAATAGATTTATGTGTTACATCCGAGAGGAGGGCACTATAATTTGAATTGACAAGTGTATGTCCGAGAGGAATACACTAGCCAACTGGAAATCTGTAGTTAAAAGAGAGAGAGAGACGATACACTAGTCTATTGTGGTGGATTCGAAGCCTTGGTACTTCTCCTATTGATTAATCTCAGCTTAGTTTAATTAAAGTTCATTGCTTTTCTCTAGATTAATTAAAAACTGCTGCTTTTCTCTTGAATTTGGTAGAATATTAATCCGTCCCTGAGGTTCGACAACCCTTTCCATACTCACTGTAGTACAATTGCCTTGTGCACTTGCAAGGGTTTTATATTTAAACGATCAGTGAGTAAACTGCTGGGCTATGATTATGATATTGTTTACAAAAAAGGGGCTGAAAATACAGTGGCAGATGCCCTCTCCCGCATGCATACAGGGGGTACTTGTTTGGCTCTCTCAGTGCCCAGTTGTCCATTTCTTTCCGACATTCGACAGGCATATAGGATTGATCCACACACTCAACGTTTGATTCAGAACCTTCGGGAGCATCCTGCTAATGAGCCATCTTATACATGGCAGGATGATATTTTGCTGTGGAAAGACAGGTTATGGGTGCCGGATTCGGGGGACTTGCGTCGGCGCATTATTTCTCACTTCCATGACACTGTGCTGGCTGGCCATGAAGGCACATTTCGGACATATAAAAGGGTGAGTCACAGTTTTCTTTGGCCAGGAATGCGGCGTGCTATTCATGCGTATGTGGCTGCGTGTGACACTTGTCAACGTGCTAAGGCAGCCACCACTTCCCCTCAGGGTCTGCTTCAGCCGTTACCGATTCCTGACCAAGTATGGACTGATGTGTCAATGGATTTTGTCGAGGCCTTACCAGTCGTGCAAGGAAAATCTGTTATCTTTGTGGTCGTGGACCGCCTCTCCAAGTATGCCCATTTCAGCGCCCTGAGTCATCCGTTTACTGCGAAGATGGTGGCGGAAGTTTATGTGCGTGACATAGCGAAGCTTCATGGCATGCCTCGAACTATTGTCTCCGATCGTGATAAGGTATTTCTATCTTCATTCTGGTGTGAATTCTTTGCTATGCAAGGCACTGACCTCCACATGAGCACGGCCTATCATCCTCAAACTGATGGCCAAACGGAGGTCGTTAACAGGTGTTTGGAACAATATTTGCGGTGTTTTGTGGGGACTCAGCCTCGTAAATGGTTGCAACTACTTCCATGGGCCGAATGGTCGTATAACACGGCCTACCATACCCGGACAGGATTCACACCTTTTGAGGTGGTTTATGGCCGACCTCCGCCTTCTGTCCTTACCTATGTGCCTCAACGCTCGTCAGTGGCCGAGGTGGATTACTTACTTCAATCACGAGATGATGTCTTACGGCAGCTCAAGGCTAATTTGGCCTCCACTCAGAATCGTATGAAACAAATATATGACCAGAAGCACACTGACAGGGAGTTTCAGGTGGGCGATTTGGTATATGTGTCTGTTCTTCCTCAGCGCCAGACATCTTTGTTTCGGACATCGAATGCCAAGTTAGCTCCACGGTATCATGGGCCCTATCATGTGGTGGAACAAATTGGGCGCGTGGCCTACCGCTTGGCTTTACCTCCAGACTCCTTGGTCCATCCTGTCTTTCATGTTTCCCGCCTCCGTAAGTTTGTGGGTGACCCTTTGTCCGTGACAGTTGACGGTCCCCTCCAGTTATTTGATTCGCCTGGCCTCGATGCGCCTATTCCAGCCTCGATTATTGACAAACGTCGGGTTCGGCGGTCTGGTCGTATTACTACGGAGCTTTTGATTGCGTGGCGTGGTCAGCCCATCGATGACGCGACATGGGAGTTAGAGGACATCATCATGGAGCGTTTTCCAGAGTTATCGCCTTGAGGACAAGGCGACCAGCGGAGCATGGTGGATTGTTGTGACGTCAGGCCAGGCCCATGCGACCCACGTCACTGGCCCATCACGATAGCCATTAGGATATTTAATTGAGCCGTATCTTATTGTAATCAGACCCGTTTAGGCTAATTGTTAGGTAACGGGCTGAATGGGAATAATTAGTGCCAATTAGTGGCCCATCAGATTGGCCAGATGGCCCTGGCGCCATCTGCTCTCTTTAAAAAGGAGGTCGTCCTCCTCATTTGAGTTATGCAATCAATCAAGTCAATTTAGCTTTTCTTCTCTTTCTATCTCCTTTATCGATTTGGTACCTGTGACCCTTTTGGGTCACAACAATCTCGCCCATTCTCCTTTCAGCCTTCTACAGTGACCTAAGGGGTGGTAGTGCGAGCCGTAGTGCTTGGATCGCGAAAGCAAGAGAAGTGATTCGAAGGAGACAACTCGCGTAAAAGAAAAATCGAATTTTTTTGTCTTGCGAGGTAGGTGCTCTTTTTCCCACAATTCCATACTATAAATTGTGATATTTCGTGATGAATATGATACTTGAGCACTGATGTGAATACCTATATGAATGATGATCCGTTTGATATTGGTGTCGTTCAATTCAATGGTTTACCATTTATTATTTTGAACATGATGACTATTGCACCCGATCCTAATAAATTAAATATTTCTCATGCATGGCTCCACTTAGATCTCACCGTATGCTTGTTGCTTTGGTCGAGATAAGTACATTCTGTTGGACGTTGTACAATTGTATGTCCTTATATGGATGTCTTCTTTTCTTAGTTTCGTTGTTATATGTCATCGATGATCATGTGGTGTCATACCGGATTCCATATTTCAATCATATGCTGTGATTAATCCTTAAAGTTTGAAACTTGTGGTTAATGCATACTGGTATTCAGATGTTTCAGCCTCCAAGATTAGCTTTGGGTCGTCAATTTTCCTGTCTCACGTTAATTGTCTATTTTGGGTCGTATCAGCCGATAAACGGAAGTATTGGTACAAAACTATTTTGGCATAATGATACATACCTTATGATACTAATTATTAAAGTAACAATTTTTGTGAAAAAGAGTTACTGGAGTTTGAGATTTATTGTACCCTAATTATCTCATGATTTAGTATGGGTATGTCCTGAATGAATAGTCCTAATTGCAGTCTACATGTCTAAACCGTATGAATATGTACAATTAGTTTTGGGATTAACAATATAGTTAAGAATCTAATTAATTTCAGAATAATTGGGAGTTAGTAAATGCCCAGGAGAATAATGTAATAAGTCTAGAATGCATTAATAAGTGTTTAATTGAGTAATAGACTGTATTGATTAAGTAAGTTTATAATTAATGATCTCGGCCAGACTTAGTCTTGTGCCAACAGACTGTGATAGAAAAATTATAATTAAATGTAGAAAACTCGGAAAATTATGGCGTCAATTGGGTTAGAAACTAGAGACATGTAGCTGTCTGTCGTAAAAATTTCACACTAGAATATGTTCTGTGCAGACCGTGGTGAGTCATAGAATGGAGCTGTTGTGCAGATAACAGTATATTTCCGGGTTGTTTAAACTATACCATATATTAAAACCTATGTGATATACCTAATGATAAACTGTAGTAACTATATAAAATCCAGAGAGATGAAGTTAGTAACGTCTAGTAATTGATCCAATCCAGAGAGTGAGTCATATCAGATCGAGTCATTCCTTCGTGGGGCATTGTTCTACCAATATAGTATCTTTGGCGTCGAACTTGAAATCTTAGATTCTCGGTTAGGGTTTAGTTTCCTAGACACTACCATCTTATACCAACGTCATATAATCCTCAATATTGTCAGAATCGATGATGTCTTGATTGGAGCTATGCATGGTGAAGGTGTTTAATGAGTTATTTCTGATGAGTCTCAGTCTTGAGTCATCCTGTGATTGAACATTGAGAATTCTTTGATTACTCCTATGTGAGTCAATTCAGACTGTATTTCTTGAGTACTCACTCCTATGAGAGTCAATTCAGATTGTATCAATGAGATTGTTACTTTACTCCTCGGTGAGTCATATTTTGGAAGATTGATGTTTGAGTCTCTAGATGAGAGAGCACTTGATATTTCTAGATTGATTCAGTTCTATGTAAATTGTTTCTCCACTAGGAGTTCTGATGAACACTCTTAGTTGGATTCATAGTATGCTCACGAGCCATTGCTAGATCATTTGTGATCTCAGATGATATATGAACCTCTGTAGTTCAACCGATGACGGCAACGCGTGCGCTTTAGACTGTATGATATTACGGAAGGTCTGCAGTCTCAGCCCATTGTGCCCGTAAGCACTGATGGGGCCAGCATCCCTAGACGCATGGCCGGGTTCCTCTGTAGAACCTCTAGGATGATCTGGTATTGATGTCCATAGGGGAAGTGGACTGAACAGAGAGCAGAAATTGTTATCTCCGACACTCTGTATGTTTGGAGTCAGTATTCATTATTATTTCCTCCCTACGCTTTGTACGTTTGGGATCTGAGTTAATGTTTATTTATTCTCGACCGTTGTTGGTCTTTGATGATGATTATAGTCTAGGTAAGTGAACTCCGTATCTGCTCAACCTGATCTTTCTAAACGTGTCTTTATACCATGTTGTCAGCATTTCCTTTATTATTATTATGTTGTGGGTTTTTCTTGGCTCCTACTGGGTATTTCTTTCGAAATACTCATGCATCTCTCGATGTAGGACTCAAAGTGGAAAGGAACTAACAAGGTACGTGCGAAGGAGCTCGATGGTGGAAAGTTGATAGCAGTGGATTTATTTATCGTTTTTAATTTCTTGTTCATGGAGAACTAATCAGCCTGCGTGCTGAATTGCATTTATGATTGCTGATTGTTAAGACTGAATTATTGTAATAGCATAGTTAAACTCGAAGTAGTTTTATTATTTAAGATTCTTGTATAACGGAAATTGGTTAAGCATTCTGGAATGAGAAAGTGGTGTGATCAAGTATTCGGTCGCGCCCCGAGTTTCAGTCTCATGACCTTAAATGAGTTAGTGCTTCCGCGCATTATTCGAGGTTTTGAAATTTGGGGCGTGACAGTTTTAGCCAGTTATAACAGAGATTCTAGGACAGCAGGTTGATCATCTTTTTTAAGTTTGTCAACCTTTATCAACTTCGCCCGACATTGTGACATCATCAACTGACACAATGGCTTTTACCCCAGCACCAGTTGTTCTAGATGCCCTGCTTGATCAAGTTGAGAGGCTTCTTTCTTCGAAAGTATATACTAGGCGATAGCGTGCACTTTGTGCTCTGCGCCAGGCACCTTCGTCTTTAGATGTTATACATGATGTCGAGCCTGAGCAGATTCCAGCTCGAGCATGAGGACGGGTTAGGAATAGGGGAAAGAGAGTTGGCTGACCACTTGTATATGTATTATGTATTATGTATTATTTTTTAACTTTGTAATAGATGCATTAATTTATATATGTGTAACTTAATGATTATGTGAGATTTTTAGTTTACTTATGTTGTGTTATCAGGTGTTAAAATATTTATATTTCTCTTATGTTGTGTTATCAGGTGTTAAAAAATTTGTATTTCTCATTACGATAAGCGCATTGGTTTAAGCGACGCCTCTCTGTCACGCCCCGGGCACCTCCCGATCCAAACCGAATCCGGTCCAAGAGTCGAACCGGCACACGGGGGCGACGTTAAGGAGATATAACGGAAGACTTATGCTCCTCATACGGGCAGTCTCACTAACAGAGTTACGCAAAAACAGTTTTGTGCAAGAGTAAATAAGAGGAATAAAGGTAGAGTCTAACTCAAGGTAGATCGACAAGTCATTAAATCCACAAGTACCATTTTGAGCCAGCGTACCGGGCTCAAATCACAAGGGTTTAAAATATAACTCCCCACAAGTCTCAATATACAAAATATAACAACTCAAAAGATAAACTAATCAAGTCCAAGGCATCCACGCGTAATCCTGCTCTCTCTACGATCGCTCCTCAAACAGAGGATCCTGTTCATTTGCGTGTCGCACCACGCAGCCCCAAAACAAAACAAGGAAAGATGGGTGAGTATAAAACTCAGTAATGGTTTTATATAATCGACAATAATCAGAAATCACAAGGCATCATAACATAGCTGAAAATCCATAATCGACATAATTATCCCATTATCTAGTCATGCATGCATAACACATAAAACTGCATAACCATATCTCATTCACATACTCTCATATCATGCATTCATAACACATAATCCTGCAACATGATATCTCATCCACATACTTCCATCTAATTAGGCATTCATATCTCATAAATTCACCCTGCATGTCCAAAATAATCAACAAATGGTATAATCATGCATTCATATCTCGTAAATTCACCCTGCATGTCCAAAATAACCAACACATGGTATAAGCATGCATAACATCGCAATAAGCATGTATCATCACAATGGTGAATGCCTCCATCAAGGAGTAACACAATCTGCCATTAAGGCAGGACACAATCAAGGCCACGAAGGCGTATCATGGTCCGGTTCATACACAGGAACAAGGGGGTTGTCAATCCCAAGTGCTGCTCGCCTTGGACAATCCTAGCCAGGGATGCCCGAATCTCACGAAGAGAAACTAGAGCAGGTATGTTCGCCCTGGGTAGTCTCCTGCGGTGGGGGAGAGCTCGAATCTCATGAAGAGAAACTAGAACACGTGGTAGCTGGTGCACAAAAGCATACCACTCGGGTGCTCAGTGTCCGATTTTTGACATCTCAATAATCTTCGCAAGGCAAGTACACAACTCGCCCCCCATATATCTCAATCAAAACTCAACCCGGGGAGTGAACCTGTACCAGGAGGGAACGAAATCGAAAATATGTCCTTTCGAACCAACCAAGTTTCGATTAACCCATCGATCGATTAATCCGGCATACAATCTTACACATTGCATGCAATTGATCAATTCCGTTTAAACAACGATAAAACTTCGTCCATGAAGTCTGATACATGATGCGTGCTATCATGGTACATCCGTGAGCAATCCTACGTGGGTCCCAATACATGGAACGTGCTCCCAATCCATCCCCTCATGCATCATAATCAAAGCATATATCAACTACAATATCATAATAAACTCCCAAATATGTGTGTGTTCATGCACATTCTAATCACATGGCAATATGCTTTGACATAACTCATAAGACATTAAATGCATTCTTAAATCCCATTTCAAATCACAATTCTCAATAAAACTATACTTGACATAAAAGAGCACAACTCATAGTTCACAATATCATAACTTTGCCGGAAACATACTTATTCACAAGGATTTCACCATGATATAATTTCAATATCAACATGTGTCATTATCAACATGTGCAACAATATCACATACCATACTTAGCTTAATCCATTCATGTAGAGTTAAAGGCTTACTCCTACAAGCATGTTCTTTTACCATACAATAAACCATAACATGATCACCTCAATTACTCATAAGCCATATGATCTACACATAAATTATACATTCCATATGTCCTTTAACCTATGTTTATGTTGGTGTTTGATTAGAATTAGTGGTACTTTAATGTAATTTTTGGTTTTTATAAGAAAACAAGAGTAAGATGCAATAATAGGGTAAAAAATAACTCTAATATTTAAATCTTTATAACTTCATGCACAGATATTAAAGTTCATATTAAAGTTCAAGAAGTCAGCTTTCCAATGCCACTTGCCACGCTCAATTCAGAGTTTGGAGTAAAAAGTTATACTCATTTGAAAATCGGGCTGTAAATCAAAACCGAGAAGATGATCGTGGGTCATCTCTCCCATTTTCAAAATTTTAAAAACCGAGACTCTATTAACACATCTTGAAAGCTTAATACATGTTTCAAACATTAATAAAAACCCACCAAACATTCCAGAACATATCCACATATCATTCTAAGATGAAACCCTAAGAAATCATAGAAAAAAATTAGCATTTATTAAACCCACCATTAGAGCCCTAAACAAGAACACTCATTCAAGTAAAAACTATTAAAACAAACCATTTACTACCAAAATTGAGATTGAAAAACCCATTTCCTTGAGAGAAACCTTGAATCACCTTGAACACCTTTCAAACAAAATGATTTTATATTAATACTCTATTAATCATTATTAAGCTTTGAAAAACAAATGCTAAACCTTAGATCTAGGGCCTTTTAAAAACATAGACATATGATTTTGAAGATTAGGCTTAGTAGATAAGTATAAAACAGTAATTTTTATGCTTTCAAAATAGATTAAAACATTGAATGAATGAAGATTAAGAAATGATTAAGAGATTTAAAAAAAAATAACAAAGATTAGGCTAAGTACCTTTAATCCCTTCCTCTTTAAGCAAGGGAAAAGAGGCTCCTAATTCTCCCAGCCAAGCCTTTTTCCCAAATTGGAAAATGGCACAGCACTTTCCTTTTATATAAAAATTTAGGGAACCCTAATTAAAGTTTGGGGTAAAATAAGGTTTTTGGCTAAACTTGGATAATTTGGCGATTTTAATCCGAAATTAAGTCCAAAAAATTATAAAACTTTTTATAATGACATTCTATAATGTCTGGGGTGTTTTGGTCACAAAAATCTAATTTTGACGGCGGGGCCCGCCAGGGTCCGGTCAAATCCTAATTTTTGAAAAATTAGTGAAAAATCTGAAAAATTCCAAAAATGCAGTTTTGATCTAAAATCACTTGAAACTCATTATTGTGAAATCAGTTTTGATTAAAACCATTGTAAATTCATTTATTTTCGAAAACAACCGAGTTAAATTAGAAATCACTTAAACTACACGATTAACCAATGACTAATATTAAAATAAACCAGTTCAAATATTAGGGTCCTTACACTCTCCCTCTTCAATAGAGAGGCGTCAATTAAACCGATGCCTCTACTTAAAGAAGGATGAGGGGGGGAAATGCAACTGACGCCTTTCAATTTGTAAAGGAGAGGTGTCGGTTTAGTTAAACATAAAGGGCGTCGGTTCGGGTCAGTTTTAAAAAATAAAAAAAAACCATGCAGGCGCCTACGTGGCTGATCAGATACCCCGATAGGGAAATAATTTGAACAGTGGTCCCGATCGTTTTTTTTTTTGTATTATTTAATGGTCATTTTTTTGTGTATTATTTAATAAATTCCCATTTTTATATTTGAGAGTTTGCTTCTAGGAAGACTTTAAGATGTCCGGCTGTTCGCCATTGATCATGAGGATCGACGGTGCCTGTGCGTTCCAGCCCATTGCCTGTGTGCCGTTGATCGGGAAGATTGACGGCTCCGGTCCTGTCAACCTTGCGCACCGACGCAACAGCACGGTCACGGTGACGGACTCGGACAGAGTCTTGTTTTGCTTGAGCGTTGGGCAACCACTTTGGTGTCAGGAAAGGGAGCCACATGTTAAGCTCCACGTTAGCAGCGGCCCAGCTCTCCACGTGGCGATAGGCGCTCGTTAGCAGCGCGCGCGGAACTCATTCCAGAAGAAGCTGAAAGAGAACCACCGCTGCGCTCTCCTCGACTCATCCGATTTCCTCCACTCCGTCTCGCATTTCCGGCTATATCTCTCGTGCCACAGCGAGTGGAAATTACTGATGAGATGGCGATTTCGCAGATTTTGTTGCGCTCAACATCGTCGCTTTCCAAGCTTTGGTAACTTTCGTTGTTTGATTGCGTTTTCCTTTGATTGCTCTTTTTTAGTGTAAATCTGAAGTGCTTTTTGCCCTGTTGATTGACTTCTTTTGTAGTTGTACCAAAAGAACGCATCTTTTGTTGTTAAATGATCAGTTCGTTTATAGTATTGTGGCACCAGATTATTTGAAGGCAATTCATTTGTGTATATGAAATGCCGGGAAACGAGGAAACAACTGGAACGTCGTTTTTAGTGATTAAATGTTACTCCCTCCGTCCCATATTAATAGCTCCATTCGGAAAAATGATGGGTTTTATTGAATGGTGACCAACAACTACTTTCACTTAAATTGATCCAAATGGAGCTATTAATGGGGGACGATTTTTTTTTCCAAATGGAGCTTTTAATATGGGACGAAGGAGTAAATGATTATGCGTTTTGTATGGAGAGAAGAAAATGTGGTTATGGCAGTCCTCTTTTCTCTATGTAAAGTCTGTAGACCATGTAATCGCCTTTCTGGCTTTTGCGGATGCTGACTTTTGAAATTTTTCTTCGTAGTTCCTCATATGTTAAAGGTGAATGATTGTATGTTATTGGATTGTGCAAAAATGCTTTCAAGTTTTATCCCAATTCCTAACTACTTTTCGTGGAAAACAGCATAGAACTGCAGAATTCTGTGATGGAAATGAAGCACTTTTAAGTCTTCTTATCTAGGATGCCAATTACGTGTTAGTTTCCTTACATTCGAAATTTTCATTCATGGAGCTTCCGTCAAATCCTTTATGCATAGCTACTGTTAAAGTGGGCAACAGCTGAAATACATAGCTGTGTAAATTGGAGTTGCAATGGGTTATGCAAATATCTGCCCTTGTTTTTTCTCTTTCTGCTTATAGCTTGTGCACTTCTTTATTTATTCTGAGCTGGAAACCTGATTACAAAATACTCCCTACGTTCCACATTAATTGTCCGTTTTGTTTTCAACAAAATGAACTAAAATTAAGAGTACCTAATTTTGAACATGAGATGACTATCTTTGAGCTGAAATCATTAACATTAACAGTAGTACTTTTAGTTGAGAGCTTCCAAATTTTGAAGCAGATTTTGTCATATTGTGCAAACTGTTTGGACATGTTTGTTGGTTAGAAGCTAGAATTTAAGCATCATTTTAAGGGGTGCTTATGCTAATGTATGGCTGTGTTGAGCCTCCTAATTTGGTTTCTACATTTCTTTGTATTTCCTCTCTCCGAAAAGCAGTAGAATTGGTGGGTTGAGCAACGGGAGGCTATTGTCAACAGAATCCAATAAGATAGAAGAACCTTTTAAGGTTGAAGAAGCAGAAACAGTAAACGTCTCGCCTCCACCAACAGAAAAGGTTAGAAGGAGAGCAATTGAAATAGTCCCTTCATGTTAAATTAATGTGAGATCTGTTGTCGTGCTATTTGCTTAACATGCAATGGATTTTTTCTTCAGTTGCTAGTTTTGGGTGGTAATGGCTTTGTCGGCTCACATGTCTGCAAAGAAGCTTTGGAGCGTGGTTTGTCTGTTGCGAGTCTCAGCAGGTAATAAAATTTCAATACTTCATATTTCTGTTTGTTTAATTGTATTGGTTGTACGAGCTTAAAGTTTATATTAGATTTTATTTTACTTCTGAAAATCTGTAAAAGTTATTTTATTTTTTGTCAACTTGGCTCTTAGAAGGAAAAAAAACCCTACAGTTGCTCCTATAAAATTTTGTTAGAAGAAAACCTACTGTTGCAAACCAGTTATAATTTTCGATATCATGACAGTTTGAGACAGGGTTATTCTCACGTAAGCTTGAATTTCTCTCCAACTATTGTCATGTTGCTAGACTTTCATTTAGCATCCCTGTGTTTTTTTTAGTCTAAACAGAATGGGAGCATCTATTTTGAAACTTCCCTAGTAAAATGACAATTTATACTGATTGCATTAACTTATTGGCATGAGACACTTTTTTCAGTTGGCCATAGCTCACACATGCCCATAATTTCATCACTATGAAAAAATGACTGTACATCCAATTTGTTGTATGCATGAGTAGGAGAATAATTAATCATCATTATCATTACCATTATATTTTAATCCCAAATAGCTTGGACACCTCGAGGTCTGTCAGTATTTCAGGCTATTTTAGGCTACAAATGTGACAAATTTTTACAGATTCGTTTCACTGACACCTTTTGCCCATTTGAGCATCCAAACGACTTTCAGGTTTTTCAGCATCAAACAGACCCTAATGTACACAGTTTGTGATCTGTTCAACCTTTAGGTGTATGAATGGAAAATCATGGTTTTTTTGGTGTGGTCTTCGTGATTAGCTAACAATATAAACTAGGAAAAGAACTATCATTTTCTGATGTCCATTTGGCACCAGTTTAGTTTGATTCCCGTTGGTTATTCTTCTTGCAAGCAAACATGGTTTATTTTCGGGGAATTTATCAAATAATACTTAAAAAAATAATTACCGATCGGGAACACTTCAAAAATAATTCCTTATCCGGTTATCTGTGCCTGCGTGGCTTTTTTTTACCCCAACCCGAAAGATGTCGGTTGAACCAACACCGAACCTACGCCTTTGAGAACCTTAACTGTTTTTAACTATTTTACTGGGACAAATTCAACGATGCATATCTCTCTCATTTCTGATCCGTTCTTGCCCATTTGTTTTTCATTTTTCCTTAATTTTAGTGCTCTTTCTTATAATGATGATATCAGAAAGATGTTGAGCCACCGCATGCCATTTATCATGGTTTTTTGTGGTATTTTTTTTAATAGGATATCATGATGATAAGAAAGAGCATTAAAAATAAGGAAGAACAAAAAAATGAGTAAAAATTGACTAGAAATGAAGGAGATATGATTTAGTGAAGTGATCGCCCCTTTAAAATGGGACAAATTTTTAACTATTTCACTGGGACAAACTTCAACGATGCATGCATCTCTTATTTTTGATCCGTTTTTGCCCCTTTTTTTTGCATTCTATAAAAAAATACCAAAAAAATCATGATAAATCATATAATGACCTTGATATCCTATAAAAAAATACCAAAAAAATCATGATAAATAGCATGCGGTGGCTCAACATCTTTGTGATATCATCATTATAAGAAAGAGTACTAAAAATAAAGAAGAATGAAAAAAAATGGACGAGAACGGATTAGAAATGAGAGAGATATGCATCGTTGAAATTTGTCCTACTAAAATAGTTAAAAACAGTTAAGGTTCTCAACCTTTGAGAGCCGACGCCTTTAGGGTGGGGGTAAAAGAAAAAGCCACGCTGGTGCCCGCATGGCTGGTCTGATAACCAGATAGGGAATTATTTTTGAAATATTCCCAATCGGTAATTTTTTTTTTAAGTATTAGTATTTGCTATTAACTTTTTTGAGTTTGAGCTTTATGTTCAATTTTCTCATCTTAGTTATTTAGATGATGGCTTTGTGTAAATATACCATGCATATTCCTTAATTTCATACCTCACAGTACATGTCAGTAACCCATGAATTTCGGATCTTTCCTTGTGTATTAGGTCTGGAAGGTCAAATATTCAAGAATCCTGGGCAAACAGTGTCGTTTGGCACCAAGGTATATCTTTTCTTGGACTTCAATATCTCTATTTCTTTTGGTCTTTAAGAGAAGCTATGTCCTTTATGTTGTGTTCACAGCATTCCAAAGGTTACACCAAATTTGCCTGCTTGTTGGCTTAGGCTTCACTATATTTTTGCAGGAAGCCTCCTGTCACCTGATTCATTGAAGGAAGCTTTCGATGGAGTCACTTCAGTGGTACGTTGAGCCCACAAGTCCTGCCTTGTATTATTGAGCATGCATAGTATGGATAGACACACACATGGTATGCATTTGATAGTCACACAATACACATTTAAATCGTAGCTTTTGTCTTGAAGCATAATTTATGAAAATTGAATTTGCTAAAAGTATGTATATATCCTCAGGTTCTGTCCTACAAGTCTAGGAATTCAGTGTGTCACTACTATCGTTTACATGTTATTAAATTATGTCTGTTTCAGATATCATGTGTTGGTGGCTTTGGCTCAAACTCTCATATGTACAAAATCAATGGGACAGCAAACATAAATGCAATTAGGGCAGCTTCCGAGAAAGGTATGTTCGTATTGTCATTTCATATTCTTTGGCTTATAATAAACTTTTGAAACTGAGTGCAAGGGTTTGCTTGATTTATTTCATGGAATCGAAGGAGAAATGATGATGCGCACATATGGATATAGTCCTGCCTTATAGCCATTTTATGTTTTGATCAATCAGTTGAAATGATTTAGAAACCAACCTGGGATTAACTTGTTTTGGTGGCTGGGTTGCATCAACCCGGGAAGGTGTCTTTATGATGTCGTTCTCCTCCAATGCCTCTGTCCCCTCTTCCTTCCCTGCCTCCCTTTCTCCCCCAGTTCTCTGCCTTCTTCTCCTCCTCCTTCCTTCTTCTTTCTACCATCTGTTTCCTTTTTTTTTCTTGTGTGGCCCAGTTGGGCCACGGTTAAATTGGCTAGGTCGTGATTAGCCTTGCCTTAAAATCAGAAGGGCCCTGTTTAACAGATCCGAAAAAGGCTGCAATTTGCGGGTTTTAGTGGTGCGACTGGGCGGGTGAATTTGGATTTTAAAACACCGACCTGATGGTTAATGATTAACAGTTCTGCCGTTTTCCTTTTAATTTATTTATTTATATAATTGAACATGATAGTATCTGTATTAACAGAGTTACACGTGAATACTATTGAATATGCTTCCCTCATTAGTAGAAGCTTCAGTGCTGTTGTTGAACTCCCACATGAGAAGAAAAAATTGAGCTGCTACACCTCCAACTATGGATTGATATCGATGACATGCTTTCTATTTGATACTTGATCAAAATCTCCATCATGTAGGGCATTTCATTGTATGATAGAGATGGTGGCTGCAAAAATTATAAGCTCACATTTCTGACTTGTTCTTGCTTATAACAGCTAACTTGTGTTTTTGCTTATAGGTGTTAAAAGATTTGCATATATTTCAGCTGCTGATTTTGGTATCGTGAATTACTTGTTGCAAGGTTACTATGAGGGGAAGGTAATTTTAATACTGTATTCAATTGTTATAAAATTTATTTATTTGTTATGAGGGAGAAGAAAACTTCATTTTATGTGGCTGATTCTTCTGTTATCTTACTGAATGGTGTACTGATATTAATGATAGTGCAATAGTGCGTTAAAAATTTGAAATCAAACATGCACTCCAAACCAAATTTGTATTGAGTTTCTTAGATGGTAATATTGGTGTATTTATTTGTTTTTCTAATAAATAACTTGCGGATTTTGCGTATTTTTTGCAGAGAGCAGCTGAAGCGGAACTACTGTCAAAATTCCCATATGGAGGTAGTCTTTTTCGTACACAGACTCTCAGTCAAAAGTCAAATGTTTGTGATATTAATAGTTGACTGTCCAGGGAGTAGTGCTTGTGTATCAACGCGCACAACACTTTTTCTAGAAACCTGTGTATTTACTATGCTTCAGTTGTGGGCATGCTGCAAAACCCTCTACAGATTGCACCAGGCCTCATCTTGTGGAAAAGCCTTGCTGTTGACAATCTAACTGTTAGTACTCAAGAAGTAATTAATGAGATTGGTGGTGGTGAGGAATCCTTTTTACCTAACCCTGTGTATGCCATTGAATGACATCAATGACATTTTTTGGATTAAGCAATTCGATTTAATGTTTCATTTACTGTTTTCTGACCAATACAACCGCCGTTTTGTATGTCTCAATCAACAGATCGGAGAATTTATTTTATTTCCTTGTAGTAATTGTTAGTCATATCGTTGGGAAAAAAAAAGATTGTTTATCTACATTAACTTGATGCACCAGCTGTTTAAATTTTTTTTTTCTTCTTCCAGGGATTATCCTAAGACCGGGTTTTATTCATGGGACCCGCCAAGTTGGGAGTATGAAGTTACCTTTAGGTGTTATTGGGGCTCCATTGGAAATGGTAAGGATTTATCTTTGTTCAAAGAAAATTACTCCAAAAAACTATATACAAAAAAAAGTGGGAAAAAAAGGTTGCTTCAAACACTAGCTACTCACCTCGTAGTCCTCCACTCCTATTTTCTTGAAAATGGAAATGAACGGATGATTCTTATAGTTTGACATGCTTTGACTAATGTCAAACTCATCGAATGAAACTGGTGCAGGTTCTACAACATGCAAAGCCTCTCAATCGGGTCCCACTTGTGGGTCCACTGTTAACTCCTCCTGTTAATGTAACTTCAGTTGCAAAAGTTGCTGTTAGAGCAGCGACGGATCCCGTCTTCCCTCCTGGCATTCTGGATGTTTATGGCATATTGCGATATGGCCAACAGATCTGAAGATTCAGACAATAGCATAGCTCAGAAGTGTGAAGCTTTCAATAATTCAGCTTTTCTTTTTGCGTATGTTAAAATGGGCCACTGATAGGCTTAAGATGGTAATTCATATGCATTAGCTGCGATCAAGCCTAAGCTCATAGAGATCTGTTTTTTTTTTACAGATCAATTGTGATATACTCCCTCCTTCCCAAAATATTGTGTACATTTGAGAAAATTGTCATTATATTGGACCATGGGTCCACAAAGAAGTCACCTGACTTCTTCTCCCTTATGTCTCGCTCACAAATCAAGCTCAAATCAATCCTTCCGAGTCTTTTTCAATTTCCACTCACCTCTTTTCTTCTGTTTCCCTCATCCTTGCTGCTCTGCCTCTGCTGGCCACCCACATTCCCCTTGCCCTGCCGCTACCTTCGCTACCCCAACCCCTGGTCGAAGAAGTGGCACTACCCCGTTGATAGGTTTTGGTGGACGTAAATTGACGAAGAACAGAAAAGGGGGAAAAGGGGGAAATCGGCCTGCGATTGGATCTTGATTAGTCTAGCCGGGGATTTGGGGGATTTTGATTTTGATGTTGCAGCCGGAGATGATGATCTCATCGCATCTCGACAATATCCCCTTGATGCTGTGCAAATTCAAGATGGACAAATCCCACTACATCCACCGCATCTAGTGGGAGTCTTCCCTTGCCAAGCTTGCCTTTTGGTCTTTTGTTTTTCTGGGTTTTATAGCCTTTGACTCCCCGTCACCTGCCAGTGCCCGCTCTCCTCGTCTTCCTCGTGCTGCAGAATGTCTTAGCTGACTGATCGTGGCTTCCTGGTGCAGACGAAGAGAGTGATAGAGAAGAAAATGGAAAAAAGAATTCACGTGATTAGGCCAAATATACCCAGTATTTTAGGAACACAGATAATTTTCAAACATACACAATATTTCCGAACAGAGAGTATATTTTTTTTGAATTAATAAAAAAAACATGAGTTAGATTCTTCCGTTCGTCTAGTTGGTTTTTGCTAATAGTTATTTTCGGAGCTAAAAGAAAATGGTTTTCTTTCGCATCTTTGCACTGTGTGATCTCCATACAGTTTCCAACCTTGAGAAGCTCTGGCTCTGTTACACTCAAGTTTCATCAGGTCCTCGGATGGTTACTAACTGAAACTGGTCATCATTGTCTTCTTACATATTTTTGTTGGAAGTGTGCCATTTTTTACTATGCAAGTGAAAACGGAGAGTGCAAACTCTACATCATAATCTCCTCTGTTATTCATATTCAAGCTTAAACTTAATAAAACCGAAAGAAATCTCGCCTAGGAACTCATGAATTATTCTGGCAGCCAATACATGAGTAGAGGAAACAGAGCATTAAAAGCAATTACGAGGAAAGGTACACGCATTTGCATTGCGACACGAGCTGAATTGAACACGCTGCTAATGGTGGTTAAAAACCATCATATTACCACCGTCCAGAGGGTGGTTTGCAGTAAGCAATGCACTTAATGCAGTCTAGGACGCATTGTGAAGCAAAATGGTTCTTGCTGATGGCGCCTGAGAATGATGTGCACTTGATGGGGCAGACGAGCTTCTTCATGAAGCATGGCCCTTGAGTGGCGCAAAGCTTGAACTGCCGATTGGGGAACTTTCCTTCTCGAGAAGTTGAAGAGCGGCTTTTCGTTGGAGCAGGATTAGCCGAGTTGGGGGTTGAGTCATGAACACTTGACCTAATACTACCTTTTGGGTTGTCCAAAGTTCCTCCCTTGGCATTTGCAGCTACAGTCAAAAGCAAAATCACCAGGATGAAGATGGAAATAGCCCTCTTCATGTTGCTGGACCTCATCTCTTTTATGATTTATGGGCTGGTAGTGGTGCACTCAGCAGCACTCTATATAAAGAAAAAGAATCAATCCTGGATGTGAGGGTTTCATGGGCTAACTATATCAGAGAAATGGATTAAGTGTGAGAACTGACTATGGGATGAATCCACTGATGTGACTATGAGATGCCTGGGTAAAAGAAAGATAGCGAGCAACTACCTGTGGGAAGAGGCTACCAAGTGCATGAATTATAATGACCCAGCAAAATGCCAATTATGCAAAATAACCAAAATATGTCCTTGTTTCATTCTCAAGGTTTCTAGGTAACTTTTTTTTCCCCTTTTTTGCAGCTGGACGATATCACATGCAAAACCATCATTACCCTCTGTAATTTGTATGCTTTGTCACAGAAAGCTCTTGGTTGTCTAAAATCAGATATATGCAACTATTCCCAGATGTGGAACTTCTATCTAGTTTTGAAATATAAGAGCTCACACTTCGTGTTTATACTGTGTGCAATTAAACTAACTCAGGATACACAGCCCTAAATCCACAAATCTCTATCTTTTAAGTCAAATATTTACATTTTCCCCATAGACGGATCTTCCATATCCAAATTCAAGAGAGCAGGCACACTTACACTTTGCGCATATACTACTTATTCACCAAAGAGGAGTGATTGACTTCCATGTGAAATATTTCTTTCAATAGACTGAAACTGGCATGAGCGAAAGGAATTAACAACAGCGAGTTGCGGAGCAGTCCCAAATCACCAATGTTGATAGGCTAGCGTCTCCACGCCCAGGCTACCAGCTTGGGCAATACAACCTTCGCCAACAATTGACCCATTGCCATTGACAGAACCTTCGCCAACAAGACCATCAAATTATGTGTTTCCTCCCTATTAAATTCTTCTATGCAGACATCAAATTTCTCTCTGTTTTCCACTGGACATACCCAATTCTTGCAAACCACCTAATTGAAGATCTTTTGAGGTACCTCCATAATGAAGGAAGTTACTTTTGATTGGACACAACAAATAATGATTATGCTCGTTTTCATATCTAGTAACCTTCCAAACTACCTCTGTACCATACTGCTTTCTCTTTACTAGAAGACATGCCTTACAACCAGTTCTTGTTTCTGTTCTGTGTATATCACTTAAATCGCGTCGAGGTCTTTTGGCGAAAGCCCTATTTTGAGCAAACAAAATTCTTTGATGTGATCGTGACCATGGCTTCTCATGATCCCCCGTTGTATTTCACTGTGGAAAAGGAGGTAAAAATAAACTTTTCAAAAAGTATAAAAAAAACTTAACTAATAAATTCACAAGATTTAGTTCACTGAAAAAACAAAGTTGACAATATGAAGGACCTATACAACCTTATATGTAGTTTAATCACTCAATATACATGGAAACAGAAAAGCGCCAGCTATTCAGTAGCGAGCATTCATTTTTACAACAAACTCACAGAGCAGCACAAGTGCTGCCCCATGATGTGCAGATACAATCGGCTGATACTTGCTGATTTATACAGTAATTTGAAAGCCAATACCGGTTAAAGAGATGGTTGCTTGTGATATCAGAGCTTTCTGCTTCAAGACCTAAGCTGATTTTTCTTGCGCAATTGTGGTAGGAACTCGAAAGTCTCACAGCACTCTTCAAGTTTAAAGCCTGACTCTGGGTTACATACAAGTGAACTTTTAATCTTTACAGCGCTTAACTTTTACTAACTTACGAAACGAAAACTAACAACTTCAATTAGCTATTATACCAAAATAATGCAACTTAAATTCATTTCAACCAGCAAGAGATAATTACACTCGTATTCATTTTACTAACACAAACCAATTCCATCGAAAACCATTTGACTCATGAGAAGCATTCTAAGAAGCAAATTTTACACAATAATGACCAATCTCTTTGACACAGGCAACCTGATGCTCAACAGAAATCGAACAATTAATCGGCATTTACCCAAGCTCATAGCAAGAGCTTAAATCCCAAAATAGTTACACCTATGCCCACACAATTAGAAGATTTTTTGGTAAAACACACAATTATAAGGACGAACACTCATTTATACATGAAGGCTCACAAAATGAATCAATGCCACTTACTAAGGCTCCGTTTGGTTGCAGCTTCTCGGAGTAGAAGAAGCAGAATCTAGAGTATTCTGATTCTTGAATTTTGGTTATGAAGCGATGTGCGTTTGGTTGAACATAAGGAAAATTCAACTTTTTGGTGAGTAGTCTGTTTGGCAACATAAGTAGAAACCAGGTTCTAGAATATTAAGTTACAAAATTACCCTTCATCAACCAGCAGGAGGGAGTATCAATTTTTCCTTTTTGTAACTGGATTTTCTGTTTTGCATACGGTTGATTCATACTACCGACACTGTAGCAGTGCTAGTTTCATTTCAAATGTCTCAGTCCCACTTCTCTGCATTAATGCTTTGGATGATCCACTCTGCACACACGAAGCCATTCATTGGGACGATTGCAAGCATGTTATGGATATGTACTATGCCTGCACGGGGTCTATGCATCGCTATGAGCGTGTTGTGCGAGTGTAAGCAGCATTTAACAGGGAGGGATCAAACTGCAATCAAGAACTTGGAATCCTATCTTGCGATGACAAACCTACAATTTGCCTATTAATAAAATAATCACATTATGTTACGAAGTAAGAGGATGTTTTTCATTTTATCTTTGTCTAAAAAATATACATATTGGTTTTTAACACTGACCAAAATTGCAGTGAATTTTTGGCAACTCAGTAGATTTGGTATGGTACATAGTGGTCCCTGTTTCTTTCACATTGACCAAATTGCAGTGGATTTGATGGTGTATTTGTTGGATATAATCTATATAACTGGCTCCCCATGTTGGATCATCAATCAAGTTGCTCAACAGTAAATCTTCCCTTGGTTGTTCTCCTTGTCTTACAAGATGGCACAATTGATAGGACGATGAATAACGCTTTCTTATTCTATTTAACAGCCCCAAAGATTTCTTGACATATCATTATCAAGCTCAAATAGCATTGCCTGCAATGTAGCAAGAAATAGGGTAAGATGGAAGAAGAGTGGCAGACTACATGTAACCGAAGTACATAGAGTATTGTCGTTTTCATTCTTAATGCCCAAACTTGAAGAATAAAATATTCAAGATAAAATAATGTCATCATATGCAAGGCTGTGACTATGCAAACATATACCTTGGACATATATGGGAAATCAGCTCCCACCAAGTTAACAGCAATTTCAGGCAACATTGAATATCAATACTTTGAAACAAACGGTTTAGCTTCTAATGTTAACCAAGGAGAACAAAAAGAAAAATATTGATGCCTAAGCATTGAGGATTTCTAATTGATACCAAATTGGCTAGCTGACATCTATATGGAAGGGAATTTTGGAGTATTAAGTAGCATACACTTATACGTTCATTTCTATAGAGTATCAGAATACAGCATGCTATTATAAAACACCACGGTAGATGTATTCAAACTTCGTACTAGTCAATAAAAAGGGAAAAGGGAAAAAACATCATATCTATGGCCTCTACTTTCCCCAACCATGCTAGTTGAAGTGATCATTTGAAGGGGATTGAGGAAATTTTGTCATTGTATATATAGTTAGGACGGACAATGAAACTGACCACATATACGCCATATCATGAAACGAAAAAGATTGATAAAACATACACATTGACATATCTTACATCATTGAATAAATATATAAAAATATTAAAATGCCCACACTAATTCCCCAAGTCAAAAATCAAATTAGATAATTAATCGTGCAATTCAGATAAGATAGGTAATAATAGTTGTTAAAAGAACAAGAGAAACTGATCACATATCTCACCTGGCAGAATCCAATCGACCATACTTGTGCTCCACTATTCCAGCTTCCAAATTCATTTCGCAAAGACTATGTTCTGACTCCACTGAAGCAATTCATTTCAAAGTACAAGTTTTTCGCCTTGATTAATAATATATTCACAAAGATTATGTACTACAGTGGCAACACAAATAGTAACTAAACAAACACAAATCGAATAGCCAACATAAAATTGATGTTATATTTTTTTTCTTTTGGAATATTATTGGTTCATGATACTTACCCGTAGTAGCGAAAGTTTACCAAGCAGATGACAACCACTCAACATGAGCTGTTTTTTAGCCCACAATTCCCACGCTTTTCTGCCACAAGTGACTAATTTTTCTCCTTCCAACGCAAAAACTAGAATCGGAACCGAAGGAAAAGCCGTCGGCGGGCTGAAAAAAAGAGAAGCAACATCACAAAATCCTACTTTAAAACTACAAGTCCATAGCCAAAAATACAAATCCACAATCAAGAACACTCACCCAGTCATGTTAGATTGCATGTTAACAAGAAATGTTGCAACCCCGATGCACATTACAAGAAGCGTCCGGGCCAACTTCTCCGTATCGTCGCCATCTCCGTCCCCCAAAACACTGAGCCAGGAGGCTCAGCATTGTGATGCACGAACAATTTGACGCTCTCGACCTCAGCGTAGAACAGGTGGGCCAACTCCCCCAAGTCGTCACAGAACTCCCAAGAGCCGGCAAAGGGGAAGAGCCGGCGGACGGCGTTGGAGGCGAGGTCTCCACGGAAGTCTCCGGCCTCGATGGAAGAGACCGTAGCTACGATGGGCTGGAGGATTGGGCTGAGGGGTGGATGGACTGTAGAGGGAGGCGGGCTAGCGGCGGAGCCCGGAGAAGACGAAGCCCGTAACCTCCCTAGCGAACTCGAGCTCAGGCTGCACTAGAGAAAGGAGACGATGGCCAGGGACAAAACATGGGATTCCTCGTGCATTTAGGGTTAGTGAGAACTTCTTATATAAAATCTCCTATGAGATTCTAGGGGAAGTCGACTTTCCCCATAATCTGAGGGGGAAAGTCGACTTCATTATTCCTGGGAATTCATATGAAGTAGTGTAACCAAACGTACTTCTGCGGAAATCAACTGATTCTTTCAGAATCTCCTGCAAGAAGCTATAAAAAAGGGCCTAAATCTCTATCTATCTATCAATGCATTTTAAACTGAATGAGTGATTCCACCATCAACAGATTGATAAACAAAGCAAGTAAAAAAACAATTCTTTCAACCTCACTGCCAAAGCCACAGCTTCCCCAATCCCCAGTCTCTCTGGACCGCAGAAACAAGTACACAAGCTTCCATTCCACTTCCTTTTATTAAATTTCTCCACTTCTTTAGCTAGACGCCTGGTTCAAATCATGGCTACCAGAGACTCATCTCTCTCAGGGAAAAAAAAAGAAATACAAAAAAGGCGGGAAGAAAGAAGACATCGGAGGAAATCTGGCTGCAAACTGCCACTACGGG
Source organism: Houttuynia cordata (assembly GCA_039654745.1). Classification (NCBI taxonomy): domain Eukaryota; kingdom Viridiplantae; phylum Streptophyta; class Magnoliopsida; order Piperales; family Saururaceae; genus Houttuynia; species Houttuynia cordata. Next base: position 56,694,662 of record CM077502.1, on the reverse strand, counting down.
CCAAGGCAAGATGCCACACGTGCGGCGTCAACGAGCTCACACGAGTTATATTGGCACGTGTGGTGAGATTTCCCACGTGCTTTCTGGTTGGCTGGGCAGCCGGAGGAAGGGGCTGAGGAGGTGGTTGGAGCCTTGGAGGGGCCAAAGTTGGGATTTTGGCCTCTTGCAGAGGCGGCGGAGGTCGTCGGCGGCCATGGCGAAGGGAGCGGGGCCATCATCGGTTCAGGCGCTGTACGACCTCTGCAAGAAGACATATGCGGCTTCCGGCGCCGTGGCGTCCTCCCAGGATATCACCAGACTCTGCTCTCACCTGGGTACTTCTTCCTTCTGCTTTCCTCTCTTTCTCTTCGAGATAGCTCAAAATGAAATCTTGGATTGTGTTTTTGTTGAATTGAATGTATTATTATGCTGCTTAGTCCGATTGAGCAAGTGGGCATTGTCTCCCTCCGTCCTGTTTGAATAGAGCTCCATCTGAAAAAATGTTGCTTTTATTGGATGGTGGAAACCCCAACTAATGGGGAGAAGAAGAGGTTCAAAATTCACTTAAATTGACCTTATGGAGAATCTAAAACAGAACGGAGGGAGTGTAATATAAGGTTCAATGTAAGCTGTTTCCTTGTGCTTATATGGGCATGTTGGGGTCTTCTGCAAACTTTTGCACTTCTTTTAGTGTGGAGAGTTTACTGATTTATTTTTTATGTATAAATGCGTAATCTTATCGACCTTGAAATGGAATTTGGGTTTAGTGGAGAGGGGAGAGTGAGTTTGTGTGTCTGTAATTAACTAGCAATGTTCTTGCTTCACTTAGCTAGTAAGATTGTCGTTAGTAAAACACGAGTTTTTTAGAGCTGATTGTTACTCACTCACGAATAGTTAGTGCTTCTTATAGCCTGAGATCTTGAGCCATTCTTACAATCATGGATTAACATATTTTGATCCAGTTTTTCGTGAAATGCTATTGCATAATATCACAGTGTTACAAGTTGGCCATCGAAGAATGTTCTGATATGTGTCTCATCTATAACGTTGTTCGATTTTCCATGTGTGATACATTGAGGATTGCAACTTTAGCTTGTTACAGTGTGTTATTATCTAATATGTGGCAGAATAATTTTCTTCCTATGTAGATACGATTGTTCCATCTGATGTTGGCCTTAGTGAAGAGTTTTCTGAAGATGATCGAGGACATGGATTTTTTGGGCAAAACCTATTCAATCCATCAACCAGGGCAGCACGTTGGGTGCAGCCTATTACATATTTACACATACATGAGTGTGAAAGTTTTACCGTAAGTCCCAAACACTTGACTTCCCTATGAAATGATAACTTTTATATGGTAGTAAGCATTTCAGTTAAAAAGTGAGCTAAAAGAACGTGTTCAGGGCTGTCAGTCTTATCATCATTAGTGTCTCGCTTTCATTGGCTATAAACGATATAATAGGTACTTCAGTTTTGTTGCCTTAAAGTACCAACTTGTTTATATTGGGAGGTCTCAGAATGTCGTGATGTTTTTAAATTATGACTGCACACCAATGTCTTTGCAACCAGAAGTTTATCTAGAATTAGCGCACAATGTTTTATACAAATTAATGCACAATTACTTTCTCGTATGTATTTTTATATTACACGTGAAAGGCACATCACTTTGAGTTAATTAGTTTAATCCGCTTGGTTAAGTAAGCTTGGCATCATGACCCATGGAGAATGTATCATGCAGATTGGAATATTCTGCATGCCAACTTCTTCAGTCATTCCTCTCCATGATCATCCTAGTATGACTGTATTGAGCAAAATTCTTTATGGGTCCATGCACGTAAAAGCTTATGATTGGGTTAGTTCTCCACAAATGCAAAGCGGAAATACACACCATTTACCTGGTAAGGCTACAATATGGTTGAAGTATTCACTCCACACCTCTTTCATTTCCTTGCAACCCTTATATTGCCAATAAGTGTAAGCTTGACTGCTTAAGCAAACAGTATAGTTGGTGCATGCTTGCAGAAATTCTATTGATGTTCCTAATCGACAAATTTCACACTTTAGTCGTGCAGATATTCAAAAAGATAATGCATATGTGATTGTGCGTGGAAAAGAAAAATGAAGCTTACCATATATATATATGAGAATGGTTTACATGAGATTGTTCTCATATAAGGAGCAGGAGGTCAATCTTTTGAGTCATTAGATTCCAATCCGAGGGTGGGTATCAAATCAGTAGGGTAGGTGAGTTCATTATAGTTGTTTATAGCCGTAAGATCAAGATCAACGGCTACAAATTGAATTGGCCTCATATAAACTATATGAGAGCGATCTCATTTAAACTTTTTCCTATATATATATATATATATATATTTCTCTTTTTATTAGTTATGTGTGTGCAAATTTATGAGCTTGCTCACGTGGCCTTGCTTAAAAGAAAGAATGATGATGCATTTGTTAGCTAATTATTCTTGTCAGTCTACTAAGCCACATTAAGTCAGCAAGAACCAACGAAATTCATTTAGACAAACTATTTGAATATTCATTAAATTCGCCATTTAAGGTGATTAGTTTACCTAATTTACCATTTACATCATAAATCACATCATGATATCATAATTTTCATCATAGCATAATCATTAAATGATGACAAGATATGATGAGGAAGCATTTTCGAATAAGGAAATTGCTATAAGACATGCAAGTTCCGTTCAAAATCATTAGACACATGAAATTTTGAAAGAATCTAATTTTTTTAGTAATTAGCATGAGGAGACTGTAATCAAAATCCTTAATCATGATTTTCTAGGATTTATTGAAAGTCTATGACTTATTAAGGCACAATGTGCAGACTTGAAATCTGGAAGCTGCATTAAAAACCATGAAAGTTGAGATGCCTGACAACTACCGGAGGTGTGTGTTGTTTGTATTTTATGTTTGAATTTCTTTCTTGTTTAATGAGGACTGTGTGACCTTATTGATCCTCTTAAAGCAAACTTTATTGCCGCACTACAAAGGGGTTTAAGTAGATGCATGCTTTTGAATTCAAACAGTAATGGTGATGGTCAGAAGTTCAATCTTTATGGTGCAAGAGTTCAAATTTGATTTTTTTTACGTGTATGTGGGAAGGAATACTATGTGCAACTCTTTCTAATTTTCTTCATGCAGTCAGATTGGCGAAATTACAAGTGGATACTATCCTGACAGCGCCTTGCTCTACCACTGTATTGTATCCAAACAGTGGGGGCAATCTCCATTGTTTTGCTGCTATTACTCCTTGTGCAGTATTAGATGTGCTGGCCCCTCCATATTCCGAAGCTTTGGGAAGAAAGTGCACTTACTACCATGACTATCCTTACTCCAGTTTCTGTAAGTAAATCATGTTCACATTTCTCTAAATGTACTTTTTTTCTTGAAGAAGATGAGATTTTTCATTTATAACCAAAATCCCTTGGCAACTGATGCTTTCTTTCTTAAGCGAATGTGTTCTCCGTTTAGGAAAACTGTGTCATTGTGCATTTTTTATGATTTTGCAGCAGCAGCAAGTAGGCTAACTATAGATGAAGTGGAGGAAGATTATGCATGGCTCCAGGAGATAGAACCACCAGATGACCTGTATATTCGGTCGGGCAGATACAGTGGTCCATCGGTAGGGACCTAGCATTACAGTGCAACTCAATAGGCCGGGCTGATATGCGCACTTGAGCAGCAAGTGATGGAGGAAATGACACTCTTGATTTCTAAAAGCATATCCTTAGGCAGAGGTGTATCATCTGTTTATTGATGCAGTAAAAAGTATCCAACAATTTGCCTTTTTATTTATTTTCCCACATATTTATGCCCTTTTACCGGGATGTGTACTTCTTTTCCCGGATGTGTTTCACTGTAATATATTTACTTGTGGCTAGCTATTATTTTGGTTATCTTTCTGTGGCTACACACTACACCTTGATCTCGGATCTTATTTCTTGATTATAGTTTGATGCAAGTTTGTTGGACTTGTGAGGCTGTATGAAAACAATGTGATAGTTCATTGAGTTCATTTCCTATGGTGTTTGCCCTTATTTGGCCTTTGTCTTTTCCAACACCCCACACCTAGTTCTTCACAATCGTCATTGTGAGAACTATAAGAAGGGTCACTATGAGCTTTTTCTAAGGGGTGTGATAAAAAGCAAAATATCTACAGTGGATGTTTTCACTTTCATTATTTATTTTCTGTTTTTTTTACTTTCAGCTGAAATACTTCGGGTCTGCAAATGAATAGTGAAAGTGAATTTTTTTACTGTGGATGTTTTGGATTAATCACGAACCAAACGCTAAGAGTCACCATGTTCATCTACAAAATGTTTCCAGCAACAATGTGTAGTAGAGTGGAATATTAATCACTGTAGGTTGTGATAAAAAATATCCATCCAAGAGTAGCTTATTGATTTTTTTTTGCTTCCCCACCCCAACCCCCCAAAAAAATTAATGACTGAAAACACATTACAAAGTACTCCCTCTTGTTATTAATAAAAATAGGTACTAAAATTAGATGATGAAGTTTCATAATTATCTCGCTTGCTCTGAAAATCCCAGTAGACTTTTCCTGTGGAATCCATAAAATTGAGCAATTATGTCACGATCTCATTCACTGAACAAAACCTACCCGGTCCCAACTGCCAGCTGGTACCCGCCCGGCCGGGTCCACTGGGCCGGGCCAACAAAGAATTATTACTTTCTAAACTCGTCACAGACTCAACGGAGCCGTTTGACATTGCTCTATACGTTGTACTAAAATATCTATCTGGACTAGAAAACCAAAATGAACCAAAACCAGTTCATTTTTGCTTTCTAATCCAGACAGGTAATGTTGAAAGGAGGGAGTAAATGATTTGAGTGTTAAAAAAGAGTGCACCTTTGAGAGCCTCCGTCCCAGACGGAAAGCAGCAGCAAACACCTGCCGTCAACCTCCCGTTTCCGGTCCAGGGGCGGTCCAACCGAACTGGACCGATAGCCGGGTCAATTTAGGTACGGACGCTTGTGAAGAGAGGGCTGAGCACCACCATCACCAGGCGCCAGGCACCGGACAAGGTAGTCTAGCCGGAGAAGATAACGCGCTAAAGAGTCTGCAGGAATTAAAAAAAGGTGTCGTCTTTATCAGGTAATCTTCATCATTTGCACACCCTGCAATTGAGAAATGCTGTTCCGCAATTTTTCCTGTTTTTTGTCATGTGATTGTCCTTTTTTGTCATAGTTGTTTCACTTACTTGTATTATGCGGTTTGATCCTTTTGCTCTTGGATTTTCTTTTCAATGAGTGGATGTTCATGGCATGAAATGATACCTTTCGGAGGAAATGGCAATTTTTTGACATTTCTCCACTCTTTTGAGGACTATGGATTGAACCCAGTTGAACATAGTTGAGGGACAGTCGCAGTTTCCTTCTTCATGCATTTTTTTATCTATGTTTTTTTTGGGAGGTTGTTATTTACTTTGAATTTGATCCTGCTCTCTTGTTCTGTTCTTGCTTAATATTCCCCATTTGGAAAAATACTGATCTTTATTGAATGGTGGGACCAACAACTAAGAGAATGGAAAACTTAAATTGTGTAATCGGTTATCAGCACCGACATACTTTAATTGAGCCATTGAAAATGGATCCATTCATGTGGGACGGAGGGAGTAATTACATCCTGTTTGGCTTCGACATTGTTGAAAATAATAAATGAGAAAACAACTTGCAGAATGGATGATAGACACAATGGCTTCTCTAAAAGTTCTCGAAAGGGAGATGTCCCTTGTGGTTTTGCATTAAAACAATGCCATTTCAAATTTTTATCCCAAAAAAAATGCCATTTTGTCTTTCTATCATGCAAACCCGTGGAGAGAATAAAATAAAGGTAGGGGAGTCTCAAATTTTAAATTTGGTATTTTTATATTGGTTGTTTTTACGTTTTGATTTAATGAATGTATCAGCATTTCTTTGGAGTCATTTCAGAATGGAATCTATTCAACTTATGCTTCTTAATTAAAGTGAAGTGTCTCCTCAAGTTGCTTTGTAGTTTGTTCTTAGTCTTGAGGTTTTGCTTGATCGAATTGGAAATTTTTCTGAGGATATTGCATTTGTTTCTTCTTCCAGTGATTACACTCCTATAAAAGGCCTCCATAGAAGAGAAAATGGGTTTGAATCAGAACCGCAAGAAGAGGGTTGCCTTTGTTCTGATTGATGGGATAGGAGATGTCTCGTTACCAAGATATGGCTATCAAACGCCATTGCAAGTGGCCAAAACACCAAACCTTGATGCAATTGCTTCAGCTGGTGTAAATGGTCTTATGGATCCTGTTGAGCCAGGATTGTCTTGTGGAAGTGACACAGCCCATCTGTCTCTCTTAGGATATGACCCAAGAGTGTATTACCGTGGTCGAGGTGCTTTTGAATCTATGGGTGCTGGATTAGCCATGTCCCCCGGAGATATTGCTTTCAAGGTTAGGGAATGGTCCTTTTGTTTTTATTCTACTACAGTATGTAGGATCTATGTATGTTTCAGCAATTTGGTATTTTTTATAGTTTTTTTCTGGGCATTATGTTGTTGATATTTTTGCAGTTAGTAGCTTCGATTGGTCTTTTGAGCAAGTTGGTAAAAGAATTCTACTTCTATTTAAGTTGTTTGATATTGTGATCTTATAAAAGTTACCATGAAAAGAAAAAAGTCATATTCCATTTTGTGTAACTCATAATTTTCAAGAGTGACTGACCTTAGATTTTTTGAAGAGCATGATATATGGATTTGCTTCTCTTGTTGGTTGGTTTTTTAAGAAATCCATATCATATACATCTTCACATTTCTAATTATCGTTTCATGTGTGTACTTTTGATTAAACTTCAGTCGAACTTTGCTACGTTGGATGAGACTACAGGAATTGTTACAAGCAGAAGGGCTGATAGGCATTTCGAGGAAGAGGGCCCAATCCTTTGTGAAGCATTAGATAAATTGAAGCTGCCATCTTTTCCTGGATATGATGTGCGAGTCAGGTTGTGACAGTTTTAGGAGGTGATCTGAGTGTGTGATATCTGTTGATAATATACGATGATGCCTGTACCTGTTTAAACCACGAACATGAAATTTTTTTCCACAATATATAATTAACCTTAAGAGTCGCCAACCCCAAATAGTTGGGAAAAGGCACTACTTGATTATGATTATGATTATGATATAATTAACCTTAGAGTCAAATATTCATGAAAAGTTCTAGTTCAAACCAGCTTGCTTGTTTGGGTTCATGAGTGACAATGTTGACTTGAGTTGAGTGAAGTGAATCATACTAGTCTTGATTTAGTACGTAGTTGGTCAACAATAGGAGTCTGCTACTTGTGGTGATGTGATATGAGGACTCTACACGAATTATTATGACGATTCTCCTTAGTTGGAGCATTTGTCATGTTTTGACAATCAACAAAAGACTGACCTTCAAACTTCACATTTATGGTTTTTTTTTCAGATATGCAACGGAACACAGATGTGGGGTGGTGGTGAAAGGACCAAATTTAAGTGGAAATATATCTGGCACAGACCCATTAAAAGATAACCGCTTACTTTTGAAGGCTGAACCTCTTGATGATACTAATGAAGCAAAATACACTGCTGCAGTTGTCAATGAACTATCCAAAGAGATTTCACAAATCCTGACCTCTCATTCCATAAATAAAAAACGGGCACAAGAAGGAAAAAATATTGCAAACATTGTCCTTCTGCGAGGTTGTGGAATTCGAATTGAGGTAGTAGTATTGTAGTTGATATTTTTTTAGCTCAGTAGTCAGTATTCTATATGAGATTCAGATCGATTTGCAGGAATCTTTGTACAGTGTCCTGAACTTCAAGCATTTCTTGGTCGGTTAAAATGAACAATTAATTGGTTATCTATGGTTGCAGGTGCCTGCATTTGAACAAAAGCATGGGCTACGACCATGCATGGTGGCTCCTACCAAAATTATAGCAGGGTTGGGGCTTTCTTTGGGAATTGATATCGTAGAAGCACCTGGAGCCACCGGAGACTATCGCACTCTTCTAACTTCAAAAGCAGCGGGTATAGCTAAAGCACTTTCAGCTCCACTACAACCCTGCCCTCATGTTTTTGTACCAGGAGAGACTGAGAATAAACCTGGCCATACAGATGGCTATGACTTTGGGTTTCTACACATCAAGGTGGTTGTTAGACTTCATAATGAACCTCAGGATTTTCTATACCGTTTAGTACATTGTTTGTCTATGGGTGATACACTTAATAAATGGCATTTGATTAGACATGTCCTTTGACTGGTGTGCTTTTAAGTAAACATTAGATAAGTTCCCACTATCTTAATCTCTTTCTTAAGCTCTTTGGATTTATCAAATATTTGAGTTTTTGTATGCTCAAATATTCAATTACAACCACATTACTTACCAGTGCATTTGGAAGAGTTGCTAAGATCGACCGGTTGATTGATTACTTCTGATGCACTTGATATATATTTGTCAATGCTTAGGCCTACTGGTCGATTGTTTATTTCTGATGCACATGTTATGCTTTTGTCAATGCTAGCTGAACAAGAGGATTAACCAACTAACAAATGACTTCACCGCAGGCAATAGACGATGCAGGTCATGACAAGGCGTGCATGCTCAAAGTGAAGGGCTTGGAATCTGTTGACAGAGCAATAGGTCAGCTTGCGAAGCTCCTTTGGGAGGCAGAATCCTCTGGAAAGTTCGAATACTTTCTCTGTGTCACAGGGGACCACTCAACACCAGTGGAATATGGGGACCACAGCTTTGAGCCTGTTCCATTTGCTCTGTGCCGATTAAATGACTATGTAAGTGCAGTTGGGGGAGAAGATGTTGTCCTAGCTACTTCCATGGAACCTTTTCTGCTTCCTTCCGTTTCAGCAGGAGAAGACTTGAGGGAAGATAAGGAGGTATCAAATCTAGAACAAAGGAAAAGGACTGAGGCATGTAGTGGTGACTCGGTGAGTCAATTTGATGAGATATCAGCAGCTAGGGGTTGTCTTGGGCGATTTCCAGGGACTGAAATGATGGGAATAATAAAGAAATTCATGCACTTGAACTGGGAATAATCACATAAAAGTGTGGTTTCTGAAGAATGAAGAGAAGGAAAAATAAAGTTATAGCTTCGGAGCCAAATTTCTTCAATATGTGAAAACGTGAAAAGAGTATAGCAATAAATCTTAATTTTCCCTGAATTATCTGGCATGGAGCTGGTTTGTATTAAGAAATAAACAGAAGGTGAAATGTATTGTTCTAGCTTTTGAACCAAATATATCTTCAAAATCCGGAAACGTGGAAAGAACATGGTAATAAATCTTTGACAATTTTGGCTAAATTATCTGGCATGTTACTGGCTTCGAGCTTCTTCAATTATCTGGCAGGTATATGATTTTCCGACTATTAAAGAAACTTCTTCATTTCTAATTCTACCTGATGTTTTGTGCATGGAACACACAAATTAATCAAATCTGTACGCGTTGATATTCGTCTTTGAATATATCTTAACACCACTTCCGTCATTATGTGGGTTATGTTGAGTCGCCCACCATTTCTAGACATAATATGTTTTCACCAAGGACAAGTAAGATACACATTTTCAATCAAATGTACTGTCTTAAAAACTTAGTAAATCTTTTTTTTTCTTTTGGTTTTTTGGCTAGAAAGACCTTCAGCAAAATGCTATTCTTTGCTAGAGAACCTGGTTGGCTATGGAACTTCAGAATACATAGAACAGGTAAGTTATCTGCCACTCTCACATTGTCGGGGAACCTCTTTGCTGTTCCTATCAAATAAAAAACCCTGTTATAGTGCGTCTAATCGAGGTTCAACTGGATTCTATTATACCCAACTGATGCACCATAGGCAGAGTTGTTTACTTTACGGAAACTCCTGGAACTGAATGTTTAAACCCTTTGAGAATTGATCCGTTGCACTTCATCATTACCTCTTACAAAAAGTCTCAACAAAGGTTGGCTCAACACCATCATGGCTCCCTTCTGTAATTGAATACGTACCCATGAACACGTCACCAGAATGCCCAACATACACTGATAAGAAGTTCATACAAAGCGTATCATTTATACAATATGATAATGATCCATGCCCTCCATGCGTGCATGCCTGCTCACCCAAGTGCAATCCATGATCACAGGTAGGGGCATGCTCGTTGGGGAATATTAAAACGGCAAGACGAGAACCATAAGAGAGGAGGAACTAGCAAAGTCATAAAGTGGATATTATTTTCAATCTGACGTTGGGCACTAATACGACTGCAGCCAGGTTTGAATCACCTCCCTGGCCCCTAGATTAATGCAGGTCGACTGATCTCATTTGGACGGCTCGTGGCGCCTGTGAGCTGAGGCTCATACTAAATTTATTTAGTTAATTGATACAGGCAGCACATGTAATGCAAATGTATGCTATTTTACAGTGTCTGACTGATCACGTGGAATGAGGAAAGCATGTAGTGGTCGCATGGCAAAGGACAGAAGAGGAATTAAGTTGGTATTATCCAACACGTCATTCAAGTATCTAACTTGCGTCTCCCTTGTGCCTATGTTGCCGTGGTGGCAGCCCACATGTGGATTGCTGCACTCGATTAGTCTATCAGTAACAGCGACAACTGAGCACAAAACGTGGAGATAACGCTTTCTCGTCTTTTAATTCATCCTCCTGCAAGCGCACCATTTAGGACTTTCTCTTGTTTCCATTTTGTCACTTTAAAGATCTGCTGTCTCCGACTCTTCTTTCTGATACTGCCTTTGAAGAACAAGCCAACCTCACGTAAGCTGGCTTCTTCTAGCTTCTATTGTCCATTTCCTAGAAGCATGTTATTCTCAAGTGCTCATGCACCTTCTCAAGTTCTATACTAAGGTTTACCTGCTAGAGTTTGTAAGGTACTAAATTCTTCTTGTTGAGCTCCACCTCTTTGTTCTTTTGGCATTTGAATTGCAAGCATCCTATCTTTCTCTTGAGCATGTCTCTTTTTATTCTTGACCTCTGTCTTTAGTTTCCATCGTCTACACTTGCAGTGTAAGCATTTTTTTCTGTATATTTCAAATTTTGAAAAAAGAGAAACCATCTTTAGGCCAGCTCTGGGCTCTAGGAAGCTGTGGAACACCCCACTTCACTTTATTCTTATTTGAACCACTCTTGTGTGAAGCCTTCAGCTATAACATCATCATCATTAAAGTGCTTCTTTTTGTAAACATTCGAAATCTTGCTCTGTTCGGCTAAATTCTTCAGTCTTACCTCACTGTTTAAACAATCCATACATCATCTCCTTGGCATCTAAGGAAGCTGTTGAATTTGCTTCGGAAGGAGACAGAAACAGATACTAAAATGAAAGATTGGGGAAAAGCAATTGACATCCCAGAGGCCTTCTCATCAGAACCTCCATGCAGAAAACACCCTTCCTCTTCCTCGGTAGGAATCTGTGCTTTCTGCCTCAAAGACAGACTAATCAAACTCGTCTGTTCCGATTGCGGCGATCCCCGCCTGTCTTCCTGTTCCTGCTCAGATATCTCCTCCAACCGTAACTCCCTCTCTGTAGATGTTGGTACTGTTGGATCTATCTCCTTTCTCATCCACAATGACAAGTACGATCGATCCATGTCCAAGTATGCCAAGCATCCATTGAAGAGAAGCAGCAGCACTTGTCTGGATGGAAGAAGAAGCAGTTTCTGGCATATGGGCTGGTTCTCTAAAAGGAAAAGTCAGCATGGAGGAGAGGTTTTGGGAAGAAAATCAGATGGATGGGATCAGAAATGCAGAATATGGGATTTGGACGACCTGGGTCCTTCTCACTCCTCTTCCAGAGAAGTTAGAAAAAGCAAAATTCCACGGAATACAAGTAGTGCATTTGAACAAGAAGGAGATGAAACAGATTCAGATTTCTTTGACTTGAATGTCGGGCTGTTCTCGTCGGAATCGAAGACTAGTATCCGGGACGGCAATGGAGGTGAGGTTCTCAGCAGAGTTACTTCATGCCGGGTAACTGTTAATGAAATAGCAGGTAAAGGAAGCAAGAGAGGAGCAAAGGTTCTGAAATGGTTCTATAGGCAGTCGAGTGAGAGGAACCCCAAGAAGTAGATGGATGGTGAGGGCTTGTGCTAGTTGTAACGTCCGTTTTGTTGAGTCATAGATTGTCAAAACGTTGTACAAAATTCAAGTTCTGTTTGTCTGCTACTCTGCTCAGTGATAGTTAGAAGTCGGCGTCTGTAATTTCAGTTCCCAATTTTACATGCTCTTCGGTGGCCTACTAGAATGGCCCAAAGTACAGTAAATTCAAAAGATTACGCTGATGAGCGATGCACATTCAGAGTCATAGAGTAGATGAAGTATTTTGTTTTGGCAGAAGGCATGCCAGCTATGCAGAGTATGCTTGGTCAATGCTAAGTTGTAAACTCAGCAGCACTGAGAGTTCCTTCAGAACCTAACTTGCCGCATCAGAATTAAGATTTTCCTACTGGATTCGGAAGCATTCATCGGACGACGGACTGCATATATTGTTTATATTTGTGAAATATAAGTCGATAAGTTTCAAGTTTTCAAGAACCAGTGTTTACGGCTAAAAAAAATTAAGGGCCATGTTTATTCTTTTTCCTTTTGGCACCAACGGTCCATGTTTATTTCAAACTTATATATCCCCAGCAGTTTTCAATTTGCTGCATACGTTTATCACAATGGCAGCTCCCTAAATTTGTTCGAAAATGCGGGCTTTTTACATATTACCTGGCGCCAAGTATAGTTTTATCATATTACCTGGTTTTTCTCGTGACTTCTCATATGACCTGGAATCGGCATCTAGAGTACCGAAAATGCCCTTCTTTTACGTTTTTTATGCATTTTGTATCCGAAATGCTTCATTTTTCCCAAAATTAACGATTTACAGGATCATCATGTTGGGAAAGAAGATATTCCGGCAAAGATCTATCCATAATCGCAGTTCAAACGATCGCCGGCGCCGTCCAACCCAAAAAAAAAATTTCATGTCAAAAAACTGTAAAAACAGCGGGAAAGACGAAAAAAAATCTATGATGAATGGATTTTGATGTAAGAGCAGTGGAAAAGCCCTCCCAACTACAAAAATTAAGATCTATATGTAAAGAAACACATATAAAGATCACCCATTGGTGTTCGACTGCTCCTGAATATGAAATAAAAGGATAAAAATGGGCAAAAACGTGAAATACTCGTCGGCGAGCGACAAGTTCCATTTATATATCTTTCTGTGATACTAATGAGGTGGAAGAGGAGGAAAAATAAGGAAGAACAAAAAAAAATGGGCAAAAACGGATAAAAAATAAGCAAGTTATGACATTTTGAAGATTGTCATTTATCGTATTTTCGACGACACGACTTGATTCAAGTCGTGTACTATGCAACACGACTTGAATCCAAGTCATGTTATATACAACACGACTAAAATTTAAGTCGTGTTGCATATAACACGACTTGGATTCAAGTCGTGTTGCATAGTACACGACTTGAATCAAGTCGTGTCGTCGAAAATACGATAAATGACAATCTTCAAAATGTCATAACTTGCTCATTTTTTATCCGTTTTTGCCCATTTTTTTTTTGTTCTTTCTTATTTTTCCTCCTCAATAAGATATAGGATGGAAAAATAAGAAAAAATAATAAGAAAGAAGAAAGTGAAATGATAAAAATGGGTAAAAGCGTAAAATACTCATCGGCAAGCGACAAGTTCCATTTATATATCTTTCTGTGATACTAATGAGGTGGAAGAGGAGGAAAAATAAGGAAGAACGAAAAAAAATGGGCAAAAACGGATAAAAAATGAGCAAGTTATGACATTTTGAAGATTGTCATTTATCGTATTTTCAACGACACGACTTGATTCAAGTCGTGTACTATGCAACACGACTTGAATCCAAGTCGTGTCGTAAAAAACACGATAAATGACAATCTTCAAAATGTCATAACTTACTCATTTTTTATCCGTTTTTGCCCATTTTTTTTTGTTCTTCCTTATTTTTCCTCCTCTTCCACCTCAATAAGATACAGGATGGAAAAATAAGAAAAAATAATAAGAAAGAAGAAAGTGAAATGATAAAAATGGGTAAAAGCGTAAAATACTCGTCGGTAAGCGACAAGTTCCATTTATATATCTTTCTGTGATACTAATGAGGTGGAAGAGAAGGAAAAATAAGGAAGAACGAAAAAAAAAAGGGCAAAAACGGATAAAAAATGAGCAAGTTATGACATTTTGAAGATTGTCATTTATCGTGTTTTCGACGACACGACTTGATTCAAGTCGTGTTGCATAGTACACGACTTGAATCAAGTCGTGTCGTCGAAAACACGATAAATGACAATCTTCAAAATGTCATAACTTGCTCATTTTTTATCCGTTTTTGCCCATTTTTTTTTGTTCTTCCTTATTTTTCCTTCTCTTCCACCTCAATAAGATATAGGATGGAAAAAGAATAAAAATAATAAGAAAAAAAAAGTGAAATTATAAAAATGGGTAAAAGCGTAAAATACTCGTCGGCGAGCGACAAGTTCCATTTATATATCTTTCTGTGATACTAATGAGGTGGAAGAGGAGGAAAAATAAGGAAGAACGAAAAAAAAATGGGCAAAAACGGATAAAAAATGAGTAAGTTATGACATTTTGAAGATTGTCATTTATCGTATTTTCGACGACACGACTTGATTCAAGTCGTGTACTATGCAACACGACTTGAATCCAAGTCGTGTACTATGCAACACGACTTGAATCCAAATCGCGTTGCATATAACACGATTTGGATTCAAGTCGTGTAGCATAGTACACGACTTGAATCAAGTCGTGTCGTCGAAAATACGATAAATGACAATCTTCAAAATGTCATAACTTACTCATTTTTTATCCGTTTTTGCCCATTTTTTTTTCGTTCTTCCTTATTTTTCCTCCTCTTCCACCTCATTAGTATCACAGAAAGATATATAAATGGAACTTGTCGCTCGCCGACGAGTATTTCACGTTTTTGCCCATTTTTATCCTTTTATTTCATGTCCAGGAGCAGTCGAACACGAGTGGGTGATCTTTATATGTGTTTCTTTACATGTAGATCTTAATTTTTATAGTTGGGAGGGCTTTTCCACTGCTCTTACATCAAAATCCAGATTTTTTTTCGTCTTTCCCGCTGTTTTTACAGTTTTTTGGCATGAAATTTTTTTTTTCGGGTTGAACTGCGATTATGGATAGATCTTTGCCGGAATATCTTCTTCCCCAACATGATGATCCTGTAAATCGTTAATTTTGGGAAGAATGAAGCATTTTGGATACAAAATGCATAAAAAACGTAAAAGAAGGGCATTTTCGGTACTCTAGGTGCCGATTCCAGGTCATATGAGAAGTCACGAGAAAAACCAGGTAATATGATAAAACTATACTTGGCGCCAGGTAATATGTAAAAAGCCCCGAAAATGCGGATCCTACTATCTTACTTGCTTTTGGAAAAAAAAACCTGCTACATTTTGGCAGCGAGCAACTGAAAAAGTTCACATTATGTGCAAGAAGTGGACTTATGACATATTCAAACACAAATATCAAATGCCACCATGGCCCAAAATATGATTCAATTCGTACAGAGGATCATTTGTCACAAAACATCAGGTACACTTATAAATGAAGAAGTTATTATCGAAGCCGGAAAAGCCAAATTCCTCTACAACAGTATTTTACTTTTCAGTGTATCCCACCCAATCCATTCCATCGAAACTTTTATACCAACTCAAATTTCTGATTTACTGGAAGGGGATCTTATTGTAATAATGATGCTCAACTAACTAGTAAAGCCTCTGACCCTTCTACGGGGATCTGAAAGCTTCACCAGCGTAGCGCACATTCCCAAGCTCCTCTTCGATCCGCAAGAGCTGGAATAGAAGTAAACAGATAAAAGTAGTCATTTACCTATCCAACATAGTATGAACAAACAAGTAGCACCTAATCATGAAGTGGTACCACAACTCCACAAATCAAACAAAGACAAGCACCTGATTATATTTGGCAAGACGCTCACTGCGGCAAGGAGCTCCAGTTTTAATCTGTAATCAACAATCAGGGACTTAGTAACTCCAAAATATAGATAATGAAAACCAAACCAACGTGCTCATGAAACTCTTTCTTCCATATTCTAAATATACCTGTCCGCTAGCCAGACCAACAGAGAGATCAGCAATAAAGTTATCCTCAGTCTCACCACTCCGATGACTGACCATGACACCCCATCCAGCAGCCTTCGAGTCAAGAGCTGCTTGAATGGACTCAGTAACAGAGCCAATTTGGTTGACCTGGAACAAACATCAATGAATATGAGGGAGAGAGTCTAAGAGTGAATGTGAATGTGAATGTGAGAGAAAGTGGCTGAATTTTACTTGCCTTCAATAGCAGGCCATTGCAGGCCTTCTTCTCAATTCCTTCCACAATCCTCTTGGGATTTGTAACCAACAAATCATCTCCTACGAGTTGGATATCAACTGAGGACTGAAGAGATGCCCAAGAGCTCCAATCATCTTGATCAAAAGGATCTTCAATGGATACAATTGGGAAGTCTCTGATAAACTCTTTGTAAAGTTCACCGAGGCTTTGAGGTGATAGAACATGAGAGCCGTCATTAGGCTGGTTCTTAAAATTCAGATCATAATTCCCCTCTTTCGTAAAGAACTCAGATGCAGCAACATCCATCCCTATTTTAACCTGTAAAAATGAAATTTAAGATTAGTAATGAAACTTAAAATAAAAATAAAAAGCTGTATGTCCTGTGCAACACCTTGCCAGTGTAACCAGATTTTTCAATTGCATCAAGAAGCAAAATCAGGCCCTCCCTGTTGTCCTGAACATTAGGAGCAAATCCTCCTTCATCCCCAACATTGCAAGCATCTTGTCCATATTTCGATTTAATGATGCCTTTCAAGATATGATATACTGTTTCATGCATTAATGAAATATAAGTAAAAATGGCTGTACATAATAGGCAGAAACTACATCAAGGATCCGTTAAAAAAATTCAAAAGTAAACAACAAGTGTGTCTCAAAATAAGGTAAGCTAAAAGTTCTTCCAAGTCCACCAGATGTCATCGTGTTTGAAAATATAGTCTTGATAAAGTCTATTCAAGTGCTTAAGGGTAAACATGTTGGAAACCTCCATACTGGGAGGGAAAATAGTAAGTACTATAAAGCAAGAAGAATCTGCTAACCTTCACTGCCCATGCGCATGGCTTCAGCAAATGAGGAAGCACCAACAGGTAATATCATAAATTCTTGCATTGCCAGATTATTTCCTGCATGGCTTCCCCCATTAATCACATTGAAAGCTGGAACAGGCATAACAAGCTCTTTTGTCCCAGCTAGTTCTTGAATGTGTCGATAAAGTGGTACTCCTTTTGCTCCTGCACCAGCCCGACATACACTAAGAGATACTCCTAGAATTGCATTTGCACCTAGTTTTGACTTGTTTGGAGTCCCATCAAAATCCAACATTAACGCATCCACATCAGCTTGATTTCTGAGGCACACAATAAGCAGCTGTGTCAAAACGTCGATCTAAATACCTCCTAAACTTTCCGTGTTCTTTTGTAGTAACATTACCTATAACAACAACAAAACGTTCAATTTCATAAAAGGACAATCTTCCAATGCTTTAGGTCTAGGAAATCATATTTTCTGATTAAGTAGTTCGAAAGAGAACAAAGTCAACCAGGCAAGATAGCTATCAATAAGCAGAGAGTCAGACACTAATACTTGTATTTGTAGTAAAACATGCCGTTTTTTAGTCAGACATACACAATTAGAATCTGGTCAATCTTCTAAAATAAGCCACATCACGATTGCTCTAACAAAATTTCATCAAATACACGTCCTCGCAATACAGATTTCCACTCTATCTCCAACTACAAAGCTTTGCAGCAGTGCACCACAATATGACAATCCAAACAACATAGGAATCCCTTAATATAAGAAACTTGTTAAGAAAAACTTACAAAACAACGCAAGGCAGCACTATATCAGTTCAATTAACTCAAATTGTACTTGATCGCTGTCTCATGAGTTGGAGTGAGTCTGATCGATCAATGCAGCTCAAACTAAAAGTCTAAAAATCACAGTAAATACTTCTAATTAAAAGTAAATGGCAATGATTCCTGCAAAAATCCTACATTTCTGACTGAATAATTCGGGTTTAATGCACGAATTCAAATTCTGTTTGGAACGTATGAAAAAGATAGAACTTCTCCAAAAACAAGTAAGATGTATTGTCAAATAACCAAGTTTCCCAAAAGCTCGAGCTTTGAAGCATTAAAAGACAACTGAGAAGAGTGATCAATATCAAGCTCACCTGACATCAACTCCAACAAGCTTGGGGGCAAGCAGCTCGTTGATGTTCTTGACAGCAGTGAGCACGCCCTTCCCGCCATAGACCGCCTTGTCGCCGTCGCGCAGCTCCAGCGCCTCATAGATCCCAGTCGACGCGCCGCTAGGCACTGCCGACCGGTACAGAGCCCCCGCCTCAGTGACAAGATCAACCTCAACAGTCGGATTGCCCCTGCTATCAACGATCTGCCGGGCCTTGACGGACTTCACAGCGGCAGGCCCCACAGCCTTGGGGGCGGCGGGAGCGACGGCGATGGAGCTGCGGACGGTGAGGGGGCGGGATCGCCGGGAGGAGACGGAGGAGGGAGGGGAGAGGGAGGGGATTTTGGAGGAAAGGAAGGGCTTTTGGAGGAGGGTGGAGGAGCAGCTTGGGGCCAAAGCCATTGTGGGAGGAGTGGTGGTTGGGAAGGGGGAAGGTGGAGGCCTTTGTAGGGGTCGGGCAATGAGTGTTGGAAGATCCGTCGGGGCGGCTGTCAAAGCAGAGAGGGGATCAGTTGGCGTTGGCTTTTGGTGCTTTGGAGTCGCAAGTTTGGTTGTTGGAGTCGTCAAGTTGGGAGATTCTGGGGAAGGAAGGAGCAGGTTTGGTGCATGAAAATGCACGTGCATTTGGGCCCTGGCGGGCGGAGCTGCAGGGCAAAAGGCTTTGACAGGGCAGAGGGCAGAGCTGCAGCCTAATTAAGGTTGAATCATCTGCCCGCCCCTAATTAAGGTGCACTATTGGATCTCGATCTAAGAGCTTGTAGCCCGAGGCACACGCCGAAGTATATGAGCCATTAGGCACCAAGTAACATCATTCAGACTATACAAGGAAATCAATTTACAACTTTACAAAGAAAAGCCAGAGCCCATAAGATCGAGTTTGCCTACACTCGGGTGCGTTTGGGAGGCAGCTTTTGGGAGGAAAAAGCCGCTTTTTAGGTAGATAAAGCGGCTTTTGTGCAAAATCGCGTATAGAAGGACGTTTTTGAGTAAAAGCGATTTTCATCTGACAAAATCTGCTTTTACTCGAAAACAGGCGCTAAAGCGGCTTTTTAAAAAATCTCCTCAGGAGGAGATTTTTTCAAAAAGCGGCTTTTATGGGTTTGGTTTATCCATCAAGGTGTAAAAATGACTGCATTTACCCTCAGGCTTTTCTGAAATTCCTCTATGTCCTTCGCCTGGTCTCTTCTCTTCGTCCTGATTTTTTTTCTCTGCCCTTCGTCTCCCCCTTTCCTCCGTCGCCGACTGACCTCATCCCCCTCAGCTCGGCCTTCCCTTTCGCTCGGCCACCGACGTCATCCCCCTCTTCGCTCGGCTGCCGACCTCATCCTCTCCGCTCGGCCTTCCCCTTCGCTAGGCCGCCGATGTCATCCCCCCTTCGCTAGGCTGCCGACCTCGTCCCCTCCGCTCGGTCGCCGACCTCGTCCCCTCAGTTCGACCGTCGTCGCCTTCCCCTCCGCTCGACTTGGATCGCCAGCGTCTCCGACTACATCGCCGCCATCTCCGCCGTTTTATATATCAAAAATATAGGGGAGACTCTGCCAAAATTTTAGTAGAAATTATTCCTTAAATATTTTTTATTAGTCGTGTCATATTCTAGGAAAAATCACATCAATTATCCTGAATGGATTCCAAGTAATTGCCCACAATTTATTAGAATAGGCCACACCTGAGTGCAATGACAACTACATGGTACAATGTACATGGTTGAGACTGGTTCAATGGGCATTCTACATTAACTTGTCAATAGAAAAATTAATATGTTCGTCTTAATAAAAAAAAATGACAAGCGCCCATATGAAAAAGATGAGACCCGTCCCCAAGCCATTTCTCTCTCATGTATGAACTCTACGGTTGTTGCATAGGACATTTTAAAAAATTAGATCAAGATTCAATCCTTCTTATAAGGGTAAAAGCGTCACAAGCGCAGTTTATCTTTTTTTAAAATTTATCCTATCCAAACAAGATTTAAGGGGTAGATTTTGATAAAAGCGCTTTAGAAGTGGGCGTTACCATACGGGTTACGATTTAGCTTTTGGTTAACAAAAGCGATTTTGTTAAAAAACCACTTTTTAAAAAAGCAAAAGCGGTTGCCAAACGCACCCTCAGTATTACTGATTTCCAATAGTGGACCCATTCGTGGAACTACCTTTTTTCCAACTTCCCCCCTTCCCAGTATTTGTTCTTGCCGGCAAGAAAAGTTTAATCTCTTCCATAAGCAGAAGACCTACTATTCAACCATTTACATCAGCTTCCCTTACTAGGCGAACACTAAAAAGCAAGAGCACATCATTGCTTTACTCCTTCCGTTAGGAATTATTATTACCATGAGGAGTTCATTTTGAAAAACGTTATGGTGATAATATTTCTGGACAGAGGAGTATCACAATCCAAGAAGTATAACAAAAGCATAATAAGAGGATTCAATATGCTGAACGAACATGAGCAACTTTTCAATTTAAAAGTCACAAAACCTACCTTCAACTGAGAAATGTTTTGATGCAAAAATGAGAAGATCCGCAATATCAAGTGAACAACCTAGGGCCAGATCTTTACTCTCAATCAGCTCCAAGAACTGAACAAATCTTCTATTGGAACTAAATCAGCACAAAAATATTCATACATTAGAAGCAATCTAATTAAGCATATAGAAAAAATTAGATCAGTTTTAAAGTTTTCCATTTTAGCATTCTTATTTCGACTACATTCAATATATATATATATATATATATATATATATATATATATATATATATATATATATATATATATATACTTTTGTTTGGAGCAAACACTTTGCTCCATAGAGTATTGCAGGCCTAACGGTTATCATATAGAACTTGCCTTGAAGCTTATTTGGTACGGACCTATTACACATAACTCTCAAGGCTGCCATCCACTTCATCTACCCTGAATTTATCCTATGAAACATGTCACTATCAATATCTCCCTCTGTGGATAATGGATACTAAATAATGAAATTGCTCACACCATGACACTTAATGCCCATCTATTTTAATTAAGGTTTTACCTATAGTTCTACATTCCTTAAAATTAACTTCCATAAAATTTATCTTAGTCCTAATTATTTTAGAAACTTTTGATTCAAGAGCTCCTTTCCAAAATTTAAATTTTAAATCTAGTTAGTCTCATCAACTAAAACCAAACCACATCATTTGCAAAAAGCATGCACCAATATACACTATCATGTATATGTCTAGTTAACTCATCCATAACCAAAGCAAAATAATAAAGGCTTAAGGATGACCCTTGATGTAAACCTACCGTGACTGGGAACTCCTTGGTTCTCCACCAATTGTCATACACTAATCACTACCTCATCATACATTTCTTTTATAATATCTATTTATGCTCTTATAACTCCCTTATACTTCTAAACACTCCAAATGAGCTCTCTAGGCACTCTACCATATGCTTTTTATAAATCTACGAAGGTCTTATAGAGATCTAATTTCCTATTCCTATACCTCTACTAACTATCACGACAAAAAATAGCTTCTGCTGTTGAGCCCTCCGGCATGAAACCAAACTTGTTCTCTATTACCTCACTCACTTTCCAGAGACGTCCTTCTACAACTCTCTCCCATAACGTCATTGTATGACCCCATAAGTTTTACACCCCTACAGTTTGTACAACTTTGTATGTCCCCTTTATATATTAGGGTAAAAGGGTACTTTTTCTCCTTTGGATCCTCTTTGACTTTCAAATATTATTAAACAAACAAATCAACCAAGTTAAACCAACACCCCCAAGAGCCTCCATATTTCAATAGGCATTCCATCATGTCCTAGAGCTTTACCTTTCCTCATCTTCTTTGAGGCACCTCCTCCCTTCTTAAAATAGGTTCTATCTTTAATTTGACTAGACCCAATATCCTTTATCACTACTATAATCTTCATTCAACAAATACTCAAAATTCTCTCGCCATCTCTCCTTAATTTCCTTATCCTTCACTAAAACCTTTTGATCTTCAGCCTTAATGCAACTAACTTAAACTAAGTCCTTACTTCTCTTACCTCTTAATTTAGCTATCCTATGCATGCCCCCTGCGTTCCTAACTAATTATATAAACCATTAAACTCCTTATATTTAGCTTCACTCACTACTCTTTTAACCTCTAGTCCAACATTAGTATATTTTCCTATTTCTATTGGCTTTTACATTTTTGTCACTCATTGAAGAAACATTTTTTTTCTTTGATATCTCTTTGAACTTCCTCATATCACCACCATTTTTCCTTCTTGAAGTTCCTTTTCTTTCTCACTTCACCAAGCGCTTGAGAATAATATCAAAAATTGAAGATTTGAAATCATACCTATCATTCTCACCAGTCGAAAAGTAGACTGCAACATCATTAATATCAGGAGGATAGTTGTGAAATACTTGCGGCCAAACATACGAAATAGGTTGCACAGTAACCAAAAGTCTTTTTGGCATATCTTTAACAGCTCCAAAAGCTTTCTTACTTATAGGCCTAGAAGCCCGACCAATGATTCCGTCCAAAACATCTCTTTGAGAATATGAGCCCACTATTTCAAAGCTTCCCCTGCACACAGCAAAATAGGATTAGACACCATCCAAAAGGCTGTTTATCTTCTTATTCTACGGGAATGCACATCAGTTCTTGAATGTATGAAGATTCTACATAAATCAATCTTACTTCCAAACAATGTGATTATGTAACAGATTTAATATTTGTTTTTTATCCTTTTGAGCAACACATTCTTCATGTGGATCTTTATTGAAGCATGGAGTAGCATCGTTCCTTTCTTCTCCATTGCCACCAACTTTATCATGCAAAGAAGCTGCAGCCTCTTTCATGGAAATGAATCATTACCCAGATTTCAAACAGTCTTAAAGATACAAAAGGAGTCATGCTAACACAAGGAGCATTCTCTAGTGGTTAATGATTCTTTAATTGCCACAAATGTGTAAAGTTCCTTCTCCTCCCATAAGTTTAGTACCAGCACAAGAACGCTAAAAACAAGAAGAAGGAGAGAGAGAGAGAGAGAGAGAGAGAGAGAGAAGGAAAAAAGAAAGGTACCTGAAGTTTCTGCCACTGTATCCGACGTTCCTTTCTTACCACTAGATTGCAAAGTAAAAACATTGATATTCTGTTTTAATTTATGTTCGTTAAGAGGCTTTGAGCAAGACGACATTGACAGGTTAATGCTTTTCCTATTGGTGCCATCAGGAATATTAAACATTCCTTGACTGATCAGCGTACTCAACTTGGTAGTTCGTTGCCTTTTAGATACCTTTACTCTTTCGCTAATGGCCATATTATTGACAGCCGCATGATGTGCATGTAACATATTAGTATCACTCTTCGTATGTTCGAAGTAATGAGTGATATCAGCTGAAGAAGCTGAATGTGTCTCATCCCTTGACTTGCAGTCTTCACAAGTCCATGGTGGAACCTCAAGGAGATTGTTCTTCATGCAATATCTGAAAAAAACAAGAAGCGGAAGAACTATATATATGCATACTGCATACACATTAGGACTAGAAGCAAGAAGTGTTGTGTTGGTGAACACAACTATGTTCAAATAATAAATGGCATGGATAGAGCAAACAGAAACTTGAGGTGGAAAATTACAAGGTAGAATAGGATAATGTACTTCTAGAAGTTGAATGCAATCTGGGAATATCAAGGGCATTCAAAATAAAAAATTGTCCAAGATAAACAACTCATAATTTGACTTTGACTCACAACTGAAATTTCGAAGTATTTAGCAATTAAGAAACAGAATTCATGCATAGTTTTTGTATTTTGAATTCGTGGTATAGCTGAGACTGTTCATTGATTAGAATTTCATCATATGGTATATTCAATTGATTACGAATACAACTAAAACTTACTATCTAATGTGCAGTCTCAAAACAAATTTCGAATTTAGAAAACACTAACTGAAAAGGACACACACAACAAGATAGAAGGAGTTTTGCATGAGATTGACTTCAAAACACAATTTATCTACTGTCAAGTTTCCCTTAGTTACAAATTCAGTTGTAAATACATTAGAACATATTAAATTTCTGAGAGCTTTTCCGGTCTAACTCATTATTTCATTGAAGGAAAAAAAAACATACATGTGCTCGGAAGCTTGATGGCATGTAGAACATGTTATAATACATTCAGCATAGCCAGCAACGCCACATATATCACACTTTTTGTCCTGCTCGAGGAGCAGCAACAGTCAGCATATGATGGCTCCCTTTTTTTATGCCATGGTCATCAGTAAAAATATTGCACATCAAATAACCTAGTAAAGAAACAAAGATTAACAGAGAGCCCTCATCCAAGGCAGCATACTCGTGAACCAAGAGGCAATTCACACACCTTGAACTCACCTAATGATCTGCTAAAATGGACAGCATACAATTAATTTAAACTAAACATTCTCTAATATTTCCAAATAATTGATTTTCTAGATAATAAATTCATGTTTAATTCCAAAAAAAGCAACGGGCTTCTACACATGAATATCACAAAAAAAAGTGCTCAAAGTGAAAGTCCATCCAGAACATGGAAAATCGTCTCGCCGATATATCGGGCCTAAATCGATACATCGATACCCATCAATATCGTTTTTTAAAAAAATTCCAAATATCGCCGATATCGGTATTTTTTAATTAAAAAATTATTTTAAAAAAATTCAAATTTTTTTTGAAAAATATCGCCGATATATAGGCGATATATCGGTTTGTATTTTTTTTTAAAAAAAATTTAATTTTATTTTTTTTGGAAAAAAAAACCTTTCTTGTTTGTTTTCTATCCTAATAGGCATATTTTGAAATTTATTCTTTGTTTAAATTAGTATAACTCATTTTAGAAGTTAGATTGAGAAAATATACGGTAAAAACTAGTTTTTGACTATTGATATTTTTTTATACAATATCTCCGATATTTCGTCTCTTTGGCCGACCGATATTTTTCCGATATCCGATACGACATTCCATGATCCAGAATCTAAAAGCAACCTATCTCGGGGACTTCCATGAACTAATACTCTTGTTACCGTTTGGGGCGTGAAAAATCAATTTCATCCACTCCCAAAAATCAACCTGGTTAGTGGATTATCCCAAAAATCCTAACCAGCTGGTTTTTTTCAGCTGGATGGTGCTGATTTTTCATGCCCCAAACGGCCCCTAAATTATCTTATATCATCCAGTACAACAATTTCATTCACATGATTCCAGTCACTATACTCCGAGCAAGTTATAGTTGGTTAGTATTGAGGAATATGAACTAAAACTAAATTAATCAGCACTACTAGATTCATACTAGTCATGAATTTACTAATGATGTTGTGAAGAAAGGAAAGTGTTAAAATATAAAATATATAATAAAGATTTCCGTTTCCTAACGGCTTGAGGTTTTGGGAAATTTGGTTATGGTATCAGAGCTCCAGGTTATGGAAGGTCTTGTGTTCTAATCTCGCTGAGGGCATTTATACTCCAGTTATGTTAATTCCACGTGCCACACTTGGTGGACGCTTGCAAGTGAGGGAGATGTTAAAATATAAAATATATAATAAAGATTTCCTTTTCCTAACAGCTCGAGCTTTTGGGAAACTTGTTATCTTACAGAAAGCATTCACTCAGCTAGACAATAGGCATATGCTTATAGTTACCAAATACTTATGTGTACCAAGCTTTCCCCATTAACCATATGGTTCAAAAAGATACAATTTAGGGACATTATGTTGCAAGCAAGGAAGAACATGAAAAGCAGGATTTTGTGGAATATAAATTTTCCGCTAGAGCACTAAGTGAGATGGTAACCTGATTCCCTGATGAGAGAGCATGAAGTAAGTCATATAATGTAAAAAAGGTGTCCCAGCAGCACACGCCCAGAAATCAACAAAAGAAAATTACTTCTTTTGTCCTTATCAAGAGCATCATTTAGGAACTACCTTCAAGCGACAAGATGTATAATATCCTCATCCTCCAATTAGTGAGAAAAGCTCATTTTGTAAGAAAGAAAAGTAAAACGACCATCAATGCACGCAAAAGACTACAGGGTTGGGAATGGCTTTAAGAAAACTGTCTTCCCCCCTAGAAGAGAAGGTCGGGGGAAATTTGGAAATAAATTATTCATTATAGAAGACATAAATAAGATTCGAGCAAAATCAGATAAAGGGAAAGAGACAATTGTAGAAATGATTTTTCTCTGTAAGCTCGTCATCCTACTAAAAAATGAGGAACCCATTACTAGTAAAAGAGAAAACTCTGGCTGAGATCTTTTGGCTGAGCTCTGGTTGAGTCACATCTGCAACTCAACCGAAGAAAACAAGAAAAAGAAACAACTAAGCGGTTTGTGTTTCCATTACCTGATGCATTCTTGGTTCTTCGTTTCAACCTTCTTTTTCTTCCTGATAAGCAAAACTTCAAAAGAAGATCGAAGTCATTGAACTCCATTGTACGTGACGACTGAACATGAAGCAGATGAAAGCAGGGTATTCCTATTCTACATACCAGAAAGAAGCCACCAAAAGCTTCAGAGGTGGAGCAGGCCGCCAGAATCAACCTCCTGATTCTGTGACTGCTGACAGAGACGAAAGAAAAGCTGCTTTGGCCTCGGGAGTAGACAACTTGTTTCCTTTTCTGGACATGACTCATGAGACACCTGCATTCAGGCTCATGTTGCGTGTAACTAGAGTTACTTCCTTGCCTGCCGAGTTTGTGTTTTAAATGTTTTCTCTTTTTGTCCCAAAAGGCTTTTAGATACGTTGGTTTCGGCTTTGTCTGTATGATGCAGTCGCTCTCACTGACTGAGAAGAACTCCGTTTCGGTTAAACTCGGAAATCACAAGAAGGGAACTCCAATAATACGGATGGAGATGGAGATGACTTGCTCATGCAAGCTACATGATGTAAACCGATCTCTTACATTAATCATATATGTAGGCCACGGCTCAAGCGCGTCTGGGTGAGCTGTGGGCCTGTGGCTCTTCCAGCGATCGGTTTTTAATCAGATGACAGTCATCAAATTAGTGAGCATGTGGGTTTATATTATTATCTGCCTCAATCAGCGTCGGATCATAATCAGACGACTTTTGATGACACGGCTCACGTAGACACGCGCATACGCCGCTTCTATAAAATTTCTCCATGTATGTAACGGACGTGTAACTTACCTCTTTTATGCATTAAGCATTATTCACACTTTTTAAGGCCCAGTGCAGAGTCCGGATCTGCTGATGAAGTTTCACCAGCGGATCCTATCTTGGAATCGACGGTGCACACAGAAAATATATACGCTCGGTCAAAACCGCATCATTTGACCGTCGTGTGCGGCGTATGATCGACCGCTGGATCACCAGCAGATCTGGATTCCAGGGATTATAGCCAAAAAAAAAAGTACTCAATTCTAAGAAGAGAAATATATTTTCCATCTAGAGCCCCCCCTTAATCACCTGTTGAATATGCATCAAGATTGAGAGTACCTGTTGCCTGCCCAGTTTGTGTTTTGGTATGGAACTAGACCAGTGCTGGACCATTCTTCTTAATAAATTATCTGATGCGAAGTGAGTTCCTTGTGACACTCACATATGAGTGTGTTTATGTAAAGGATTAAGACTAGATTTTTAAAATTTCATATAACACGTATATGGTTACTCTAATGATACTCCCTCCGTCCATTTTGCATTTGAAAACCAAAATGAAATTGCCCGGTAGATGACTAATTTGCGACCCCTCAGTTTTGCCAACCCACCCTTATGCACAGTTGTGGATGGCTCATTAATGAAAGGCTGCAAAACCAAAGGGCTGTTTAGCAAACCATTTATGAGGTAAATATTTTGTTTTTCCTTTGTGAGCTAAAGCAGCCTCAGAATGTGTAACATGTAGGGCTGTGTTTGGCTGTTTGGATGACTAATTCCCTTCCTCATAAAAGTCATTTAAGGTGAATTCTTGCTTGGAGGCAACTCTTGACAAACAACCCTTTAATACCTAAGAGCATCTCCTCCGAAATCTTGTTTTTTCACCCTCATACTGACAAAAAAAAAGGTTGCAATGCCTAGGTGGCAAAATGAAGTCCAACATTTAAAAGAGGTCCTCCATCCGATACTTTATTATTTGTTATTTTATTAATTTTTCACTCACACCACTTCATGGCTGCACGATTATCTTCGCAAACCGTAATGCAGGTGGGAAGCACGACTTTTTTGTCCCAACCTCCCCTTTTAAATAACACACATCATGGAGTGGTGCAATGCGCCGTAACATGCAACAAAATAGTAACCGCACGGCATATTACAATTCCTTATTGAATGTTATGGTAGGTTATTTAACAAATCAAGTCCCAAGAGAAATATCGTTCTATACCTTCTGTTGAAGACTAGAATACCAAGCGTATACGGGAACCTAAAACCACGACTTGTATACTAGTGTAAGCCACTAGGAGTTCACTAACAGTACTTTCTCATTCCTCTATTTAATCCTACCAGTGTTTTACAATAATAAATGTACAGCCTCACAGAACTTTGGCACCATCATATTTTTTGATACATAACTCTTGCATTATCCTTTTTCACCCTCAGTTTCTACTTTCTATAACGAACCTCGTTTTCTCCCTTTTGATATTAACTACTACATCTATTTTGGGAGAAATTTAAGATCCCTCTTCTTGTTATTTTCATTTTCATATTTTATCTCACTTTCTCCTGAATAAAGGTTCAGTATGGACAATTGAATTTTTCAAAGAGTAGTGCTATTCCTTCCGCTTTTTTACCACGTCAACCGCACGGCTAATGTGGTGAAAAGAAATGCTATGTGAGCCCACAACATTTCCATAAATAGTCCGTGAGGTTGACCGTGGTAAAAAAGCGAGAGAAGAAGCATATTTCTTTTTCAAAACCACGTGAACTTTTTTTAACACGGAAAAAGTGGGAAAGCACCACAAGGCTGAGAAGGATGCCTAACTGTACCTACTTTTTTTGTACACGAAAAAAAGTGATTTGTACACTACTTCTTTCAAATATAGGGACTATTTCTAAAGTATAAAGGCGCCAAAATACTATAAGCAAAAGCACCTCAACTTGCAAGTATCAACTGGCAATGCGGGAGCTACATGAACAGAAAATCTCCATGAATAAAAGTGCATAAAAAATCTCAATTCGCATTGGCTAAAAGGCACCAGAAAAGTCTCCAATCAGAAGAAAAACATTTAGATTGCTACAAGGACTGATCGGATTTTAAAATTAAAAGTTCCCTCAAGAGTAGTCATGCTACAACAACCCATCTTCTGAAGATAATAAAATTGCCAACAGGCAGCAATAAAACCATTTGCTTTCTAAATTTGCACACAACCGTTTTCTAATACACTTCCATGTGAACGTCTAAAATAAATTCTCATTAGACCACAACACGATCATGTTTACCGGGAAAAGAAAAAGGAAAAATGAACATGTTCCGTGCCTTGCTTGGCACCTTAATTTCATCCATCCCATACCTAAAATCCTGAAACTTTTTAATGTACATAGAATGTGCAGTGGCTTCAGCACGTCAGGTTTGGCAAAAAAAGCAAATCTCTAAAATCTCCACCGGCCACATAAGCATGTAAGTCTATCGTTTAGATTATAGTCCTTCCTCTGTCCCATATTAATTGCTTCGATGGGAAATTAAAAATGAACTGATTTTTTGCTCATATATAAATTTAAAATCCAGACATTAATGTGCGACGGAGGGAGTACATAGATACAAATCAATTGATCGTCATCTTGTAACTGTAGTTCTATTAAATATAAGCTCCTTCGGGAACAAGTTCTAAAATTTACTAAACATAATCAAGTAATGCCTTTTCCCAATAACTTGAGGTCGGCAACATAAATCTTCCACCTCCATTCTAGCATGAGTTCTACAATCCACCAAATGAAAAACAGTGATATTCCTGATCAAGATCAAGGTTGGCTTATTCACGGAGTTATTAAGCATGGGTACTGAACATAGACTTCGATAATTAAAAGCTAATCAAAACAAATTTGTTGAAGAAATTTGTTTTTGTTTATTGAATCTTTTAAAGAAAGAACAATGGCCACCGAGTAACATCATCAGGACTGTACAGAGAAATCAATTTTGATGATTCAAATGTTCCCCTATTTGCTAATATAGAAATCTGTTCCTACCATAAGCGAAACTAAGATACTAACGTCAATCCATCCATGTCCTATGTACCCTTTAGACGGCAATTTCGCCATATCCAAATCCCCTGTTGAAACAATTTCTGCACAAAATGAACCAAACAAGTCAATTAAACAAGTACCTCCTCGTCTGCCGAGAAATCATCCTCGTCCAGCACGACCCACTCGTCATTCCGGCGAGGCCACCTGGCCGGAGCCAGCGTGAACGGCACCATCCTTTGCTTCTCTGCAGCCGTGTCCACGGTGCCCACTCCCTCCTCTTCCTTGGTGGACCACGCTGGATCCCACTTCTTGCGCTCAATATCATACGCCGCGATCTGGTTGTCTGGTGTCATCGACAGGACCAGGTTACCAGTGAGGCCCACGGGCCGGAGGCCGCCCTTGCAGGCCTGAGAATTGGCCATGTGCTCGCCGTAGATCTGAGTCCACCTCAAGTTAAGGTAGTCCTCCAAACGCCACACCTCCAGATCCGCACCAGCAATCGTCGCTACATGGAGTAGCCCGTCGCTCTGGCCAAACCAGCCCTCTGCGTCATCCTTGGTCCGCAATGCCGGCGCCGGCACCTGCATCTTCCTGGCAGTCCCCTGACGCAGATCAAGGGCCAAGATGTGGCACTCGTCGTTGAGCCGGCCAAGCCAGTGGAGGGCCCCGTTCAGGTAGACCCCGCCCTCGTGCTGGGTCCCGCGCTTCACAGAGACGTCCACGGTAACCTTTTTCAGCGGCTGCCACTCGCCGTGCTCAGAGGAGTAGATCTCGAACCCGTACCGGGCCCAGGTGGCCTGCTTACTCGAAGAATCGCCCCCGCCGATGATGTGGACGCTGACCACCTTGAAATTGGGAAGACCCATTGGACCGCCGGGGGGCCGCGCACCTCGCGGCGAGGGCTCAACCGCCAGCCCCAAGCACATATCATCGAAGGGATCAGGCAGCGGCCCGCGCTTGGGGATCGGGAGAGCCACAGAGCGGCGGGAGGCGGGGTCGCAAACGAAGAGCTCCCGGACGAGGCCATCCTCACTAGCGCGGCCACAGAGGAGGAGGCCCCGGGAGGACGCAAACACGAGCGCGCCGCGGAGGAGCTCCGGGGGGGGAGAGTTCGTAGGCGGCGTCTTTGTCGAAATTGAGGAACCGTGAACGGTGGTTTTGGGGGTCGTGGCGGGAGAGGAAGAGGCCGGAGAGGCGGCGAGGGTGGAGGACGCGACGGGCGTAGATGAGGTTACAGAAGCGGCGGGAGACGGCGCGGCAGCGGCAGAGGGAGTCGAGGGGGAGGCGGGAGAGGATGCGGGCAAGAAGAGCGTCGTCGAGGTCGTCAAGGGTCTTAGCGTTGGTGGTGGTGGTGGTGCGGAGGAGGAGGAGGGGGGAAGAGGCCTTGAACTTGAGGTCAGCGATCTTGGATCGGAGGATCTGGTGGGCGAGGGAGAACATGGCGGCGGTCATCTCGGCGGAGCGCGGGGGGGATCGCTGTCTGTCTGGCGGTGATCGAATTTCGGGATGGGGAATAAACAAATGGGAGGACGAGAGAGGTAGGGTTTGATTTATATATTTTGGATTTGAGAGGGCATTTTGGCATTTGGGTACATTTTTTTGTATTTTGAATTTTGGAGGTGCCTGCGATCTCTCCGACCGTCCGGGAGAAGAAAGGAGAGGAATTGGCAGTGCCCACGTAAGGATAGGTTGGGCCCAGTGGGCTTTTTTCCATATTTTGTTTTGTTTCTGTGAAGTAGAGTGCACGCTTCCCACGCTGGGTGGGTGGGTTGTGGTTGAAAATTTGAATTTTGCTTTTATATATATATATATATATATATAAGAAAAAAAAATGAAAAAGGTTCATATGCACTTTGGCTCACACATGTTGTGCACGACAGGCTGGCGGTTGATTCAAACCCGCCTGGAGCTTGTTTTAACCTGCGCTGTCAGATTGAAATCTGTCGGCTCACGGGATCTCAATGCACGCTGGCATACCTGGAGACGGTGCATATATACTAGACTCTTTTGACATTTCTTTTTTAGAAAGAAAAGTATTTGTGAATTTAAAAAAGCGAAAAAGCTAGCATGCGATGTAGCGTTAGTATGTTGTAAGAGCGAAAAAAACTAATCTAACGGCTGCTTGTCATAGAGCATACAAATGCTGCACCGCAGGTTAGCTTGACTCTTAAAAAAGTGTGCAAAAAATTGGAAATACAGATGATAATAGGGTAAGCTGGGAAAATTATTGGCTACGCTCCGTACAGGGGGAACAGTGTGCTCATCACCAATGGGAGACGTGCTCCTCTCCCCTGATAACTTGGGGTAAGCTGCAATGAGCACTTCCAATTTCAGAGAAAAGCACTCGGGCATTACAACAGATTCTTAGGGCCCAAGCTTATTGTTTTAGCTGTAAGAGGGAAAAAACAATTCAAAGGGGCGGGGTCCAAAGTAGGGCTGGGAAAATCCTACCCGACCCGATTACCCGACCCGACCCGACCCTAAAATTACCCGACCCGACCCGACCCTATTGCAAAATAGGGTCGGGTGCGGGTTTGAAAATTTTACCCTATTTAAAATAGGGTCGGGTAGGGTAATTACCCGAATTACCCGCACAACCCTATTTTACCCGATGTACATATTATAAAATATTATAATATACATTTAATATTAAATAATCTAATTTTTAAACATAATTTTATTTCTAAATCACCAAAAACTTTATATTAACCATATCTATATTAAAATTTAGTCAAATAAAGGTCAATTTTGACTTTTTAAATACTAGATTAGTAAATAAAATTACTAATTTTTATTTTATTTTTTAAAAGTAGGGTCGGGTCATTACCCGACCCGACCCGATCGAAATAGGGTTAGGGTCGGCCATTCTTGACCCTACTCATGAATAGGGTCGGGTAATTACCCGACCCTATTTAGGTAGGGTAAAGGGCGACCCGACCCTATTTTACCCGACCCGACCCGATTCCCAGCCCTAGTCCAAAGTGAGCCTTTCCCACTACATTTGGTACTTTACACTGGGGCATATACCATTGATAGTTACTGAATAAATAAAATATTCATGCAGCAACAAACTATTTTTGGGTTGAAAAATCTGAATCGTACGCACCTAATTGACAGTTGACACAGCAACAGCCAATGATCAATATTTTTCTATTGAAAAGCATGTAAATGGCTAATTATGCACACATCAATAAAGAGAAAAGAACTTCTAAAAATGAAAAGGACAAACAACACATGGGAAGTGGGAACTGGGAACTGATTCAGGCCATCATATCCCTTCCATATCACCCATTTACCCCACTCTCGAGTGTCAGGATCCATTGCAAATTTGCAACCGGGCCCTGGGGCTAAAAGCGAACTTAAATTGATGGGCCTAACTTTTGCACATACTATTTCACCTCATTTTAATAGAAATGGGGCTTATTTCAGAGGCCAATTGTTTCCCTCACCTCCCCAAAAGGCAAATGGTTGCAGCTTGCACGTCCATAGTACTTGATTTAGTTGGCCTCTTAATTTAATGAGAAATTAAAACCAAACAAATCCCCAAAATCAATGACCATAATCACCATATGCGCCACCCCCACTATATATAGTTCCCCTTACAATGCACACATCATGTCTGCCCATGGCCCCATGCTCTACTAAGTATGCCAAGAACGCCAACAGTCGCAACCACTATTTAAACTTGAGAGAATAACGGGAAAATCAGATTTTCACCGGCTGCATGTGATGTCCTATGATTAACATTAAACTACAATCAAAAGGCTATAAGTTGGCTTTGAGTGGATTTAGAGAAGAAGCAAGAGCCATGCCCCGGGTGGCTAACATGCTGCTAGGCGCTATCAGCTCTGTAATTCTGGCCATTTCAGCCGTGCTCATCGTCAGCTCCTTGTTCATGCAGTTTCATGGAGCCACCCAGTGCCACAAATCTCTGGTGCCCCCTCTTTTAGTTGTCGGACTTGTCTTCTTCATCATCGCCATGCTCGGCTTCGTGGGGTCCTTCCACTGGAGTATCTGCCTTTCTGAAGTTTATCAGACACTAGTGATTGCATCCTTCTTGTGCCTTCTGGGATTGACCATCTTCGCCATTGTTGTCATCTGCGAGAAGGGGTCCCGCCATTATTCACACTGGATGGAGAGAAGGGTCGTGAGTGCTAATAGCTGGAACACCATCAAGAGCTGCCTGAAAGAGGCGAAGGTCTGTGGGGGGCTTGGGCACGTTAGTCTCCGGATATTGGGAAAGAGAAATTTGAATGCCATTCAGGTTCGATTCGATGCTTTGCTCTGTTTTGCTCTTGGTCATTTATGCTGTCATTTCATTTCATGGATGTGATCACGCTGCATGCCGTATAAAGTATAAGCATAGGTCCACAGGATAGAAAGGCTGCATAATGAAGCCCCATGGACTTTTTCTCATGTGTTTTTTTCAGTAAAAAGAATCATCCGCACATTTAAGATTATGTTAGAGAGGACATATATGATGATGATGCACATAATTAGATACATCATTATAACATTACATAAGCCATTCGGAAGAGTACATATTTCTTGAGTACTGACTAAATGAGTGTTATACGTCTCTTTCAAGACATCCCATAAAAAGATTGTTTGACACTGGCTACTATCTAAGAATTTTAATTTCAAACTAAAGCTTAAGATTCAAATTGAGCTTGACAAGTGGAACAGCTTCATACAGCAATAAAGTGGTTTAATTTACTTCAAAGATGCAGCTGAGCGGTTCGTGAAGGTGCCTATGAAAAGAGCGATGTTTATTGTCCTTTCTCCCTCTGTTAATACAATCGTTACCCTGCTTTCAAAGTCCCATGCTCTGCATGAGACAATACCATTTCTCACTGTAGAATATGTACCACTTGATAGCATTTTTGCAAGGAAAATTTTAATGGGTCGCACCGCATTGCTATCATCAGATTGCCATCTGATGGTGCATTTGTTGTAAGGGGTAGGACTGCTTCCCCTGTTCTAGATCAGCATTTGCTGCCCAAGGCAAGCGGCGCAAATAAATTAGACTCTTTTCAAATTTCATCAACAGAAAATGTAACAAGAAGGTTTATGTGATTTTCAGTGGGGTTGTTGCAAGCCTCCGAGGGAGTGTGGTCTCAAGCTCACAAATGCAACCTACTCGACGGTTTCCAAGCTAGGCACTGCAGCTGCTGCTCCAGCTAAAGATTGTAGAACATGGAGCAACGATGAGAATCGCCTATGTTATGACTGCAATTCATGTAAAGCCAGTTTTGTTGCTAGCCTCAAGATGGAATGGAAAAACATTACAATACTCTCCACTCTGGTTCTCATTGTACTGCTCACCAGTGCCATTCTTGGTTGCTCTGTCCATAGGATCAACAGGTCAAGGAATATCCCATATGCCACACTATAACTGTCATTCTTTTCTTTGTTTTGATTCTGTGAAAAACAAATTTTAGTATTCATTTAGATACTATGGGAAGGAAGATATGGTAAACAAATTGTCAAATTCACATGATTAACTAATGATTTATTCATTTTGATGACTTGATCCCAGCGAGGCAGACATATTCTCCAGAATGATATGAACTTAATTTGATCTGTTGTGTAGCATAACAGCCTTCTCTTCTTCTTTTTCTTCTCTTTTTTTTAAACAGGAAGGAACTGAACGAATTAATTTGGTAATTATAGAAAAAAGTTTGAATCAATTTGGTGAATACATCGGACACCCTTCGTTATAAAAAAAATGGTGACTACTAGATGAGAGAGAGAGAGAGAGAAAGAGAGCAAAAACTAAGAAAGTTTCCTGAACGTGGTATTTTTCATCATGTAATGAAGTAAGAGGCAACATGGTGTGGATGCATACTAGTGACAACTAGATGATTCAAAAAGCATAACTTCTGTTTCGTGGAGAATCTGCAATTTTAAGAGTCTTTTCTATGAGCTTCTGTGCCTTCCTGCTTCTGATCTCCATTCTCATGCTCTCACTCTTGTCAACTCTACCATAACTTTTTTTCGTCTTCAGAGCTTTAAATCTTGATTTGAGGCTCCCTACCAATTTCTCCAGATGCTGCCCCAGCACCATCATGGTCCAATTTCTGCAATTTGCAACCTTCCAAATGTACGTAATCGTATTAAAATAACATGTAACAACGTATATGAAAATGAACAGAAGTACATGCTACTAGATATCTATATGATGAAGTCTGAATGAGACAAGGCAAAAAAAATCAATTATGAGGTGATTCATGATACTATGATAGACAGTCACGTATTTACCTCTGAAGGATTTGCGCAGAGAAAATGGTGGCACTGTGAGAGTGATCGATCAGAATGGAGAAATGCAGGCCTAGCTGTATGTCACAAGAAAATCATTGTGGGAGTGGAAGGAAGACCACGAGATTTGGTGATAGCAGAACGTAGCCTTATAAGCTTGTCATGGTCCAAGACTAGTCCTAACTCTCCACGAAATTACAATGATGCCTTTTAATAATCAACTATTGGAGGAATTATACAATAATTTCATCAACATGATCCGGTGTAAATGGGTCGAGCCGGCTCGCGAGCTGATATGGCTCGGCCCAACTTTGGGCTCGGCTCGTGTCGGGCTTTGCTTGGGCTCGTCCCATTACGAGCCGAGCTCGAGCTCAATAATACTCGGCTCGAGCAAGCTCGCGAGCCGGCTCGAGATCGGTTCGTTATTATATATATTTTTTTATATAAATATAAATATATTAATTTTGATTTAAATCTCATTTCATAAAAATTGATAATGAGCTACGCTCGAGCCTAGGCCGAGCTTTCACTCGAGCTCGAGCCAACCTCCAGAATTCTTAACTAGCCGAGCTCGAGCCGAGAAGATATGAGCTATAAACGAGTCGAGCTGAGCTCGAATCCAATTTGCCCAAGCTCGGATCTCGTTTACACCCCTATCCACTACTAGTCTAATTTCTACCATAAAAAGGTATTGATCCACTAATGCAATCAGAAAAGGTTGTGTATGTGTTTGATGACTCCATTCTATATCAAAATTGGCAGCATGAAGACTGCTGTGGAAGGTACTGAAACGAGTACGTATTTTTGGGAGAGTAAGGCCTGTGTGAACAATATTGCTCAGCCCACCGCAACTTGGATTTGTAATTTTGTATAGGCTTTTCATCTCCGTCGTCCTCTTTGGAACGGCATGCAGGAAATCCTTGTCATTTCCGCTTGTACATGCCACCTCCTGGGGCAAAAGCAGCCCATGCATGCGTGGCTTTCACCATATTGAGACCTTTTAGCTTTTGTCTTGAGCATTATGCGCCACAGAGAGAGATAAGAGTCACACTCCGTCACGGCGTCCATAATAGATTCTCGCAACAACTCCAATTCTCCTTGTCCACAAAAATCGTCCATGCCTTTCCATATGATGAGATTCTATTCTCACTTTTTTTTATGATG
The DNA here is from genome assembly GCA_039654745.1 of Houttuynia cordata. Taxonomy (NCBI): domain Eukaryota; kingdom Viridiplantae; phylum Streptophyta; class Magnoliopsida; order Piperales; family Saururaceae; genus Houttuynia; species Houttuynia cordata. The sequence continues at coordinate 56,656,732 of CM077502.1, read as the reverse complement.
ATTCTACTATCACTTGACCATATTTTTGTGGCTGTACATGTTACTGAACGTCCAATATCGTCCCAGCTCCGAAGTATCACATATACTATTACTACCGCTCATAAATCTTGTATTTTTCTGAGCCTCATCTACAAAGTCACATGGTCGATCTCTAGCTCTCCTACGTCTTTTCTTCATCAGTTCCTAATTTTCATTCAATCTAATTTAACCTAATCAGCCTAAACAAAGCAAAGAAACTATAAATGCGAAATTGTCAAGGCACCTACCATTAGTATGTATCCCTGTGCGGAACAAACGGGTTTTATAAACATTTTAAATGCGTACAATTTGTTTCTTTTGCTTTGGCCACTTATTATGCCATATTAAGCCTGTATTGTAATAGTACACATTTTCCCGTATAGTATACATTTTGTGTGTAAGATGTATTAAATAACACGTACTATAGTTGTGTTTTTGTGTTTCTTCTCATACTTTGCACGTTTTTGGCTCATTTTAGAAACATATTTTACATATTTGGTTATTAATTTTTATTTCTATTGTTTGGTCATATATTTTACGTTTGCCCATACGATTTACTTTTTGTTATTATTTTGTTCATATTTTTTCTCTTGCCTGCCATACTATAGTGATCCTCGTACTTTGTACCTTTGGTATGTATCGAGGTTCATGCCTTTAGTCCAATATTTTTACAGTTTGTCTAACTTACCAATTTTCATTTTTAACATCACATTATCACTAGCCACATCACCAGATGAGTAGGCCTGCAACTTGGGTCAGGTACTCGAAATAGGACCTAAAAATCCTAAACCCAACCCTACTCGAGATAAAACTCGCAATACCTGGAACCTGAGATAGAATCGAGATTTTAATAAAATAATTAATATAATTATAAAAAAATTAATAAAATATTTATATAATTATAATAATTTCTTTTGTATATATTAAAAAATAATAGATCTAAATGGTATATCTCGGGTAGGGTCGGTTCTTGAGTATTTTAAAGCCAAACCCAACCCGACCCGCCCGGGTTTTTAAATCTTGGAACCGATCCTACCCGAGATAGGACCTGACCCGTGTTAATGTCGGGTCGGTTCCATCCGGGTTGGGTCGGGTCCGATTTTTTGGTACAGCCCTTCAGAAGACGAGAGGAATAAAGGGCTGACTAAAAGGGTAAAATTATATTTCTGGTCCCCTCTACTTGTCTCTTTGTCCGGCTTGCTGATCACATAATATTCATAATCATAATCATAATCAATTAGCGCCTTTTTCCAACTATTTGGGGTCGGCGACACGGATCTTACTCCTCCATTCCAGCCTGTTTTGGGCTACCTCTTTTGTAAGAGATAGTAAAGTCAAATCCTTTCTTATTAGCTCCATCCAAGTTCTCTTAGGTCTCCCTCTCCCTCTTTTAGCATCGTTTACCTGTATCCCTACTAATCTTCTCACAGGGGCATCTAAAGGTCTTCTTTGTATATGCACATACCAACGCAACGTACATTCCCTCAGCTTCTCCCCTAAAGGCGCTACTCCTAGGCTCTCTGTTGTGACCCGTAAGGATCACAAGTACTAGAATCCGCAAAGAGGAGAAGAAGAGATTTGAGAGGGAAGGAATAGTTCTTAATATTTGCATACCCAGAAGGAGGAAGACGTCCTCCTTATAAGGAAGGAGAGGCGCATCTTCCAAGACTGATTACAAGATGTGACTTTTCATATTCCTAGACTAACTCTTCATCTTCCTAGACTGATTACAACATTCCTGACCTTTCATATTCCTAGACTGACTCTTCATCTTCCTAGACTGACTCTTCATCTTCCTAGACTGATTACAACATTCCACCACGCTCCGCTGCAGCCTTGTCCTCAAGGCGTCCATGATGGAAATCGTGCCAGAAAGTCATCCTCGAGGAGCCAGGTTGCATCTTCTAATGGCTGACCCTGCCAAGCGACTAACACCTCCGTCACAATGCGGCCCGAACGACGAACACGGCGGCGATCGATAATAAATGCAGGGGATGGAACTTCCGAAGCCGTTGGTTCAATGAGTGGAACAGGTGCAACATTAGCCACAGAAAGGGGATCACCCATAAACTGACGGAGACGAGACACATGGAACACCGAATGTACCAAGGAGCCCGGTGGCAAAGCAAGACGATACGCCACCGGCCCAATGCGCTCAATCACTTCATAAGGTCCATGATAACGATGGGCCAGTTTGTTGTTGTCAATAGAAGCTAAGGAAGTTTGGCGCAAGGGCATAAGGGACACATAGACCAGTGAGCCCACCTGAAATACGCGATCAGTATGGTGGCGATCATAAACCTGTTTCATACGATTCTGAGCCGATTGTAAGTTGCGCCGAAGTTGCCGCAACACCTCATCACGAGTTTGAAGCATATAATCCACTTCAGCAATAGATGAACGATGGGGAACATAAGAAAGGACCGTCGGCGGAGGACGACCGTACACAACCTCGAAGGGAGTAAAGCCCGCACGAGTATGGTAGGCGATGTTGTAGGACCACTCAGCCCACGGTAGGAGCTGAAGCCAACGGCGGGGTTGATCGCCCATGAAACACCTCAAATACTGCTCTAAACAGCGATTCACCACCTCCGTTTGCCCATCTGTCTGTGGATGGTAGGCTGTACTCATATGTAATTGCGTACCTTGGAGAGCAAAGAATTCACGCCAGAAATTAGACAAGAAGACACGGTCGCGGTCGGACACAATGGTCTTGGGCATACCATGGAGCTTAGCGACCTCGCGCACATAGACCTCCGCAACCGTACGAGCCGTAAAAGGATGGCTCAAGGCACAAAAGTGAGCATATTTCGATAGTCGGTCAACAACTACCAAGATGACATATTTGCCCTGAACGAGTGGTAAAGCTTCAATGAAATCCATAGAAACATCCTCCCAAATATTAGCCGAAATAGGTAATGGCTGAAGAAGGCCGGCAGGAGACGTGGTCATGGACTTGGAACGTTGGCAAATATCACAAGTGGATACATAATCCTGCACGGCACGACGTAGCCCTTTCCACAGAAAACTCTGGCTCACCCTCTTATATGTGCGAAATGATCCCTCATGGCCTGCACTGGGTGTGTCATGGAAATGTGAAATGATGCGTCGACGCAAGTCAGCATAATTGGGCACCCACAAGCGATCCTTCCAAAACAACAGGTTATGCCGCCACACATAGGGGGGTTCAGCGGCTGGTTGAGCTTGGATACGACGGACCAACTCCTTGGTGGGCGGGTCCTCCGCGTATGCTTGTTGAAGGTCCGGAATGAACGGACAAGTGGGGTCGGATAAGACCATGCAAGAGTCTGGCATGGGCCGTCGAGAGAGTGCATCTGCAACAGTGTTCTCGACTCCTTTCTTATAAATAATCTCATAATCAAAACCCAACAGCTTGCAGACCCATCGTTGCTGGGCCGGAGTAGACACCCTTTGCTCTAAGAAATATTTCAGAGGTTGATGGTCGGTTCGTCTGGTAAACCGCCGGACCAACAGATATGGCCGCCATTTGGTCACAGCATGAATAATGGCTAACATCTCCCGTTCATAGGCCGATAAGGAAAGAGTGCGGCCCGACAAAGCTTTGCTCAGAAAGGCAATTGGACGGTCCTGTTGCAAGAGGACGGCCCCAAGACCAGTACCAGAAGCATCAGTCTCCACCACAAATGGAAGATTGAAGTTAGGAAGTCCCAATACTGGCGCATGGGCCATAGCCTGTTTGAGTCGGTCGAAGGCCATTTGTGCCTCATTGGTCCAGTTGAAGGCACCCTTCTTTAACAAAGCCGTGAGTGGTGCTGCAATAGTTCCATAGTGACTAATAAAACGGCGATAATAGCCCGTCAGCCCTAAGAAGCCGCGCAACGCCTTGACGCACTTGGGAGCCGGCCAGGATAACATGGTGGCTACTTTGGAAGGGTCTGTGGCGACACCGTCACATGAGATGATATGACCAAGGTATTCCACCTGAGAACTGCCAAACGAACACTTCGAACGTTTTAGAAATAAAGAATTAGCTCTTAGGAGCGAGAAGACCGACCTGAGGTGACCCAAATGCTCCTCCCAAGTTCTGTTGTAGATAAGAATGTCGTCGAAGAATACCAATACAAACTGTCGGAGAAATGGCCAGAAAATGTCATTCATCAAACTCTGGAAAGTGGCGGGGGTATTGGTCAGCCCAAATGGCATTACCAAAAATTCGAAGTGGCCATCATGGGTCCGGAACGCAGTTTTGTGCGCATCCGAAACCTGCATCCTGATTTGGTGATACCCAGAACGCAAGTCAAGCTTGCTAAAGACCTGTGCGCTTGCTAATTCGTCAAGCAATTCTTCAATCACCGGAATGGGGTATTTGTCTTTGACGGTAATAGCATTCAGGGCGCGATAATCCACGCAGAAGTGCCAGGTGCCGTCTTTCTTACGCACAAGCAAAACTGATGAAGAAAAGGAACTGTTGCTGGGACGAATAATACCTGTGGTCAGCATATCTCCCACCACCCGCTCTATCTCGGCCTTCTGAATGTGGGGGTAGCGGTATGGCCGGATGTTCGTCGACTGAGCCCCTGGAACCAGAGGAATGTGATGGTCGTGGGCCCGCTGGGGAGGAAGGCCGGTGGGCCCAGAGAAGATATCTGCATGTTCCTCCAGGAGTATACGCATGTCCGGAGGAAGTTCCCCTTGCTCCACATCCCCCATTGATCGCTGTTGTAGAAACATACCTTGAGGTGTGAACCGTCTGAAGGAGTCTACGGCCTGGGCTGAGTGAAGGGTGCCGGGCTGGGTTCCCGTATACGGACCCTTTTCCCTTTGACGTCAAAGTCCATGGTTAGCTTGCGGAAGTTCCACATTCTATCGCCCAATTCTTGGAGCCATTGCACGCCTAACACCACATCCGCTCCTTTGGTTGGAAGGAGAAACAGGTCGGTGGTAAAGGTATGCTCTTGAATGGTGAGGGAGGCTTGAGCACACACACCCGAGCTTCGGAGATGTTTGCCATCGCCAATAAGGACATCAAATGGGGTGGCGTCAGTAACATAGCAACCCAGTCGATGAGCCACCCTGTCATTAATGAAATTATGTGTCGAACCACTGTCAATCAGAATTGCCACTGGCTGTCGTTTTAACATGCCTTGCACACGCATGGTGCGTGGAGTAAAAGTGCCGGAATACGCGTGCACCGAGATCTCTGGCTGGAATGGGTCACATACATGGGTGAAGTCCTCAGCCGGAGCAGGTTCCTCTTCCTCAACCTCCTCAATAAGTAAGCTGCCCTGTGCCGCACATTGATGGCCCTGGACATACTTTTCATCGCAGTTGAAACATAGGCCCTTGACCCTCCGATCTGCCATTTGAGCTTGGGTTAAGCGGCGAATAGGAGTGGGAATGGAGCCTGACAAGGGGGTCCGGTTGGGACTGGCGCTGACAACAGGAGCCGCTGACGATGAGGGTTGACTAAGTGGCCGTGGGGTCCAGGCCCCTCGCCCTCCGCGCTTCTGACGACCCAATTTCTCTTCCTCAATTCGGGCATGCCGCACCACATCCCGCATTGTGTGGCAAGGAAAATGGCGCATTTCATCCGCTATCTCAGGCTTCAATCCGCGCTTGAATGTACCGACTAATGCCGCCACCGGCCAGTTCGGTAACCTGTTAGCAATTTTCATGAATTCCTAGTAATATGCTCTTACCGAAGTTGTTTGTTTCAAGGTGGACAGCATCTCATTGAAGTCTTGGAACTCGTTCTGTCCGAATTGACTACACAGTTCGTCAGAGAAAGACACCTGATCAAACCCAAGAGAAGGTTGACAAATTGTAATATATACTCGGTGAGTCCGAGGTCGAACCACAGGGAATGATGTAGAATTATTCCTAACTAATTTAAAACTACTACTTAGCTTAGCAAATTAAAGTTCTTATCAGAAAATCTTATAGAGAAATTGTAACTTAACTAACTACTAAAATGACGATTAAAGATTCAAGTAAAACTAATTAATGATGGCAAAAATAATCGATGAGAAATATCAAAGCTTCAAGGATCAATTATTTAATTAATATTCTACGTCTTTTTAATTACGCAATTAGATTCAAATAATGATTTGACCTAATCGGATGATATTTCATTCACGTTCACCATATCCATTAACATAAAAATATCGATCGAATATTTATCACTAACAAGCATAGTCTACTAATCACAGGGAATTATAAGCATTCGCCGTACCTTACGTTAACGACAAATCAAATAATTATATAGATTGTGACTTTATCAAAACATCGCATTCAATCAAATAAACAATAAACACTTTTTCATAGACGTAAAAATATCAATCAAATAACGTCACCTTTAGCTTTGACAAAAGATTTAGCTATTCATATTCATGAGAAAAGAAAAATCAGATTTGGAAAAAAATCGCATTGATAACACTATTGCAAAACACTATTCACGGGTTACTGTAGCAGATTCACTGTAGCAGCACTGTAGCAGATTTACTGTTCACCCGATGTACTGTTCATCGTCTCCCTCATGAGCGCAGGTACTGTAGCAGTTGCAGGGATACTGTAGCAGTACTGTTCACGATGTATAAACAGCCCAAAATCAATGTTTTTCTTCGCAATTCTCTTCCTTTTCGTCCTCCAATCGATTCCCCTTATTCTCCTCTTCAATTTCTGCCCAAAATACCACCGAAATAAGCCCCAAATCACGACCCATTTGAAACGAAGCTCTGTTTTTTTCTTTTTTTCACAACCAAAGCGCTCCCCTAACAGTACGTTAGCTCCTCTAAAATTTGTCCCAAAATCGCCAGCCTTCTTCCCCCTCAATCCTCCTCTTCTTCAGTTTTTATAAGCCCTTCCCAAGAGTCCTAATTCGACTCTTTTCCATTTCCAATCGAACCGAATATGGAAGCTTACCAAACTGAGATAAATTCGCAATTGCAGCTCTGTTATACGCAAATTTCCAAATCAAGAGCTTTCCTTTTGCTGTTTTGCTCCTCCTCGCGCCGCCGTGGCTGCCGCCAAGTTCCTACCTCCGCCCAGCACCGTCTTCTTTTCCGGTCGTCCGAACAGAGCAAGCACGACTCTGTTTTTTTTTTTTTTCTGTTTCATGTTTCTATTCCGGCACGATTGCCACTGAGCTCCTGTTTTGTCGAAGCCGCCGTCTTGCTGCCTTCCTCCGACATCGCCTGCCCAGCTCCGATCGTCGCCTCGATTTCCATTACTGCCGGAAAAACCAGAACTGCCCAACTCTTCCGCCGCTACCTCGAGCTTCACCACCGCGATCACCCCGCTGCTTCAGTTTCTTCTTCATCGTCGTGCTCATTCGCCGCCGGAGCTCGCCCATCTCTGTCGTCTCTTGTCGTCAGCCCGCCGCTTCGCCGTGCCGGCTGCCTGCTTCTTTCACCCCGGCCGCCGCTCGAGCGCTGTGTCCTGTTCGACACCCGAGCCAACGGCTCGGGTTCTTTTATTTTCTTTTTTTTTTCTTTTCTGAACCAAACCGGACCAGACGGGTTCAAATTCCTTTTCTTATTTTTTTTCTTTTAATCAAATAAAACCCGTCGTAATAATCTCAACCGCCGAATCAAATCTGCACGTCCGTATTCAAATTTCACGCTCGTCTTCTCTTAAATAGCTCATCAACGGTTCAGATTCTTCAATACGCGTGATATCAGCTCTTGGGTCACTTTGGCATTTCAAAACACGTCTAATGCGCACGCCTGCTAGTGATCTGCAATTCGCATTTTCAAACCTACAATAACAAAACCAAACTAAAATTAGACGTATAATAAAAATATGATTCATTAAATTCTTTAATGCATCTAAAATAGTTAATTAGAGTAACTTAATTATAAATCCCCTAATTACTACCCTAATCACAAATAACCCGTTTTATTCATGTTTTATCACAAAAACTACACTAGCATATAGGTAAATAAGGCATGTAAGAGTGTATATTTTATACTTATCAACACCCATGTGGGAAAGCGGATCTCCTTTTCGAACACTTGATACCATATGGAGGCATCACCATCCAGGTGGAACGCTGCCATTCGTAAGCGTTCCTCATCCGAGTAGGTGCCTTGGTAGGAGAAAAATTTGTCAGCTTTATAGAGCCATTCAACAGGGTCGTCTTCTCCATTGTACCGAGGAAACTGCAAGCGAGCCAATCGGGGCTCGGCGCTGTTCCGTTGGCCTCCGCGAGGCATCTGGGGTTCGTCCCAAGCATCGTCCAACTCGTCATGCAAGGCCCGGTCATAGTTGTTCATTGTAGCATTTCGTCGAACACCTTGTGTATCCCTTGTGGTGGCGCTCTGGCGCCCTCCGTCGGCGTTGGAGTTGAGTGAGCCCAACTGAATCCCATAAGGTAGGGACTGTCCGCTAGCCTTGCCGAGCAGAGAGGCTCCCATGCCAGGGAATCCATCTTGGCGACTGGAGCTGCCCATCTCTCGTGGTGGTGGAGTCACGGCGGCTGAGAAGGAGCCTGAGCAAGCTTAATCTCCCGGAGCTCCTTTTGAATCTCCGTTAGGACGGACAGCAAGGCAGCCTAGGTAGGATCGGGATTAGTGATCTATACATGAAATATGCATTTTATTATCTCCTAAACTTATGTTTCTGCTAGTGTTTGTTTAGAATTTACGCTACTTTAATATAGTTTTTGGTTTTTGTAGGAAACAAGAGCTTGAACGAAGAAACAGAGGGATAACCGGCCGGAAAAACAGAGCTTTAAGGGAGAGTTTTTCCACCGGAAAACAGAGCATTCCGGCGGGGCTTTGGCCGGAAAAGAGAGAGAGGAGGCGGAGCCGCCGGAGGAGAGGAAGAAAGGGCGCAACTTTGGCCGGAAAAGGATCGATATTGGACTGCTACAGTAACTCCGCCATTTGCTACAGTACACGGCTGCGCGAGGAAGATGATGAATAGTAACCCGTGAATAGTGTTTTGCATGAACAGTGTTTCGTGAACAGTATTTTTCGGTGAATAGTGCAAAACGACTCCAACGAATCAACAACGTTCTCCTTGTCCGATGGCCGGCTAAATCCTTGTCCAAGGCATAGATGAAACCCGAGTAAATTGGTTGTATCGTTTTCTTTCATCTTAATCTTAATTTACCTTGATTGGTGTATGAATCTTATTATAGAATCACTGTTAATTTATTGAGGTTTATTCTATGTGCTCGAGAGAGGCTAGAGTGAATTCTTGTTAATTTCAATCTGAGGAATACTTGCATGTCCGAGAGGAACGTAAGTAGACTAAGGTGTTATAAAGGAATAAGATTTCATTGGTTTATGCTCGAGAGAGATAGATCACAGTTCCATATTTTAATTGCTTAGGTGTTACGTCCGAGAGGAGAGCACTACATTTTGAATTGGCAAGTATATGTCCGAGAGGAATATACTAGCCAATCAGGAATTTATTCAAAAGAGAGAGACGATAAGCTGGTTTATTATGAGGTGGATTTGAAGCCTTGGCACTTCTCCATATTAATTAAAATTCATTTTAAAGTAGTTAAATTTTATTACTTTCTCTAGATTAATTAAAACAAAATTTGCTTTCACTTGAATTTGGTAAAATATTAGTCCGTCCCTGAGGTTCGACAACCCTTTAATACTCACTGTAGTACAATTGCCTTGTGCACTTGCAAGGGTTTAATTTTAAACGATCAATTAGCTTTTGGGCTCGCAGGATCCTTGGCGATCTCCGGCTCCGGTGGAGCTTCTTGAGTCATTGTGGGTGGCTTGCGAGGAGGCATGAATTCCCGTGGATCAACGCTCTGATACCAATGTTGTGACCCGTAAGGATCACAAGTACTGGAATCCGCAAAGAGGAGAAGAAGAGATTTGAGAGGGAAGGAATAGTTCTTAATATTTGCATACCCATAAGGAGGAAGACGTCCTCCTTATAAGGAAGGAGAGGCGCATCTTCCAAAACTGATTACAAGATGTGACTTTTCATATTCCTAGACTGATGCTTCATCTTCTTAGACTGATTACAACATTCCTGACCTTTCATATTCCTAGACTGACTCTTCATCTTCCTAGACTGACTCTTCATCTTCCTAGACTGATTACAACACTCTCACGAATATATTCATTTCTAATCCTATCTCTCCTAGTTATCCCACTCATCCACCTTAACATTCTCATTTCGGCTACATTCAACTTATCTATATGACTCCTCTTTGGTGCCCAGCACTCCGCTCCATAGAGTATTGCAGGCCTAATGGCCGTCCTATAGAACTTGCCTTTAAGTCTTTTTGGAACCCGCTTATCACACAACACTCCCGAGGCTGCCCTCCACTTTACCCACCCCGCATTTATCCTATGCACCACATCACTATCAATATCCCCTTCTTTATGGACAATGGATCCTAAGTAACGGAATTGATCACACCTTGGCACTTCTTGCCCATCTATTTCAACTAGGGCTTTATCTATAATTCTACCTTCCTTAAAATTAAATTCCATGCACTCTGTCTTAGTCCTACTTATTTTAAAACCTTTAGATTCTAGAGCAACCCTCCACAATTCTAATTTCGCATTTAAACCTACTTTACTCTCATCAATTAAAACTACATCATCTGCAAAAAGCATACACCAAGGTACATTATCTTGCAAATGACTAGTAAGCTCATCCATAACTAAAGCGAAAAGATACGGACTTAAGGCTGACCCTTGATGAAGACCTACCGTAACCGGAAACTCCTTAGTTTCTCCCCCAATAGTCCACACACTAGTCACAACCGCTTCATACATATCCTTTATGATGTCTATGTAACCTCTTATGACACCCTTCTTCTTCAAAACACTCCAAATAAGCTCTCTCGGCACTCTATCGTAGGCTTTTTCCAAATCTATGAAGGCCATATAAAGGTTTTGTTTTCTATCCCTGTACCTCTCAACTATCTGCCGTAGTAAAAATATAGCTTCCGTTGTTGACCTCTCTGGCATGAAACCAAATTGATTCTCTGATACTTTAGTAACTTTTCGCAAACGCCCTTCTAATACTCTCTCCCATAATTTCATAGTATGCCCCATAACTTTTATACCTCTATAGTTTGTACAACTTTGGATATCCCCTTTATTTTTATACAAGGGTATGAGGGTACTCATCCTCCACTCCTCTGGCATCCTATTAGATTTCCAAATCTTATTGAACAAAATAGTTAACCAAGTTAAGCCCACACCTCCTAGTGCCTTTCACACTTCAATAGGAATTCCATCGGGCCCTAGAGCCTTGCCTAGAGACCATCCTTTATGATGTCTATGGTCACATAATATTGGTTAGAAAAATAATTTTTATATTTTCACTCACATTTGATTATCTGAACAGTCGTTTTAGTTTAACAAAAAACGGTCGCTTAAATTTGTTTGAGGCATTTATTAACCGGTACGACAATAATGAATAACCATTTGATGTTGGTGTGACGAATGACAATCAGACGTAGTTCCTCCTCCGAAAAATGCTCTACCGTTCCCGATGGGCCAGGTTGACGAATGACAATCTGTGATTAAGCTACTTCATCATTCATACACCCTTGATTTGCCAAATCAAGGGTGTTTGAATGATAAGTAGGTTGATCGCGTCAGTGTAGCGTTACTCTCTTCTTCCCATATTGATGTTGTTGTACGAAGTGAACGTCAAATGGTGGAAGGGAGATAGAGACTTTAGAATGGCAATGCATGTAACCTAATCTGCATGAGTATTATTTTTTTCCCTTGTTAGAAGTTAGAACCTTTGAACCGGGTGGATGGTATCCTTCTCATGGGAGGGACTGAGGTATGTAACACCCTTATTTTATGTGTGATAGTAAATTTTGTAAAACATAAAAAAGAATTAGTTCATTTTAGTTTTCTAATCCAGACAAGTACAATTGGACGCAGGGAGTAGTATCTTTTGTAGAAAACTAGAATGGGTATTGAGAAGTCAACCTGGCCCATCGGGAACCAGTCTCGAGCCGACCTCGTTTTGGACCCCCGGTCCACAAGCAAGTAGAACGGATTTGGGCTCGCAGTGACCACGCCTGCATCTTTGTTCTGGGCCTTCGGCCCATATTTTTGTGGACCGAAATGAGGTCGAGACAGGATCACATGCATAAAGCTTTCAAATTTTTGCAACATCCGGAATTCAGATTTCAAATTTCTGCGCGAGGCGGGAACCCACAAATTTTTGAACATCAAACAAAAGGGATTGCAATTTGCAATTTTTGAACAATCAAAATAACAAGAGAAGGATCTTCCCCCTCTCATCCCCCAACTTCGCCCGTCGGGAGCCATCGCTATCGCCGGAAGCCGCAACGCCGTCCCTCTAATTGGGCAATTCATCACCAGGATCAGGATCTTACCAAAAAGCATCAGTATATCATTCAGCGCCAAAAAGGGCTTCTTTGGCGATTTGATCTGAGATTCTTCTGTTAGGGATTTGTTCTGTTTCAGGTTTGAGGTATGATGTTACAGTGTTACTGTTGATAGAAATTTGTGAACTTGCATTCTGTATATGAATTCTGGATTCACTGCCTTCGCGTCTTGCTCTAATAGGTAGTAAGTTCATGTCATCAGTGGTAATTTGTTATGTTTTTTTTTTCATTTTAGATAGGCATCATGTGGCAGAAATAAGGATTTGGATTTTCTGATTTTCAGCTTGGAATATTATGGTGAGGGAGGAGAGGGTCGAGTCTTTCTACGCGCGAATACGTAGATCTGTCCCGTCCTCGTCTTCCACCCCTTTGTTGATCTTTCCTTCTGCATCTGATGTTGATTCCCTCTGCTCATTGAAGATCATAACCCACATCTTGTCGTCTGATTCTGTACGTTACTCTTGCTACCCGGTTTCATCATTTAGTGAAATTGAGAAATACGCTGGCCCGGCTCTCCGATCTGCTGATCAGTCCATTTCGATCTTACTTATCAACTGGGGATGCAACCGTGATCTCCGACGGGTTCTGAATTTGGGCCCTGCAGCTCAGGTTTTTGTTGTTGACAGTCACCGCCCCATTCATCTCCACAACCTCTGCAATAAGAATGAACAAGTGGTTGTTCTCTATACGCTTGACGATGAGAATCATGCTGATCTGCACTATGAATTTCCTGTATCCGCTCTGGCCAATGAATCTAGCTTGTATAGCGATGATGAGATGGATGAGAATTTGTCAGACACTGATGAGGACAGTGATAGTGGGGATGAGGAGGAAGATGGAGATGGCAGTGCACGTAAGCGAAGACGGCGTGATTCTGGAGTCAATCCGGATGATCCTGATGCATATTGGAAGCTGAAAGGAAAGTACTACAAGGTGGGTACTTTTCATGGAAGGCCGTCTGGCTGCTTGATGTTTGATTTGTCACATTCCCTTAGAAAGAACAATCATGAGGCACTATGGTTAGCTTGTGTCTCACTGACCGATCAGTTTGTCCATGATAAACTTACAAATGAGAGGTATCAAGCCGCAGTGATGGAGCTTGAACAACATATTAACAGTTCTGGCAGCTTGGAGGCAGTCACTTTTGTGACACTTAAAGACGGCACCAAAATTCGGGCACCTGATTCTTCTAAAATTGCCTATGAGGATGAACCCAGGCTGATGCTCCTGCGAGAATGGAATTTATTAGATTCAATGGTTTGTTCCTCCTATGTTGCCATCAAACTCAAGACTTGGAGTGATAATGGGTTGAAGAAGCTGAAGCTTCTCTTGGCCAGGATGGGGTTTGCTCTTCAAGAATGCCAACAGAAATTCCAGCACATGAGCATTGAAGTGAAGCAGCAGATGAAGGAGGAATTTGGGAGGTTCTTACCAGAGTTTGGGCTGACTGAGTTTTACTACAGAAGTTTCTTAAGATTTCATGGGTATAGCTCAAAGGTTTCGGCAGCTGATGTGGTCTACGGAGTCACATCTTTGCTTGAATCGTATGCTGAGTCTACTCGTGAGTCCACTTCTGAGCAATTCTGGCTTGCTTATTCTGCTCTGTCATTGAGTAACCTAGACAAGCTGAGAAAAGGTATGCAAAATGCAATTCAAGTGCAGAGAGCTATACTTCGACAGGGGAGTACAGCAGTTACAAAAAGTGGATTTCTAAGAAGTGGGAGGAAATTTAGATGGGTTAAGCTAGAAGATCCAGTGGACACTAAGTTGTTGGGATATCCTCAAGCGTTAACCAAATTCTGCTACTTCTTAATGGATGCTTTGCGTGAAAAAGGGGCAACAATGAAGCCCTTGATATGTGCTTGCTTGGCATGGGAGCCCAACAAAGTTCTGATTGTTGGGGTTTGCAGCAAACCCAGGTTAGGGGCAATCCAAGGGAATTCGTTTGGAGCTGCATTTAGGGCTGCGGCAGAGGAGATAGGAGGTGAGTATTATCATGAATTGTTCGAGACTTCATGGATTTTGTTGGATGCTACTGCTGTAAATTCTTTTATGACCAAGATAGGTGAGAAAGTTTAACTCAATTCTATCAACTTTGTAACTTTTTTTTTGTTGTAATTGCTTACGAGTTGAAACCTGATGAGTGTTGTAATTTGATAATGAGAAAATTAGCCCTTTGCAATGGGCAACGTTGGATGTGTTATTTGTATTTTTAGTCATTTAAATTATGTGGACCTGAGAGTTCTCTTTGAATGAACATCCCATATTTATCTTGCTAGAAAGTAATGGTTTCCATCTCTGTGCTAAAACCAGTTCTTTTTTCGACAATCTTGTTTGAGCAGAACAGTTGTGCTCAGCTACATTTAACACTATGGGTCTAGACTGGTTTGGATTTGAGTTGATATGGAAAATTAATTGAAAGATGGCTTTAAACACCTTGAGCAGCTTGTCATGGTCCTCATGGAGCTCTGTATGGATTACATCGTTTCCAAAAACCCACATACTTTTTCCTTTGTTGTTATCAATTTTAACTGGATAATTAAAACACCAAGCAGATCATTGTTATTTACTAAAATGAATTCATGCTAAATAGCAAGAACTTAGACTGTGTGAATGCAACAGAATTTCTGTCACTGTATTTAGCCCTAGCTCTTGTTGGAGGTTCTTTTACTTTTCTGCTTGAAGCCCTCATTCTGATCACACAACTAGAGAACCAACAGTAGAATGAGAATGAAGCCTGTATTTTCTGGTTATTTCCTTTATATTTCAACACGTACGCAAATAATTTCTGATTTGTGCTTGAAGCAAAAAGGGTTGGAGGGACTCAAAAGACTGAAGGAAAATATCACAGAAGTAAATTTAAGTTTCTAAACTGTGAGTCCAGCTTCTAGTATACTGGAATATTTTTCTTCCTACTGACCCAGGCATCTGATCTCTTCATGATGACTGCAATCTCATGGGGTTTAGTTTGAACACATTGATTAGGTTGATTTGGGAAATCTTCTCACAGTAGCAGTACAAACACTTCAAAATGTCATGTGGCTCTTAACTAAGATTTTCATTCTACTTGAACATCCTTCTCTTTTCCAAGTCTTGGTATATGACATTTAATAATTGCAAGGAGCCAATGTTGATCTGCTTTATGGTAAAAGTAAAGAAAAGAAAAGGTTATATGCATGCTTAAGTATATTCGTACAAGCATCAAAGATGCCACAGGACAACGTCATATGACAATGTTGTGGGAGTTAAATTCTTTATTTCACAAATCACACGTATATGGACTATTAATGGAGACCTACTCCCGCAATGTGCCGCCCTCGCCCCATCTGCAGCTAGCTGGCTCTGCTAGGGAAAGCATTGAGCACGGACGTGTTATGCTGGGCTTCCGCGAGGAGTCATTTTCTTTTAAGATTTCCTGCACATTATACTTTTTTACATGCAGAAAAATAATGTAATGTTCATATGATGTTGTACAGCTGGCATTGTTAAGACGAATTTGTTATTGTTTACTTATCTACCTATAGCAATCACTATAAGTATTTAGTTGTTGCAATACATTAAAAATATAAAAAACAAATATACCAAAAAAGTTTGACATGTAAATTATCCAAAACAAAGAAGTTTGATACGTGACACCGCTTTTATTACATGGAGATTTAAGTCACTCAACTCAAACAGCTGTGGAGTTGATTCGAGGCTTGAGTTCCAGCAAAATGTGTACGTGCAGAGAATTATGCAGAATTATGCATCAAGTTTGGAAATCCACTTCTGGACGTAATTAGCAATGTTGACAATTTCGAATCAAACAATAACATGACCTGTAATCTTATTGAAAATCGAACAATAACATTGATGCACGTACAAGTTTTTACCAAAACATGCATGGGGTATAACGAAAACTCATTGATTAGGTTACTCGTATCTGTTTTCCAAAAACAAAGTGGCTACTTGTAATGGCAACAAGGTTGCTTGACATAATAAATTGAAGGTACGCATAAGCTTTCTGTTTCCGACCACTCGCATTTGTTTATGCTACCTAAAATTTAACACAAGCTTGCTCATATGTTGGATAATGGTGACTTGAATTAACAATCACAGGGTCAGGCGATCGATCGCCTAGTGAGAATGATCGATCGTAAGTACTGTGATTCCGCAAAAATAAAGCGTGATCGATCACCTTTGGATACAATCGATCGCAGCGGCAGTTATCGTCCAGAAATTGTAGTTTTTGATTTAAAAGTTGCGTCCTTTCATTCTATAAATTACTTATACAATATCCCTTATAAATAGAGATCGAAATAGAGAATAAAACACGAAGGAAAACTCACAGAAACTCTCTCTAAATCTATCCAATCATTAAGTAATAGTATTGTCTTTGATCGAGTTCAAGCTGGTATGATTTGAAGTGCACTTTTAGACCAACAGAGTGGTTCGTTGTATCTCGGGAGCAGATCGCCAGTAAAAGCCTGTGCACGGCATATCTGTTTCAAGGACAGCGTTTAATGCGCCTCAAATCCAATCTCTTCTATTTTGTGGAGTTTTCATCAACGGGTTGGTGGTACTCTTGCTCCATTATTATTAATTTCTACCAACAATCTTGAAACATATATTATCTCCTTGATTGAGTACTGCAATTATGGGTGTTGACAAATCTCTGAAACCTGAAAAATTTGATAGATAGAATTTTATGAGATGGCAAACAAAGATGAAATTTTGGTTAACACAATTAAATATGTTTTATGTCATTACTGATGCTATTGGTGAGAAACCTGTTTCATTTGAGTATGACAGAACTGCAAGTTCTCTTGAAGTTACTAAAAGTGCTAAATCTCATGAAACTAACAAGTTTAAACAAGATGATGAATTATGTCATAGATAGATTTTGAGTGTTTTGAGCAATGAATTATATGACTTGCATGTGAATACTAAATCTGCTAAAGAATTATTGGATACCCTTAAAAAGAAATTTGGGAGGAGAATGGGAAGAAAAATATGTTGTAGGCAAATATTTTGACTACAAGATGGTTGATGACAAGTCTATTAGAGACAAGGTGGTTGAAATTCAGAATTTGGTTGCTAAGATTATTGGGAAAGATATTCTCGTTGATGAGAGGCTCAAAGTTCCAGCACTTATCGATAAATTACCACCCTCATGACAGGATTTCTAAATTACCTTAAAGCACAAACGAGATGCCATGTCCATTGATGATCTAATGGTGGCTATCCAGATTGAAGAGAAGCATAGAGGAAAGATGAAACTCATTCAAGGCTCCTCTTCTGGGGCTAATGATAGTGCTCAAGCCAATGTAGTTGAAAGGAAACCCTAGTCTTATGGATATAAGAAGAAGAACAAGAAAACTAGGAATCGTCCTATCAAACCTAGTTCAAATATCGAAAAGGACAAGAAGTCAAAGGTTTGCTGGGTCTGTGGAAAACTTTGACATTTTGGAAACAAGTGTAGGGAGAAGAAGGGCCAGAACCATAGCAATGGTGGGGCTTCATCTTCCGCTCAGATGTTTTTATCGATATAATAAATTCTATGCTTTCTTCTTCGGGTTTACCAAGGAATTTATGGGGACAAACGATTCTTTCTGCATGTGTAATTTTAAACCGTGTACCTCATAAAGGACAAAATACAACCCCTTATGAACTAATGAAAGGAAAAAAGCCGAGCTTAAAATTCATTAAGGTTTGGGGATATCTTGCGAAAGTGAAGGTCCCAAATGTGAAGATGGATAAGTTAGGTTCGAAAACTTATGATGCAATTTTTATTGGTTATGCACAAAACAGCAGTGCATATCAATTTTTAATAATTAGGTCTGATTGTCAAGATTATGCACCTAAGACTATTCAGGAGTCCGATGATGCAACATTCTTTGAGAATGTGTTTCCAATGAAGGAAAAGAGTAAGGTTGTTATGCATAAACAAGATAGTTCCTCATCTTCTGTTCCCAGAATTGAAGATTCGGGTGCTAATATGGAGGTTAGGAGATTTAAGAGAACTAGAATATAGAAGAACTTTGGAAATTATTTTTATACTTTTATGGTGGGGAATGAAGATCCTTTAACTTTTAGTGAGGCTAGTGATGTTTCTTTATGGAAAGAAGCAGTACAAAGTGAGATGGATTCTATATTTGTACATGAGACATGAGTTTTAACAGATCTTCCTCCGGGATTTAAACAAATTGGGTGTAAAAGGATATTTAAACGAAAATATTATCATGATGGATCCATTGAAAAGTACAAAGCTAAATTAGTAGCTAAAAGTTATAGTCAAAAGGAAGGCCAAAATTTTTTTGATACATATTCTCTCGTGACCATGATAACTACGATTCGAATGCTTATTGCATTGGCATCTCATTACAACCTCGAGATTCATCAAATGGATGTTAAAAAAATATTTTTAAATAGTGAATTAGAGGAGGAAATATATATGGAGTAGCTTGAAGGTTTTGTAGTTCCTGGACAATAAAGAAAAGTATGTAAGTTAGTAAGATCTCTCTATGGGTTAAAACAGGCTCCTACACAATGGCATCAAAAGTTTGATAATGTTCTTCTTTTGAATGATTTTGTTATGTGTACTTCTGATAAATATCTTTATTGGAAGCATGTTACTAATTTTTATGTTATATTATGCTTGTATGCTGATGATATTCTTATATTTGGTAATAATGTGGAAGATAACAATAGCGTTAAGGGTTTTCTTAACGAGAATTTTGATATGAAAGATTTAGGTCTTGCCAAGGTCATATTGGGCTTGAAGATTGATAGGACTTCCAAAGGAATAGTTGTGAGTCAATCTCACTATGTGGAGAAGATTCTAAAGAAGTATGGTTACTTCGATAGAAAATCCGTCAATACGCCATCCAACTGTAAGATTAAAGAAAAATTGTAGGGAGAGTGTGTCACAACTTAGATATTCATAGCTTACAAGAAGTTTGAGTTATATGGCAAACTGCAATAGACCAAATACATCCTATGTTGTAGGAAGACTAAGTAGATACACTAAGAGCCCGAATGAACCTCATTGAAATGCTATTGAGAGAGTATTCAGATATCTGAAGGGAAGTGTAAATTACAGTTTTTATTATTCCAGGTTCCCTCCTGTATTAGAAGGATATAGTGATGCAAATTGGGTCTCAGATTCTGATGTAATTAAGGCCACTAGTAGATATATGTTCACATTAGGTGGTGGGGCGGTTGCGTGGAAATCTTCCGAGCAAACTGTGATAACAAGGTCTACCATGAATGCTGAGTTAGTAGCACTTGATAAAACTGGAGAGATGGCGGAATGGCTTAGGGATCTTTTAATAGATATACCCTGATTGAATAAGCTAATTCCAGCAATTTTGATTTATTGGGATAACCTATCAGCTCTTGATAAGGTTAAGAGTAAGAATCATAATAAGAGATATTCCAAATATATTGAACTAAGGTATAAACTCTTGCGCAAGTTGACTACCTCTGAGGTTATTACCATAAGTTTCATACGATCAGTGGATAATTTGGCTGATTCGTTACTAAAGGATTGCCGGCAGGGCAAATCCTAAACTCATCTAGGGGAATGGGGTTGAAAGCCTATGACTAAGTCATCGTTAGTAGCAACCCAATCTTTCTGAGTGGAGATCTTACGATGAATATTCAATGGGTAAAAACAAGCTAATATGTGACTTGAAGAACACTATTTAAATATATTGTATGCTCATTTCAGTGTTCTAATGAGAGTGCTCTACTGCATATCAAACACGTTGACGAAAGTCTTAGTGAGGTTAAGGCTTATATAGCAGGGTATTATTATACAGATTACCCTCGGAGACTATCACCTATTTGAGTGCCACTGAAGTCGCAGTTAAGGAGAACTTGGGCTTGTTCTCCAATGTGCAACTCATGAAAAGATACAAGGCGCATGACTGTAAAGCGCTACCCCGATGATCTTGAAAAGAGAGTTACTCTATGTGTTAGATATGCAAAAGCTCTTATTACAAGGTTCAAGTTCAAGACTTTGTTCACTTCGAACTTGTGGGAGTGACATCTTATCAAATTAGGTGTAGGTTCAAACCCGCAAGGCATCTATCGCCGAAAACTTAGAGTTATATTGTTCAATGTCTAATTCATGTTGTTTAGTTTAATATCAAGTTATGGTGGGGATTGTTGGATAATGGTGACTTGAATTAACAATCACGGGGTCAGGCGATCGATCGCTTAGTGATCTAGATCGACCGCGATTGGTCGCCTGTGAGAACGATCGATCATAAGTACTGTGATTTCACAAAAATAAGGCACAATTAGACGCGATTGATCGCACCGTCGGTTATCATTCGGAAATTGCAGTTTTGGCTTTAAAAGTTGCATCCTTTCATTCCAGAAATTAATTATATGATATCCCTTATAAATAAAGATCAAAATAGAGAATAAAACACGAAGGAAAACTCACAGAAACTCTCTCTCTATATCTCTCCAATCATTGAGGAATAGCATCTCCTCTGATCAAGTTTAAGTTAGTCTGATTTGAAGTGCACTTTTAGACCAATGGAGTGGTTCATTGTATCTTGGGAGCAGATCGCCAGTAAAAACATGTGCACGAAGGGTGGGGTATTTGTTTCAAAGATAGCGTTTAACGCGCCTCGAATCCAATCTCTTCTCTAGTCTTTGTGGTATTTTGTGGAGTTTTCGTCAACGGGTTGGTGGTACTCTTGCTCTATTATTATTAATTTCTACCAATATCAGATAGCAGCTCAGAGACATTGTAGACAGTTGGTAATCCTGTGTTCAATCCAACTAATAGTTGTGTAACCTAGAATTTAGAGAAGTCTTCTATGAATACTTTTAACTTATCAAAAGTTGTTTAAGCTATAAATACAAAAACTTGCATCTTTGGCCACGTTCCGAAATGCTGAAATATGTTCTAAAATCTAATAGTGAAAATAAAAACATTCTAAAATTTAAGATATTCAGTGTGAATGAAAATAGATATGATGATTTGAATGTGCAAATTGGTCTCACCAATCTGTCATTCCTTGCAGGCTTATTGAAATCATTTAACAAAAGGGAATTGGTAGAATTTTTTTTGAATAATAGAGTCAAGCATCAATATATTAGGGTTATTGCATCCCAATTTATGTGCACTATGGGCTCACCATATGTTTCACCATGGTGTCTAATAAAGCTAATCATTGGGTTAGATCAGAAATCAATTCCTAAATTAGTAACAGGTCTCCTTCAGACCGTTAGCATTGCAGGCTCCCCAACTCTCATGAGATATGGCTTGTGCTTGAAAGGCATTTTCCGTTCCTTGTCTGGGTTTCATGTTTATAAGCTTCGTCAGCTTCAAGTGCTTAAACTTGGAAATGATCATATGTTTGTGTACCTTGATAAAATCAAGACTCTCACTAATTGACTCACTACTGCTTCCACCTCTCTTAAGGATGAAGAAATTGTTCTGCAAACTCTGACAGGTTTATCACCGTCTTATTCTCCCTTTCGGACTGGCGTTCATACCCGGCCTATTCCTATTAGAGTAGATGAGCTCTGGCCTTTACTCCTTTATGAGGAGACCAACCTTGTCTTGAAGATGAGCCCTAATTACGTGGTTAAGTTATTAGGGGCTGTTTGATCTTTTGTTATTAGAAACCTAATATATAAGTGATAAAAGGGGCAAAACATAGATGACCGACTTGGGAGAGTAAGCCGCCAAGCCGTCACGATCAGAGTTGAGGCTGCCATGCACCAAGAAGAATTCAGCCTTTTTTGGGGAAGAAGAAGGGCTTCTATTTCGTATGTGAGTTGTGTGAGAGGTGCTAAGAGAAATCATTGTAATTCTCCCTTGTATTTGATTCTTTATCTAGTGGAATTATGTAATCTCGTGGATGTAGGCAGTAAGGCTTGAACCACGTTAAATTCTCTTGTGTTCTTTGCCTTCTTATTGGCGTTCTTACAATTCATTCTTCTACTGTGAAGGATTGGCCTTGCGAGGGCAATTCTATCTCCTACACCTTGCTCATGAATCTTCCTCCTCAATCACCTTGGTTGATTCCTCTGCATTAGTCTCTACTATCCCTTCATCCTCCAATGCTGCTCTTCGGTCTAACAACAACCACGACAATCAGTTCTATTGTTCCAACAACAACAACAACCAGGGTTGTGAATGCACCAACAACAACCGTGGTGGACGAGGCTGTGGTCATTACCAGCACAATTACTATGGCCAAGGACAGAGCTCTTCCTATGATACCTCTGAGCTTTTGCCAAATTTGCAAGAAGCGTAGTCACTATGCTATGAACTGCCACCATAACTGGAATCCTTTCTAGTAGGATCCCTCACGGCCCAACACCGCCCACTATCCCGAACACCTCCTGGTATGTTGATTGGGTGCATATGACTATGTTGCTGCTGATCTCTCATCTCTGTCCATCTCTCAGCCCTATTCCACCCCCTGGCTGTCACGGTTGGTAATGGTCAACAGGTTCAAGGAATGCCCTGTCAAATATCAGTAAATTATAGGTCGACCAAATAGACAAAATATTGGAGGTATTGTGCAAAAAATTATCGGCGGTCGAAAACTAGTTTTTACCATGTATTTTCACAATGTAATTTCTAAAATGAGTGATACTAATTTAGACAAAATATAGATTTTAAAATATGTATAAAAATAAGGAAAAGTTTAAATGAGATCGCTCTCATATAGCTTATATGAGGCCACTTTAAATCATAGCCCTTGGATCTTGATCTAACGGCTACAAATAGTCATAATGATCTCACCCACTCTCTTATGTGACACACTTACCTACCCACTGATTTAATATCCATCCTCCAATCGGAATCTAATAGCTACAAAGATTGGCCTCATGCTCCTTATATGAGAACGATCTCATGTAAACCCTTCCCATAAAAATATATATATAATTTAAAATATGTGTACACGTTTTAAACCCGTATCCTGCCATTTGGCATAGGATGGGAAACAAACGGGAAAGTTATATTTTTTCTTTTTTAATTTTTTTTCAATTTTTTTTAAAAAAATACTGATATATCGGCCCGAAACCGATATATCGGTTTTATATCGCCGATATATTGGCCATATATTGACGACATATCGACGAAATTTTGAAATAAAAAATAAAAAAACGAGACTACACTGTATAGTTTTATGGGTTGAGGACCGATATCGATATATCGCCGATACAACTTTTCATGAACAAGTTCCAATCACTCACACCAGTAATCTTCCTATCCCTTTTTCATCATCTTCTTCGTCCCTAAATTTTCATACTTCAAAGACAATGATTACTTCCCTGCTAAACCTAAGATACTGGCTTCTAGCTGTTGGAAGATGATCTAAGTTATTGAAGGGATCATTTTTGTTGGCATTGTTGTAGAAATTCTTCTTAGTTTTGAATGATAAATGGCACAGTGGCAAATTTTCTAAAATAAAACTTGACGAGGGTGTGGGATTGGATGATCATTGCATAGTCAAAGACCTTATATGTACTTCTAATGACCGAAACTTTTCTCATCTTTTAAGCACTTGGCTAACTGTAGAAAAAATCATGAATATTAAAATAGTCATGAGGATAATGATATTCCTTTATGGAGCCCAACATCTAATGGAAAAATTTCTACGACTTCTGCTTATAGATTGATTCATCATTGGCTTCTGCTTATAGATTGATCCATCGTGATTAGACTGCTCCATCTCTTATTAATCAATTTATTTGTTAAAAATTATTTAAAATTGCCCATTTTATCTAAAAGTGAAATTAATTATGTGAAAAAATCTATCTCATGGTCTTTCTACTGGGAAGCTTATGCATGATAGAATCAATAGCCCTATTGAATGATTTTTTTGTGGATCTAATTTGGATTCGACTAACCATACTTACCTTTTTGATCTAAAAGTGAAATTAATTATGTGAAAAATGCCATCTCATGGTCCTCCTACTAGGAAGCTTATGCATGATAGAATCAATAGCCCTATTGAATGTTGTTGTTTTTATGGATCTAATTTGGATTCGACTAACCATATTTTCACTGAATGTGATTATAGTAGAGCTCTCTAGTTTGTTGCATTTGGGGGCTATCTTGAATCTACTAATAGGAATTGTTGTGTTTGATTTTCTAATGTAATATCTTCTTGCTCTAGGAGTTTTCTTAGGACTTTTCATACCCGAGCTGTGTAGAGAATAGAACAGCTCTCGTCAGACCAATCCCTCACAGCGGAAAAATGGATCTTAGGAATGCCAACATGAAAGCAAATAACACAAGAGAATTTAACGTGGTTCGGCCTTGCTGCCTACATCCACGGGATCACACAATTCCACTAGATAGAGAATCAAATACAAGGGAGAATTATAATGATTTCTCTCAGCACCTCTCACACAACTTACAGACGAAATAGTAGTCCTTCTTCTTCCCCAAATAAGGCCGAATTCCTCTTGGTGCGTGACCGCTCTCTCCCAATCAGTTCTACCACGTTTTGGCCTTCTAACCTCTTTTATATTAGGTTTTATAAGTAAATAATCAAACAGCCCCTCACTTAGGGCTCACCGTCAACAAGCTGTAATTGCCAATTTCTATTGGGTTGTCTAGAATTGTAGGAATCACATTGCTTTTAGAAAGTCTAAACCTAACGTTATATTTGATGCTTCATAGATTGCAGATTATTCAAGCTGAAGCGGCTACTATCATGTCCAATGTTAATTTGCAATACGAGGTTTGGATTTCTTGGATGGCTCCCCTCTTCAGCAAATTGAAGTTCAACTTTGATGGCATGTGTAGAGGGAACCGAGGAGCTGCTGCTATTATTAGGAATCATGATGGCCAGTTTGAGGCTATTGTGGCCAGTGATGTTGGGTTTGGATCTTCTGTGATGGCCAAAGCGAATGCGATGCTTCATGGGCTTCTGTTGGCCAGATGGCTCAACAACAAGGACATCATTCTTGAAGGAGACTCCCTCTTAATCATTAACCTTCTCAAGAAAGCCTACTTTAATACCCCTTGGTTTATCAAGCCTATCATGGATGAAATTTTTGTAACCATGGAATTCTTCCATTCGGTTGACTTCATTGATTTGTTTAGAGAAGGCAATTATGTTGCTGATGGGTTGGCTAACTCTAGTTTTTTTTTTTATCATAGATCATGGTGTTGGTTTACTTCCGCGCCTATTGTTATTATGATATCTTACGGGTGGACTTCTGTGACCTTCATCATTCTAGATTAATTTTAGTTTTCTTTTAACAAAAAAAAGGTTATAAGGAGCAACAATGCAGCGCGTGTGATGTACCATGTGGGCTTTGCACAAGAGCCTTCAATCAAGATTGCCAACACACACTAATGAGGAATTATTGGTGCTGATCATGTTAGCTTTATTCTAGGGTCACATGGAGCCATCCATCTAAAAAATTGACGGCGCACATGGCACTCCAGTTGTTTGGCACTAAAACAGGTTGCCGTTGACATTGGAGATCGAAGGCTCCCTAGAGCTCTAGAGTATTGTGTCAGGACACCAAATAATTTCTCTACACTAAGGACTCCTTAGTAAAGAGAGAGAGAGAGACAGAGCCTTGCAACGGCTCATGTCATGTGGGTGCAAATCTCACATGGCATGCTCGGGCGCTCCGTAAGCCACTGCCGACAGAAGATCCAGGTCAGCGAAGACGTATATTTTGAAAAGCTGTCTGGACATTACAATATTCTTTGTTTCTACGCTATCATTGATTAATTGATTTGGACATTACAATTATCATACTACCCCATCATCAATTCATCTTTTATTTCATTGACTATTTCAACCCTGAAAATACACACGTCATGGCTCTCTTCCTTGATCGTCTCACATCAGACAAATTGCCGGCCATTTCCACCCAAAAATGCTTCATCTCCGGCTTTATTTTCACGGCCACCTCACGTGCCTTCATGGAAATGCTGCGGGCCTCACCTTCTACTTCCTTTCACCACAGTAAGACGTGAGGTTGGCCGTGATAAAAAAGCGGGAGGAATAGCTTCACCCAACCTTCTCATCCATCCCCTTTTGCCTCCCTCCTTTCTAGCTCATCTTCCTCATCATCATGAAGCTCTGTTCCATGGAGACTCCTCCCTTTCTCAAGAAGAGCCCCCTCCCCAACACCCCAAAGCTTATCATCCTTTCTGCACTAACACTCCTAGCCTTCACAGCCTTCCCTCTCTATCACAACAGAACAAACGCAACCATCTTTTTGGAGGGTGATTCACCTCCATCTTTGCCTTCTTCCTCTCCATTACTGTCTAACACATCATTGCCACCTTCTTTCTCACTATCTCCTCCTCCTCCTCAAGAGAGTATTTGTGAATCAAACTTGACGGTAGGATTGGCAGAAGATTGTGATATGTTCAATGGGGACTGGGTGGCTAATCCAGAAGGTCCATATTACACGAACAGCAGTTGCCGGATCATCCAAGATCACCAGAATTGCATGAGAAATGGAAGACCGGATAGTGCTTATCTGAAATGGAGGTGGAAGCCGAATGCATGTGAATTGCCTCTGTTCAATCCTTCTGAGTTTTTGGAGATAATGAAAGGGAAGTCATTGGCATTTGTTGGAGATTCTGTGGCTAGGAACCAGATGCAATCCTTGTTGTGCCTTTTGTCCAGGGTACGTTGTCTGAATTTCCCCTTGACTTTTTTTCATCGAAGTGGTCGAAATTGGAATTTTCAGTTTATTGCTTTTGGGAAGTGACGTAAATATACGAAATGGTATAGGGTCCAATACACTACATTACATGAGCTACCCAAGAATTGGCAATTATCTGAGTAAAAAAAAAAGGAAATGGGAATCATAAAGTCGTGCATTGTATTGTGGTACTGCATTCAATTCTCTGATTTGAGGTAGAAAATTGATACATTGGATTAGGAGTTAGGACAACCATTTAATTTGGAAGATAAGGTTTAACCATACACAACTCTTCCAAATTTCCGTCATTAACAAGGATTTGGCAATTATAAACCTGTACATTGTATTGAAATACTGCATTCAATTCTCTGATTTGAGGTGGCATGGAATTAGGACAACCATTTAATTTGGAAGATAAGGATCAACCATACACAAGTCTTGCCAATTTCCATCATTATTAAGATATACAAGATGCACCATTTTTATATTACGCCATGATGTGCATTTTTTATCGTTTTCTTTGAACTTTTACTTGGTGAAATGCGATAAATCACATTTATTAGACAGAATCAAAGGAAATAATCCTTCAATGGACTGTGATAAGCATAGTCTATAGCTTATAATTACAATTATAAAATAAAAAATAGCATGATTAGTAAGAGTAGCACTTTTACAGGTTCTAATTCTCACTAGAATATTTGTATCGACTGACATGCATTTCCCTAGTAAACTTGCCAACCTAGGGAGTTTTATCTGACGTGGAAGAAAATAAATAATTTGGCCATTTTTTTTTGGTACAATAATTTGACCAATTGTAGTATAACATTAGAATGCATGAAAACCATGGCCACAAAGGCCATGGAATAATACAACGAAGCAATGGCGGATTGATGTGACATTGTGAACAAACCATGTGGCATTGGGAATATCACCGTAGTATTAGCTATTAAGTAAAGGGAGTAGGTATAACGGTAGGTTTAAGTTAGGCCCTACCTGCACAAGCCTAAAAGTATATAAGCTAAGCTGTAACGCATATCAAAATCTAGCATCTTTCATGTATACTTTCAGCTGATTACGAAGACAAAGAGACAAGATCATCAACCAGCAAAAAGATCAGGATTTCCATGCAGCTGACACAACTTGCTTGTCCCTACTACAAACTTTTTAGCTGATTCAAAACTGCCGTTCAAATATGGATGACAAGAATCCGTAGATATTGCCTATGGCGCATATGTCTGTTGGATTTAACTTGGTAAATTTGTAACACTTGCTCAGTGTGACTTCTTCAGGTGGCATACCCACTGGATGTCTCAGACTCTAAGGATGAGAACTTCAAAAGATGGGTTTACAGTGACTACAACTTCACTATTGAAATCTTTTGGTCACCATTTTTGGTCAGGACCAGCAAACCACACCCCAATGACCGAGTCCACATCAACTTCTTCAACCTCTACCTTGACGAAGTTGACGAGTCCTGGACGACCAAGATCCACAGGTTCGACTACGTTATCGTCTCTGCCGGCCACTGGTTCTTTCGTCCGGCCACGTTCTACGAGAACAGCCACGTAGTTGGCTGCCTCTACTGCAATGACAAGGGCGTCAAAGACCTTGGCAAGTACTACGGCTACCGGAAGGCCTTCAGGACGGCCTTCCGAGCCATCAACCAGCTGCATCTCTTCAATGGCACCACCTTTCTAAGGACATTTGCGCCATCACATTTTGAAAATGGGGTGTGGAATGAGGGTGGGACGTGTGGAAGAACAAGGCCATATAAAATCAATGAAACGAAGTTCGACACTGAGCATTTGGAGTATCATGCAATTCAGATGGAGGAGTTCAGAGAAGCAGAGAGGGAGGGGATGTCGAGGGGGATGAGGTTCAGGGTGATGGATGCTACAAAAGCTATGCTGCTGAGACCAGACGGGCACCCAGATATATATGGGCAAATGCAGCGTGTTAACATGACCGTGTATCATGACTGCGTGCATTGGTGCTTGCCCGGCCCAATTGATGTGTGGAATGATATTTTGCTGCACATGTTGAAGATGGAGGTTGCTCGAGCCTGCCGTGATGAAGGGTTGAAAGTGTAGTTGGACAAGCTTTTGACATGATTACATACTTGAAGGTTTTTTCTGAACCAGATTGGTGCACTTGAGCTTGAGGGCAAGCAGAAAGTTGCGATAGGAAGATGGCCCCTAAAAAATGGGGGAAACCAAGAACACAGATCGAAGGAAAATTATTGTAACAATATGTTGATCTCAAATTCTTAAAAATAGTATTTCATATCTTTAATTAAAAATTTTAGAAATTTAAAATTGCTTGCAAGGTCCATCCGACTAAAAAGGTTAAGTCGCTAAAAACTGGTCAAACATGAAGTTCGTATGAAGGTGGAGTAATACCTGCTTCAATTTCAGCCCAGGCTACATCAGATACACACTTTTGCTTCCTTTCTTCTCATGAATAATCCTTTAGAAGTGTTCTCAAAGACACCGAAGGAATGAAAGAATGGAAAATATACAATCTCTACATTTCCAATATATCCCAGTGAATACAGCGTGATTAGATTGAAATTTTGATGAATACTAACAACTGAAGGACAAAAATATAAAGAACAAATATAGATCTCAAAAGCATAAGCTTATGCTGATAACCCATTTTGGACCAGATAGGCAAGTTACGGTTCTGAGGTTCGATTATGTAATCGGTGTGAGTAGAATCCAAACCAGAACCAATTCTCCCAAAACGATTTCGTGTAGCAGCATCCATGCTTCCATTTTGTAGTGTCTTTATCAAACCATTTAGTCTGTCAAGTTCTACCTCTTTAACATGTATTTCACCAATTAAGCCTTCTGCTTGTGCCTATAAAGCAAAACTTATTTTAATAGGATCACTAACAGATAACCTTTAGAAAACACCAGTGCTCCATGTGACCCTTATGAAAACAATACAGGTTCACGTGCAGTGTGGCCTAAGGTTTCAAAGTAAAGAACTAAAGGACAATCTCCTTCAGTTTCCGTAATTACACTATTAGGAAGTTTTTAGCATTGGGCTCATGTGTGTTCGCCCAGGCTCAATTTATGCCGTTGAATTAAAATCTGATGGCATGGGGGTGGGCAGGTTATATAAAACCCACCTCACCCCGTATTATGGGCCACACAAGTCGTGCCATGTCTTTTTTAGTTTAAAAAAAAATACTCTGGCTCTCCCCTTGCAAAGCTGAAGCTTACTGCTCACAGACCCGTGTGCAGGCGTATAATAAGGAAACTTTACTGTTAGAAGAATATTTTAAAATACAGCTTACAAGCACCTCAATTTATAGTATAAAACACCTTCAAATCTAGTTTTTTTTTTTTTACTGGCAACCTCCAAATCTAGTCTTAAACCTAATATTCGTATCCACAACCTTGGTTCAAATGGCAAGCATGAATACCCTGAGATACTAATACGTAAAATGAACTACTTTCTGCCTAGTAGACAGTAAACATCTTACTTGCTTTGTAGATAGTTGTTCAATCAGGCTCTGCAACTGTTTGTCCAAGTTCCTCTCCCTTTGAGCTACACAAATGAAGCAATGTAAGATAAATATATTTACGATATTTGATTTATTCTCCTGCTGGTTTTGGTCAGTCCTATGTAGGGAAAAGACCAACTGAAAGCATTATAAAAGCACCAGATTTATAACCTGGAAGGAACAAAATATACCAGATGATGGCTTCTTAAAAGAATCTTGTTGGAGTTGAGCCCATTTGTTCTGTAATGTCTGTACCATCTCTTCAACAGTGCTCTAGCAATAACAAAGACCATTAGCTGTAATTTTTCCTAACTTATATGCACGATCAATCATACAAAAGGAGAATCACAGACCAGCTCTTTCTTCTTGCTCTCTAGTCCTTCCGCCAGGTCAACACTTAAGGTTTCGTTATTAGCTTCATTTGTTCTAAAATCAACTGACTTGAAAGAATGCTCAGGCTCTGGAAAAGGCTGCATCTGCTCTAGCTCAGCTTTCAACTGATTTTCAGTCAAGTCAGCTTCCTGCAAGAGAACTTTACTTAGAAACTGAAAGGCATCTAGGTACTCCTAAATGTAAAGGTTTACGAACTAAATGGACGGCTCTGCAAAAATAAAAAACTTGCAATGATGATAACGGACAGCTAAAATTTTCAATTAAATTTAAAATGGAACGAAAAATATGAAGAAACTAGGGAAGGAGCCAGGCAGGCAGACAGGAAAAACAAAAGCACACACATACAAATGCACAGACATACGCATACATGGTTCTATTTGACGACTTTGGAAACACTTTTGGCCCGCAAAGAAATTGAAACCTCATATCTCTTGTGTTTGAACCAAGACAAGTGTTGCAACCGTTTACCCCATGAAAAAACGATACATAGGAAATAGCCAAAGACCATTGTGAAATGATTTTTTCCAACAAATACTCCCTCCTTCCTATATTAATGGTCCTATTTGGTTTTTCCAAAATGAACTACTTTATTTGATTTTTCAAAGATAGAACTATTGATATGGGGTGAAGAGATTAGTATAAAGACAAGGCTAAGGGTTAACTGCAACGTCAGAACAAAACCATCGGAAGCATCCTAACCTGTAATTTATCCCGTAGGAGATCTGCTTCCTGCATCTTCTCCTGAATCTTCCTTTCACAATTTGATATAGCCTTCTCGTAAGCAGCATTTTCTTCTTGCAGAGCCACCTCTCTCAGTTGTGCCTATAGAAAACAAAAATTTATTGTAAATAATGAATTGCCACATTCCCACTCCAAAAACTCCGCCTATGATCCCATGTCTAATCAAGCATTGGCAGTATCCGATACACATAAATTTCAAGGCATGTCGCCCGCAGATTATAAAAGCTAAAATGTTTTCAAGAGGCATGAGATGTAAAACTACGAACAGCAGGCTTATAACTAGGAAATGGTCCATATCAATAGAACAAGATTGCAACAATGTCAAACGCCTAATACAAACTTACCATGTCCATCTAAATCCTGATACCTGAAAAAATGAGGCATTTTGAAAAACAATTCTTATCTTCAACAATCGTAATGAATTGCTCTCCACTAATACGCGATTAGCACATGCAATTTATTCGAAGGCAAACATCTCAACACAAAGTAAACGAACAATTAAAACGTACACAACAAATGCAGAAGGACGATTCCCAATTTCCATAAAATCCAATTCCCAATTTCCATAAAATCCAATATAACTGAATAGGAAAACAATTTACAACATAGTTCAAGATCCCACTTTGATCCACACAAATTCGCAACATATTTCAATTTACAATTTATTGTCTCAATATAAGTGTAAGATCTCACTAGAAATGGCATAAAATTCGAAGAAAATTCGACCTACTTGTTCTCGAGTGGCGGAGTGGGCGTTCTGCTGGAGGGCGAGGGCGGCATTGGAGGCGAGGGAGTGAGCGTGGAGGTGGGGAAGCCGCTGGGAGATGTGAGCCGGTGGGATCCTCAGCCGCAGATCTTGGATCGAGCGGTGGAGGGAGGAGGCCTTCAGCTCCAGCTCCAGCGCGTACTTCTGCTGCTCTGGGCTGAATACGACGGCGGATTCGTTGTCTTCTCCGGCGATCTGACCGCCACCGCCGACCACGTCGGCCGCCCATGCCAGTAGCCCCGCCATCTCCGCCTCCTTTCCTCCATCCTATCTCTGCGCTGCAATTTTAGGCCACCGGAAGGCTTACGTGGGCCTTGGCCACGCTTGCTGGCTTCTACGACCCATTGTAGCACAAGTGAGCAACATGGGCCACTATTTTACTATGGGCTGATTAGGGCCCATGGAGACCAGTGGGTTAAGGAAAGCCCACAATGAGCAACACTTTTTCATGGTGCTAAAGTATGGCACTTGGTCGACATTGCTCGGACATTTCACTTTGGCCTATATTTATTTATTTGTTTTTGCATAGAAAAAAGTTCCCATTTGTTATGGGAAAATCTAGCACTTGCTTTGATTTTCTGAGGTGCCCAACTTATTTTTGATTGCATGTGGTAGTGTCATTTACATTAGTTAGAAGAACAATGTTACAGGGCGTGTGCATATTCACACATGTTTAGAGCATTTGGACGGATCGCAACCATCAGATCATGTGCGGCCCACACAATCTGACCGCTGCCATCATGCACACACTTGAACACTTCTTCTATAACACCGTGTTTCTCATTTTTCAAGCTACTCGAGTTAATGAAAAGTCGAGTATTTTATATACGACTTTAATAATAATTGTGTCTGTCGAAGACACGACTATGCGTAAAGTCGTGTATTTGAAAAAGGAAAAGAGGAAATCATATGAGAAAAACGAAAACATAATGTACACTTACATTGATGTTTATTTCTGTGGTTTGCAAGAGGGATACATAGTCGTCATCATATAGCATTGGGATTGGATAAGCCTTCATCGGATTGGCGATCTGTCCATCTATTGTCACTCTATCCCGCTCTAACAATACCCCCATGTCGAAGCATAACTCCAACCCGGCATAGTTTTCTGGGAGTGCAATTGTAGCCTTACCCTTTTGAGGGGTTTGGAGGACATCGACGTCAACAGGCTGGGATGAGGTTAAGCATGTGGCCTCCTTCACCTCCTCTTCCTTCACCTTCACCTTTGCCTCCTCCTTCGCCTCCTCGTCGTCCTTCACCTCCTCCTCCTTCACCTCGTCCTCTTCCTTCACCACCTCCTTCGCCTCCTCCTCGTCCTTCACCTCCTCCTCCTTAACCTCCTCCTTGGCCGTTTGGAAATCCGACTGCTGTAAGGAAGAAATCACCTCATCGATGATAGAGGTCATTTATCGATCGGATACGGTTCCTTTGGAGTCGGCTTTCAGTTAACGGGACCTATTCCTCCTTGCCTGCTCCACCTCCATTCTCCGTATATGCTCATCTTCCCTAATCCTCTACAATTCAATCGCGGAGACACCCCTCCTTCTCTTCCTTACTACAACACCAGGGGGGAATAGGTCCCATATATACGTCTGATGGCCCTCGACTTCTACATGCTCCATATGTTCGTCGAATTCTGGTTGGAGCTTCTTCAAAAACAACTTAGCGGAGGATCTCTTAGTAGCCCGTTGAATCTTCTCTTCCTCATCTGCGCATTTAATGGGAGCTAAAATGACATTTTACATATTCGTGTCAGTAGCAGCACAATAAAGAACATAGTCGTGTTGCATGTGACATGAAAAACTAACTAGTCGTGTAGAATGCAATGCAAAAAATTTAATAGTCGTGTACTATGTGACATGAAAAATTAAATAATCGTGTACAATTTACCTTTACCACATTTCAATGAATCGGCGACTGACTTGTGCGCCAGCTCCTTTCTCCGCATACCCATCGGAGTTTACTTCATATGCTCCTTGTCATCGGGCCACTTCTTCGGCTCCATGTGATGCACCGATGACTTCTTTATCCTCTCCTTCTTCTCTGATTCCTTCATCTCCTTCGTTGGCTCTTCAGTCTTCTCCTCCTTGGGATGCTCAAAGATCTGACCCTCTAACAGCATGACGTTGTGGTGACAAATGCCTTCATAGAGTGAAGAACCTCTCGCAGAGGTCCGATACTCCTTCCCATCTCCTCATACGAAGACAGAGCTATCTCAATTAGTGACTGTATGCCCTGAAGCGAACCCTCCAATCGCCCCATTGTAGTAAACTGAGCAGCTGTCCCCGAGGGTGAAAGTTGTTTGGGAGGCCTCTTCATTTCTGGCCTCTCCGTCTTCTGCCGTCGTGGAGAAGGGGCCACTGAGGAAGACAAAGCAATGAGAGATGCCTCTTGGGCCAAGGGGGTGATTACATCGACGACTTCATCCCATACTTCGAGATTATGGAACACTTCCTTCTTCTGTGCTCCCTTCTTGACCTCCGTAATAAGGGCCCCACTTCCTGGCCACCTTTTCACCCTTGGACTGGTAGGACTCACGACAGTATGGAAGATTGTCGTGTACTCAAAAAACCAAATCTGCATAGTAAATAGATGGAAACATTAGTAAAAGATGCGGATATAGGCAAGTCGTGTACTATTATAGTCGACTATAATAGTACACGACTAGAAATTTGGTCGTGTCTTATGCAACACGACTATATACTTAGTCGTGTTGCATAAGACATGACACTTAGTGTCTAGTGTCGTGCCTTTCGAACTCTAAAAACTTAGAAATGCTACATACTTGAAGGACATATGAGGTGCCATTTAGGTATCCACCGCCCCGTGACCCTCCTTGAGATCTCGCACCCACTAGTCTGCTGGTGTGGGTTATACCAGAAACCAACATGTTATGCATAGCCCCAGCCCAATTGTATGAACTCAATCTTGGAAGGTCTTCAATGTAACGGTACAAACTGGGATGCAGCGCTCTAGTGCTATGTGGAAACAGATTCATGCAAAAGAGGAGGCAAATAATCATCATCGCCATGTCATCCTCTGCCATCTTCATTTCGCCCTCGCTAAGCTTGTCAATGATTTCCTCAATGTGTGTAATATCCGGTCTCTTGATGGCGAAGTACTTTCTGAAGAATTGACCTTCCGGTCGGCATGGCAAGGAGGGGACGACCTCAACTGTTTAGCCCTTTGCGGGCAAACCGGTGATAAGAGCAACTTCTTGCTTTGTGAAATGTAGCGTCCTGCCCTTGATATTGAAGACCTTCGCCGACTCATCCCAGTACTTGACCAAATGATCGAAGAGGTTCCGAGAAACAACTACGTCCTCACTTTCAAAAATGACATTTGAAACCAGCTTCTCTGATCAATTGGCCACATCTTTCATGACACCGTAGGAGGGCCACACACTTTTTCATCGCGCCCGAATGACAAAACGTCTTTAGTGCCGGTGGCGTATAGTATGTTCTCTTTATTGATGGGTCCATCAGAGCCTTCCTCTTCCTGCCCCTCTATTTTCGCTGTCTAGGTGCCAACACAAAATTCTGATCCTCCTCCTCTTCTGATGGTATTTCCTCCATATACTCATCTCTTTTTGTATCCATCTGCAAGGAGATAGGTAGAGTGGTCAGTAGAAAAGTCGTGTCGGTGCAACACGAAAACATAAAAGTCATGTTGTCGCGTACACGACTAAATATATAGTCGTGTTTTTCGGAGCTTCTCAAACTAAAATCAGTAAGGATTGTTGTAACTTACCGCGGTTTAGTCGTGTGTATGCGTGTATTTCCTGGCAGACGCCTTTCACACTCTTCCTCGCCGTAAACCGAAGCTCAATTGGACACTCCGCCGGTTGCATGAACGAACAGCGAGCCGCGGGGGAAACTCAGCAACAGGAGGCTCCAAAATCCCCGGAGGTATCCACTTCAAATCGCCGCATTTGTGCACTCTCCGTCAGTCGTGTCGTCGAAATCCAGCAGGGGCAGCTCCAAATCGAGCTGGGGGACGTGAATAGGATCATTGAAATCCGCAAGGGTAGCCGGTGGAATCGCCGCTTGAACTCGCCGATGCGCCGGTGGAGTCGCCGATGGAAATCGCCAGAGAATCCCTTGTGTTTTTCGTGTTGTATACAACATGCCTCTTCCCATAGTATTAGCACAAAAAAGATAGAAGAATGACATTTTCGGTACTTTAAGTCCAAATTCCATGCCATATGAGATTTCACGGGAAAAATCAGGTAATATGGGATATATGATAGTTGGCACCCTTAAGGATAGTTGAAAAAAATTCGTGATCCTGTATTTCAGACAGGCAAGTAAGGATAATAGTTGTCACTACGATGACATTATTTCTTTGTTCTTGTGTTTGCTAAAAGGATAACATTAACCATTCTTACTAGTACACAAACTATTTGAGCATTTAAACCAGATCGATGCGAGTTTTATTTTTAAGAAGTTCACTTACACCGTTAATAATTACACGTGTCTCCAAAAGTTAACAAAAAATCCAAATAATAATTCAAACTCCAGATCCATAAAACACTGTCTTGTCAAGGTTAATTACAAGTATAGTCTAGAATTTGTGATTTAGACTGGTGCCCGCAGTGGTGTCACTTCTCATATTGCTTATCTTTTGGTTTAGGGTGTAGCTAAATCAGTTTTAAGATCTAAAATGAAAAATGTGGGGGATGGGAATGTAAGCATTGACATTCTTATAATGATGAAAAACATAAGCATCAATTTATATGATTCATTAATAAACATGTACATGAATACATCATGGAGTTTAATGAAAGCAATCACAATACATAATGTAATTTCATGAAATAATACAATTACTCATAGTATGAAAACTCGGTTTTGACTCCACAGACTCGTCCGAGTCAACTCAGTTACAAAACGAATCAACTCACCTGCTGACTCAAACCTGCACGAGTTATGACTCCCGTGACTCGCCGCGTCAACTCACCGGAGACATACAACAAAAATTATCTTTAGC
This sequence comes from Houttuynia cordata, assembly GCA_039654745.1. NCBI lineage: Eukaryota > Viridiplantae > Streptophyta > Magnoliopsida > Piperales > Saururaceae > Houttuynia > Houttuynia cordata. The sequence goes on along the minus strand of CM077502.1, from coordinate 56,619,328 downwards.
GACGAAAAAATCCGTCGCTAAATCCCTCAAAATGTCAATAGATATAGCGACGGACTTTAAACTGTCGCTAAATTTTTTAAAAAAAGAGTCTTTAGTGACGGATAAATACCATTGAAGATATATTTTTTCGACATATATTGTATTAAAAGGTATTACAGATAGCAAATGCAATTTTGAACTTGCATAAAAGGTATTACAGATTGTATTAAATGTTTTATTTTTATTAAATTTATTCAAATTTTGTAATATATTATTTTTCATTAATTATCATTGGGTTCTTTGCTCAAGGATTAATTTCTCCATATTCAACGATGACTATTTACAGAAACGAGTCAATTCATGCCTCAAGAAAAATAAATTTACTTTGTAATTTAGTTTGTTTGTAAGTTTTTTTTTACACTGAATTTACATCCTCCACTGTTTAAAACCAAAAAGGGTATCTACTAACCAACAATGCTTAACTTCGGGACTATATGTCATAATCTTTGATTTCACTCCTTATATAAGTAAAACTACTATAATGACATATATTATGTACTAATTTGTAGAAAAGTACTATAATTCTTATTTTTTTATATCTGATAAAATTTATAATGTAATTTTGCTTTATATCCTCCTCAAAAATGGAAAACTTTCACCTGCATGATTCCGTCAAGACTCCGAGTCGACTCCACTCCATGACATATGGAGTCGAGTCCGAGTCTTGAGTTTTAGAACATTGCAATTACTATGAGATATTCTTCATTCATGGTAATGCACAATGAATTTGAAGGCTCTTCCCGATTAATAAAGAAAACTTGTTTCTCTCCCCAGACCCTTTGCTTAATCTTGGTTGAAGGAGATGAAAAAGTAAGTACGGGAGAGAGTGGTAAGAGAGAGGCCGGTTCCTTTTGGTTTTAAGAGTGATAACTACTCCCCATCAACATCAAGGTGTTTATCATTAGCCAATGAGAGATTAGATCAATAACCCATATTTTGTAACCCTCTAATTATCATGGGGGCCACATTTAGTTTTGCACGTGAGAACTAACAGGGAATGATATTTCTCTGTAGATGTATTGGTGTTATTCATGCAAAAACTAGTGTAGGAGGGACCACTACCACTTCGACAGAATCACAGTATTCCTCTCCATTTGGGAAGAAAAGGAGAAGGCCCACTAACTTATGCTCCTACTTTTATCATCCCTATAACTCAAAAGCATTTTGTTGATCTAGCATCCGATCTGATACTGTCTTTGTTTCATCCCCATCAACCTTGATTTAAGAACTTCCAAACCTTTCCAAAAGCAAAATATACTCTTCCTGGCCGCCCCTATTCCATCATAGGGTCAAAAGATACCACTCAAAACTTTCCTACTGAACAGAATCAAAAGGGAACTCGCCTCCTTTTTTAAAGCTCTCTTTGTGTGTGTAAGAAAGAAGAATCTCATGAGAATGCTTAGAGTAATTAACTAAAATCCCCATTGGTGGGTGAACTTATTATCAGACATTAGGCACCATGTTATATAAGATTTGGCAAATTTTACAATATAAATAGCCGAAAAATGGCTTTAATTTACATACATGTACAAACACAACTCAATTTTCAAATGTAGAGCAAAAAAATGTCCTACAAGTATGAGTTCTTAATACTCCTTCCGTTCCAAAATATTATGTACATTTGGAAATATTATTATTCCAAAATACTGTGTACATTTTGCCAAATCACGTGACTTTTTCTTTCCAAAATGGGAAGAGACTTGGAAGGATTTACTAGAACTTTGTTCATGAACGATCATACGAGTTGGAAGGGATATAAGGGAGAAAAAGATATGTAAATTCCTTGTGTGTTTCATGGTCAATAAAAATAGGAATTTTTTTAAATATACATAGTATTTTGGAACGGAGGGAGTATATAATATGGTGTTACTGTGTGATTGGTGCATATGGCTGCCAATTTAGAACTATCACTAATCGGCAGTCGCCACATGACCCATTTGGTGGGTGCTCTACTTTAAGGTGTTTTAGCAAATAAGTCAGGACTGAGCCAAAAAGAAAATCACTAATACCTTCAGTCTGATTAGTTGTGGTTAATTGAGTTGGATTACTCGACATGAGCTCAAGCTGTACGTCAGTTGGGTTCCTTAATCAAATAAAAAGCTCTCTGGTTTGGATATCTGTACTGCACTCAACTTTGTACGTCACGAAATGGGCAGCTCAGAAACTCACTAAATTTTGCAATGCGCCAGACATGTCTGGTTTCTCTAGAACAAAAAAATACGTCTATGGCTGTTAGTTATGCCTAATGCTCCAAGTTAAGGAATTGTTTCCAAGATTCCATGAATAGATGAGGGAGTGTTATGTAGAAGACACCCAGGTTTAATAATTTCAAGGAGATATTACCTAGCGCCTCATGTTATGGGCCAAAGGAGATCCAGTACTTTCTCTTTTGTTCATATCCTATTGGTATATATTTTCTGTGGGCACTAATAAATGGTCTCTCATTTGATGTCTCCTCTCTTGCCTCAACAGCTGGCCAACACATGGAGGGAAATAGCCACTTGTGCTTCTCTCCCAAGATCCAAAGCTAAAAAGTTGGAAAGGAGTAACCTTTAATTGATCGGCATTCCTATGTACTTTCTCCAATATCTCCTGCCTTGTGTGGGTGTTCCTTCAACACATTTCTTTATCCCCTCCCACTATTGGATAAAAGCAAGCTGCTGATTCTCTTTCCCACAAAAAGGATCAGGGAACATAACATGGGGATTGCTTAACACAGTTCAGGTGGGTGGGGAAGTAGCTCAATGCCTCAAACTTAGTGACTTGTATCTTTTTTTTTCTTTGGTAAACTTAATGACTTGTATATATCAATGACAATGCAAGAGTAATACATGTAAGCAATCCCTTGCTTAACATGGTTTGGTGTTGTATAAATTAATACAAACTCCTCTATTTTATTAATTTTAATTGATTTTTTCTAATTTATTTTGGTGGGAGATATAATAGAGAAAGTTGTTACGTTGACAATGGATAAAATCTCCCCCAAATGCACCCTACCTATAAGTTATAAAAAAAGTGACTAAAATTACCAAAACATCCATCCTTGTACATGTGATGACCTCCTGGCCCCCATGTTCTGTACCTGAGTCTATGTCCACAATGTATTTCTCTCCCTGTTTGACATTCGGCCTGGCTGAGATTTAACTTCCATGATGACGATAACACCCTCGGTGAAATTCAGGTTTCTACCACATTTGATGAGCATTTTCTACTTTCCACGACAAGAACTGAGGGTAGTTTTGTCTAATTTGACGGATTTGATGTGTATAAACACGCATGGTGGAGTCTGACTCTGTCAAGCTTAGCGCCACAGCCTTGCATATATAAGCAGCCACTTCACTTCAAGAGACGATAATCGTCCGGCTACAGGAATCCGGCCAGATTCCGGTCACCCATCTCTTGTTTCACGGCTCTGGTTTGAGCTCGCTGTTCAGCTCTGCCTCAGGAACGAGCTGTCTGTGAGTTTCCCTTTGCGACCTCTGATCAGTCCTCTTCTGACCCTCCTGAAGGAAAACCAGCTGGAGTCCGGCATGGGATTCCCCATCTCGCCGTTGCAGACGCCGACGCGGCTGCTGTGGAGTACCAGCTTCTTCCGCCACAAGCCCGCTATCTTTTGAGCAGGGGCGGGACCAAGGGAGGAAGAAGAAAGGGGCCGGGCGGTCGGAGGAGGAGGAGGTAAAAGGAAGGTTGTATTGGACAGGAAGGACATCTTTGGCAGGGAAGACGACGAGTGAGAGTAGATCTGAGGCGTAAGACTTCACGTGAATGGAATCCGGCCGACTCGTCTTTGATGGTGGCTGCCATGGGAACATGCTCCGCATGGGGAGCGGCGACCACGTCTTCCGAGGTAAATCCCGGACTCTCTTCTTCTGCTTCTGCTTCTCTCTTTAGATCTACCATGGTTATTTTTCAGTTTACTCACTCTGCTGCCTGCATACTCTGTCACCCATTTGCCACTATCTTTTAACAAAATTTATTATGAGTTGTATTCTTTGGCTATTTGCCACTATATTTTACATGTGCATCTTGCGTAATTTTCTTTTTGTTACTTTCTTAGTTTGCAGAGATGTGTTTGTCACCACCTTGAGCTATCTATCCAAAAAATCTTTGACGTTTGTTTTCATTTCTTACTTGTTTGTATTCTGTATATGGTTTCAGTAGTTGGGTCCAGATCGGTGCTGAAGATGGAGGACACCTTGAAACGGAGGCCCTTCTTCAGCTCGCATGAAGAACTCATGGAAGAGGAGTACTACGACGAGCAATTGCCTGAAAAGAAGCGCCGCCTCACGCCTGAACAGGTTACATGCTTTGCGCTATGAACATACACCTCATCACTTAGGCATCCAGATTCATGTCTCTAGCTGTTTTGATGGAACTGATCATGGACACATGCATATGTGGGCATCAAATGAAGGTTCACCTGCTGGAGAGGAGCTTTGAGGCAGAGAACAAACTAGAGCCAGAGCGGAAGACGCAGCTGGCCAAGAAGCTGGGACTGCAGCCGAGGCAGGTGGCGGTGTGGTTCCAGAACCGGCGTGCCCGGTGGAAGACCAAGCAGCTGGAGAGGGACTTCGACCTCCTCAAATCCTCTTACGACTCTCTCGCTTCCGACTACGACAACGCCCTCAAGGACAACGAGAAGCTCAAATCCGAGGTAATTAAGTTGCTATTTTCTTTGATTAGTCATCTTTTCACTATCATATTGTCGTCTCCGTATTTTGATCAACCAAAAAAAGATTACCAGTTTGTCCTAAGTGGCTTATGCTAGTAGGTGACTGTTGCATGTGACCTTACTAGAAAGTCACCATGTACCTGGTTGGTGGATGGTGGGGGCCTCGCCCCTAAAACCTATGCTGTGTACCCCCGCCAGCTTTCTTTTCGTTGTCATCCTTAGTTCCAATCCAAAACAGTTGGTCAATTAAGTGAAGCCCTCGTTTGTTACCATCTAGCCTTAGTGACTTTCCCCCAGTGGGATGGAATGGCAGGCATCTCCACCATCCACTTCAAGAGAATGACCATTGTGGTAGTCTAAGCTGCGTGTACAGTTTAACGACAACACCTTTTCATGTAGTAAGAAAGATGGTATATGTATATTCTCATCATTTGATCACCTAGTGCCGAGCTCGAGCTTATCTATCATGTTAGAATATATAATAAAGAAATAAATATTTTTATTTCCTAAAGAATATACAATGAATAAAGATTTTATTTTCCTAATAACTCGAGCTTTTGGGAAACTTGGTTATTTTACATAGTATTAAAGCTCAAGGTTATGCAAGGTCTTGGGTTCTAGTCTCGTTGGAGGTATTTATACCTCAATTATGTTTTACGTGTCGCGCTTTGTGGACACTTGCACGTGAGGAGAGATGTTAGAATATACAATAAATAATAAAGATTTTCCTTTCCTAATCGCTCGAGTTTTTGATAAACTTAGTTATATTACGTATCAATCACTCAGCTTTCCCTCTAGCAAAAGATTCTAGGGTTTGTTAAGCAATTAAATGGGCATTTGTGAGTGATAATAATGCCACACTTAATTAATTAGACTTCCTTGTCACATATGACTACTAGGTACGTTCTCTAACTGAGAAGCTCCAGGGCAAGGAGGCCGTGGTCCAACAGCCAGCTGCTACAGCGAAGGCCAGCGGCGCATCCAACAATAACAGCAGCGTGAAAGGCGAGGACCTTCTCAGCTCCGGCAGTGGCGGAAGTGCGGTGGTCGAGGGGGAGAGCCCACAGATACTGGACACGGGGGACTCCTACCCCCAAGTTTGCATTGGACCTATTGACGGGGTACAGTCCGAAGAAGACGATGGCAACGCTGACAGCCAGGGCTACTACTGTGACGTCTTCGCAGCCGCCACCACCGATGAGCAGCATCAGCATGAAGAAGAGCAGCAGCTTGGCTGGTGGGTGTGGTCTTAATCGATCATTAAGACATAATTAGACTCCTCCTGTCCTTATAGTGTGTGCTTTATAGATATCACTGTATCTTTTCTATATGTTTTGTTAGCTTGGAGCGAATAATATAAACTCAAGACTCTTTTCCATGAAATTGTAATAATAATAAACAGAAAGGGAACAAGATGTTCATGTTTTCATTGAATGGTTGATTGCGATAATTCGGAAGAGGGTATACTTAACTAATCTAGTGATGCATGCGAAGTTGAAATCGATTGGACTTTTAGCTGTTGATGATATCATATCAGTGTGATGGGTGTCTGATGTGTCACACTTGTGTGGTGACCATTTGGGTGGGAGATGGGGCATCTTGGTCGCCCTGAAGAGACGGGCAGATTCATCTCCCCCACTTTGGTCCACTTGGGAAAGCAATGGCCGTCGAATCCGACAAGAATTGAATCTCCTCTTTTTCACCCATCGTGTCCTGCACCAAACCAATTTTCACTTGGCTTTCAGGTCCTGCTGTTGCCTGTTACCCTGGTTTCCTTTTTCCTCACCTATTATCATGCCTGCACCAGAAGGTTGATAAGTGCTGTTGACAGTTTTGTTTTCGATGGAACGTCGGCCTTTTACGCATCCGTGTAATATACCCTCATTGTGAATTATAATTTTCCCTTATCAATTATGAAAGGAAAAAGCTTGTATGCACCTTGCACTACAACAAATTTGACTATTAACGGCGGATTTATTTTTGACGGACAAGAATATGTTGATAATATCTATCATTGGCGACGGAAATAAATCTGTTGTAAAAAGAGGAACATTAACGGCGGATTATTTTCGTCGAAAATTAATCCCTCGGTATTTACATTTATTACGACTGATATTAGCGGCGGAATGTTTTCCGCCGGTATAAACCTGCTTGTTTCGACAGATGTTTACGGTAGAAAAAATCTTGTCGATAAAAAAAACCCTCCCGTGAGCTTTTTATTCCCTTCTGTTTCCCGGGTTGTTTCTTATTCTGGTCGATCGACCCCTCTGGCGAAAATGCGAGGCTTCGAAGAAGAGCAGATGCTATAGCAGGCATCCCTCAAGGAGGAGCAGGAGCTCAAAGTTTGTACCTTTCCTCTCTTTTCTTCATTTATTCTTCAATTTTTACTTGGAAGGATTTATACTTTGTGCTTGAAGTGGATTTGTCGAAATTCTTGTTCAGGTGTCACTTCTTTGGTGTAAAAGTGTCTTGCTTTTATTGTTCATCTTGGTTTTCTTTTTTTCGTGTAATTCGTCTACAATGGCGACGGGGGGGCTCTTGTCGTTCTCGGTGGCATCTATGGTGGAGGACGTTCTCCAACAGCACGGGGCTCAGCTTAGCGTCCAGAAAAGCAGATGAATCAGGTTGACCTTGTTTTTTTACTTTTTTGGGTCATTCTTTAAATTGCAGCTGGATTTTGTGTTTACTTGATGATTTTTTTTATTGCACGGTTGTTGTTCGACAAAATGCTTGGGAAGGAAGTTGGCGCGTTGCTTGTTTTTAGAGTGTGTTTGGATCTCCTTATGACTGAATATTGTTTCAAGTCATTTAATAACTAAAATGTTGAGATCATCTCTATGTCATTTCTTCATTTGTGCTTTAAATATGTCAAGGTTGTTGTATATCCTTACTGCATTATAGTAACTCAGCACTAATCTTTTCTCTGCATTATGATATTAGGAGATATGGCCAGTAGCAGTTTTCTGTGGCCATAAATCTGCTTTAGCCGACTTGGAGATTTGCTTGCCTATTGTTGGTCGGGGGGGAGAGAGAAGACAAGTGATGTGAACTCTGAACCAGCTGGCTATGGTGCTGCACTAATGAGTGCTTGTACTGATGGTGTGGTTTGTATTTGGAGCATAAGTAGTGGCCATTGCAAACTCAGAAGAAAATTTCCATCACGGCTGGGCATACCCATGAAAATGAAATTGTTGCCGTCATCTCCACAATATGTTTGCATAGTTTTTAACTCTGTCTATGACATAAGTTCTTAAACGGCATCGTAAACTGCTTCTCATGAGATGAATACATTTGATAATCAAGACAACAACATCCTGAATACATAAACTTCACTATTTAAAGGTACTACAAAATGTTCTGTTGTCATTGTTGATTTATGCACCCTCAACATTATTAAGATTGTCTTCCATGGAAGTTTGTCTATTGGACCTGTCAAATGTATGGAAAAGTTTTCCTCTATGGAGGATAAAGGTAAACCGTTAATCACTCTAGGTGATGTGCTTGGAAACGTAAAATTGCTTCTTTAAATCAGTACTGTGATCAGGATGGAAAAGGCACAAGTGTTAAGCAGGAATGCAGGTTAGGCATGGAGGCATCATCCGAGGGGAACTTTGTAGCTCAATCTGAAACTAGTGACCTATCAGTTTCAGGTGATGGAAATCTCTTGGTCCTTGTATGTAGAACTTGGTGTATCTTCAAGTCACTGGCTAAGCCAAACATTACTGGTAAAATCCCATTTGTGGATAGTCCATTCTTCATTGATGGACTATCCACGGAAGAATTTTTTTTTGGAGGTAAATTTCTTCAATTTGATCATGGTGCTGATACACAGGCATTGAGAACCCTGTGGGCCGGTTTTTAGAAAAATTTCTATTATGGTGTAACACTGGTGCTGCAGGTTTGTATATACTATCGGAGTCCGAACACACATTGCATGTTCATGTATATACTTTCGAAGTCCGAAAAATTTCTATTTTGTGTTCATGTCTAATATTTAGCTGGTTTAATTTCTATCATTGAATTAAGTTATAATATTGCAGATGGGAAACCCTTGGGAGATGGTGAAAAATGATGTGACATACCCAATAAAATTCTATGGGAGAAAACACTTGACTGGTGGTGAAAACATAGAAGTTGTTGCATATGATGTTCCAATACCTGGATATAAAACTAAAACAACTGTTAACCTTCGGTTGTGATCGGAAAAGAAGGGAAGTGCCACTGGAGTACCTTCTGTCTGACAATTGCTGTTGTTCGTTGATTTTCCCAGTAATTATACTATTGTCGCATAATATAGTTTATTGTAAGGCAGTTTTTTCTTATTCTAATCTGTATCTGCCCTGTATTACCTGAGAAATGTGGGTGCTGTTGTTCTGCTTGAGCTTAATGTTAAGACCATTTTTCTCTGTCATTGATTTCACTTTTTAAAAACTTTTTGTTGGACAGTGTGAAGGCTATTATGAACTTGGTCCACTCAATATGTCAAGAACTGGAAGCACTAAGGTGCTTCAGATGGAATGGGACGCACTTTGGCATGCTTCTGTGTATCAGTTTTCTCAAAAAAGGGATCAGGTTGAAAATTAATTGTTGGTTTTTCCCATTTCTAAGTGAAATGTTCTCAGGATCATTATGTCAAATGATTGGTTTTAAAATTATTCATATATTGTGTGGCATGTAAAAGTAGACAATGCATTAGGAATAGTATCTTACATAAATCAGTACACCTATAGTTAGTGATTTCAGAAGTCTAAAGTTTTGTTGCTTGTTGTAGGCATATGAGGTCATCATCATGCCAGTAATACACAGGTGTGCAAGCTTCATTATCTTTCGGTTTGACCTTTTCTTTTTATATGAACTTAGAGTATTACATATAGGTGATTTTGATAGGATAAGATCACCAGGCGGACTAACTATGCAATATGTACAAGTTCATTCTACCATAGCATTCAGTCTTCCCTGATACAATAGGAGAAAATGCTCTCTTTTTGCCTTTCATTTAGAAGCAAAAAAAATCTTTGAAGGAGGTGCTTTCATTGTCCCTGTTCTTGGGGTCATGGTGAGAGAGATAACAGAGGTAAAGAGACATGGAAATGCACTAATTTAGTTACTACATATTATAAGTTACAATTGGGTCAAATCGTAGTCACCACAATTGTTAGAAAGTCCAGAATTGAGCTTTCTAATTTTTATTTCATAGTTGATATGAAAATTACGTGAATATTGTTGTCCAGAATTGAGCTGTTAAGAACACTTTTCATCTAATGGTCTGTTGAAGATGTGATATGGCACAAGAAATTTTAGTAGGATTACTTTATCTTTTTAGAGAGAAGGGGGTGAATCATTTCTTCTTACAAATTTCTTTGAATTTGCTAGGAATAAGTGGATCACAAAACACACACGAAATAACTGCTCGTGGAGAGAGAACTAGCTTGCTTCCTCACCAGCAAAATGGTCTGCTGTCTCAGGTTTCAAGTCCCAGTGGAAGAAAAAATGTATCACAGCTGTTGGTGAAATGTACCCATTCAGTATGAATAACATGTTTATGTGTACAATGTGGTACTAATTATATGAATAATATATGAGAATATCTTTTGCATTTATGAATAATGCTTGTTATTTATATTTAGCACAACAGCATAAAGAATGAAATTTCACAACTATAAGATCACGAGATGACTACTTTGTCTAAGGTTTTTTTTTTTGCAACATTGTACAGTTTGTCGTTTATCAATATAAAATTGTTTATTATTGTTCTTTCTTTTATATATATTAAAATAGCTTTTATTAGAGGCCAAAAAAAACTGCAACTAATTTTTTTTAAAAAATATGTAATTTTGTAGCGATGGAACCAACCGTCAAAAATGTCACTAAATCTCTCGTTATAGTTTTTACCGTCAGGGTTAACGGAAAGACAAAATCTGTCATAAATCATTTTTTGCGACAGTAACAAACCATCGCAATAGAAACTCTTCCAACAGACAAAAATCGTCGCTAAAAACTGTCGCAAAAAGATTAGCGGCGGTTTGCCCTTTTCTGTTGTTAAATCCCTTTTCTGTTGTTAAATCATCTGCGGCGCCACCTATAACAACGGGGCTTGCGACGGTGTAAAACCGTCGTTAAATACTTACCGAATTGGTGTCTTTAGCGGCGGTTTCTGCCGTCGCTAAAAGCCAAATTTGTTGTATTCTCATGCACTGTCACAACTATAACACCAAGCGCTAATTAATGTTGCCATCGCTAAAAGCCAAATTTGTTGTATTCTCATGCACTGTCACAACTATAACACCAAGCGCTAATTAATGTTAAGCCCCATGCAAAGGTTCACCAAGAGGCACGTGGAACATAATTGAGATATAAATGCCTCTAGCAAGTCTTGAACCTAGGAGCTTCGCAGCTTGGAACTTCGATACTATGTAAGATAACCAAATTTCCCAAACCCTCGAGTCATTAGGAACAAAAATCTTTATTCATTTATTGTACTCCCTCTGTTCCAAAATATTATGTACATTTGGAAATATTCATTGTTCCAAAATATTATATATATTTTACCAAATCACGTGACTTTTTTTTCTAAAATTGGAGAAAACTTGGCAAGATTGACTTGAACTTGGTTCGTGAATGAGCATACGAGTTGGATGGGATATTAGGGAGAAGAAGTCATGTGACTTCCTTGTGAGCTTCATAGTCTAATAAAAATGAGAATTTTCTCAAATGTACATAATATTTTGGGACGGAGGGAATATATTCTAAGAGTGCTCTAGATACTTTTTGGCCACATAACTTTGATGATGGGATGGCGGGCATTAAACAGAGGCGCACTGGTTTTGAATCACCCAACCCCTTACATGCAAGCCATCGGATTGAGGTGTGCAAGGTGCACGCTAAAAATATGCTATCCGGGGCATTTAACTTTTTTTACTTATATTTTACTTAGCAACCTCTTCCAAATCTTGAACGGAATTAATTAATTCTGTCCATGTCTCTCTTCATCCAGGAGGCTATAAAAAATTGTGGCTGCTCGCCATTTAAGCAGCATATTATCCACCTTCAAATCTGTCTGTTTAGACCGGAAGTCGGGAATAACATCTATGATGTTTGTCTCCCTGTACTTTCCATTAGTATTTACCACAACAGTCAAATACTACGCCACTCAGGTTATTAATAGAACTGCCGTTGATGCTTTTGATAGCTTGAGGAGGACGCAAATTGACAGAAACAAACTGGCGTCCGCCCAGTGAGCGGGATGTCTTTTGGATGGTGCTCTTCCTATGGGTCATATTCATGATGGGAAGGAAGGCTAGGGTGGGGGCCATGAAGAGACAGGCTTGACGTTATGGGGTCCAATAGAAGGGCTTCAATTGTCGTATATATACCTTTGAAATGACCCTGGCATCCGACGAAATTGAGCCATATATGCCTGGCCCATCCCCAAGTTGCGACAATGGGAAATTAAAGCTTGATATATGGCATGTCGATGCAAAGAAAACGAAGATTTTATCTAAGGGAAATGATATTTCCCCTACAACACTGCCTATGTGTATGGGTAAGCATTGATGTCCCTACATATTATCCCGCAGGGAAGTGATGTAGGGATATCACTGCCCTTTATCTAACCATGTCTACCTACATCTACCTACATCTACGTGTTGACTTCTCCGCCCACAGAAATGCAAGTTAATTACTATCTTTTTTCTCCAAAATTCGTTGAAAAACTATTCTCAATGCTCTGCCCTTTAGCTATTTTTATACATGCTGGAATGCAAAGACGACGACAGGTAAGGGTGTTAACGAGCTGAGCCGGCTTGCGAGCTGATCCGGCTCGGCTCAATTTTGGGTTCGGCTCATGCCTGGTTCGGCTCAACTCGTTCCACTACAAGCCGAGCTCGAGCTCAATGATATTACTCGGCTTGTCTCGTTCAAGCTCAGCTCGAACAAGCTCGCGAGCCCGCTTGAACTCAACTCGCTATTTTATATATATATATATATATATATATAGGAAAAAGTTTAAATGAGATCGCTCTCATATAGCTTATATGAGGCCACTTTAAATCATAGCCCTTGGATATATATATAGGGAGTATGTCATGTAGTAATCAATTATTTTTAGTTACCCAACTACATTTTGTGAATCAATATCACATATTTGTATTTAAGTGACAGTTGGATTGTGTGATGTATACTATTATGCATTCTGAATATTTAGGATTCTGATTTGCATTCTGGATTATGGATTTAAATTACAAGATTGCGTCCTACATTGTTTGGATTATGTCTACAATCTATATTGCAATAGTTTGAAATGCAACAATCTAAAATACAAAACGACTAATCCCCTTGTTAACGTAGTAAAAGTTTACGTACACCATCTTATATTAACTTTGTTATCAATTTATTAAATTTCTTCACATTTTCTTCTAGATATAATTTCTACTCTTATAACCTATTAATATTTATAGTACATTGTTATGGAATTTTTAATATTTTGGACTTAACAACTCCTAACATTACTCTATAACATTTTATAAAATCCTCATTCTATTTTCTATAAAATGTGTATCAAAATAGGTTTTAAGTGAAGAGAGGTATTTTTTCTCTGCTTCTCTCGCTATTACAGCATTGTGTTAGACATTATTGCTAAAGCTAACACAATGGCGGGAGGCATTGGATAATTGACCTCGCCTTAGTAAGGCTGCAGGAAGCCGAGTATATCCAACCATAAAACATAAAAGCCTAAAACATTATTTAGTAGATAAGAGGATATATCAACAAAGGTAATTGAAACTCCACCAAAGAAAGCAAGATGAAAACCACGTTTCGCCCGAAATCGCCACAGAGAGCCTCGCACACTCTAGAGGCTTCCTTTGCTAATACTTTGATAGACCTTTTCCCGTACATTCAGTGTAAATAAATAAAGCATGCAATATTCGACTGCCAAACATGGACATTTTAGACTTCTCAAGTCCTGCCGTTTCTGTCATGGAGCCTTCTACTAATACTTTTTGTGCTACTAACCCTCTTCTAAGATGACAATACATTTCTGGGTTTCCTTGTTAAGGAGGCTCTATCTAAACTACAAGGATTTTTTTCTTATACAAAAAACTCCAAGGATTTGAAGCAATGCTGTTTGTCCATGTTCAGAGAATTGCGAATGGAGTGGCGCATTGTTTTGCAAGACATGCGAAGCTCATTGTAAACTCCGAGACTTGGATAAGAAGCGATCCCCCTTGTGCCGTTGTGCGTGTTTGGAATTGTCTTTTGATCGGGCTCAGGTTAGGAGCTTTTGATCTTCTTGTAATGTGATTATAAAAAAAACTTCTTGTTTCTACATAGTTTTTTGGTAAATGATAATTATCCACCGTATATCATGCATGGAATTCCGTATCGGATATCGGTATCGTATCGGTCGGCTTAAGAGACAAAATATCGGAGATATTTGTAAAAAAATATCGGTAGTTAAAAACTAGTTTTTACCATATAATTTCATAATCTAGCTTCTAAAATGAGTTATACTAATTTAGACAAAGCATAGATTTTAAAATATGCATATTAGGATGGGAAACAAGTGGGAAAGTTATTTTTTTCCCCTTTTTTAAAAAAAAAATTTCGGATTTTTTTTCCGAAAATATTATTTTATTATAACCGATATATCGGCGATATTTAAAAAAAAACAAAAATCGATATTTATCCGTCTCGTTTTATCGGGTGGGGCCCGATATCGATATATGGAATTCCATGATATCATGTCCAGCAAATCTCTCCAAGTTGGTTTTGATTGGACAGAGAAAAGTGGACCCCCAGTTGTAACCCAAGACCTACTTTTATATGTCCAATCAAAACCTAGTTGGAGGCTGGGTCTTTGGACAGATTAGGTGTAGGATTATCGGTCAGCATCTTAATTTTTAAGGCTTTGGGGAGCCTTGAGACATTGTATTTCCAAAAAGGTGATGCATTACCTAAATTTGAAAAAAACTATATCTATTAAAAGTGACCAGAGGGAGTAAACTATATCGTTCCAATTAAAACGTAATATGACAATCCATAGAATGCTAAAAACATTAATCTTACAATACTGGCAGTTTCTTTGGCAACAATACTTCCCTCCGTCCGAAGTGGTAGACACATTTCTCTTTTCAAAAAGGCATAAAGTTAGGCTTATTTCTCAGCCACAAAGGCCTTTTCTCACTTGTAGGGAGGACTTGGCGTGGTAATTCATTGAATAGTAATGCTAAAAAGGAAAATTCATGTAAGAGCAACTGTAAACGAGTCCGATTAATTAGCAACTGTATACTCGGATTGAACTCTTGAAGTGTCCATAACTTGTTGGGTAGTTGTATTTGATAAGTCAAATTGATCTTAGCTTGGACTGGCAAATGGTTACATGCTCCATCTGGATCCGCTCTCCAATATAATTCAAAACATGTTGAATGGGCTCCTAAAGTATACTGGGCTTTTTTTTGCATGGGCTTAACAAGCTTAAATGTGCGAAAAATTGGCAGAAAAGCCAATCTTGGTGAACGACCTTTATGTTGGTGAGGTTGACATGACCAATAGCAACCTGATTAGCATTCATTACATTCTGAAAAGGTAAAACTGGATTTAAGAGGATGGATGATAATGACATGATTAAAAAGTAGAGAGACCTCGAGGGCATCGCTTCCAGATGCAGCGCCTATCTTTAGTACTTTTTGTCACATTGAGATGGACGATTGCACATGTCCTGCTCTTCCAATGCTGAACACGGGCCCCTCCCATTCTGGAACAAAACAACCAAATAGGCAATTACTAGTCACCTTGTATTATGAGAATACCCCTGCAGATGAAACCAATGCATGTGATTCAAATTTCAAGTATGGTTCGCACTTTTTAGATCATGGAAAAGGATTGTCTTAGAAAAGATCATGGAAACGGATTAACTGCTGTTATAAAACATAGATGGTTTTGTAAAAGAGCCCATTTGTGAGACACGGCTCATGCAGTTGTACCTAGAGCCATTAGATTTCGTTGTGATGGCTCAAATTCGATGGTTATCAATGGCTCAAATCACGCAGTCCCCCATTAGCGGTGTCTCATACTCCATAAACATTTTCTTTTGGAAATGAACTTTCAAAAAACCAAATGTAGAATTAATTCAAGATGGAGGGGTGTCCAAAACCAAATGTTAACGAATTACCAAAGATGAGTTCATCTTGTGAGTGCAGTGTGAATTCATGACACCATATTTATTGTGCCTCCTCCCTTGTGCATTAATCTCCTCGTGAGGAATTTTATCAAGGAAAAACACAAACCCCGTGCCCTATAACCCGTGCTTTTATCCATGCTTGTGGTAGATTTGATGGCCACCAAACCCTGAACACAGAAAAAACAAAGGACAAGTTATAGGACACTTGGGGTTTAACATTAATTGGCGGAATAGAAGTGGATGAGAAAGCCCGTTATCCGTATCATCAAACTGCTCCTGATGCGAAGGTTGATGAACACTATTATAGCCCGGAATCTGAAAATTCAACTAAGTTGTGGAACTTTCCATTCGATTCGCGGTGTGCCAGTTGCATATTATCGTGCATCAACTTGTCCATCTTATTCATCTGGTTGCACAAAAGAAATCTATTCATCTACTGATCTACATCTGCAAATTTCGCCATCCAAACACTTCATCCTCAAATTCACATATTTGATTACATCTATTTGCACTAAATTTGTAAATTTGTACTACTGACCAAGATTGTAAGAGTGATGCCAAAAAATGAAAAACAGGATTTTTTTAATTATAAAAAAAAAAGGATTTTTTAGAGCCCTTGTATGGACTCTCAGCCAAGGAAACCAATTATCCTCCAAGATAAGGGACTTACTTTCGGTTTTTCGAAAATTAAAACTGGCAAGTAACCGCCGTGTAATAATTAGTCACGCAATTAACTAACTTTAAACAAGTAAATTATTAGATTACAAGAAAAATCGAAGCTAAAAAAATTATAAGTACGAAATTAATAAAACCTGCGAGATGGGCACACCGCGGCAGTCACATGCCGTCCGCCCCGCGCATCGTGTTTGCCGGCCCCGGTTCTTCCGTCGTCTTCTTGCTTCTGACCACTCTCAGCGCGAAGACTGACAGCGGTTGAGGTCCGAGCAGGCGGAGGAGGTCCAGACCACTCTCTCACTTCTCCCCTTTCATTCAAGACCACTGCCATTGCACACCACTCGCCCTTGCGATCCTCTGCCTCCGTCTTTTCCGGGGTCCGATCCATCCCCCCGCGCTGGTAATATCCTTTTCTTGTTCTTGTTCTTCTCTTTCTCTCTTTACTTAGTCTACTGTCAATGTATGGTGATTCTGTCCCTAGTCACTGTGTGCTTGACTTTGATCAGCAGATTTACTTCTGTTCAAGGGTCGGATCCTGTCTCTTTTCTTTGTTTGTTTAGATTCTTGTAGGAGATCTGGACTGTGGGAATTTGATTTGTAGTATGGGATATCATTTGGTTCTTGCGCTGGTTTTGCTTGTAGAAATGGTAGAATTGGTGGTACCACTCTTCGTTTTTTGCTTCTTGATTTGCTTATAATTTTGTACACACTCCGTCCAAAAGTATCTGTCCTCATTAGGAAACCAAAAAATGAACTAAAATCAGTTCTTTATGGTTTTCTAGTAGGTGCATGAGTGGGTATTGATGTTGCATTATGTTATCTCGTTGCAAGAGTTGGTTCTCTGGACGTGATATCGCAGGTTCTCGAGAGATTGCAGGATCTTGGGGAGTGCTTCTAGTTCTTTCAGTGATGATGGTGTTTGGAACATTCTATAGAGTGTATTTCCGTCATTAGGTGTACTTGACTTGTGATTACATAAACCACAAAAGAGATACTGTCGTAGCAATGTAGTAGTAATTGGTATTGTTATACTTTCTCCGACCGGAATAGTATCAACATTTGGTTTTTCTACAATGAACTAGGTGATTCACTGCTAATGGAACCTAAGGACCTTTGCTTTGGAACCATGTTAGATGACCACTTTCCCTAAGGGCTTAACTTTATTATAGAAGTGATTATGTATACAGTTTATGTTTGTTATTAGCATTTTTTTGTGTTTACGTGGTCAATTTAATGCTCAATTTTGTTCGTGACAGGTTATTATGATTCTGTTTGCTTAGGCTGTCTTAAGTTTAGAAATTAGTAGGTCTTACTAAAACTTTGTCACTGATTCATCTTATTCTCTTGTTGACTGTACTCTCTGAAGTTATTGTGCTTTGGCCTTTTTGGTTCTTTCTTTGCTTAGATGCATCTCGTTATCTGACAACAAGCTATCAAAGATGCATTTGTTTAAAGTTACATTTATCACCATGATCTCATCTTTTCTTTTCCTTTGTCAGGTTGTGTTTTGCATGCTGAACTGGTCTTAATAGTTTATTGTGCTGATACTCCTGAAAAATGTCAGAAAGTCTCAACAGACTGCCAGAATCTGAGATGAAAAGTGAGAGCTTTAATAAAATGGGCATGATAAAGGATGTCACTGAGAAAGTGGACAACACAAATCATGCAATAAGCCAGACAAATAACTCTGCTTTGGAATCTTCTGCTTCTTTATCCAATAGTAATGAATTTGGAAGCATTGGGGTGGAGGTGGGGAATTCTGAAATAGAATATATAGAGTCTGAGAACCTGTCTGATCTTGAGGATGTTAATGCCAGTCTTAATGTATGTAGCGCTAACTCTTTTATATTCTATTTTGTTTAGTTTTTCATTTGACGACAATATGTTATCATAATGTGCTTCTTTCATGCGTAACAGTCATTGTTAGAGCGACTGGACTCAAAAGATTGGATTTTGGTATGTGAATCACTTAATGATGTGCGTCGAATTTCCATATTTCACAAGGAAGCCATGCTTGAAATGCTGTAAGTATGTCATTTTTTAAGTTGGAATCATAATTTGTACTGATGGCTTCTGAATTATATGCGAAGCTTTAATTTCTTGAAAAGCACGTTAGGTGCATGGCTTGATGACTGGTTGCCAAGATTCTTATGTGTTTTCTATTCTTATTTTCAGTCAAGGAACAATATTAAGTTGCCTTAACATTGAAATTTGGCAATCTGGTTGTAAATATGGTGAAGCATTTAGGTTACTGAGATTTGGGAGAAGACAGTATTTATGTTATTGAGAGATCTGTATCTGCTTATCCTTCCGTTTAATACATTTGCACTTACAATCATCAGGCACAGTGTACTTCCTCTTGTGGTCAAATCCTTGAAAAGTCCTAGAAGTGCACTTTGCAAGACTGCTATAATGACAACTGCGGACATATTCAAGATTTATGGCGACCTTATAATTGATTCATTTGATCCATTGGTAAGATTTTTCTTTTGATTCGTTTCTACACGTCCTGCTTGTAAATTGTCAGTTTTTCTGGTGTTATTTATGTCTATCTATTTAGGAACAGTGTTTTTAATATGAATATTTGTTTGATGTAGCTTCTACAACTTCTTCTTAAATCAGCACAAGACAAACGCTTTGTTTGTGAGGCTGCAGAGAGGGCTTTGATGACATTAACTTCTTGTGTCTCTCCACATTTACTATTACCTAAGTTGCAGCCATATCTTAAACACAAGAATCCCCGGATAAGAGCAAAAGCTGCAATGTGTTTCTCGCGCAGTGTACCACAGCTGGTAAGATTAATAAGTCATCCTGTTCCGTGTGAGGCTTCATTCAGTTGCTTGCTATGTCTCTAACAATTTAATTAGAAGAATTTTTTGGTAGATGTGTATGTTACAATTTTCTTGTTGCAAAAGTTGCATTTACTTCACTAATTGCAGCTGACTATAATTATTTCATAGGTGCAAATGTTTTATTTATGTATTGAAGTCAGTTCTAGTGGCTAAGTAAAATCCAGTGGAACTTTTACTGTCGACATTTTCTTTTAAGAAAATATTGTCGTTTCTACTTCTAGTGTGCTGTGCTTAGTGATGTTTAAATTCTTAGGACTTGTTTACGTATCTAGAGTGGTGCCTTATCTGGCTCTCGCATTTATTTGAATGCTTTGGTGATCTGGCCAGAATTTGGATTAGAAGTAAAATAAATGTTCAATTTAACATTAGCTTAAACTTTGATATAGATGTTTTTTAAAGCCTATGTACTTGTAGGGAGTAGAAGGTATTAATGCCTATGGCATGGATACGCTGATTCGAATAGCAGCTTCACAACTTAGTGACCGGCTTCCTGAGTCAAGAGAGGCTGCACGATCACTGGCTTTGGAACTTCAAACTGTATATGAAAAGTCCCATGTTTTGCCAGCCCATGAATCTGAGGAGGTACATTCATGGGCGGACTTCTGCCAAGCAAAGCTATCTCCATTGAGTGCACAAGCCATTCTCCGGGTCACTTCTACTGTCAGGGAACGCCTAGTTGTTGGTTGCTAGCATATACCGAGAGCTTATGAGGTTTTTTATGGCTTCATGATTTTTATCTCTTTCATATATTGTTTTTGTTTCATACGGCTTATTACTTGTAAATTCTTTCAATTAAATCGTCCTAGTTCTTTTAGTCCTTAGAAATATACAATTTTTTGATATAGCAATTGTTTGATCATATGGGGTTGCTTTAGTTACTTCATAAAAATGAAAATTTTTGATATTGATAATGAGAGGAGACACAAGTATTGGTATTGCGAAGGAATGTTATCTCTGTTATTGTATCTCTAGTTGGCAACAGTTTTGGGATCGGAAAGTGACTATTATTTATGATCCTTTATCCGCTTGAAGCCTTGAATAATGCACAATATTAGTCAGTAAAGTACACAGTTTTTTTAATTGTTGTGCCATTTTAAAAAAAATCAGGAAAATGGAAATATCTCTTGCCAAATAGCGTGGCAATATTTTTTTTTTGCCGACAGTCCCATAGTGGTTCCGTTTGTTGATTAAGGGCACTAAAGCGCTTCTTTAGAAGCCCCTTTTCCGGATAATCACCTCTTGAGGGTTAGGAAAAGTGCTTCTCTTGCAGTATGATGGGACATCTAAAGGAAGGGAAACAGAAGAAGCTGCCTCTTTACCCAAATGGACCGCACCCTAATTAAGTAGAACTTCTTGTGGGTGTTGTCTGTAGCTCCATTTTGCATTGGAAATTAGGAGTTGACATGCGTAGAATTTTCATCGTGCATGTGTGTTATGTCAGTACCATTTTTGCTCTGAAATTTTAAAATTGATATGCGCTAGACAATTTGAAGCTGGAAATGGGGATGCAACTTGTTGAGATTAAGTGAAGGAATGAATAACATTTTTTTCGAGGTAAAAATGGAGGAAGAACCCTCTTTTTTTGGGTGGGGTGGGGGGGGGGGAGGGTATTAAGAGCTTAGAGAAAGTACATAGTAGTGCAGAGAAACTAATAACTGAGTAGTTCTTTTATGCTACTCATATCTGGTTGTTGCCAAAAGAAATACTGTCACTTATGTTAACTGGTTCAAGTGTCAAGATATCTCACGTAGCCCACTTTTCTTTTCTCTTTTCTCTTTGTGAAGATTGAAGAACATTTACCTTCTCTTGGATAGATAGAAGTAATAGTGTTTCTTGATCAGCATTATTTGTATGGCCTCTTTCACATTAAAGGGAAATGCTTCTTGGAAAGATAAAAAGGAACCCACCGATTGGTTGACATAAGTTTTTTATTAGGTTGATTGCTGAATCACGTCCAGTGCCACCTAACTATTACTCCACTTGGTATATTTTTACCACAAAACAACAGAAGACAAACCCTGCCAACGCAACTTCATATTATTGATCATTCATTTTCTTCAGTGCAAAAAGACAGAGTGAAGAACTCCGTATAGGACTATTTTTCTTGTCTTTCTATCCATTTTTTGTCTTAACCTTTACTTTTTCTGTGAGACAGAGTGTCTCAACCTCTACTTGTGTGTTCCAAAGTTTCCTATTTCCCCACCCACTCCACCAAACTGATATCCCACTCGACACTACTTACTTGCTCTGTCATTCGGTCAGCATTGTGATCGTCACTAGCATTCTCTCCTTGAAGCTCAACGTCTGAATTCTGAAGCTCATGAGTATATAATGAATTCCATGGAGGTATAGCTAGCATTTCTGAACATTGGCAATCTGGAAGACTTGATTTGGAATCAAGAAAGATTACTGGTATGAGCAACAAAGGCTCTGGGTGTTGCCACGCTGGTTATGGTAATGGCCATAGTCATCTCAATAATGTTACTATTTTCAGGCATTGGATTTCTGGTTGTAATTCACATCTGCATCGTCGGAAGGGCTCTGAGAAGGGGACTTGCTGTTAATGGACACCAAGATAATAAGGCAAGCACTGGTATCTCCCATGATGATCTGGAGCGGATACCTTCTTTCAGTTTTAAAGGGCGGGAGAACGGGAGCAGCCCTGTAGACTGTGCCGTTTGTTTGGATAATTTCCGTTCCGGAGAAAAGTGCCGGATGCTGCCCTTGTGCAAACATAGTTTTCATGCCGAATGTGTAGATTCATGGCTGCTGAAGAATCCCCTTTGCCCAATATGCAGAAGCCGTGCTGATTCCTTTGAGAGGCTGGAAGTCGGGGAGTGCAATCACGAGATTGAGGTCGAATTAGATGCAAGGCGAAGGCAAGAAGTTGAAGTACAGATCTCCGATTCCATTTCGTCTCCTCGGCTGGAAGTTGGGGAGTGCGATCACGAGATTGAGGTCGAATTAGATGTAAGGCAAAGGCAAGAAGTTTAGTACAGATCTCCGTTTCCAATTCGTCTCCTCGGCAAAATGTATCTCTGGAATAGTGCACTTGTCTCTGTATTATAAGAAAATTATAATGCCGACTTGTCTCAGATATACTACTAAATTTTAGATGTTTGCATTGCTCTCGATGTAAGATCTCAAATCTGCTTGAAGTTTTCTATAGCTAATAGAAGCTGTGATAACAGCAGTTGCTTCATCATTTTGGTTCGTGAATTTTAATTCACAACACGAAGTGCCTTTGCAGTGTTCCAAATCCAGAACAGTATTTTTGTTCGTTGATGAGACGTTTATATAGTACAACTCAGCATCAAGAATTCCAACATGCTTTTTATTTAAAAAAAGAATTCCAACATGCTAAATTAATCAAATCTTTTAGCTTGCGAAATTCAGCTCCGCACCATGAAGTAATATAGGCTTTTACTTTATATGGCTGATCCTTGTGGACTATATTGGCCGGTCCATCCCTAACAATGGACCCAACCGAATTTTAATAAACCAGACTGATCTGAATTTAGATTTTCCTTATGCAGCGGAGATCCCAAATAACCATAGATCGATGTGGACTTGCAAAACCATTCAGATTAGATGGGATACGACAATACTAATTACAAACCTCCGTTTTAGATGAATCGTCATTCTACTAAGCAAATATAGGAGGGGCAATTTGAGCTTTTTGGCATCAAACTGAATCATATATTTGATTGGACAAACATTTCTACACAAAAAAACAAAAGAAATCAGATGACGGACTCCAGTAGATAGCAGCACATTAAAGCCGTAAGGTTTAAACTTCTAACTGAAAGCTAAGTGATGTCAGTATGTTTCCGCTACATATTTTGGGAAATAGAACACGTCATGTTCATTTCTGCTCAGAGTTACTCTCCAACTCTCTCCTCAAATGCACAGAGAAGTCATCGTTCACGTCATCGTCATCCCAATCATCCTCCCACTGCTGGACTGACTCAATGGCTTCTTCTTTGTCATCCCAATCTGCAATTGACCCAGGGACAATGCTAAAAAACATGTTCAGAGGAATGCTAAGAACTAATAGCATTAGAGAGACCAATTCAAAACACCGCATCAAGGTAGAAAGCTTGAGAGTGAAAACAGCAAATACACTAATTTAAAATGCCAAAAAAGTTACTTGAGACATATAAATAGTAGACCTGCAGAAATGCTTGACAGCAAAATAAACTACAAAATCATTTTAAACAATCATATTTGATACTATAAGAGAGGATATGAGGTTCTGCAATGAAAGCATCAAAACAAATTTACTCTTCCCGCCTTCTGATACAAGACAAACATTATTTTTTCAATTAATTGTCTCAGAACATTAAGGATTAGTCTTAAACCGAAAATGAGGAAGAAGCTTAATTTCGAGAGAACTATTCAAGTCTAGAAGGCAATAACAAAATTCGCTATTAGGCTTTCACAATAAGAAACTAATGGTGAGTCAACTGAGTAAATTAAAAATTTGCTTCCAAAACGGAAACTGTATTTTCAAATTGCATAGGTCCACTTGAATTCTACAAAACTACCAATTTAAAAATAAAATACTCAACAAACAAAAGGAAACAGAAACTCCTATTCGAAGGAAACAAGAAAAAGAAACAAATGTCAGAAGTGAAATGTCAGTATCAATCACATTCAAGTAAGAAAAGTATGATGTAATAGGCGATTTAAAAGTTTAAAAAGGGTAAACTTGGTAGCAATGCAATTGGCGATGAAGCCAGTACAATGGCACACTTAACAATTTTTGTGTTAGTCCAAACCACAACAAATCCTTAATGTTTTCCACACCAATACTAAGTGGCCTATTGCATTGGACTACATCAAATTAAGCTATTCGATGTGGAGTATGAAAACAAATCGGACCTAGTAATGAGATGCATCACAGTGACAACTGAAATTGGTTCTAGTGCACTTGATAAATAAGGTTACCATTATACTAGACTTCTCCAAACTAGGACAATATCAAACAAAGCTCTTCAATGTGGAATATGAAAATCGAATCTGATCTAGTTATGAGATGCAACACACTGGTAACTGAAATTGGTTCCAGTGGACTTCATAAATAGGGTAATTATTTTTACTTGACATATGTAGATTAACAAATAATGCAAATAAGGAACATAAAAGCAGAAACTCCTGCAAGATAGGGTAAAAAGAAAAACTTCCAACCATGTTCCAGTGGTTAAAAAAAGGGAATATTGGCTCATTACTCACTGATCATAATGACGGTTCATGCAACAATTAAACCTACACTCTATCGGATCATTAGAGGAGATATTGGAGACTTTGTTGAGAAATATTGATATAAAAGTGTGTAATAGGCTAATTAACCAAAAACAAGTTATGTCACAGATTCAGACAACATCAATACTATCTGATCTAGCTAAGCCACCATAGTTGCACTTGGATCTCTCAATGTTGAGGGAGGGAGAGAAGGTTGCAGTGTTGAATCCGCCCGTGACGTATAGCATGTGTGGCAAGGCTGGTGTGTCCATCATAACTAAAATTAAAACAAGACATTATCTTATCTAACGCAAAAACAAAATAAGCTTCAAAGGTGCATCACGGCATTGATAAGTACTTCGTGGAACTCGTCATCAAAATCACTAGCATCACCTGAATTGACATAACAGAGACTAAAAAACATCGACATTCCAAGTTTTACAGAATTCAAAGTTGTACCGACTTCAACAATCAAAAGGATGATTCGTAGAATGAGCAAAGAGCAGAAAAACAACAGCGCAAAACCAGTAATCCTCATGCAATCAAAACAGTAAATCATGTGAGGGACCAAAAGAGAGCACAAGCAGATCACCTTGGCCGATTTCGAACTCCTCAAACTCGTCATCGTCCTCAAAGAGGTCGATCTTCACTTCTTCCTTCTCCACCTTCGATTCCGTCGCCATCGCTCTCAAACCCCTCTTCGATTGTAGAGCTCTCGCACACTGCCAAAAACAACACAATCCTGAGATTTAAAGAACCAGAAAACTTCAACAAGATCCGGTGCAGAAGAGGGAAAGTACCAAATCGAAACCCTAATCAACCAGCAAAACCCTTGAACGGGAACCTCCCCCCTGGTTATGAGTAGCAATTTTCAAAATTTCCTGGCCGTTGGATTGTGATCGCATGGCCAAGGAACTAGCCCCGACCCTATCCTAAGCTGGTTTCGAAAAGTTTGGCCCTAGCCTGACCATAAGCGGGCTAGAACCAGGCTTGCTGGCTTTTTAATGCTTTTTGTAAGACAAACGAGTTTATGACCTTTGAGTGGGGCCGAAGTACGGATACGATAAAATTATTATCGTGTCCGTATATATAAAAATACATTTTTATTTCATAAAAATAGTTTGGTAGGCGCTTGTAGTTTAATAGTAAGGGCATTTAATTTTTAAACAACAAACCCGGGTTGAGTATTTAGAAACACTCAAAAAATAATTTTTCAATCACAAGTTATAATTTTTACAAGGTTTAAAGGAAAAAGTTATGCTATACATCAACCGCCTCGACAGACAGCTAGGTAGGCTTTAGTGATAGGGGCCACAGGACGAAACACAAAACTTGTGGCCCTATGCATGTTTTTTGCATTACCTAGCAGTTAAGGGCGTCTAGCATGACCAAGTTTGAGGACCAGATTGGATGACCCCATGCCACCTTCAAACTTGGTCACTAAAACATTTTCCCAGTGGTTTTCATGGAATGCCAGCTCGCCGATATATATCGCCGATATATCGGTATCAGACACAAACCGATACTCCGATACTATTAAGTATCGATTTTTACATTTTTTCCAAATATCGCCGATATATCGGTTTCGGACCGATATATCGGCCTTTTTTGAAAAAAAAAAATTATTTTTTTAAAATAAAAAATTTTTTTTCAAAATTTTTTTTTTTTTTTTGGGAAAAAAAAACTTTCATGTTTGTTTTCTATCCTTTTATGCATATTTTGAAATCTATTATTTGTTTAAATTAGTATAACTCATTTTAGAAGTTAGATTTTGAAAATATATGATAAAAACTAGTTTTTGACGACCGATATTTTTTTACGCAATATCTCCGATATATCTCCGATATTTCGTCTCTTAGGCCGACCGATATCTTACCGATATCCGATACGACATTCCATGGCCTATAGGGCAAATCTAATTTATTCATTGATTCAATTCCATATCCATAATTATTCAAATGCAATCACATTTCTTTGGACGAAGGATCACATGAAGAGAAGTGCTTGGTTAAGTCAGTCCAATAGGCATGGAATGCCAGCTAGCCGATATATCGGCGATATATCGCCGATATATCGGTATCGGACACAAACCGATACTCCGATACTATTAAGTATCGATTTTTCCATTTTTTCCAAATATCGCCGATATATCGGTTTCGGACCAATATATCGGCCTTTTTTGAAAAAAAATTTTTTTTTTTTTTTTTGGGAAAAAAAAACTTTCATGTTTGTTTTCTATCCTTTTATGCATATTTTGAAATCTATTCTTTGTTTAAATTAGTATAACTCATTTTAGAAGTTAGATTTTGAAAATATATGATAAAAACTAGTTTTTGACGACCGATATTTTTTTACGCAATATCTCCGATATATCTCCGATACTTCGTCTCTTAGGCCGACCGATATTTTACCGATATCCGATACGACATTCCATGCCAATAGGACGTTTAATGAAGGGAAACCGGTTTCTTTTGAAGCCGCTTCACTATCCTTAATAGGCGTCACGCCATTACTCCGCACGGCTCCATTGGAGAGCCTCATATGAATTGAATTGAGCTGAGCCGAATTGAACCAATACGGAGCTGGTTTGTTTTGATAAGCATGCATCCCAATGGAGCCGGTTCATAACAAGGAACTTTTTAGCAAAAAAGAAAAAAACATGAGAAAAATCCCATCCTACGGATGAATATACTTATTGGGTACAATACGGATGACTGACTGTACTCTTTAACACACGCAAGCCGACTGGGACAGTGCTGGTCTCTTATACGAATACGTATGAGGGCGACGATGTAGATACACGGCTATGACATTGCCAAATCTAATCCGTCAACTTCTAACACGGAGTCTTGGTGAAGTATCAAACACATAAAGCCGCCCCATGCAGTGAGGACACCTGAGACTGAGGCCACGTTCATCCCATCACTCAGTCATGATTTGATGCATGCTAAGGTCGGTCGGTGGGAAATCATGTGTTAGAGGATCAATTGTTTCTCAGGAACTACTCCTACTCATGGAATTCCGTATCCGATATCGGTATCGTATCGGTCGGCTTAAGAGACAAAATATCGGAGATATATCGGAGATATTTGTAAAAAAATATCGGTAGTTAAAAACTAGTTTTTACCATATAATTTCATAATCTAGCTTCTAAAATGAGTTATACTAATTTAGACAAAACATAGATTTTAAAATATGCATATTGGGATGGGAAACAAGTGGGAAAGTTATTTTTTTCCCCTTTTTTAAAAAAAAAAATTTTTTTTTTCGAATTTTTTTTCGAAAATATTATTTTATTATAAAATAGCGATATATCTG
Source organism: Houttuynia cordata (assembly GCA_039654745.1). Taxonomy (NCBI): domain Eukaryota; kingdom Viridiplantae; phylum Streptophyta; class Magnoliopsida; order Piperales; family Saururaceae; genus Houttuynia; species Houttuynia cordata. The sequence continues at coordinate 56,591,349 of CM077502.1, read as the reverse complement.
TCCGAAACCGATATATATTTGAAAAAAACAAAAAATAGATATTTATCCATCTCGTTTTATCGGGTGGGGCCCGATATCGATATATCGGCGATATATCGCCGATATGGAATTCCATGCTCCTACTGGTCCTTTTCCTCACTCGAAGAAAAACTGAAAGACGATTGGTCCTACCTCCCAGCAACATTTCTCCAATTTTGGGGAAATGATCAGTGGAAAATGAGTATTTGCGTTCCCTAAAAGTTTGGGTAATGATATCCCTGCATCACTTCCCTATGTGTATGCGAGTGAGTGGGTAATCTGATGTAGGGACATCAATGCTTACCCACTCACTCACTCATAGGGGAAATGATGAAATGATGTAGAAATATCATTTTCCTAAAAATTTCCTGCCTAGAATGCAAGAAACCTAGATATCAGGTATCCACATGAGGGAGCACAAAGGCTCAGGCACGAATGATGGAGCCCCCATTAGCCGGCAACACGTATAGAAGGTGATATGTTGCTCCTGAAGCACTGAATAATTTCTCCTTGATGAAGATGTTGTAAATAGCTTTGTATAGAAAAAAAATGGGGCAACTAAACAAGCTAATTAGATGCGCGGTGTTTCAGCCAACTTTAGCTTTTATTGATTTTAGGCTCTACCCACGGGGGGGGGGGGGGGGTTGGTGGTGGGTGGTGGTTCGAGTTCAAACTCAAACTAGATCTGAATATGAGACTATAATTGTGCATTTGTTCAGGACCTTTGGGAGGACTGATCTCTATCCTTTTTGGATTTCATTTCTTTGTAATCTGTTTTTTCAGACCCTATGTGTTTAGTTGGAGGTTATGTCTTTTCTGGTTTCATTCTCATCTTTTTTTCTGATTAATAAAATTCTCATATCATAAAAAATAGACCTGAAGATGAGCTTGAAAAGGTCGAGCTCCTTCTCGAGCCCAAGTTAAGCTTTAGCTTCTTAATTCCGGTATCTCACAACCGCGGTCATCGTTTCGTCGCTAATTTTCACTTGCATCTCTAATTTTCTTTAAATCATAATACAAGATTTTAGTACCTAAAACCGGCCATGAAATAAATCTCTAGTCAGTTGTGATTCAACATTGCATTTGGTATTCACTGTGCTGCCATCACTAACATGGGCTGCTGTCCCTGGCGTGTCTCTTCTCCTTAATAGAAACGTATTAAGAGAATATAGGGATCAGGTTTTTCCTATCACACGAAAGAGCAGTCATGATTACTAGCTTTAAATATGATATCTCTGTTTCTGCTTGTGAATGGTAAACCAAGATGTTTTTTAGATCAGTCACTAAGTACTAACTAATTCTGTTATCAGTTCAACTCTACGCCGCTCATATCAGTATATTGCATGTGATTTGTAAATAATAAGCTAAATTTTGATATCGAAACATGCCGCATTCTTAACGTCAGAAGCAACAGGTTGTATGTGAAAAAAAGACTGACATGAGAATAAAAAGTCAAAAGAAAGCGAGGTAGGATCGAGCTTCAACAGCCTCCAATGCCAATAGATGATCACAAGTACGCCGGGTTCTTCAATGAAGTGACAACAGCTTTCACTTGCAAGTAGTTCTTAAGACTGTCAATTCCCTTCTCCCTGCCGATCCCACTCATCTTGTACCCGCCAAAGGGGATTGCAGCATCAAAAACATCGAAGCAGTTCACCCATACCGTACCTGCTCTCAATGCCCGAGTCATGGTATTGGCTGTGTCTATGTTTTGAGTAAACACTCCAGCAGCAAGCCCGTAGCTAGTGGCATTCGCTCTTCTAATCACCTCATCGATGTCCCTGCATGTACTCATGCACTCAGTCTATTAGAAACAGTCTAGAAAGTTCCAAGAACCAGAGAAACAAATAAACATAATGGAGACGGCAGCCTCGTTAAATTCAAATGTATTGTAGACTTACTTGAACTTTAAGATGGATTGCACTGGGCCAAAGATCTCATCAGTTGCAATTTCCATATTGTCCTGATTTGCACAATAATTAAAAAACAAAATGAAAGACAGAAAGAAAAACAGTCAGCCCAATGGCTTATGAGTCCTGGAATCAATATTTCTGATTAAGGGCAGTAGTACCTTGACATTTGAGAAGACTGTAGGCTGAATGTAATACCCCTTGCTGCCAAGTCTCGCACCACCCGATTCAAGTGTGGCTCCACTTTCAACACCTGATTTTATGTACTTCAAGATTTTCTCAAACTGCTCTTTGTCAATCTATCCAAAACCAGAAAGGAAGACAAAATGCATAAGCAGTCAGGTTCTAATAGAAACAACAATTTCACACACATAAAGATCCGTACAGCTTTAGTCTACTTCTGAAGTGGCTTCAATCACTCACCTGACAGTGATAAACAAAGTTTACGCAGACAATACACACATACACGGAAAAAAAAAGAAAAAAAAGAGGACAGGTACCTGAGGACCTTGTTCAACTCCTGTTCTGAAAGGATCACCAACAACGCGTTTCAAGGCCCTTGCCTTTGCTTTCTCAATGAACTCATTGTACACACGCTCATGCACAAATGTACGGGACCCAGCACAGCAACATTGTCCCTGTAAATGACAATTTGGAACCATGAAAATTAAACGAAAAGATAAGATTCTGATTGAGCTTTCAACGAGATGCCAATAGTTGACCTGATTGAAGAACAGTGCAAAGTGAGCTAGCTCCACAGCTTGATCAACATCAGCATCATCAAATACTATGAAAGGAGATTTCCCTCCAAGCTCCAGTGTTACAGACTTAAGATTGCTTTTTGCAGCCAATTCAAGTATAATTTTACCTGTATCAGTTGATCCAGTGAAGGCAAGCTGCAAATCACAGACAATAGGCACAATTTACAGATTGTTTGAAAACAAAAAAAACAATAAAGTGAATCCTTTCTAACGTAACATTTTGTTGTGGAAACTAATATTCAATGCCATCGAGAGATTATATTAGCATATATTAGGTGTCAGCAGTCATTGACTTCTAAAATGACTCCAGTTTGAATAATAAGATTCAAATAGTTTCAGGTGAAAAAATAGTGGGCCTCTTAATTTTGCAAGAGATTTAATCTTCAAAAGTGAACAGAGGACAACTTAACATGGTCTTACTTTACACAGTAATATTGCAGATATAGAAACATTCTCCTTTGGCAAGTCACAAAAGAACAAAGACAAAAAAGAATCAAACTATCACCAATGAGGCCTCAATTTTTAAGTATAATTTTGAAAGTGCTAAACCCCCTGCTGGATTTATTTACAGGATATTCCAAGGGCAAAAGAAACCTTAAATCGCGATTGTGCACTATAAGAGTGGCTCATCTGTGGTTAAATTCACATACATGTAGCATACTAGCATAACCCATGTAATGTTGTGGTGGCGGCTCTAGTTCTCCTCTACTTGAACAAGGATTTCATAATGTAATAATGAAATGTAGGATTTCACATAACATAGGTTTCCTACGATCAATTTTGGATTACTCTAACCATGTTGATCACTAAAAGACTACTTAATATTTTGTTGAAAAAACATTCAAGATTAAATACAAGCGCAGTAGTTCAGTGTTTAAGACAAGAATAACAAGAAAACCAAGAAAAATTAAAACAAAAAGATGAAACTAGAACACAAATTCATAAGAAACGTGAAATTATGAACACAGCCTACATCGCCAGTGATGTTGTTAGGTTTCTCTTGTGACAGTAAAAAAGACTCCAAGGAATCCCAATGGCAGACAACATAAACAATTTCACAAAAGCAAAGAAAAAGATATAAGATTTAAAATACTTCATACTTTATCCACATCCATGTGACTGGCTAAAGCTGCACCAGCAGTAGGTCCAAATCCAGAAACCACATTTAAAACTCCATCTGGAAGCCCCGCCTGTCAAGCAAACATAATTTCAGATCATATCCATAATAGTAAAAAATCAAGTGTCAACCATAGTATCATTAGGATGTCAATTTCTGAAGCAAGTAAAATTGAAATTAGAATATTTCTTTAGCAAACTAGAAGTTAATACTCAAATTGACACTATAGACCAGCATAATATGCACATCACTTCCTGACGGTAGTAGACTTGGAGACCTTAATATTGGTTCTTTACTTGAGAGATTGGTCAAGAAATTAGATCTTACTTCATTGTACAATATCTTAATGGTCTTGAATTAGCAAGATAAAAAAGCATATACAAATTTAGATCACTTCCCGGAAGGCTTATTTATATAGTGTTGTTTTTAGTCTGAGCAGTGTTAGAAACAAAAGTTTTGCTACTCATACTCGTCTAGAATGCTATTCAACAAAATAATTGAGCTCATATTTTAGCTGATATCTAATGTAAATGTAAATGGGAACACTTGAACAATAGCTTCATGAATGGGATCCTCTGCCAACAGCTCAGTCTTAAGATGGACTAGAACGATTTTACGTATCTTTTACAAATAAAATGCAGCACATGATTTATTTGACAGTGTGAATATACTACATCAAATAGATGTTACATAGTGCTACTTGTGTATAGAAAGGACCTGACAGAAAGTACATGAAAAAATAACCATTTGAACACCTACAGTCAGCAGGTGAGAGATATTTTCAGACCACAGTTTAGTCAACCCAACTGCTCTGCTATGGTAAACTATGAGGATCAACCTAGTCAAAGGCATATCTCACAACTGAAACAGGATTACCATGATAGCAGTGTAAGTGCAAGTGTCAAAGCCGATAAATAACAAGAAAAGATGAATGATCAACCCACCTCTTGGAGTAACCTTGCCGCATAAAGAGCAGACAAAGGCGTCTGCTCTGCTGATTTGAGTACAATAGAGTTTCCACAGGCCAATGCAGGGCCAACCTTCCAGGCAAACATGAGAAGTGGAAAGTTCCAAGGGATAATTTGTCCAGCAACACCAATTGGTTCATGCAAAACTTGAACATGATGTGGCCCATCCGCTGGAACCACAAGCCCATGTATCTTGTCTGTCCAACCTTAATAAAGTTTCCAAAAAAATTAACAAGTTCCAAAATTAAACTCAAATTTGACCTTCAGATATATGTACTAGCATGACTTCACAATTCTCACCAGCATAGTATCTAAATAAACGAGCAACCATTGGTATCTCAATAAAGGCAGCCTGTTCATAAGGTTTTCCATTGTCCCAGGTCTCAATTGCCGCAATGTCATCATTATGCTTGTCTATCAAGTCAGCAAAGCGTAAAAGAACTCGTGACCTTTCCTGCATAAATAATTAAGTTAAAGAAAATAAGCAAAACAGAGCTAATCATATACTGCAGAGTAATGGACAAATCTAGAGGCATCTTATCGCTTGGAAAAAAGTTCAAAAGTTAATTGCTATACATAAGCAGTCATCTTTGGCCATGGACCCTCGTCAAATGCCTTGCGTGCTGCAGCAACAGCACGGTTGATATCTTCTGCATCACCTTCAGCGACATGTGCAATGACTTCTCCAGTTCTAGGATCAAGAGTTGGAAAAGTCTTTCCTGAATTCATATATCAGAGCATGTCAGATCCATTGTATGCGAACAAGATAGAATGGTCGACCATATGTATCAGAGTGAGATGAACTTATAACCGTTCAGACTATAACAGCAACTCAAAAGATGTATACAGTCAGCATTGTTACCCAAATTACTAAAGATAACATCCTCTACCAACCAAGTGTACTGAACTCTTTTACAGAAACACAATGAATTAATTTTTAAAAACAGAGTACATGGTTTCGAATGAAACATTGGAAAGTATATAATACCTGATGCAGAATCAACAAAGTGCCCATTTATTAGCAGCTTGGTGTAATTGACTGGGACGGATGGTTTCATTGGTTCCTCAATTGATACTGCATTGCTAAAGCTGCGGATGCTCTTTGCTAACGAGGTTCGACCTGAAGAGGGATATTAGGTTTAGCAAAAAGGTTTACTATGATACAAGATCCTTACTTAGGATCCGATCCCTCAGACAAAAAAGCAATATAATCTTTTTTTGTTAAATTTTCCTAACCAAAAAGCAATAGAAGTTGCCATGAAAAGAATACTGTTTCTCTATGTCCTGAACTCCAGGTAATTGTTACCATACAAATAAAACACAAAAATCGCATAGGAAAATCAGCCTTTATTGAGCAGATAACGATCACCATCATTTGTTGTATCACAACTATTTGAGATCAGACAAAAAAATTTATCTTTCATACACCAGTATCCTCATCACCAGATACTAGTACCCATACAGAACAATAGGAAAATCTTCTTTATTTTATGCAAGCACAATAGGAAAATCAGCTACAATTGAAGCAGCACAAAAAGTCTTTTCCCTCCTCCTTTTTTTCTCTGATTCATCATCAAACTCTACTCGATCAACACCATCTGTTACCACGGATTTCTCAAGTTCTTAAATTAGGTCAAGTCCAAGCATATCCACTGAACACTCCACCAATATATATATATGATTGCTGTAAGCAATAGCATAATTTAGCAACCTCACAAAAAAAAACTATGATCGGTGAAACATTAAAAAGTGTCATCAAACAATCCATCCTTCATCAGTGATCAGACATCCACGAGAAGATGATAAAAAATGGCTAAAAAATGTAGTCAAACATGCAAACAAACAAACAGGTGATCCAAAAAAGACCCATATCAGGAAACGAATGAATTTTTCACCTTGAATCGTGGAAGAAGCAGATAAGGTCCTGGAGAGAAGAGAGGAGATCCTACGAGCTGCCATGATGACGGCCTGACAATCCTCACCCTCCTGCAGGAGTAGAAGAGCTCCACAAAAAGTAAGGATGGACCGGTATGGAAAGAAGCTCTTATAAGAATGTAGCCAATAAGATTACAGCAATTTTATATCTAAAAATAAACATAGCAGATTTACTAGTCTGCTCCACCCAGGGAATGTATTTTCAATTCTGAAAGGTCATTTATGAAGAGAGACGCTAAGCGGAAGACTCGGGCGAGGTGTGTCCAAGATAGACTCTATTTATGAACTGGTTCCTATAAAATGGTAACTAAAAGTCAACGGGAACATCAAAACCAAAGGGAGGAATTACTGTTTAGGGTTACGAATTAAAGCTAAATACACTTTAGGACTTGACCCTAAAGTGTAAATAAGTTTGGGTTAAGAAGGGGGGAGATATATGATCTCTCCATAATGCCCTCACCCATTCTTACCATTTTTAACCTCCAAAAGTCAACTCTATCAGCTCCATAATTATATTTTGTCTTTTTCTTCCCTTTCTTATCCCTTCCATTTCTCTTCCCCTTCTTCCCCCTTCCAGTTCCCCTTCTTCCCCCTCCCCCCATTGCCGCGCTCTGCCTCTCTTCCCCCTCCCTCTTGGCCGCCCCTTTCTTCCTCATCATTCTCCCTCCCCTCTTAGCCACCCCTTTCTTCTTCATCATTTCCCCCTCCCCTCTTGGCCGCTACTGCAACTAGGTGGTAGGAGTCCGTGGAGAAGGCCCAATCAGTGTATAGTCGAGGGAGAGTTGCCACTTGCAGAAACCATGGATGTAAGTACAGAAAACTTGGATTTTTTTATGCGTAGTGGTGTTTGGTAAGATATAGCTCCCTTGTGATTTAATGTCATATGCAATACATATTTTAGTTGTTCCCTTGTAAGTGTGTTGCCTCATATACATGTTGTTGTGTTGCATGATGTGTTGCCTCATATGCATGTTAGTGTGTTGTAAGTTGCAATGCATTTTTAGTCATTACAATCAAGTTGCGACGCATTTTTAGTCAGTTACATTATAGTTACGATGCATTATTATTACAATTGTGATACACTTATTGCTAAATTGCGATGGCATGATGTGTTGCCTCATATTCATGTTGTTATTGTGCTGCACGACTCCGCGGCTATGGTTATAACTGAGTAGTGATGGATCTAGTACTCGTTATGATGGATCATATATAAGTGTTGATGCATGAAATACTTAATGCGATGCCTATAGATATGCTAAGATGTGTTGTATCTTAATTAGTTGCAATGCATTTTTATTCAGTTATGATGCTTAGTGGCTGCATTTGTGATGCCAAATTAGTAAAGTTGGACGTATTTTTAGTCAGTTACGTGATATTTGCGATGCCTACTTAATGCAGTTGTGATACTTTTATTGTTAAGTTGTGATGTATTTGCGACTCTGTTGGAATGTTAATTTGCTTGAATTGCGATAGCAGTGTGATGTTCTAATAGCTTACGACATGTTGAATTGTAGGTGGAAGGGGCCAGTTTGAGGGTGTTGGCATGTTATAGTTTACTCCCTTAAACTATATTGATCATAAGAATGCATATGTGGAATAAGAATGCATAGTTTGAGGGTGTTGTCATGCTCACACCCTTAAATTATATTGATCATACTTGTCGGTGGTGGCAAATCAAGGAACTACCTTGTCTCCATGCATGTGCCGCCATATCTGTTAGAGGAGCATCACTAGCTTATTCATGTCATGGAGATTTCTGGACAACACAGAACTATAAGAATGTATACAACCACACTGTCTTCCGAGTTTTGCATTATGACAAGCCAGTTCGAGCTGAGCCACCAGTAAGAGAAGATTTCTTTCTTCCACCCATAACCAAGAGGCCAAGGGGCAAGCCAAGGAAGAAGCACATTGAATCTCAAAAGAAATCTATATGACCATTCCATTACAACTGATGCGGTGGGTTTGAGCATAATAGGAGCACATACACTACACTAATTGTAGAATAAGTTACTGTTAAGACTTTTTGTTTCATTTTAGACTACTAAACTACTTAGCAAGGCCTATAATAGTCTCAATATTATTATGTGTTTCCACCTGTTGAATCCTTGAATGGTATCAGATCTTATCCACCATATCGCACCAAGATCACAAATAACCGCAAATTAAACACAACATTATCGCAACCAAACGAGCTCTTATTCTCAACAGATGTATTATGAAACCTAATAAGAATCGCAAATCATCAAAATCCAATGACAACTTCAACGAAAAGCTATCACAAACGCATCGCAAACCAAACACAATTGCATCCCAATATTTTTCGTCAGTTACGTGACATTTGTAATGCATAATTGTTGAAGATGTGATACCATTATTACTAAGTTGTGATGACATGATTTGTTACATGATGTGGTTCCTCATATGCATGTTGCTGTGTTGCACGACATTATGGTCATGGTTATACTAACTAGTGATAGATCTAGAACTTGTCAGATAGATTATCTATAAGTTGTGATGCTTAATATCTGTATTTATGATGCCAAATTAGTTAAGTTGCGATGTTACCAGATCTTATACATTACAGTCAAGTTACGGTGCATTTTTAGTCAATTATGTGGCATTTGCAATGCATAATTGTTGCAAATATGATACTATTATTGCTAAGTTATGATGATATGATTTGTTGCATGATGTGGTTTCTCATATGCATGTTATTGTGTTGCACCAATGTATAATGAAAGCGAAACGATAAGGACTTAAAGTTGACCTTTGATGAAGAACAATCGTAACCGGAATTAAAACATTCATGTAATCGCCACATCACGCATACTTGTTCCTATATTTGCTTCTCGACATAAAGCTACTACAAACGTATCGCAAAGCCAACACAATCAGATCCAACATTAACACACATATAAATACCACACTTCACAAATATTCACAACCAAGTATTAACTTGTCAGAACATTGTAGATATGTTTCAAATGTGTTATATATACAATGAAGTTGCGATGAATTTTTAGTTAGTTACTTATATTTGCGATGTGTAATTATTGTAGTTGTGATACATTTATTGCTAAGTTATGTGATATTTGCGATGTCTAATTGTTGCAGTTGTGATACCTTTATTGGTAAGTTGTGATGCTACCACAAATGCATTATAAATGAACATCGTGCATTCATCAAATCTGAAGTCCAATAAGGACCAGTGATTACTCTTAAGGACTAGAATAAGCCACCTGTTGTACATGAAAGCATGATCACCATCTGCACCCTTGCAAGATCCGAACACATTCTTGCTCTAATCTTCATATAAAGCCTCATGATCAAAACTTTTAGGCTTTCTACCCACCATCCATATATCTTCATACTGTAATGCATAATTGTTGCAGTTGTGATACCTTTATTACTAAGTTGCGACAACACGATGTGTAACACCTTGTCTTAGTCTGATCTTATACTTTACAGTCAAGTTGCGACACATTTTTAGTCAATTGTGTGAAATTTGCAATGCCTAATTATTGCAATTGTGATATCTTTATTGCTAAGTTGCGATGTATTTGTGACTATGTTCCCCCTCCCCTCTTGACCTTGTTGTAACCGTGCGGCCGACGTCCATGGAGAAGACCCAGTCAATGCCATAGTTGAGGGAGAGTTGCGGCCACTATGTTTTATACTTCTATTTGCCCTTCTGTCTTTGCAAATATCAAAGTGTCGACGGAGAAGACCCAGTCATTGTCATAGTCGGTGGAGAGCTATCACTTACAAAAACCATGCAAATAAGTACATAAAACTTGAAATTTTTTTCACTATAATGGTGTTTGGTAAGATATAGCTACCTTGTGATTTAGAACCATATGCAATAAGTGTGTTGCCTCATATACATGTTATGTTGGATGATGTGTTGCCTTGTATGCATGTTGTTGTGCTACAAGTTGTGATTCATTTTTAGTCATTACAGTTAAATTGTGACACATTTTTAGTCAGTTACGTTACATTTGCGATGCCCAATTATTGCATTTGTGATACCTTTATTTTTAAGTTGCGATGGCATGATGTGTTGCATCATATGCATGTTGTGTTGCACGACTCTGTGGCCATGTTTATAGATAAATAATGATGATTCTAGTGCTCGTTATGATGGATCATATATAAGTTGTGATTAATGAAATACTTGTTCCGATGCCTAGTAAATATGTTCAGATGTGTTAAACATTACAGTCAAGTTGCGATTCATTTTTAGTCAGTTACGTTATATTTGCGATGTGTAATTATTACAATTGTGATACCTTTATTACTAAGTTGAGATGACATGATGTATTGCCTCATATGCATATTGTTGTATTGCATGACTCTGTGGCCATGATTATAGCTAAATAATGATGGTTCTAGAACTCGTTATGATGGATCATATATAAATTGTAATGAATGAAATACTTGTTGTGAAGCATGTTCATATGTGTTATATATTACAGTCAAGTTGTGATTCATTTTTAGTAAATTACGTTATATTTGCGATGCATAATTATTGCAGTTGTGATACATTTATTACTAAGTTGCGATGGCATGATGTGTTGCCTCATATGTATATTATTGTGTTGCACGACTATGTGGCTATAATTATAGCTAAGTAGTGATGGATCTAATACTTGTTATGATGGATCATATATATATATATATATGTTGGTGAATAAAATACTTGTTATGATACCTAGTAGATATGCTCGGATGTGTTATATCTTAGTTAGTTGCGATGCATTTCATATTCAATTTTTATGCTTAATGGCTGCATTTATGATGCCAAATTAGTTAAATTGCGATGTCTCTTAGTGTCATATCTTATATACTACAGTCAAGTTATGACACATTTTTAGTCAGTTACGTGACATTTACATATGTTCTTATGTGTTATATATGACAATGAAGTTGTGATACCTTTCTTGCTAAGTTAGGTGATATTTACAATGCCTAAATGTTAAAGTTGTGATACCATTATTACTAAGTTGTGAATACATGATATGTTGACTCCTATGCATATTGCTGTGTCGTACGACATTATGGTAATGGATATAGGTAAGTAGTGATGGATCTAGAACCACGTATTAACTTGTTAGAACCTTGTACATATGTTCAAATGTGTTGTATATGACAATGAAGTTGTGACACATTTCTTGCTAAGTTAGGTGATACTTGCGATGCTTAAATATTAAAGTTGTGATGACATGATGTGTTGACTCCTATGCATGTTGATGTGTTGCATGACATTGTGGTAATGGATATAGGTAAGTAGTGATGGATCTAGAACTACGTATTAACTTGTCAGAACCTTGTACATATGTTCGATTGTGTTATATGTGACAATGAAGTTGCGATACCTTTCTTGCTAAGTTAGGTGATATTTGTGATGCCTAAATGTTGAAATTGTGATACCATTATTACTAAGTTATGATGACATGATGTGTTGACTCTTATGCATGTTGTTCTGTCGCACAACAATGTGGTCATTGATATAGGTAAGTAGTGATGGATCTAGAACCATGTATTAATTTGTTGGAACCTTGTACATATGTTCTTATGTGTTATATATGACAATGAAGTTGCGATACCTTTTCTTGCTAAGTTAGGTGACATGATGTGTTGCTTCATATGCATGTTGTTGTGTTGCATTACTCCGTGGTTATTGTTATAACTGAGTACTGATGGATCTAGTGCTCATTATGGGGATGAATGAAATACTCGATGCGATGCCTAGTAGATATGCTCAGATGTGTTATATCTTAATTAGGTGCGATGCATTTTTATTCAGTTATGATGCTTAGGGGCTGCATTTGTGATGTCAAATTAGTTAACTTGCGATGTTATCAGATCTTATATATTATAGTAAAGTTGCAACACATTTTTAGTCAGTTACGTGACATTTGCAATCCCTAATTGATGCAGTTGCGATACCTTTATTGCTAAGTTGTGTGACATTTGCGATCCCTAATTGATGCAGTTGCGATACCTTTATTGCTAAGTTGCATGACATTTGCGATGCCTAAATATCAAAGTTGTGATGCCTAAATGTTGAAGTTGCGATACCTTTATTCATAACTTGTGTGACATTTGCGATGCTTAAATGTTGAAGTTGCGATAACTTTATTGAGAAGTTGAGATGCTACCACAAATCCATCGCAGCAAACCCAAAACAAATGAATTGCAAAAGAATCACAAATGCATCGCAACAAACAAAAATGTTAAACCACAACGCTCACAAATATTCATAACACCACATATTAACTTCACAAATACAATTAACTTGTCAGAACTATAGCATAAATTTGTCTACAACCAGCCATAATCACATATGCATCCACATCAAATCAGTTATAACCAAAAGCTTAGTCCTAACCACAAACTGAACTACATCATAATGGTATCACAATTGAAAATGTACCACAAGTTGAACTACATCATAATGGTATCAAAACTGAGAATGTACCACAAGCCTAGTTTTGCCCATACACTGATATAGAACTCAGAATGTACCACACAACCCACTTCCTGAATTGTTTCACATCAACGGCTTCTGGTGTTTGTCCAAATGCAAGTTTATACATAAAGTAACAAAGGTATGCACCACAGTCATCAAACCCCACTTGCTTCCGTGATTCAACATGCTTAGTTTTCCACTTCTCCCAATCCCCATCTTCGAATGGAAAACCCAGAAAAAACTTACCATACTTTGCCTACCTCCTCATGGCATGGAAGAATATTGACTTTTCATACTCAAATCTCCCTCGTGTCCCAAGGCTATCGTAAATGAACATCATGGGTTCACCAAATTTAAAGTCATACATGTGAAGGCAAACTACAGAGAGGAGGTGATTATGCTCTTGGATGGCCTCCAAAATCATAGGTCTTTTTCGGAGGAAAGACCTAAGGTCTACAACAACAAAAATATGTAAAAACACATGCAATAGTAAGAAAGAAATGCACCAACATGAGATAACGAAGGCAAAACACTGCAATAGAATCATAACAGAATGAAAATATCATCGTAATAAAATCACCAACGAAAGAATATTACCTATTTTTGAAAGAGCATCATATGCTCTCTTCCCTACTTCTTATGCTCTTTTTTGCTGCTGTTTGGGCCTCTTGTGTTGTCCAGTAGAGTGAGCTCTGCTGGTCCCCTCCCCATAGCTGTCTACATCACCTGTTCTATCCCTGGGCCTCTTCTATGCAACTAGAGGACTTTTCTCTACTTCCACCTCCTCCACAGAATCATCAGCTGCAAGATCCTTTTCAATGTCGTCTGCCACGTCCAAGCCCTTAGCAACCACCTCTAATGCAGACTCAGTGTCAGTGCACTCAAGCCCATCAACAGTTTGTCCTTTGTTGAGGGCTCGTATGCTGAGCTTGTAGTCAGGTGCCTTTTGCACTAGCCACTTCAAAATCCTAGGTTGCAATTCATTCGCCTGCTGCAACCAATCCAATCCAACATCCTTTGCTTCCACCAATTAAAAAAACCAAAACTGCATAAATACATAATTAATATTGTAATTAGTACATCAAAGATTAAAAAAATAATATTAGAAACTGTCATAAGTTTTGTAGTTGATATTCATACCTGTAAAATAGCTTAACAACCAAACAAATTGAATTTACATTTCCTCATGTCTTCATATGTATTTGCAACTCCTCTCTGTAGTTGCACATATACTTTCCTGCCCCAAGGATAATTTGAGAATGTACTCAAGTCCTCCTCGTTCATCATAGCCCATAACCTTATTTCCACAAGGTCTCCTAGCCTAGGTAGGAGGAATACCACAATGATATAAAGAATCGCCAACCTAATCTTGTCTTGTACCTTTGTCTTCTTTTCTTCCAACAAATCCCGAATCACTGTTGAAGTGATTTTCGATTCCCCTTTAAACATTCTATCCTTGAAGGCACTACAATATTGGAGTCGAGACTTCTCAGTTGTAGTGTGTAGCGGCAGCTCGAGAATTAGAGAAACATCCAAGGGCTTAACTCGAGCCCTCTTTCCACTAATATCAAAAGTCAGCCTACTGACCCTCCTCTCTACAATCTCGCATACTAGTCGATGACAGACTTACGAGTGAGGAATCTTTAATAAATCTCCTAATATAGAATTGGAGAGATATCAATGAGTTTCACTTTTAATTGTCTGGCTAAACTCAACCAGCTTTTTCATTGTGCACTTGCAGTCAAGTTTAGGCAGCTACAATTAGGCAGAAAATTGTAATCAGATAAGCATCCTTATATAATAATCAGTAGCATTCTTACATTATATCATCACACCCTATACAATTAACCTTCGCAACCTATGCAATTAACCTTCACAACCTATGTCATTTACCTTCTAAATAATTACATCAACCTTCGCAACAAAATAAATTTCACTTCAAATAGAATTACTCAACCATCGCAACCAAACCAATTAACCTGTGCAACCTATGTAATTTACCTTCGCAACTAAATAAATTTCACTCAACTTCATAGAATTACTAAACCATCACAACCTATGCAATTAAAATTCACAACCTTTTATATGAACCTTCACAACTAAATCAGTTAAAGCTAATTCCTACAAAATCACAACCCAACACATTCTATGCAATTATAACTCGCAACTTATACATTTAATCTACGCAAACCTTCACAACTAAATAAACAACTATTCTATACACGATTCTCATCCACAATTCAAACAAAAATAACATACATTCATGGTAACCATTCATATTCCCGATAATAATACTATCTTAATCAAAACCACCAAAATGAAGTGCTTACGGGAAAAAAATACACTTTTTGTAACCACTTACTTCCTTTCCGGTGTCGGTCTTCTTATTCCCTACATTTTTCTCTTTGCCCTGTATAGTCCATGGAGCCATTTGCATCGATGGAGAGGGGAGTCGACGGAGAGGGGCGTCATCCAACCGGCGAAGAGGGCACATTGGTGAAGGGGCGCATGTGGTGGCAGGGGAAGGTTTTGAATGACCATGAAGGATTTTGGGTGGAGGGGGGAAATAGAAAGTGGGAGGGTTAGAGGGGAGTCGGCGGATTGGGGAGTCGACGGAGATGTGAGTTAGCGGAGAGAGCGCCGGCAAGGAGGAAAGTCCGCAGAGAGGCATCGGCGGAGGGGCGTCATCAGAGTGGCATCGGTAGAGGCAATGGAGGGTTTCGAAGACGCTGCAAAGGGAAAATGGGAGAGTTGGGAGGGAAAAGAGAGAGCTGAGAGGGAAAAGGGAGAGAGGAGGTGACGTGCTGCAGCCTGCAGCAGCTTTTGAGTTGTGTCAGTCAGGTGTGGGTAGTTTAGGTATTACAAAAAAAGAAACCACATGCTCCTCACATGCGTCCCTTTTTTGTTAGACTTTTTTCATACATTTGAGTCTCTTTTGAACCCTCAACCTTTTCACTTAGCCCAGACCGGTTAAAACCAGAAAGTGAATTTCTGGATGAAATTGCCCCAAACCAAAGTTACAAAAACTAGACTAAAAATGGAGTATTTTTTTTATAATTGACTAAACATGGAGTATCGAAGAGGTTATCTTGTTGCAAACAAAAAATGGAAATGAGAATATCTGGTTGGGATTTGGATAGGTTTATTAAGTTAGGATTTTCTTTTTTCTGATAGCAAAAAGCAAAGGAGAAAGTTAAAAGGATGCGGAGGAGTCAAGGAATGTAGTATCGGATATCGGTAAAATATCGGTCGGCCAAAGAGACGAAATATCGAAGATATTGTGTAAAAAACTATCGGTGGTCGAAAACTAGTTTTTACCGTATATTTTCACAATCTAAATTCTAAAATGAGTTATACTAATTTAGACAAAATATAGATTTCAAAATATGGATATTAGGATGGGAAACAAACAGGAAAGTTTTTTTTCTCTTTTTTTCCAATTTTTTTTTAAAACATTTTTTTTAAATGGCAATATATCGCCGACATTAGAAATTTTTTTTAAAAACAAGATTGACTCGTATCGGTGTATCGGGTGGGGCCCGATACCGATATATCGGCGATACGAGCCGGCATTCCATGTGCGGAGTGCACCACTCCACACTTTAGCCTCCCCACACTCGGACGGTGGATATCCACTGACCGTGTAATGAGGTGGGCTGGCTAAACTTTGGGTGGCATACTGCTCTTCCAAAAGTTAATGGGAGTTCAAGTGGAACTTTTTTCTCGAGTAATTTACCTACAAATATAGCAGGCCTTATACAAATACATAAGTGACAATACAATAATACATAGCCGTCAAAAAAACAAATAAGCCCCCGGTTATTTTTGCATATTACCCCGCAAATAAGCTTGAAATGCCATATTACCTGGTTTTTCTGGGTTCATGCCATATAACCTGGTTTCAAGGCCTAGTCTTCCTATTTATCCCTCCCGTCCAACATGTTTTAATCGCCCTAAGTCGCGCCCCATTTCACACAAGTTTTCTCAGCAGTGAACATATGGCAAGGAAGTTCCATTTCACATGTAGATATCCAAAAACGTTATTACATAAAATCTTATTACACAACCATATCTAGTGGGGAAGATGAATTTGTAAAGATAGAGCATGTGGTGAAGCTGCTATTATTCCGCTTTATTTCTTCTTCTTTCTTCTTTTAAAATTGTTTATCCCCACTAGATAGTGTCTCAAGATCCTTAAGCTATCATCATAAGAAGACGGATGAGGAAAAATAGAGAAGAACATAAAAAGAATAGAAAAAAACTGATTAAAAATGAGGGATATATGATAAGATTGAATGTTGCCCTCAAATCATGTCCTCGAGGATATGGCAAATCGTGTCGTCGCAGACACGATAGACACTTTATCGTGGCTATGATGTCACAATAAAAGAAAAATCCTATCCATGAAGACACGATCACACGATCAATCAAATGTATTGTGTATATGAACAAAATAGAAAAAATTTAAGCTTGTAATTTTAAATTTGTATTGTGTATTTTGAATTACAAATAATAGACAGTACACAAATTAAACACAAGAATTAAGCGTGTATTAAACACAAGATAGCACTGTTATTGTGTTCTCGAATACACGCTAGCATTGCTATCATGTGTTTGGGCAGTGCTATTGTGTCATCAAGGACACAATAGGAAACGTCGTGTCCTCGAAGACAAGATCACACGATCCCTTAAATGTATTGTGTATATGAACATAATAAAAAAATTTAAGCATTCAATTTTAAATTTGTATTGTGTATTTTGAATTACAAGTAACAGACAGTATACAAATTAAACACAAGAATTAATAGTGTATCAAACACGTGATAACATTGTTATCGTGTTCTTGAATACACGATAACAATTGAGCTGAGTACATCATTACCAAGATTCCGTAGTCAGAGGAATTCTTTTGGAAGGGTGCCTTTATGGGGACATCTTCCATTGCTTAGCTTTCTTGATTTTGAAATATGTTTGGAGCAGGTCATTCAAGAATTCCACTACAACTGCCACAACCTCCTTGTAGTGGGGTGCAACACTGGATTCCCCCCTTAAGAGGATTGTAGAAACGCCAACATTGCGTGAGGAAGTGTAAAATCAGCAAGCAGAAATGGTTGAAAGTATAGATCAGGAAGAAACTATAGTGCATGTGTTTTGTGATTCCCTTCAGCAAGTTCTCTACCAACTTATGTGTCAGCTATACCGGGGATAACCTCCTACAAAATAGTATAATTTGTGATGGTTAATATATCCATTGATTATAATACTAGTGTAAAAAAGTGACTTTAGCTAGCTTACATATTCGATATAATTTTGAATGATGAGGCTTCCAAAAAAAGAAAATGGACACGCCTATGTTGTTCTCATTCATTTGCTTTAGCAATTGGAATAACTCATCAATCACCTGTATAGATTTGAACACAATAAGGGGTTAGTGCAAATATCATGGCAATGCAACATGATATTATAAATAGTCGTATCTTCGAAGACACGATCACAACGGACTCACAACGAAGTCGCGCCTTCGAATACATTACTCACAACGGAGTCGTGTCTTCTTATACATGACTTTACAACTATGGAAAAAGATAATCATATATATGTACATTGGAGTTTGTTTCAGTCATTTGTAGTTGATTCAGGTAGTCCATATCCATTAGTTATCCAATGGATATGGAGCCCTTGGATGAATCACCGAGTTTATAATTGTATGTTGATCTTTTGATTTTAAAACGGCCATTTTGAAGCATAACTAAGTGTCCAAATATTCATCGGGAAGGTCTTTAAGAGAATGTTCTTCATGTGCATCAACGTCCAGTATTTTCACCGTCTTTCCCTTTTCCTTCTCTTCTCCCTCTGGTTTCAAATCAGACAGCAATTCTACTATCATGTCAGAAGGTTGTTCATAATTGGATATAGTTTCTTCAAAGTCCACATTCTTCTCATCTGCTCCCACTTTCTTCCCTATAATAAAACCGAGGTTGGCAAACACTCTTGGGTTGGTCACAAAGAATGGACAATTAAGCTCCGTTTTATCATTCTTAGGAGACATCTCCTCTCCTTTATGATACATTTCCTCCTCCTTAGGAGACTTCTCCTCCGCTAGTGGAGGTGTCTTTCTAACCTCTCTTGCCTTTTTCCTTTCGGCACATGAGGAGCATCTGGGAAGAAAGATGTTTGTCCTGCTTGCTCTTCAACGTCCTCAAGTAATTGTTGGAGAAAGTTTTCTATGTTCTTTGCCTGGCCCTGAGTAAGCTTATCTTAAAAGCGGTAAAGCCAACATAAAGATGGACTTATCAAAATATCATGTCATGGATGACACGAATTAAATATATTGTGTCGTTGATGATGATCGTTTAAAATTAAACCCTTGCAAGTGCACAAGGCAATTGTGTACTATACATGGAATTCCATATCGGCGATATATCGCCGATATATCGATATCGGGCCCCACCCGATAAAACGAGATGGATAAATATCGATTTTTATTTTTTTTCAAATATCGCCGATATATCGGCGATATATCGCTATTTTATAATAAAATAATATTTTCGGAAAAAAAATTCGAAAAAAAATTTTTTTTTAAAAAAAAAAGGGGAAAAAAGTAACTTTCCCACTTGTTTCCCATCCTAATATGCATATTTTAAAATCTATGCTTTGTCTAAATTAGTATAACTCATTTTAGAAGCTAGATTATGAAATTATATGGTAAAAACTAGTTTTTAACTACCGATATTTTTTTACAAATATCTCCGATATTTTGTCTCTTAAGCCGACCGATACGATACCGATATCCGATACGGAATTCCATGGTACTATAGCGAATATTGAAGGGTTGTCGAACCTCAGGGACGGTTAAATAATTTACCAAATTCAAGAGAAAGTTGCAGTTTTTAATTGCTCTAAGGAAAGCAGTGAACTTTATCTAAACTAAGCTGAAATTAATCAATATGGAAGAGATCAAGGCTCCGAATCCACTACAGTAAACTAGTGTATCGTCTCTCTTTCTATTTTGAATAAAGATTTCCAATTGGCTAGCATATTCCTCTTAGACATACACTTGTCAACTCAAATATATAGTGCTATCCTCTCAGATGTAACACATAAAACGATTAAAACATGGAATTGTGAACTATCGCTCTCGAGTATATAACTAATGAAACTTTATTAGTATATAACACTTCAGATTACTCACGTTCCTCTCGGACATACATGTAACACCCGAAAAATTGGTACGTTAACTAAAGGTTTCTATTTTAGGAAACTGTTCTAAAATAGGAAAGTTCGTTGCCTGATTTGATTTCTGGTTGTGCGACGTGCTTTGATGTTTATGATGTGGTATGATTTGTTAATCGCATGACTATTAGTAGTAGAAAACCAGGACGCGAGGGTTGGTCCTGGCGCTGGGCACAACCTGGCGCTGAGGCCAGCCTGGCGCCAGGGTCTGAGAACACCTTACGCCAGGAGTGGGGCCAGGTGCCAGGGCATGTGTTCAAGTGGATGAGACCCATTTGAATTTCATAATTAATCATTTAATTTTGGTTTTATACGTGGTTCGTGGTCTACACGAGATAGTATAACGAGTAGTGCAACCGCGGGACACCAGAGTCATGTGTGCGCAGGACTCTAGCTTTAGACGCACAGACCTGGGCGCAGGGCCATGTGTCACAGGCCCAGGGAGGCATGTGAACGTGGGAAACTAGTCACAAGGAGATCTTTAGAGGATTGGAGTGAATCTTGGTGCAAAATCTACGAATTGACCTAATAACGGTAAATATGGTAAGTATCGCGGAGGATCGGGAAGTATCAGTTCGGTTAAGATAATTAGGGAAGATAAATCTTAATTAAAAAGAGATAAATATTTCACTTTTAATCAACCAATAAGAAGGGGACGTCTAGTTGGTTGGCTTAGATATGGTAGTTTCCTAGTTTGGAACAGATATGTAAAGTATGATTAAGATTGTAAGTTCGGCCAGTACTATTTCTGTGTCGACGGTCTGTAGTAAATAAATCATAACTAATTCAGGAAAAACCGAAAAAATATAAAATTAGTGCGGTTAGAAACTAGACTCATATGGCTAACTCCAATAAAAATTTAAGAGTCTAAGTCTAAATGGACTGACCGTGGAAAGAGTCGGAAGTTGACTGTTATGCGTATGACAGTGTGCTGTAATTAGGATTAAGATAGTGAACGAATCTTATTAGAGATTTGAAATCCTAATTAAATAAGGAAAGCCCAATGGATTAACATGGCTGAACGTCCCTTACTAATGAGGGAGACCTTTTAATTGTTTAATTGGGATTTGGGATTAGGAAGGATCTAATTAGGAGATATCCTAGTTGGAGGAGGCTTTGGCTATAAAAGCCAAGGAGGAGGACGCCCATATGCTTCACGCCAAAAGCTTTGGACGCCTTGTGCAAAGCCCTAGCTCTTCTCCCTTTCCTTGACACCAATTCCAGCAACCTTCTACCTCTCCCCTCAACCTCTTTTCTCGTGCGATCGAAGGAGTGGAGGCGTCGTTGTGAAGGAGAAAGAACGAGCTACGCGTGGAGGTGTATTTCACATACATCTAAGTGGTAGGATAGTTTTTCCTAACCAATTCGGTTTGCACTTCTTTGGTTCTTTCATATTGTGATTAATTTATGATCCTATTCATATTATCTCAAAGATAAGAGTGCCTAATGTTTGTTTCATGAGAGATTTCTCGTTGTTTGATAAATAAGAGTGATCATAATGTCATACCTTGTTTAATGCTTCATGTTGATGCATATATGCCTACTTTTGATGGGATTATCTATAGGTCATGTCTCTTGAACGTGGATGGTCATAAAAATTATCTTCTTTATTCTGTTATGTCCTGATTTAATAGTCCAATATGGTTAAGGGATGTATTAATAATGTTAAAAGCTTAATTAGATCAAGGTTGATGCCTTGAATCTAGTTTAAGGTATTATTACCAATTAGAATCATTATAATCATTAAGTTCCAGAACATACCAGAGTCTAGAATTACTCTAGGAGGGGAGTAATTAAGGGTATTAATGTTATATTATCATGGTTAATGGGTCTTAGTACATGATTACATATTATAAGTAAGTAATGTGCTCTCGGCCAGAACTGTTTCTGCGCCAACAGTGCTCAGTATAAAAATCATAATTAAATTTATAAAAATCGTAAAAATATGCCGTCAGTGGGGTTATAAACTAGACTCATAGGGTTATCTGTTGTTAAAATTTCAGAGTCAGAGTTCTTCTGTGTTGATGGTGGGGTCAGTCGTAAGTGGGCTGTACAGTATAAGATAGTTTACTGGAATTAGGGTTTTAAAGCACTAGTAAGTATTATTACTCATAATATGATATGATCTGATTAAAATAACACTAATACGGAATGATAAAACTACTTATGAGTCATTGTAATAAGTGAAGAAGTTTAAAAGATTAAGACTTTGGGACGAGTCAGCGTGCACAAGAGTCAATTTGGTCTTGTTTCTATGGTTCATCGTGGTGTCGGTTTGAGTATCCAATTGGAGATCAAACTTTCTTAGAAAGGTATCTTGAGATTAAAAGTAATACAATTCCATACTTAGAGATATCCCTATCAAAGGTAAGACATGGTGCATGACGTGTAAGCTAAGAGTGAAATTCATTATTCCTCAGATTGTGAGTCTTCATTATTCTCTTCATTATGCGAGATATGTGAATCTTCTTGTTACTCCCTGAGAGAAAGCTATATATATTGTTGAGAAACCTTGATTATCTGTTTCATACTCCATGAGGGAGTCATTGCGATAAGAGTTACCCTATTCTCATAAAGGTGAGACTTGTGCTTTTGTTGAATCATTGTCCAGTTTGACATTGACCCATTTCTCCACTTATTAAAAGGTGGAATCATAGTATGCTCACGAGCCATTGCTAGGTCATGAGTGACCTTCGATATTTATGGAACATGGTTTCCTTATTGCCCGAAAGGAGGCAAATACGTACGTCTTAGACTGGTTGACATTACGGAAGGTCTTCAGTCTCCGCTCATTGTGCCCGTAAGCACAGATGGGGCCAGCATGCCTAGACGCGTGGCCGGGTTCCAAAAAGAGAACCTCTAGGATGTTTTGGTATATTTTACCTTTCGAGATCGGTAAATTCAGCGAGCAGAAATTGTAACTCCTTGCACTTTAGATGCCTGGAGCCTTTGGTATTTTGACCATTCTCTCCTTACACCGATATTTATTTGGAGTCATATTGAGATTATTCTTTCCGACACTTTTCCATTGGAACTGTTATCATCTGACCTTGCTATTCTTGCAACATAAACCTATGAGTGGTCTTTCAGAGAGTGTTTATTCCTGTTTATCCGAGTGATCTATTCTTCATAACCTATTTTATCTTCCTGGTGGGTTTTTACATCCTACTGGGTATTTCTACGAAATACTCACGCATCCTCTGATGCAGGCCTCAAAGATCAGTAAGTCAGGATTTTGCAGTTCAGAAAGGCGTAGCAGATGCGTGGGAGATGTCTTGAAGAATTGCTTTATTTACTCTATTGCATTTTGTTAGAACTTCTTTAGTATTGGCCAGTGTGTGCCTAAATTTGATGCTTGCTTTATTTGATAGTTTTATTTAATCTGCTGTAATAATTTTAGTAGGAATCATTTGCCACATTGACAATGTTATTTAAAAATTTGATGAAGAAGTTTTTAGTTCTCAATTTCTAAGTTTCGTTATGAGTTCTTGGTGATGTCGATTACACGTTCTTTTGTAACGATGTAATTGACCCGAGTGATCGAGTATTCGGTCGCGTCCCAAGGTTCCTATCTCGGCTTTTATTTGGTTTACTTAAAGGCTTCCGCACTCCGATCGAGGTTAGGAATTTTGGGGCGTGACATACAAGTGCTCTTTCAGATTGAAATCCAGTTAATTCACTCTTGTCTCTCTTAAGTACAAAGAACAAGCTTTAATGAATTAGCTTTAATTACATAATAAAGAGTCATACACCAACTAGAGTAAACATAAAATGAGAGAAAAGAAACTACACAACCAGTCTATTAGGCTTCATCTACGCCTTGGAAAGGAGTTTAGCTTCGCATTGGAAGAGAATTCATCATCATGTTTTTCATCATCTTCTTCTTCTTCTTCTTCTCTTATTTGCTCTAGCCTCCAAAATAGCTCAAGATCCTTCAAAATGTTCTCACTTAAGGCCTATTTATATGTTTGAAGAGAAACCCTGAAGTCCCCTTCCAAACCCGTGTCGAAATAGGCTTGATTTAGGTTGTGCCGCACAAACCGATCGATCGCTTCATATAGCCAATCGATCACTTGCCGATTGATCACTTTCCTTTGTTAATTTCTTTGTTGTCGCGCCGATCGTCCGTTTTATCTAGAATGCCAATCGATCATTTTATTCCCGATCGATCGTGTTTACTGTATTGTGCAGATCAAAAACTCCAGTAGATACGATCGATCATTTTGAGTGCCGATCGATCGTTTCCTTCGATAGTACTGTTTTTCGGCTTTGGCGATCGATCGTGTATAAAATGCCGATCGATCGTAAGTACTGTTCATAATTTCAAATAGTTATAACTTTCTGCTCCGAACTACGAATTATGCGTGCTCGGTGGCATTGGAAAGCTAACTTCTTGACTTTAACATAAAACTTGAATCAGTTCAATTAGAGATATGCACACGAAGTTATGATGATTTAACCATTGAAGACACTTTTCACCTCATTTTTGTATCTTACTCTTGTTTCCTACAAAAACAAAAAAACTATATTAAAATAGCACTAATTCTAATCAAATACTAACATAAACATAAGCTTAGGAGATAATAAAATGCATATTTCATGTGTAGATCAGATGACACAATACCACTACTATCGTGTCCTCGATGACATGATACCACTGCTATCATGTCATCAATTACACAATAACGAGGCTATCGTGTCAACAAAGACAATGCTATTGTGTATTCGAAGACATGATATGAAAAAAGTCGTGTCATTGAATACACAATTATTGTGTCTTTGATGACCCGACTATACATACATGTGTTGAAAAACATGAAATTACCACATCTGATTAATTTGTGTGTCGTAACCTTGCGATGACTTGTAACAAGTGGAGATAGAATTGGTTGTATTTCTTCATCTTCCATTGCGGCTGGCTCTGGTACCATATCCATTGGAGGCTACTCTACCTGCTTCTCCGTGGCGGGGGGGGGGGGGGGGGCACCTCTGCCTGCTTCTCTGTTGGGGGCTTCTTTGCCCTCTTCTCACCTTCTTCTTTAGGTGCCTTTGGTTGACCTTCAAAAGCTTCTGAGCTTTCGGTGCGTGTTCTCACGGTGGAGAGTATCCACTTGAGTGTACCACTTGGTGAAGAGAATTCACTTGAAATCCATATAATAATATGGCCTCCACTTGAACTGTACAACTCTTATCGCTCTTATCGTTTATGTATTTCTGGGCATATTTGGTTAAGGGAGGCCTTCGTATCTACTTCTCTCAAAGTGAGTTATAGAGGTGACACGCATTTGGTCGAGTCTACCAAAGAATACAATTGGCCAAGTCTGCTCCTTCAAGAACATACTATTCGCACTCTCTGATATGCTTGAGGTGAGAATACAATATCTTCTACCAAAGAATTCAACATTAACCCAGTTTCTATAGTTGATGTTATTAATGTATTTAAATGCTTCCTCATTGTGTTGCTTAATTTGTTTTATGATCTCATCAAAATTTGATCTTCTAAATTTACAAGTGACTCTGAATAAGAGATTCTTCAAGTGTATGCCTTTCAATTTGTCTAGAATATTATGTCTTATATGACGGAGGTAAAACCCATGATAAGCCTATGGGAAGACATTGAGGACTACTTTGAGAAGTCCCTTATATATGTCAAAAACAATTATGTCTAGTCTTGAGGGTAACTTGAAGACTTACATCCTGAAAGTAACATAAGATAAGAATTGGGTGAGAAAAATGCGAGTGCAATTATCATAATAAGTCATTGTAGTTGTGTCATCAAGGACACGACTCTTGCTATACACGACATTGTGCCCATGTCGTGTTGCTGTGAACATGATATGCAGTGCTATCGTGTCATCGAGGACATGACTCCTGCATATCGTGTTCATAATGACACAACTACAATTAATGATTGTTCTTCAACTTACCAAGTATTTTTTGTCTCTACCTCAACAACATCATATGCAACACACACTATTTATTGATTACCATCAATGATTGTAACAATCAATAGATATCAAGGATACTTTCCTTTTAAGAATATTCCATCCGCAGTTAAGAGAGGCCTAAGTGAACTTCTGAAAGTTCTTGCAACTAGGCCAAACATCTAAAACACGTGTTTGAAATTGTATCCGCCTAACTCTATTTCAGGTATATCAGAAGACCTTTCCATAACCACATAGGTTAATGGATTAGACCTTTCTAATTCCTTTATGTATGCAGGCAAAATGCAATATGAATAGTTTGGGTTGCCATCAATCAACTCTGATAAATCTTCTTTCTCTCGCCATGCTTTCTTATAGTTGACTATGATGCCCCAATGTTTCTCAATATACTTTATGATATTATATGGTGTGATAGTATTTGACTCCTTATGTAGGCCATGACATTTACTTGCAATCCATAAGT
This sequence comes from Houttuynia cordata, assembly GCA_039654745.1. Classification (NCBI taxonomy): domain Eukaryota; kingdom Viridiplantae; phylum Streptophyta; class Magnoliopsida; order Piperales; family Saururaceae; genus Houttuynia; species Houttuynia cordata. The sequence goes on along the minus strand of CM077502.1, from coordinate 56,564,524 downwards.
GTGAAGATAAAGGATGATCTTCCGTTTCCAACTTTATGCCACATGTATGCTCAACCTCCCTCCTTGTGACGCTAACAACGCCTAACTTATTTGACGCCATAATATACCACTTCCACTCATTCTCCTTGCACTTTGCAGCAAATGTATTATTATTCTCATCAACCACAATATAAGTGAACCTCCTCTTTATTACCAAATCAATAAAAATTCTCTTGAAATGTTTGATGCTTTCGAATCGAGCCCCTAACACAAGAAGAGCCTCGTAGTCGGTTGCTTGCAAGCTACTACTCAACATCACCTCCTTCTCGTATGTTTCTAGCTCCTCATTCAAACTATACTTAGTGCCCCAATAACCACCTCCATCTTATTCAATATAAATAAACTATGCGTCCAATGATTTCATGGTTATCATATACAATAACATTCTTCCTTTTTCACGAGGATGGTTTTCTAGCAGCCCCATTTAGAAATTTTTCATACTCGGACTGGTCAATTTCTAGTCGTCCCCTGTCCACCTCAAGGGCTTGTATGTGTAGAGGTAACAACCACTCATCCCTTAACCATAGATAGGGCTGCACCTTAAAATTTATGAATGAAACTCTCTTTCTAGAAGCAACCTCCCAAATTCCAATGTCACCTATGATTGTTCTAACTGCCAAAAAGATGAGGCACCAGAAATTCATATGCTGAAATTTTAGTCAGGGTTGTACAAGCAAAAGGAGGACCGTGAAGAGGACAAGCCTCGGTTGTGAAGAGGACGAGCCGAGCAGGTCGTTGCCACCGTCGAAGAGGAGAATGGCTGTTGGAGAGGAGACAATGGGCTGAGAAGGAGCCGAGCAGGTCATCGCCGCCATCGGAGGGGAAAATGGCTGTCGGAGAGGCGACGAGGGGCTGAGAAGGAGCCGAGCAGGTCGTCGCTGCCATCGGAGAGGAGAACGGCTGTCGGAGAGGAGATGAGGGGCCGAGCAGGTTTGTGTTAGGGTTTTGAAATGTCATTTATCAGCCCACCTCGAGTCGAGTCGAATTACTCCGAGTCGAGTTGCGTCGAGCTTATCGAGTCGAGCTTCCTCAAATTGAGTCGAGTCGAGCTATAGTATGGCTCGAACTCGAGCTCGAGTCAAGATGGGCTCGAGTCGAGCCAAAATCGAGTCGAGCAGAGTCAAGTTGGAAAAAATCACGAGCTGATTCGGCTCGTGAGCAGGCTTACCTGTGTGTCAATGGTCATCGGCTTCACTTTTCCACCTACATACTCATGAGAACTTCCAAATAATTCATTTTAGTGTAGACAAACAACCATTTTTTCTATTATTATCAGTCACCCCCTAATATAAAAAACACCAAATATTGTCAAGAACACATAATATCTATAATTCAAATATCGTGTACTCACTATCATGAAGTCATGTTCACCACATACTTAATTCATTGACATTGCAGTCACAAAAAAAGCATCATCCCCACTAGAAGTTGTGTAAAGAAATTTTCAGATCCTCATAAAGAGAAAGAGGAGAAAAAAAATGAAGAAGCACGCAAATAGAATGAGTGAATACTGATAAGAAATGAGGGAGATATGCCTCATTGAATTTTGACCTGCTATCATGTACTCAATTACACGATAGCAGTGGTATCATGTCATCGAGGACACGATAGCATTGGTATCGTGTACTAGATTACACGATAGCCTCAGTATCATGTACTCGGTTACACAGTAGCACACGATACCATTGCTATCGTGTATTTAAGTACACATTCAATCTCGTCATATCTCCCTCAATTATGATCCATTTAGCCTATTCTTTTTGCCTTCTTTTATATTTTTTCTTTTCTTTCTCCCTATGAGGATATCTCAAATTCCTTGAGACACCTTCTTTTGGGGATGACGAATTTACAAAGAGTAGTTCACCACTCGGCCACAAGTACTTCTTGATGCAAAATTTAAACTTTCTTCGTTCCAAGAACGTGTGAATAAAAAAATAATGATTCTGAGTTATCGTACCACTTCTGCAATAGAATGGGGAGGTTGTGAAAGTGCTTCTTCGGGCCGTGTGGGCAAGCTTCTTCTGTCCCTATATGTGGCAAGGAAGGCGGGTAAATTTTTTTGTCCAGAAAGTGGAAGCTTCTTTCTATTTTAATTAATCATCTTACCAATGAATTTTATGCACAGATTGCGATTAACCCATGTGATGTGCATATAACCTTATCTATTAGGAATAAATATTTTTCTAATTTTATACTCCCTCCGTTCGGAAATATTGCTATTTTTATTTAAACCATGGTTCCACAACTAAGTCACATGACTTTATCCTCTCGTCTGTAAGCACCTCTCCTTCGCAGCTGAAATAGGAGAGGCCGAATCTAGCCATTGGAAAAGAGCTCGTCAGCTGAAATAGGAGAGGCGTCGGAATCCCGGCACACGACCGCAAACTCAAAGTCATGCGAGTCGAAATCCGACCCACACTCATGCTCCTCCTCGGCGTCTCCCTCCTTCGACTTTGACTGCTCAGCCACCACCTCGTCCTCATCGTCCTTCGACTGCCTTACTTGGTCGAGAACAGGAAAAAGATCATCGCTTTCTTCGTCAGCAATGGCCAGTTCGTTAATGACCATGGCGGCGATCCGTTCGCGCTGATTGGCGGCGGAGTAGGCATTGAAGCTCGGGGAGCTGGACAATTGCAGAGACATGGGCTATGCCATTTCTATCATTTTCTCCAATCAATCCCCCTAACTAGACTTTCCTTTTGTTGATCTTCTTGAATTAAATTGAATCCTCTCCTTCGCAGCTTGTTAAAGAGAGAGTTGAAAAAACAGATGATTGATTGAATTTTTAACTATTTTTACTCACAATTGCACGAAACTACGTATAGACTAATGGTAACGAGGTCAAACCCAAAGAACTTGGTAGATTAACCTAATTATAATGAAAAGATTTTGATTTTACGTAACAAGTTATAACAGAATGAAAAGTTTTAATTTTTAATTAAGCAAAGCAAAAAAATTTACGTGAAGAAAATAATCTAATAAAAAATATACTAAGACTTCGAATCCACCGTAACTAAATAGCTTTCCTCTCCATTAACCCGTAAAATTCCAAGTGATCAATTACCTGTGCCCCTCTCATAGTCACGAATAATAGTAATGTGTGAACAAATAAATTTAATTTAATTAATCTCCCTCTCTCGAGCAAAGATCAATCATAAAAATGCAACCTTTATTCAAATTAGTACCTCGGAATTCTCTAAAACCTCTCGAACATTAATGATTCCTTAGTTTACTTTTACTAACGATTACTCTATTCTCTCTCGATAAACAGCATAATCATAGCAAAATTTATTAAGCATATAGAATAAAATTGACTACTTTAGAATTATAAATAAACATCGAGAGTCAAAAAATTAAGCAAGACTTCATCTAGTCTTAGTATAAATAAAATTAGCTAAACATGAATGAAAAGGAAGAAAAAGCCTATTTCGTCGAAGAAGTCATGTGCAGGAATACTATTCACGAAATCACTGTTCACGCGAACGGCAGCAGAAATTCTGTGGCGCGGTTACTGTTCACTATTCATCATCTTCTCCGCTTCGCCGAATACTGTAGCAAATTCGAATATACTGTAGCACGTTCAAAAACTACGGCTTTTCTCGGCCGACCCTTCTTCCTTATCTTTTTCCTGCTAAAACCACCGGAATCCGGCAGAGAATCGCCCTCGAAAAGGCTCTATTTTTCCCCGGCCAGAAACAGTTTTTTTTTTCCGGTCGACTGCTCTATGTTTTTCATAGGCTGCAAACAGTCTGCTCGTCCCCAAATTAGAGCAACCCTTCCCCAACTAGCTACCTTCCAAATCAAGTAAATTGCAGCTTGATTTTCTTTCAATCTCGTCTGGAATTGAAGTAAAAATTCCGTCTTTACTCCTCCCACAACAGAGTAAGAGCACCCAAAATCTGAAGCTTTTCCTATTCAAGCCAAATCAGACTCTTTCTCTTCTCCAGTTAAAACAAAATGTGACATCTTACCATTCTTAAAAACGATTCTGCAATTGAATTTCCCGATTCGGCTTTATCGCACAAGAGTTTCTAAATCCAACACTTTCCTTCTCTGCCATTCGAACTCCTCCCAGTAAAGCCTTTGTCTTGCTTCTCCTCATCACTGCCATGATCGAATGCTGCTATCACCGCCGAGATCGACCTCGTCGCCGTCTGTTTCGCTGTGAAGCCCAGGACAACCGTCGAGACCCATCGGCCACAGACGCTCGACCCGAAATCACCGGAACCGTTCCGCCATGAGCACTCTTCTGTCGGTGGTTGCCTTCTCAGAGACCCCGCCGTCGATCGCAGGTTCTGCCGTCGTGAGCCTCTGTCCGATGTTGGGTCGCCGTCGTCGACCTCGCCGCCAAGCTCAGCACCGCCACTATCACCGTCGCTCGAGCGCACCCACCTTGTTCGAGCAGATTCGTCTTGAAAGGCTCGAGCTTTGGCTTGGGCCGTTGGTTATTTTTTTTCTTTTATTTTTTCATTGAACCGAACCAAACCTATGAACCGTCGGGTTTCTTCGTTGTTTTTTTTTTTTTTCTTTTTCTTCTCTAAAACCCATTGTAAGAATCTCATCCATCAAATCTCATCTGGACTCGTTTAATGTATTTTACTTTGGAGATATGTATTTAGGAACTCTCAAAGCCTACATAAATAAAATTAAATATTAAATAGACGCATAGTAAAATATAATCTACTAAATCCAATTAATGCATCTAAATTAATCAATTAAGCGCATTTACTTATTAAACTCCAAAGTACTCACCTAATCATGAATAACCATTAATTATTTTTATTTCAACTAACATTACAACTAACATATAGGTAGAAAGACATATAAAAATGTGTATATTTTGTAGATATCAACAGAGTACCTAGCGTAGATGGGGAGTCTGGCGGAGAAGAAGAGTAGAAGAGTAAAAGCGGAGAAGAAAATAGGAGGCACCGAAGGAAGTCACCTGACTAGGCCCAATGTATATAGTATTTTTTAAGATAATTTTCAAATGTATATAATATTTCTGAATATATATTAATGGAATATATTAGAAAATTGTCATATTTATATCAGGGTCATTTATCAATCCTAACCTGTTGGATGTTGGATGCACTGATGAAATTGGGTCTCAATTAGATGATAAATGCTATGAAAAGAGAACGAGTTCCAGAGTGACGACAAATCAAATAGATTCAAGTACTATATCAAAAAAAAATTCAAGTACTGCAAGAAAAATTATCAATGATTGTTAAGAAGTAATGTGCACCAATTAAAGATGGCTTGGGAATAACTGCCTCATGTATCACAATCAGCCAATTGAAAAGGTGCAAATGTAGAAATGGAAGTTCCGGGAAAAACCATACGAGTTTGCTTAGCTATTTGACAAATATCACAAGGTTCAAATTTACCTGGAATACAATTGCTAGGACAAAGTTGAGACAAAAAACGCATGACTATGAGTCCCATCCGTTTGTGCCATGAACCATAAGAGATGGCCACAGCCGCAATATGCTTTATGAACTGAGAATGATATTAGCCACATAGCTCCTTAACCATTCCAATCGTGATCTTGGTGGAAGAGTCCCGAATAATACAACCCTTAGAATAAAAAGTGATTCCACATGTATATTGTTGGGTTAATTGACTAATAAATATCAAATTAAGACCAAAATCGGGAATGCCCACAACATTATTTAAAACCAAATGAGAGAAGGAAAAAGTTCCAACATGGGAGACTGAGACACTAGAACCATTAGGATTTTACATGTGTTACCAATGGAAGTGAGGGTAAACAAATGAGATATAGAGCAAACCATGTGATCCATGGCGGAAGCAAGGTTAAGAATTTTATGGAAGATACTAATTCCAACAGTGTCATCCATACCAGTCCAAACACAAATTCTGGTGTTAGTCAAAGACCTATTGATCACTCCATGTCTACCCTAACAATAGATCCATCTGATCCCTTATTCATTCATACATCTGACTATCCAAGGATGACTCTTGTTCTAAAGGTTTTAGGTTGAACCAACTATGTTATGTGGAGAAGACCGATAGTGGTGAGTATTAGTGCTAAAAACAAATTTGGATTCATCAAATGAATCATGCTTACACCAAGTGAGACTGATCCTAAACATCAAGTATGACAACACTATAATGATATGATCCTCTCTTGGATCTTCAAATCATTGAGCCAAGATCTTGCCAACAATGTTCTCTATATGAAAACTCCCTCTAAAATCTGGACAAATCTGAAGGAACGTTTCTCACAAAGTAATTTTTCTCATCACTATCAAACTCAACGATCTCTTGTTGAGTTGAAACAAAATCAAGACTCCATCTTCACTTATTATACTAAGTTGAAGACATTGTGGGATGAGTTAAAGATTTCTAGTCCATCCATTCTTTGTATTTGTGGAGGACTGAAACATCTGAATGAGAAAGAAGAAAGAGTCATGTTAAGACAATTTCTTATGAGATTGAATGAGTCTTATTATGTTGTGAGATGGCAAATTATGTTGATGCAGCCTTTTTCAATTGTTAAGAAAGCCTATTTACTTGTCTGTGAAGAAGAAAAACAACAAGGAGTGATATGAGTGTCAAAGCTCAACCCAATTTCAAGCAACAAGGTTCATGTCAATAGATTTCTTCTTCCTAAAAAACACAAGGGTCTAGGAAGTCACTTTTGTGCACAAACTGTGATGGCACATTTATACAGTGGAACGATGCTACTATTTGATTGACTTTCTTGTTGGTCATAAGCTTTATGGAAAAAATATTCACCCTCCAAATCAAAACAAAAAAGTTGCTGCAAATCAAACAAGCACTGAGCCATCTCATGCCACAACCAAGACAACACTTGATCAGTCACTGCAATTCACCCCTGAATAATTTTCTCAAATAAAGGCCTTCTTTCGAAATGGTAAAAGCCCTCATTATGCAAACTATACAGGTATTTCCACACCTTTTTGTTCATCATCCACTTTACAACATTCTAAATAAGTTAACTGGATAATTGATAGTGGTGCTACAAATCATATAGCATATTCAATAACCAGTGACACTCCTATGTCTTCTCAAGTTTCCTTACCAAATGGCTCTTATTGTAAGATCACGGGTGTTGGTTATGCTCATCTTTCACATAACCTACATGCTAAAGATGTTCTTTGCATTCCTTCCTTTCATGTCAATCTTCTTTCTGTCAGTCAACTCACATCTAATTTAAATTACTCAATCCAATTTTTTCCTATATTTTGTATACTATAGGACCTAGCTTCGAAGAGGATGATTGGTATGTGAAGGTAGTATAAGGGGTTGTATTATCTTATGTCACACTCAGAGTTCATCATTATCACCACTAGTAACTTATCATGTATCTGCTCCATTTGCTATTACTTGGCATAAGCAACTGGGACATCCTTCCAAAGCTCCATCTCAATCTTTGAGTAAAATAATTCATTCTTTTATATTTGATTCTTGGCATTCATGTGAAATCTGTCCTTTGGCAAAATAAACTAAATTGTTATTTCCTTTGAGTTCAATTCAAACTAAGCATTCTTTTGATATTATTCATTGTGATATTTGGGGACCTCAACGTATTGCAACTCAATAGGTGCACATTATTTTTGAACTATTGTTGATGATTTTACTCGGTTCACATGGAGATTTTTTATGCAATTCAAAATCTGAAACGCAAAGTTTGTTGAAATCATTCATGTCATTTGTAAAAACTCAATTCAATTGCCAAATTAAATGTGTTTGAAGTGATAATGGCTTAGAATTCACCTCAATGAATTTTTTTTAATCTTGGCATATTGTTTCAAAGCTCTTGTCCCTCTACACCTCAACAAAATGGTGTTGTGAAATGCAAAAACCGTCATTTATTAAATGTTGGTCGAGCTTTAAGATTTCACGCCAATCTTCCTTTACAATTATGGGGAGAAAGCCTACTTACTGCTGCTTACCTTATTAATTGTCTTCCTACACCAGTATTGCATCATAAAACTCCATATGAACTCCTATACAACAAACCTCCCATCTACACACATTTATATGTGTTTGGTTATCTTCACCACATGCTCGTCGTTGTACTTTTGTTGGCTATCTTCCTGGACAAAAAACTTACTATGTTTATGATTGATCATTTAAATATTAAACCCTTGCAAGTGCACAAGGCAATTGTACTACGATGAGTATTTAGTGTTGTCGAACCTCAGGGACGGATGATTAATCTACCAAATTCAAAAGAGAAAGTTTGTTGTTTTAATTAAATCTAAGAAAAGCAATAAACTTCAGCTACTTTAAATGAGTTGTACTTATATGGAGAAGTACCAAGGCACTGAATCCACCACGAAATAAACTAGTTTTATCGTCTCTCTCTATCTCTCTCTCTCTTTTATAGATTCATAGTTGATTAGCATATTCCTCTCGACCATATGCTTGTCAATTCAAAATATTGTGCAACTCCTCTCGGACGTAACACTTAAGTAATTAAACCATGGAATTGTGATCTCTCTCTCGAGCATAAATCAATGAAACTTTATTAGCAAATAACACCTTAGTCTACTCACATTCCTCTCAGACATGCAAATATTCCTCATATTGAAATTCACAAGAATCACTCTTGCCTCTCTCGAGCACAAATAATAAACCTTAATGAATTAACGATGAAAATATAACAAAGATCCATACATCAACTAAGATAAAATTAAGATTAGAGAAAGAAACGACAAAACCAATCTACTCGGGCTTCATCTATGCCTTGGAAAGAGTTTAGTCGCGCATTGGAAGAGAAACAAGCATCAACATCTTCATCTTTTTCTTCTTCTTCTCTCCTAGAAGAACTTTTCTCTAGCTTCTAAGATATCCCAGATCCCTCAAAACGCTCCCCTATAAGGCATATATATAGGAGTTAAGAAAAACCATGAAACCCCCTTCCAAATCCGTCTTGAAATAGGTCTTGTTTTAAGTTTGCCGAATACGGCGATCGATCGCTTTTTTCGTTGATCGATCACTTACCAATCGATCTCTGCTTTCCTTCATATTTTCCACTATTTTCTGCGATCGTTTGCTACTACTCTTCATATGCCGATTGATCTGCTTGGGTGCAATTGATCGAACACTATATAACCAAAAACTCCAGTAGATACGATCGATCGAGACAAGGGTGATCAATCACTTCCTTCATTGGCGCTCATTCTAGATTGGGGCGATCAATCACGTAAGTCTGGCAATCGATCGGCTACTGTTCATTCGCCAAAATATTTTGCTTCTTTTATCTTCTTAAGCCAAAAGGAGTGCAAGTCTTCTTTTTCTACAAAAGATTAAAAACTCATTAAAACATCACTAAATCTAATCAAACACTAACATAAGAATAAGATTAGGAGCTAATAAAATGCATAATTCAAGTATAGATCAATGATCTTACCACTCATCAATTTTTCTCAAGCCATGATATAATCTTTCAAGAGAATATTTTTCCATTTTCCACTCCCAATCTTGAAACACAACCAGAGAATCTTTCTTTGCCTTCCATACCTCTTTGTACTTCTGATTCAAACCCTACATTAGCTTTACTTTCACCAAATTCTACTATTTTAGCACTTGACCACTCATCTCCATCTCCTTATATGTGCACTTCCTTACCATTATCTCATACACCTTCATCACTTATTCCCTTTCTATTACCCTCAAATTCACCTATTGTTGCTCCTGTTGTTTGTCACAGCGATCGCCTTCGACAACTATCTGTGATACTCCGTGATTTTCATTGTGGACAGGCTAGTGCACAAACTTGTATTGCAACTCCAAGCATATCATCTTCTTCACAACCAGATACTCGATATCTCTTAGTCAATTTTTTTCTTCTTATAATTCATTATCTCCTTCCCACAAATATTTTGTTAATACCATTTCTGGTACTCTTGAACCTACCACATATGCACAGGCAGGTCAGGATCCAAAGTGGCGTGAGGCCATGAAACATGAGCTGAGTGCTCTTGCCAACCAACAAACATAGTCATTGGTTTCACTTCCCCCTGGGAAACAACCCATAGGCAGCAAATGAGTCTTTCGCATCAAGTATAATTCAAATGGCACAGTGGAACGTTACAAAGCACGTTTGGTAGCCAAAGGCTTTTCTCAAAAAGAAGGTCTGGATTATCATGAAACTTTTGCTCCTGTTGCCAAATTAACCACAGTGTGATGTCTCTTTGCATTGGCTGCGGTTCGTAATTGACCATTATTTCAAATGGATGTTCATAATGTCTTTCTCCATGGTGACTTAGATGAAGAAGTATATATGACTCCATCACTAGGTCTTTGTCAACAAGGGGAGAAGCTGGTATGTCAGACTACACAAGTCCCTCTATGGACTTAAACAAGCACCCAAAAATTGGTTTTCAAAGTTCTCATAAGCCATTAGAAATATTGGTTTTGCTCAATCTCATTCTGATCGCTCACTGTTTGTCCGAGTAAAAGATTAATCTCTAACAGTGATTCTGATTTACGTAGATGATATAATCATCACAGGAAATTATGAAAAGGCTATTAAGGATCTCAATTTCTTTCTCCATGAACGGTTTCATATTAAATATCTTAGCTATCTAAAGTATTTTCTCGGCTTGGAAGTGGCAAGGTCCAAAGTTGGTATTGTTGTTTTACAACGAAAATATACTTTAGATATTCTAGATGATGTTGGTTTTCTTGGGGTACAACCAGTTGATTTTCCCATGGAACATAATTTGAACCATATAGATTATCAAGGTGATCTCTTCCTAATTCCTTCTTGTTACAGAAGATTGATAGGACGAATAATTTATCTTACAATTACTAGGCCGGATATCACTTATTCTATGAACATTGCATGCTCCAAGAAAGTCTCATTGGGATGCTGCTCTCCACATTGTGAAGTATTTAAAAAGAAGTCTAGGTCTCGGGTTGTTCTACTCCAATAACTTTCTGACATTAAATGCTTATTGTAATGCTAATTGAGCTAATTGCCCTATGACAAGGAGATCAATTTCATGATATTATGTGTTCCTTATAGTCTCCTTAATTTCTTAGAAGACAGAGAAACAAATTGTGTCTAGATCATCTTTAGAATCAGAGTACACGTCTATGGCTACTGCAACTTGTGAACTCACTTGGCTTAGATTTTTGTTTAATAACTTGCAAGTTTCCTTGGGACCTGTCAAATTATTTTGTAGCAATCAAGTAGCTCTTCATATTGCTGCAAATCCCATGTATCATGAGCATATTAAGCATATTTAACTTGATTCTCATGTTGTGAGAGAAAATATTCAAGTAGGACATATCATCACTAAGTTTGTCCCTTCATCTATGCAACTGGCTGATGTCTTCACGAAAGCTTTATGAGGAAATATCTTCAAGAACTTAATAAGCAAGTTAAACATTCTTGACATACATGCTCCAACTTGAAGGGGGGGTGTTACGATTTGTTAGAATTAGAGACAAGGCATAAAAAATTAGCTGAAATTGAGGAGGATTTGAGGCTAAAATGAAGGAAGACTTTCATGCACAAATTGAGGCTGAAATTGAGGCTCAATTGAGGGAGTTGTAGGCTGAAATTGAGGAAGCTGTTTTTTATTTCCTTTCCTTCTCATTCCTATATAAAAGGATGTGTACCCTCAATTGTAAACACAACACATAAAAATATACAGAAAACTTTCTCCCTCCACGATTTTTTGTTTATCATCAGAAAACTTTGTCCCAAATTTCTCCACGTTTTTTGTTAATCAAGAATTGTACCTGAAGTTGTGATCCGTGGGCAAGAGGTTTATTTATTTATTTAAGAAAACTAAGTTCCCATAAAGCTTGAGCGGTTAAAAAATAAAAATTTTATTTATTTATTTTATATTCCAACGCTACAAACGTTGTCACACACCATTAGATTATAGCAACCTGATGGGCAAGGTAGTAGTTCGTTAGTGCAAATAAATCTACACCAAAGACGAACAAGGCTGTAATCTTTCCATGACATAAAAATTCATGCTCCAATACCATGTTAAAATGACCAAATTTCCCAAAAGCTCGAGCTGGTAGGAAATGGTCATTTTTAGCATTAACCTCAACTCAACAATATTTGCATACAAAGTAAGGTTGTTAACATTTTTCTATATTCACATGATCCCCTCGTCTCATGCTTCACACCGTCTCCCCTGTGCGGTATAATTTTTTGAGGGGCGATTTTCCCCTGTGCGATATTTACTTTCATTGTTACACTCGCCATTGCATTATGGTCACAAATGACTGTATTACTTGGCCCTTCCAAGTCCCAGCCTGCCTCCTCTCCACCCTACCCTGCTTCCGCTCTAAAGCAAAGAGGGGAAGGGGAATATAAGATACTCCCTCTGTCCGAAAATAATAAATACAATTCTCTTTTCTTTTTTGTCCAAGAAAAAAGATAGGTACGTACAATTAAACATACTTATCATTGTGGTTAAAATCTCAATTCTTTGACACTATACCTATCTTTTTTTGGACAGAGGGGTATCTGTTTGCCACTCCTTTGAATGCTAAAGATTTTTTTAGGATTTACTGTTCAAGCCATAATTCCCCCTCCAGGTTAAGGTAGAAATGGATTTTTCCTTTGGAACTCATAGGAAAAGTAAAAATGCTTCTCTTGCATTAACTTTCCCACATTTTCACCCACAGGGCTGATGTGTCTAGCCTAAAACATCGCCCACCTTCCCTTAGAAATTTCAGTGGGTGCCTAACGTAGAAGTAGCATTACTCAATGAAAAGGGGTACGTAGCACATCACATGAAGTTGGCTCCTAAAAATCAAGTCGGCTTCTCCAAATGAATTAGACCGGGGAAGATTTTTGTGCTATTGGATCAGCTTGCTTGCCTTGAAGACATACTTTTTGCCTACTCCGGCCCACTCTGCGTGTTCTCATCAATCATTGACTCACATTACCAGCAGAGAGATCCAACTGCAAAATAGAGCCCAGGCCGGCCCACCTTACAGGAAAAATCATACATATGGGTCATTTCTTATTTCTTGCATATCTGTTCTGGTTACTACTCCCTTGTAACTTGGCCTACCTAACATCTGCATCTTTTGATCCTTTGCTCGTCAGACTGACCGCACAGATAGCGATATTTCTCCAGTATTGCCCTTTTCAAATTGGCAGCAAGCTTCATAGAATTGTGGCTTTCTCCTCTTCGTTCTTTTTCATAAATCAACAGCTTCTCATCGTCAAGCCAAAAAAAGGTAAAAGAACGGCTTCACATTAGCTCATTAGTCTTCGGTCAAAGTGATGCAACACGTGAACTGTGAAAGCGCCAAGAACAAAAGACGCCGCCCGTGCCACATCATCACTCCTTTTGAGTCTACCTCTGAGAACGCAAAATCAGTGATTTCGTCTCGAGTTCACCATTTTTACGAAGTTTGTGCGTGTCATGATGGTTGACTTGGATCATGCAGCAAGGATGCACATCTAGAGACTGCAGGCCCCATTCACACTAAGATATGCATGGGGCACTCCATTATTGCAATTAAAGACCGGCCTAAAATCAGCAGTCATCATTGTAATTTTTTTTTGTATATTTTAGCACCTCTCTTTCCCATCCGATCAGAAGAGAAAAAGCTAAAGCTGAAATCAGTAGGGAATCCCATTCCTAGGCAACCTTTTACATTTAAGCACTCAGAATTTTTTTTTTTGTTAGATTGAGCAACCGATGGTCCGATATCCAATATGCCCTCAAGTAGACTACAGTGAGATAATCCCCGGGGAAGTTAGCCCTACAGTATTCGGATAAACTATTGGGTACAACAGCCAGACCATGTCACCTTTTTGTTTGGGATCGACGTTGCACACGCTAAACATGTGTGCTCTAACTATTTGACACCAAATTATTGAAGCCTGAAACACACATGTGGCCTGTAGGGATCGACGGTTTGATGAAGCCTATGAGTAATGCTCTAAAGGCAACTAATAATTTCTTTGAGTCCCCGACCCAAAACAAAAGTCTTCATCTACTATGGGCCATCCATTGGGGTGCATGGCCCCACTTAATCTCAAACTTCATGGCCACACAAATGACTCACTTTAGGGAGAGTGGCAATCCATTTTTTTACACACAAACATTAGGCTCATGTTTAACACATTTTAGGGGCTGGTAAGTGTCAAGATCTGAGCATCCTGTCATTTTTACTATTGCTTGTGTGTCAAAATATGGATGGCCACGGGGTTGGAAATTTCTTCACTTTTTAGGAGAGAAATTTCTGCCATATTCCTCACAAAACATAACTTACCAATCCAATGCTTTCTGAGGGGAATCTTAGCACTCTATGCTTCAAAAGTTAGCACACAGTCCAAGTAACACACTAATACACCAATCATGCTTTGTGGGTCCCCCAGGTCCCCCACTTTGCCATAGATTCTCAAGCGTTTCCTCTAAGCAGACTTTAGATTTTTCTCTCTCTAGTACACTACCCCCCTTCCCCCCTCTCTCTCTAGTTCCCTGCCAAGTGCCCATCTTTGCTATCTTTCCAGAGTATAAGAAACACGTCTCACTGAGAGCCAGCCCCTCATCATCAATCATAAAAAGTTCAGTGATTTTTCCCTGAGGCATCAGCATCATCATCTCATCTCATCTCATCTCATCTATCTCTTGGGGGCCTGGCGGCTGGTGCTGAGGACTCCTCCATGGCCGAAGACGGTGCTGCTTGTGAGACGCCCGTCAAGAGGCCAAGGGAGTGCCTCGAGGGCAATGGTTGCGAGGGGGGTGATAACACTGGCAGCGCTGGTGTTTGGATGATGGAGGAGGATGGAAAGGAGTCGCAGCAGAGTTGCATGTCTGCTGTCATTCCTGGATGGTTTTCTGAGATTAGTCCCATGTGGCCAGGTGCTATATTCTCTTCTTCTTATGCGGTTTTGTATGATTGCAATGTATTCTGATTCTTCTTTTTTTTGCACAATGTTCTGATTTCCATGTTCATTTGCTATGTTCATGGAATTCGAAGTTGCCCAACTTCAGGAGCGTCGTTTGTTCATTTGGTTAAAGAAGCAGCCTCTTCTAAAGTCGCTTTCCCTTTCATTGAAAGTCTGTTACGGTGCAAGAGAAACGCTTTTTCCTAACCCTCCTTAAGAAGACATTTTCCGGAAAAGGGCTTCCAAAGAAGAGCTTTACATTCCCAAACGCCCTTATATGAGACTTGCTCTTGCAGTTATGAGCTGGGACCCATCAATGGAAAAAACCCATACGGTTCCATGATCCTACTGTTTCAGTAAGGCTTCAAGTGGATATGCATATGGAAGCTCATGAACTATGGGGTGTAGCGCTGCATACTCTTTTATCTAAGAAAGCTATAACTTTTTTGGCTTTCACTACTTGATGCAGAACCGACAGATGTAACAAAAAAACATATTGAAGTGCCCGGAGGGAGTATAATATGATGAGTTACCCATTAGATGACAGGAAGAGTGAATGAATTATGTTTTGCGTAGGATGTATTATGTGCATGAAGCTTAGATGCTTGAGATTTGCGCGTTTCTTTTTTCATTGGTGTCCAGGAGAGTGCTGATGGATTTCATGTCAATTTGGCTTGTACAGGCGAAGCGCATTCTTTGAAGGTGGAAAAAGTTTTATTTCAAGGAAAATCTGAATATCAAAACATTATGATATTTCAGGTACTTCCTGATATCTAGCTCCCTATGTTGTTCTTTTGTTATAAAACTTTGAATAAGCGTTTTTTAGGAATTGTATCTCTTATTCTTGGTTCCAGTCATCAACATATGGCAAAGTTCTTGTCCTGGATGGAGTGATTCAAGTGACAGAGAGAGATGAGTGTGCCTACCAAGAAATGATCTCCCACCTTCCACTGTGCTCCATTCCAAACCCCAGAAAGGTATTCCGATATATGTAGATACAATCATCTATTTGCCTCATAATATACAGTACGCTTTCCATTTTGATTTGATCTAATGCAATACAAATTATATTACTTATTGTAAGTTGATGGTTTGACTTTTCTTTTGAAACAAAAATAAGATCCTGTGACATTGTATTTCTTTTTGTTATATCTATCAGTTCCACTTTCTCAAAAGTTAATTTGATTTTTTGACAACTCGCTTACAATGAAGTACTGCAGTAGATTGTTCCATGTGTAACTTGTAGTAATGCATAATTTGTAATATCTGGTCCATGTAACTGTGGCTTCTCAGATATGAAATTATCCCTTTTCTTCAGGTGTTGGTTATTGGAGGTGGTGATGGTGGTGTCTTACGTGAAGTCTCTCGGCACTCTACTGTGGAACAAATAGATATATGCGAAATTGATAAAATGGTTGTGGATGTAAGTTCAGATATCAAATATATTCATCTGTACCCTTATCTTGATTTTGTGCTGTTGATACTGAATAATATTTTCAGTGGCTATTATTGTGAATAATAATTTCTATTCTGTACACAGATAACTCTATTGTTTCTGTTGTTTACTTTGTGAGAAAACCATATAAGCGGAAACCACTCATAAATATCACAAAGTAGGAGAAGGTGACTAGTACGTCCTCCTCTGTTAAAGGGGGTAGCATACTGATCAGGAAGGAGCATGATTTCAACACCCTACATTATTTTCTGGAGACAATAGTGAATAGCTAATTTAGACGCAGAAAAGAGCAACGGAGTGGATAGATTAAGACTGGAGGCGGATTATAATTTCTCTACATTATATCTGAAGTAGTTAAAAGTTAAGCCACTTGTTTTGTTCACTCTGTTCCTCCAAACGTTTTTGGCAACACTTGCATATATCATTGTGTTGGGAAAAGGCGAGGTGCTACTTGGTTAAGACTATGATACATATATCATTTTGCAGAGTAGCCTTTTTGTATATTATTATTATTATTATTATTATTCGTATCTTGGAAATGTTAAAAGTTGCTTGCTGAAGTTCTGTTTATTAGAGGAGTATGTGCTTGTATTTATGTTATATGGTATTATAATCTTTTTATGCAATAGAGGGTAGTTTAGTTATAGTCTTCTACTCTTATTTCTTATTGGTCAACCCTCACTTAAGTGGAGGGAATATTAATCTTTTGGTGGTAAGGTACGACTTGGGCCCCTATTAGAGGCTGGTCAATTCCTCTCTTTGGCACCTTCTTCTTCACTATTCAATAAGAGAAATTTCTCAAATCCTTAATTCTACCACTGTTAAGACCCCAGTAATCCAGTTATATTAGTAGGCTGATCTAATTTCCCTACTGGTGTCTGAAATCTGTCTCAACTCTGAATAAATTAGTCCCAGCCACTTGTTTGGATAACTCTGTTTCTCCTAAAGTTTTCACCATTTCACTTAGGAACCGTTGTACATAATCATTCTGCAGATGAGCTTTTTCCATATGTTTGTATGTTTGAATTGTTAATTGCTTACTGGCAGGTGTTCTGTTAACATCCCCATAATTCAGTTATGTTATTGTGTCAATAACTTGTTACTGCTCTTGTATACGAGTGATTGTAAGATGCATTGGATTCTATACCTGAATAAGATGTTTCGACATGTAGTTGATTTTGTGAACGATGAGATTTCATCTCATGCTTGTTCATTTACAGGTCTCAAAGCAATTTTTCCCCGATCTGGCAGTTGGTTACGAAGATCCACGTGTCTCCCTCCATGTTGGTGATGGTATGTTCAGCCTTTCATTATTTGACATAGACTGAGAGCAGCAAAAATGTGTGTTTAAAATTCATTTTTAACCTTAAATTAGGCCCCATGTCTGCTCGTTTTAACTTCTTTTTATGTGACAAGGACACTTATTTTCCATCAGGATGTGAAACATGTTAGGCTATTATGTTCCTAATCTGCTTTTACAAATTTCTATCTATAGCTAGGATTGTTGTCCATGAGTTTTCAAACATTGTGTTGCTCTTTTGTACCTGAAACTTGGAGAAATGATTGATATTTTGCCGAATGAGATGTGAAAATATCATGGGATGGACGTGTTAATGAGGTTCTCATTTAGTATTTTGTTATGGTTTGTCAGGAGTCGCCTTTTTAAAAGCAGTTCCTGAAGGAAATTATGATGCAATAATTGTTGATTCCTCTGATCCAATTGGTATGTTATTTCAATTTGCATCCTCATTTGCAGCTTCAAATTTGAATTTTATTGCACAAATAGACAATTTAATTGACCATTTGATGTTTGATTATATGCTGTGAATTCAGGACCTGCACAAGAACTATTCGAGAAGCCATTTTTTGAGTCAATTGCCAGAGCACTTCGCCCAGGAGGAGTTGTGTGTACCCAAGCTGAGAGCATATGGCTGCACATGCACCTAATTGAAGACATTGTTTCTAATTGCTGTCAGATATTCAAAGGTTCTGTTAACTATGCATGGACAACAGTGCCCACATATCCAAGGTAGAGCTGAAATCATACATACATAGGGTCTTTCTTTTGTGGGGGGGGGGGGGGGGGGGGGGGTGGGGGCGGGGGGGTTGTTTTGGGTTGGAGACAGGTAGTCGTACTGTGCCTGTGAAAGACCGTGAATGAGCCTGAAAATGCGAGACTGCTATTTTACAATCTAGTAATGCATACTATTAGCAATATTCAATCCACTCCACCATTTTTTTTTAAAAAAAAATCCACTCCACCATGGGTCCCTTTATTGCGAAATTTACCTTGTTAATTTCTTTCATATGATTATGCATGTGGCCATGTTCATGTCAATGGTTTGACTACAGTTGACGTTTTTGTTTGAACACTGCAGTGGGGTAATTGGTTTCATGCTCTGTTCTACTGAGGGTCCACCTGTTGATTTTAAGCATCCAATAAATCGGATTGACGAAACTGAAGCTACATGCAAAGTTAAAGGACCTTTGAAGTTCTACAATTCAGAGGTAATCAGCTTCTTTGATTATATGTTTGATGGTTTAAAAAAAAACAATTTTCGTAATTTTGTTTTTTATGTACAGATCCATTCAGCAGCATTTTGTTTGCCATCTTTTGCAAAGAAGGTGATTGAGTCCAAAACAAAGTGAGCCGCGGAAGAATCTAGTGACATTTTGGTTAGTAATTTTTCAGAACATGATTGTTATTAAGTCTGTCGGAAATTTAACATTGATGGCTCATGATATTACTCGTGTTGATGGAATCGAAATGCTCAAAGAGGATTAAAAAAACTATCGCAACTTCTTTTGTCACCTTTTGGGGCAATCTTAAGTTTTTATTTTAGCCGCATCTCATTAAATTGACGGTCATAAATGTTGTGAAGAACAGATTAGGAACAGAATCACATAAAAAAGAAAGAGAAATGGAAAAATTTAAACGAAAAAGAGGTAGGACAAGAAGTTGAAAAAAAGTGCCGGGGTGGTGTTTGCATTCCTGCCCAGATTTCTTTGTTTCAACTTTCAACGGAAAATAAATGAAAGATTATGGATCGTAGAATGTACAAGAAATCAAACCATCCAGTTGATCGTTTTCTTTTTTACTTTTTAATGAAGGTCCCTTTTTTCTTCCTCGAGCTAATGTTTAAAAGTTCTAATGGGCTAAAACTGATGAGGATGCTGGGTAGGATGTTTCCTACAAAGACGATATGCTAATTGGGGCGGGCGCTTTATATGAAATTCTGCAAGCCATGCATTCCCTGTTCGGTATAGTCAGGGCGGCTCCGTACTGCTTTCTCTACCCTACTTGTCTATATTGTCCATGAAAATTCGAAAACTCTCTACTACCAATTGCCTTTCTATTCTAGCTTTCGGCTGGTGATGCCAAATAGCAGGGTAAAAACACTCCCTCCGTTCCATTTTTAGTAGTTTCATTAGAGAAAATAGTGATTTTTATGGGATGGACTGAAGGAGCCAACAAGTGGAGAGTCCGAAAGCAACATCATTTTAGTAAAAAGCCTATATGACATTCTTCAGAATTCTAACAGATATGCGTTAAGAGCTTGTCAGCCCCTTTTTTAAACTTCTCGGCCAGTTGAAGCGAGCCAAATCGAACTTTTGTTACGAAACAAAGTTCTCCCCGAATCAGACTATGAGAATAGAACAGAGGGAGTGGCCTACTTTTAAATCATATCTAGTACTGTTCCAGTGCTTTCGTGAACGGTTCCTATCAGTCGTCAAGCACTTCTCATAGGCACTAGCGATTTGTTCTTAAACATGGGAACCAAAATCTCATTGGGCAGGCTGAAGAACCTTGAACTAAAGTATAACGTAACGAATTTTAATGTTCTTCTTTTCAAAGGCATTTTAGCTACTTAGTGGACGTGATTGGTTAATGTCTCCTAGAGATTGTTCCAACCTTGATTTGAGTTCATTTGCTGCAATTTGTAAAAGGAACTCCAACCAAAGGGTAAAAAGCCCAGGAACAGAGGAACTAGTTAATTTATGGAAACTCCCTCGGATCCTAGGTGATGGAAGTCACTTTTAGTGGCGCTAAATAAAAGCGGCTTTCACTTCATAAGATGTCCTCGTGCTTCCTTTACGTCATTTATCACTATCTTCTAACCCTCCTCTTGAGAATATTTGATCGGAAAGCAACTCCAAATGAAGCGCTTTGGTTGCCCAAACACTCCCTTAGATCAATAGATTTCAGATTTTTATGTTCAAGTACAACCATGACGGTAAAATAAACTTGGTAATGGACTGATCATCTAGCTTGAATTATGGAGTCACCTTGCCTTCCAAGTTACAACCGACTCAATGTATCAAACATAAGTGTCCAATCAGTTATATTGGAGGATTGGTAAAAAGCGGAGATAAAGAAAGGATGAGTACTTCACCACCCCACATTTTAGCCAGCCCACCCCACATTACACGGCGACGGTGGACGTGTTTGGGGGTTAATTCGTTGAAAATACGGGATTTGCTTGTCAGTCTTCCTCATTGTTTGCAAGTTGCTAGAAGATAGGACTTAGGAGTATGTGATTGGGATATTGGGCCCATTGAAACTCTAGGTGCAATGTGTGAAATGCTGAAAGGAAAAAAGGAAAGAGAGCAATTATAGACGGACTCCGCAATTTACCATCAGCCACATGAGTTAATTAAAGCAACTAAACAACCTAAATTTTAGGAGTTGGTGTCCGAATTGGAGAACTAATTTGTTTTCCTATTAGTAGTTGTGCAAAAGATACGTCCTGCACCATTCATCAATCTCCCATTTTTCATGTTCTTTCTATATACTCCCTCAGGTCGCTTTTAATTGAGATAATTAGAAAAATATTTACACCAAAAGCAGACAATATCATTCCCTAATTATTCTCCACTCCAATGCCCTGCAACAACCCTAGGTCGAGGTCAAGAGACCTTCATGATGTAAGGCACTCGCTCACTCGGAAATGTGACTCACTCGATTAAAAAGCCTAGGCTTTTATTGTAAACCCCACATCTCAATAAAATTGCCAAATTGTGTGATTGTCTCATTTAAAAGTGACTGGAGTGAGTACTTTTTTTAGCAACCAATCATCCCCTTCCTTTCTTATCTCTTCTTTTTTGAAGTGTTCATGAGATAAATGTTGAAGGAGATTAGATCATATTAGTCTTTGCCTCTTGGATCTGAATTGAATGTGTAGAGCTAGAGTTAACCAATTAACTTTTATGCCCACTCATATATTTTTAGTTTATTTGAATAAAATTGTATCTATTAAAAAATTTATATTTATTAAAAGTGACTGGAGGGAATATATGTTATGACTTTGCAAATTAAGGATATTAGGACTCTTGGTAATTTTAGAAAATTGGCCATACACATTGGAACTTTACAAATATTAACTAAGCCGCAAGGAGAGGAGTTAGGCATGAGGATGTTGCCAAAAAAAAAATGAGTTCGGGATGGGACAATTCATGGGAATTCCATTAGGAAAAATCCCAAGAAAAAAAATGGATCAACTTGTGCTGAAGGGTAAAGAAGGGATATATTCAGGGCGGCCTCACCTAGGCTATCCGAATGGATTCTGCAGGAAGTCTCAACCTGCTAGCATGATGGGCTCCCAAGCTCACTGTTGCAAGCCAGCATGAGGCATGTCAGGTTACGACAGAGTCAAATATACTATCCATTTTTTGATATGAGAGACCAACTCATGGTTATCCACTTATCCTTCTCTTATTCTTTTGGGTAGCATGCATCCATGCATTAGTTCAATCCTCTCATTTTGTTGGCCTTTGACGGGCTTTTGTATGTTATCCAAAATTAAGAAAGATTGGCATTTGAAAACACAACCTCATTGGTAATATAATTTACCATGCATCTACAGATGGTTCCGATGGACTTATCTGATCTCCTTTGTCTTGTACACCATACAAAGCAGTCGGTACCTGGATTGTGAAAGACTTTCCTTGACGAAAGTTCATTGAATGCGTCGGATAAACTTCTCATGAACAACCCAACGAGCAACCATTTCTTCTATAAGTCCATGTGAACCTAATTTTCCACAAGAAGCCGGTCGTTTGACCAAACTGCCTTCTTATATTTGGTTAAAACAAACTTCTGCTTTGAACATGCAACCAACATTGAATAAGGTATCTATCTACCCTATAACATCTTTCTTTTTCAAACCCCATTCCCACCTGTCTATTCTAAGTTCTATCTCAAGGACCTATTATCCCTTCCTACATTTTTTGGGTGTAAAAATGGAACCAAACTCATCTTATCTCAGATATATAAATAGGTAATGCGTACCTGCAGTAGCGTGGCGTGTTAGGAAAGCCCTTGTTTTAATATAAATCCGTACTCGTTAAGTACCTAATCGAATTTTTTTCATATTACCTTGTCAATGAGCTAGGAGTTCTATATTAGCTAGAGTTTACGGTGAAATGCCATATCACCCAAAAAATCCACTTAGTCTTCCCAAAACAATCTCCCAACTACTAATAACGGTTTTACATGCCTAGAGACATGCCCCATGCCAAAATGTTGTGACCTCTTAGTGAAAAAATTCTTGTAAAGATTACCCATTGGTGTTCAAACCACTTGTGCCCGTTAGAAGAGGGGAAAAATAGTAGCGGAGCCACGAAATACTTATCGCCGAGCTACAAAGTATTCTTGGCAATTCGTCATCCCCACACTATTATCGTGTATACGATGACACGATTTGAAGTGAAGTTATGTATATAAATACATGCTTTTAATACCAAGTTAAAAATATCATAAATTATTTATTTTTTTATAATTTTTTGCACATTCTTTTTACGATTTTCTTTATTTTTCCTCATCTTTATCCCTATAAGAATATACCAATTTTTGGAGATACCTATTAGTGGGGATGACAAATTTAAAAAGAGTAATTTGCGGCTTGACAACAAGTGCTTCGTGGCTCCGCTACTCGTTTCTCCTCTCGTCCAATTAACGACCACAAACGGTTTGAACAGGTGATAGGTACAAGAATTTCTTCACCGGCAAGTCGCAATATTTTGGTGTGGGGTCGTGTATCTAGGCGTGCAAAAGCATCAAGGGTGGTTAGGAGGGCATTTGGGAATGAGCAGATGGCATATCCGGGTTATATAGTATTTCAGTGAAAACTCTAAGCAATAAGTAATTCCTTACTCATTGACCATGTAATATAGAAAAAATTCTACCTAATCATATATGCATGTTTTTCTAATGAGGTGTGGTTGTAATCACCATTAGATGGGTAATCACCGTATGATGTTAGGAGTTTATCCCGTTGGTATCTTACGGCGTGCCCGCCTCTACTTAACTTCTAACTTATCTACAAGCCCATTGCCTTGATTATCCTTAGCAAATGATTTTGTCTTTTGCTCCCTCTTTTTTTTTTTGTCTTTCTCATGTCTATCTATGCTCCTGCAAGATGGTCAATTGAACATCCTGTTTTACAAATTGATGGATAACGTCTACAAGTTTCCATCATTGTAAATGAGATTCTCGTAGATTGTCCTTGCACCTGTTTTTCTCACAATTCCTTATTCAATGGATCATTCATTATTCAATGTAACAATTTATTTTGCAACTGCAGTGACAATGCAAGCACAGAACGCTCAGACTCCTTGTCATGCACATTCGGAAAAAAACACAAATACTTCCTCATTCCATATTAGTAACGACCTTTGGGGAAAATATACGTGTCCCATATTAATGGATCCATTTGGCTCAATTTAAGTAGCTGGGTACTTAAGAAAGTCTTTACAAATCATCTGCCAATTTCGTTAGAGATATATTCCCCCCGTCCAAAATTATCTATCCTAATTGATAATTAGTTCATTTTGGTTTTCTAATAAGGACAGGTACTTTTGGACGGAAGGAATACCTGTTTAAAGTACTCGTTCAAGCTTTTACCAAGTTAGCTGTCAATATGGTACAGATGGAGCATGAAGATCTATTTAACATGTCATGGAGATCCACTTACTCCAATAGCTCCATCAGGATAAAAAGGCAATCCCATATTAGATGCTCCATTGAACCCAATTTAAATGGATTCTAAACCTTTTCTCACCCTAATAAAGTCTCTTAGCTGAGGTTTCCACCACTTAATAAAAATCAACAATTTTCACGAGGGAGTACTTGATTAACAAAACCCCTTTCATTTCTTAACTACTAACGCCAAACTAAACCTTAACAAATCCACAATTAATTAGCATTACCTACTTCAATTGCTTCCCCCCAACAATTCCACCCAACTTTGAAAATTTATCACGCGTTCCAAACTTAGCTCGTTTTGTTGCCCCAAAAAAGAACACGAGGTGCACCTGGATGAGGTGGGTTCCACTAGATAGCAACCCTTCATGCAGAAGCTTGGGCCCCACACTTCCCTCAAATAGGAATCGGCATTGTTCGGACACATTTATTATCCACCTCATGCTTATGACATACTGCCTTCAAATCAAATCGATCATCAGAATTGATGAAGCACATGCATTAATATTAACTGTGCGCTCGGTCCAACAAAATATTTTTTTTGTCGAGCGCATACTTAATGCGTGTACGCCAATGACCAACGGCTTCTAATTGATGGCGAATTTCGTGGTGGAAATCTGCGTTGTTCTTCCTCGCCGTGGCGGGGGAGACACGTCTCCGACTTTAGAACATTCCTAACACCGCTTTTTCGGATAAGGACCAAAGATATGAGCGAACGCGCACGCGGTCGCTTATTAGCCTGCCCCGAAAGACGCGGGGCCCACGGGAAAGGGATGTCGGCCCGACCAGGCCAACTCCCGCTACAAGTCGCGTGAGGAACACGTGTCTCTGCGGCGAGGATCAGATGTCATGCCACGTTCCCATGTGCTATTCGTCAATACGTATGCGTAAATATGGGAACTTGAAAAGCCTGCGTGCGGCGAAACTCTTTCTGGAATACCTATGTCGGAGGTCATCTCAATCCATTAGTTTTACCAAAATGCCATCCGGAGTTGATTTTGGTCGTGGACAGGGGTCAGCTGGAGGAGACAAAGAAGGCGTCGCCATCAGAAAGATTATGGTATCCAGTTTGGATGCTGATCCTCGTCCGAGATCGTCTCGTCGGGTCTTGTAGAAGATGGAAATATTTCAAATTGGTGATGATATCTTTCTGTGGAAGGGAAGTCATCATCTCCACCATGTATTGCAAATGGGACAAAATCGATATCGGTTTGTTTCCATCCATCCGTCCAAAAAAATCTTGGAAGCGTTCGATAAATGAGCAAGCATGCGTATTGAAAATTGTGACTAGATTTTTCCATCCAGGCTAAGAGATCCTCATGCACGCACGAGCAAGTGGAGGCTTGAAATGACGTGAGCCCCAGATATGAAGCTCATTTTCAAATATTGCTTGGATTTTTTGGGCCGAGGGAATGACTATATACGATATGGACTTTTCCATACACATCAGCTGTGTATAGAAATGTGTAGGAAAAGTGATGTACAAATATAATTTTCCATACGATATTGTGCGGTTGATTACATATAGTGCAAAGTTCGAGTATAGGCCGATATATCGAAGGTATATCAGAATATTGGTGATGTATACAGTATCAAGCAATGTCCTTAGTTTGTTGTTTCTTCCAAAATTAAAAAAAAGGAATGTTGAGTATCGGAAAAGAGAAAGAAATAATGATAAACAATGAAATTTATTATTGTGAAACAGTTGGAGAAAATAATGAAGGCACCGTAGTGTTTACCTTGTGAATCTTCTTATGATCTTATGCTTATTTCTAACATATAATGGTCTCTCTAAATGTTAATACAGTTACCAAAAAAAGAGCGTTATATCTTACTTTAGTATATTATAGGTATATTCTCATGATTCTATGCACGTGTAAGATTAACATTAGCTACTTTCAATGCTATATTACCAAAAGAGTCCAGACAATTAACATTAGCCAAGTCATCTCGAGCCATCGAATTTTGATCAGACGGTAAGTATCAAATCAATAGGTAGATGAGTGTAAATCATCAACCAGCCGTGTAACCGTCAAATCAAGATTCCACAATGTGAGAGTACTTAGGCTCATGCAAGCTGCATGAGACAAGTCGCATTTTAACTTTTCCTTTACCAAAATATATGTTACAAACTTAATATTCCTTCCGTTCTAAAATATTCTCATTTTTATTAGACCATGAAGTCCATAAGGAAGTCAGATGATTTTTTTCTCCGTGATATCCCATCCAACTCGTATGCTCGTTTAAGTCCATTTTCAT
The DNA here is from genome assembly GCA_039654745.1 of Houttuynia cordata. Classification (NCBI taxonomy): domain Eukaryota; kingdom Viridiplantae; phylum Streptophyta; class Magnoliopsida; order Piperales; family Saururaceae; genus Houttuynia; species Houttuynia cordata. The sequence continues at coordinate 56,537,908 of CM077502.1, read as the reverse complement.
TGCTTTCAACTAGTGCTATTAACATAAAACATAAATCATTTTCAGTTGATGAACTAAGTTCAAGTCAATCTTTCCAAGTCTCCTCCAATTTGTGATTTGGAAAAAAAATAGTAAATATTTCTAAATAGAACGGTGGGAATATAATTTTACGGATCTCCCATTGATATAGGAGCATCTGAAATATCCGATACGGCATCCCTGCCTTCCATAGTTCTCTTACCTGGCTTCAGAAGAAGTGGGTGCAAAAGAGTAAATAAATGGAAGATGGCGCCTGGTGACACTGGGGACCCTTATCCATAAAACATTGCCAGGTCGGATGTGGGAGCGCAGTCGGGCAGCGACGAGCCGTCGCGTTTTTTTTATTTTTTTCCTTTTTCTGACCAAAATTTAAATTATTTTTTAAAAATCGATTTTATCAGCACTAAGAAATGTCAAAAGCCATCTCATCTACTCCGCTAATCCCGCTTCCCCTCCCGCCCCCGCCGCTCCACACACCCTCTTCATCTCAGCCGTCCATCTCAATGGCGTAATGGTAAAAACTAATTTAACCGAGGGTATTTAAGACGCGAGCTGTTCTTTGTCCGCCTCTAACTACCTCTCAGACCTCTGCTTTCTCTCCTTCGTCTCTTGACGCCGACGGAGACTTTTCCGGCACCGGCCGTTTCATAACTACCGCAAAAAGTCGCAGCCAGTAGGAACTCAGCTGGAGCTCGCCGGAATCTCGGACGAGAGACAAATATCCTGAGAAACTCCCGCCGGATTTTCCGCTAGATTCGCGCGCTTTCCTTGATACGCCCCTGCTCCGGCACCGTTGCGTTGTATCTCTCCCTTGCTGCGATTCTAGGTGATTTTCTTCTGAATTTTGAATTGTTTTTAGTAGTTGGCAAAACTGAATTCTTTTTTTGTGTTTTTTCTGGTTCTGGTTTGGTTCGGACGTCTGGTGGAATTGTTTTTTTTTAGTGTGGTTTTGTTTCGTCGTGTTTGGATGATTGTTTGGTCTGTAGATGAAAATGGAAATTTTGATGTTTTTTCTTTTAATGCTTTGATGATATGCGTACAAAATGTTCTTTTTTGCCCGGTAAATCGCATTTCTGATTCTAGTCTCGTCCATTCGCCTGAAGCATCTGTAGTTTTTACTCTATCTTTTTCCAGTTTTGAGGAGAATATGATGAGAGATTGCTCCTTCTGCTGCTATATGTTATTCTCCATTCCAAAAGAACAAGGCTTTGATGGTCTCTGTTCATGGGCCAAATTTGAGAGACAGTGATTTTGGACTAGAATTCTCCTGCAGACAATTATATTGTTGTGACCAGCAAGGTCACAAGAGTTCGCCTTGACGGCAAAGAGGAAGAAGAAGAAGAAGAAGAGTAGGGAAATAAGTTCTTTATTGCATACCCATCCAGGAGGAAGAAGACCTCCTTATAAAGAGGACTCCTACTTGTCACAATGACGACATAATGTTGTCATGATGTCACATGTCGACATCATGACAACAAATGACGACATAATTACAATCCATGATTACAGCCCGTTACATCTAATCAGGCATTTATTACAATCACTAATTGATCTTAATAATAAAATACTGCCTAAGATAGACTACGCGCCTTAAGTGTGTGACGTTCACAACACTCCACCACGCTTCCGCTAATGCCTTGTCCTCAAGGCGACCATGATGGAAAACGGGCCAAAAAATCATCCTCTAGGATCCATTCAGCGTCTTCTAAGGATTGTCCCTTCCAAGCCACAAGCACTTCAGTCATAATGCGCCCAGCACGCCGCACCCTCCGTTTATCGATAAGAGAAGCTGGAACAGGATCAGTAATGTCCGCAGGGCCCATGAGAGGCGAAGGTGCACTATCAACAATCAACCGAGGGTCCCCTACGAAACGACGAAGACGGGACACATGGAATACAGGGTGCACCAGGGACCCTGGAGGCAAGGAGAGACGATACGCTACTGGTCCCACTCTTTCCACAACTGTGTAAGGCCCGTGAAAGCGAGCGGTCAGCTTTTGATCAGCCTGAAACAAAGAAGTCTGACGTTGGGGCATGACTGACACATAAACGAGGTCGCCAGCCTGGAATTCCCTATCAGAGCGGCGCTTATCATAGACTTGTTTCATCCTGTTCTGCGCTGAAGCCAAGTTGGCTTTAAGTTGGCGAAGGACCTCATCACGTGTCTGCAGCATGTAATCCACCTCAGCAATGGAGGAACGATGGGGCACATAAGACAGAACGGATGGAGGAGGGCGGCCATAGACAATCTCGAATGGCATAAAGCCGGCACGTGTGTGATAAGCCGTGTTGTACGACCATTCTGCCCAAGGAAGTAATTGGAGCCAACGGCGGGGCTGATCCCCCACAAAGCAGCGCAAGTACTGCTCGAGACACCGGTTCACCACTTCAGTTTGGCCGTCTGTCTGAGGGTGATACGCTGTACTCATATGAAGCTTTGTCCCTTGTAATTTGAAGAATTCCCGCCAGAACTGGGAAATGAAGACCCGATCTCGGTCAGAGACGATAGTCCGAGGCATCCCATGTAATTTAGCGACCTCCTTCACATAGAACTCAGCAACCGTGCGGGCAGAATATGGATGACTCAGAGCACAGAAGTGGGCGTACTTAGAGAGACGGTCTACCACCACCATAATAACCGTCTTACCACTGACCGCCGGCAAAGCCTCAATAAAATCCATGGACACGTCTTCCCACACCTTGTCCGGAATGGGAAGGGGCTGTAGAAAACCCGCAGGTGATGTAGACAACGCCTTAGCTCTCTGGCATATATCACATCTGGCCACATATGCATGCACCTCTTTCCGAATACCGGCCCACAGGAAACTCTGACTGACCCGTTTAAAGGTTCTGAACGTGCCTTCATGGCCTACCACCGGAGTATCATGAAAGTGGGCTATAACCCGTCGACGCAAATCCGGAATAGCTGGCACCCACAACCGGTCCTTCTAGAACAATAGATGGTCGCGGCACACAAAAGGGGGCTCCGCATGCGGGTCGGTCTGAAGTCGGTCAATCAGCTCCTTGGTAGGCGGGTCTGCCACATAAGCCTGCTTCAAGTCCGAAATAAAAGGACAGCCAGGGACAGAAAATGAGAAGCAGGCTCCCTCCGTGGGCCGACGTGATAAAGCATTAGCCACCGTGTTGTCGACACCCTTCTTGTAGACCACTTCGTAGTCATAGCCCAATAACTTACTTACCCATCGTTGTTGAGAAGGTGTAGATACCCGCTGGTCCAAGAAGTACTTGAGAGGTTGATGATCGGTTCGGATAATAAATCGTCGGCCCAGCAGATAAGGCCGCCACTTGGAGATGGCGTGCACAATAGCCAACATCTCCTTCTCGTATGCAGACAAAGATAAGGACCGGCCCGATAGTGCTTTACTGAAGAATGCTATCGGCCGCTCTTTTTGGAGTAGGACTGCACCGAGGCCCATATCAGAAGCATCCGTCTCAACCACAAAAGGCAACGAGAAGTCTGGAAGAACCAACACCGGGGCCTGGGCCATTGCCTGTTTCAATCTGTCAAAGGCGGCTTGGGCGTCACCAGACCATATGAAAGCACCCTTCTTGAGCAAGGATGTGAGGGGGCCAGCAATTAGCCCATACCGTCCAATAAACCGACGATAATAACCTGTGAGGCCCAAGAAGCCGCGGAGAGACTTCACACTAGTGGGTCGGGGCCACGAAAGCATGGTCTCCACCTTAGATGGATCAGTAGCCACCCCCTCAGATGAAATGATGTGGCCCAAATAGTCGACCTGTGCACTGCCAAAAGAGCACTTCGAACGCTTCAAGAACAAGGCGTTAGCCCGTAAGATAGTAAAGACTGACCTGAGATGGTCAATGTGGTCCGCCCAAGACGAACTATAGATCAATATGTCATCAAAGAAGACGAGCATAAACCGACGAAGATATGGGCGAAACAGGTCGTTCATCAAACTCTGGAAGGTTGCCGGAGCATTGGTCAGTCCAAAAGGCATGACATGGAACTCATAATGACCATCGTGAGTTCGAAAGGCCGTCTTGTGTATGTCCTGGGGCTGCATACAGATCTGATGATAACCTGAGCGTAAGTAAAGTTTGCTGAACACAGTCGCCCCTGCCAACTCGTCCAGGAGCTCTTCTATCACCAGAATTGGGTACTTATCCTTCACAGTTATTGCATTAAGCGCACGGTAATCCACACAGAACCGCCATGATCCGTCCTTTTTGCGAACCAGAAGGACGGGAGAGGAGAATGAACTGGTGCTGGAGCGGATAATGCCAGAGTGCAACATCTCCTGGACCAACCGTTCAATTTCTGCCTTTTGCACATGTGGATACCGGTAGGGTCGTACATTGGCGGGTGAAGCCCCGGGCATGATAGGAATGGAATGATCATGGCCCCGTGCCGGCGGAAGTCCAGAAGGCTCAGCAAATATGTCGGCGTGCGCCGCAAGCAGTTCAATCATATCGGCCGGTAAGTCAGGTTGGGGCACATCCACTATGGCACGTTGATGTAAGAATAAACCATGAGGTGTGAATCGAAAAAAAGAGCTCACCTCCTGCGCCGAGTGCAAGGTGTCCGACTGCGATCCATGTAGACGAATGCGCTGGCCTGCTACCTCGAAATCCATAGTCAGATCCCGAAAGTTCCATACCACATCACCCAGGTCTTGCAGCCACTGGACACCAAGAACCACATCAGCCCCCTTCGTAGGCAAGAGAAATAAGTCTGTGATAAAGGAATGCCCCTGAATTGCCAGCTCGACTTGCGAGCATACGCCTATGCTCCTGAGATGTTTGCCGTCCCCAATCAATACGTCAAAGGGTTTGGAGTCAGAAACATAACAACCCAAACGCTGTGCCACCTTATCATTAATAAAGTTATGAGTCGACCCACTATCAATAAGAACCGCGACTTGTTGGCGCTTCAGCTGGCCCTGAACACGCATGGTCCTGGGGGTGAACGTGCCAGAGAATGCATGAACTGAGATCTTCGGTTGCACATGGTCTTAGAGGCCGGATGCCTCTTCTGGTTCAGCTAGCTCCTCGTCCTCAGCTTCTTCGATGAGTAAACTACCCCGGACTGAGCAGCGGTGTCCAGGGACGAATTTCTCATCGCACTTATAACAGAGTCCCTTGGCGCGCCTTTCTTCCATCTGGGCTGGTGTCAAACGGCGGACGGGAGGAGGATTAGGCCCTGGCAAGGGTGACCGGCTAGGGCCTTGGCCAGGCGTTGGCATCAAGACAGGCGGGTGGCTGGTGTACGGCCTCAGAGCCAGCCCCGCACGTCCCCCTCTTCGCTGACGAGCCAACTTTTCCTCTTCTATCCGAGCATGACGCACTACATCCCGCATAGTGTTGCACGGAAAATGTCGCATCTCATCAGCAATCTCAGGCTTTAATCCACGCTTGAAGGTGCCAACAAGGGCCGCCATTGGCCAATCTGGCAAGCGGTTAGCAATTTTTCATGAATTCAGAATAGTAAGCCCGTACCGTAGTAGTTTGCCGCAGGGTTGATAGCATCTCGTTGAAGTCTTGAAATTCGTTCGGTTCCAAATTGGACGCACAGCTCATCGGAGAAGGTCACCCATGTGGGAAATCGCGTCTCCTTCTCAAAAGACTGAAACCAGATTGAGGCGTCTCCATCAAGGTGGAAGGCCGCCACCCGCAAGCGCTCTGCATCAGAATGCGTACCCTGGTACGAAAAGAATTTATCCGCCTTGTACAGCCATTCGACGGGATCCTCCTCGCCATTGTATCGCGGAAACTGCAATCGAGCTAGCCTGGGCTCAGCGCTGGCCCTCTGGCCTCCGCAAGAGCCCGAAAACTCTTCCAGATCATCCTCCATTTCATACTGAATGCGTCGTGGGGTGTGGGGCCATTGAGGCATTACCACGAACACCTTCCATGCCTCGTGTCTCTTGTCCAGTGCGCCCCCCTTCATCACCTATGTTTACGGATCCAATTTGGATGCCATGAGGGATAGAATGTCCGGCATGATGGCCTAGGACTGAGCCGCCAAACACTTGTGAGCCCCCTGGCCGATTATGGCCTCCAGGTCCCCCTGCTGACGGCGGTGGCGTGGCCATGGCTGCAGCCTGTGTCGCCATGTCCGTCTTCATCTGTGTCTGGGCAAGCTCTACGTTCTGTAGTCGTATGTTGATCGAGTTGAGCAGTGTGAGAATAGCATCCTGGTTGGAATCAGTGTTCTCCCGTGGGCTGGAAGCATCTCTCTCGTCGTCTCTGGCTCTCTCAGCGGCCATGGCTGGCTGCTTGCGAGGAGGCATGATCGTCCTCAGATCGTCACTGCTCTGATACCAGTGTTGTGACCAGCAAGGTCACAAGAGTTCGCCTTGACGGCAAAGAGGAAGAAGAAGAAGAAGAAGAGTAGGGAAATAAGTTCTTTATTGCATACCCATCCAGGAGGAAGAAGACCTCCTTATAAAGAGGACTCCTACTTGTCACAATGACGACATAATGTTGTCATGATGTCACATGTCGACATCATGACAACAAATGACAACATAATTACAATCCATGATTACAGCCCGTTACATCTAATCAGGCATTTATTACAATCACTAATTGATCTTAATAATAAAATACTGCCTAAGATAGACTACGCGCCTTAAGTGTGTGACGTTCACAAACATATATGTCATCCTTATTGAGAGCTCCATCTATCTATGGTCAAGAATAATGGAAGGTTACGTGATCCCGTGGTTGGAGGGCCATTCGTCTTTAGATTTGCAGGGGTATGTATGCCCTTTAGGGGAAATGTTTTGATTTTGAAGAATTTATAAGATGAATGGTCTCCGCTTTGCTCTTGAGTATTTGAAATGGAAACAGCTTTTTTTTTTTTTTTTTGTCTTTACTTGGCCATGATCATTGAGCATACTTGGCTTTGCTTGTTTATCTGAACTGATTTCTGCATTTAACAAATGGGCTTTTAGTTATAAGTTGATTAATTTGCATTATCTTGAATTTTGAAGACATAAGCACCTGTGATGGTAAGTTATTGCTTCCTCCATCTGTCATTGATAGTCCAATATGTTTTTTTCAAAATGAACTGATTTTAGTTCATTTTGAACACCAAGTCGGACTATTGATAGGAGATAGAGGGAGATGTTTTAGTCAATCCAAACTTGTTGTCTTTGTTGATGCTCTTTTACTTTATCTATGTTTCAACCTCTTCCCTATAGCCATTTTGATATTTTTTTTGTTTGGAATTTTCTTGATATTTTGGTTTTTTATCTTTCCTTTCATAAACTTGGTGAGGAAAGAAAAAGGTCGTTTCTTGTGGAGATTGAACTGGCTTAACACTCTAAGTGACAAGCTTTTGGCATTCATGATACTAAACTATTTTCCCCAATTTTAGCAGGTGCTCTTTCCCTATTGTTTTAATTTTTTATTGTTGATGCAATTTATTTCATACGTTTCAACAATATTTTTTATTTCGAGTTTGCTACTGTTAGGGGAAATGTGGAAGCTTCATCATGAATCTGACTGGACATCTTTTTGTTCAGAGTCAAACTTTGTCTCCTGATATAATAAGGTATTCTCCGTTTTCAAGAGTTGAAAGCCATGACTGCAAAAACACGAACAATCCCTTCCTTTTCCTCATATAAAATGCTCTGATCTTTGACATACATTAATTGCCTTATGTAGCTAAAGGCCACTTAGAAAATTGAAACTGTAATTATATATAATCAAAGTTGTTTGACACATCGTTCGTTATTTTCATATGTTGTTTATTTTTTAATTCCAATTTCATTTGCTGCAATATATTATATCAATGTTTTAATTTTATGTCAATGTTTTAGATAGTTTTTTTATATATACTTACATATCTCATTGGTTGGTTTGTGTATGATAGTGTTCTGTCGGCTGTTTATAGTTCTCAGGATCAACAAACCAGAATCTTTTAGTAAACAGCTAGAATCCACAAGTCCCAGGAGTTGTCAACAATGGTATCGAGCTTATGTCCTGAGGTTTTGGATTCAGCTCCAATACAGTTACTGAATGAGCCAAAGCCCTTACAGAAGGTTTCTCCATTGATGAATGTTCCTGAAATTGTTTCACAATTGGACGAGTATGGCAGTTATGATGGACATTCAGATCTTGTTTCTCCTGTAGCCAAGCAGCGGATTATTATAGTAGCTAATCAGCTTCCTTTGCATGCCCATAGGAATTTAGAAAATGGAGGTTGGAAATTTACTTTTGATGAGGATTCACTTTATTTGCACATGAAGGATGGGCTGAATTCTGATGCAGAGGTTTATTATGTTGGGAGTTTAAAGGTTGATGTAGGTGAAAGTGAACAAGAACAGGTTGCTGAGAAACTGCAGGAGAATTACCGCTGTATCCCAACATTTCTTCCTCCTGATCTTCATAGAAAGTTCTACCATGGATTTTGTAAGCATCAACTTTGGCATCTATTCCATTATATGCTCCCCATATGCCCTGGCCATGGTGACAAATTTGACAGGTCATTATGGCAAGCCTATGTTTCAGCCAATAAGATATTTGCGGACAAGGTAACATCCATTATTGACTCAGATAGTGATTATGTGTGGGTCCATGATTACCATCTCATGGCACTTCCATCCCTCTTGAGAAAGAATGTGCTTCGAGTTAAGCTAGGTTTCTTCCTACATAGCCCATTTCCTTCTTCTGAAATATATTCAACTCTGCCAGTTAGAGATGAAATTTTGACTTCATTACTTAACTGTGACTTGATTGGATTTCACACATATGATTATGCTAGACATTTTCTCAGTTGCTGCAGCAGGATGATGGGTCTGCAGTACAAATTAGAAAGGGGACATATTGGGCTTGAATACCTGGGACGGATTATTAGAATTAAGATATTGCCTATCGGGATCCATGTTGGCCGCCTCCAGTCTGTTCTAGATCTCCCATGTACATATTCCAAAGTTCAAGAGATCCAGGAAAAATTTGGAGGCAAGAAATTGATCTTAGGCATTGATGACATGGATATATTTAAGGGAATCAGCCTGAAACTACTTGCTATGGAGCTGCTCTTACAGGAAAATCCAGACTTGCAGGGTAAGACTGTCCTGGTGCAAATTGCAAATCCACCAAGAAGCAACGGTCAAGACATTCAAGAAGTTACTAGAGAAGCTTTTTGCACGGCAATGCGGATCAATAAAAAGTTTGGTTGCCCAGGCTACAATCCAGTGGTCCTGATTGACAATCCTGTTCCTCATTATGAGAAGGCTGCTTATTATGTGGCAGCTGAATGCTGTATAGTAAATGCAGTGAGGGATGGAATGAACTTAGTACCATATGAGTACATTGTCTGCAGAGAGGGGGGCCCGTTGATTGATAGCAATGCAAACTCTACCAAAACGAGTACACTCATTGTGTCAGAATTCATCGGCTGCTCACCATCATTAAGTGGTGCTATCAGAGTTAATCCATGGGATACTGAAGCAGTGGCACAGGCATTGAAATCAGCAATAATCTTGGACGATAAGGAGAAGCAACTGAGGCATCAAAAGCACTACCAGTATGTTAGCTCTCACACTATTGCTTATTGGTCCAATAGTTTTATGCAGGACTTGAAAAGAATTTGCAAAAACCAGGAGAAAAGGCAATGGTGGCGTACTGGGCTTGGGTTAGGTTGCAGAGTCGTAGCCCTTCCTGATAATTTCAAAAAACTATCGAAGGAGCACATTGTCCCTTGTTACACAGCAGCAAATAGGAGGGCAATATTCCTAGATTATGATGGAACTGTTGTGCCCCAAGATTCGCTTAATGAAACTCCAAAACCTGAAGTCGTGAACATTCTCAATGCCTTGTGTTGTGACCCAAAGAACACGGTGTTCATTGTGAGTGGAAGAGGGAGGGGTTTTCTGAATGACTGGTTCGCCCCATGTGAGAAACTGGGACTTGCAGCTGAACATGGCTATTTCATAAGGTATGTGGTCATCTCTTTCTGTTGTTTGTTTTCCAAAGTTAACAGGTCATATATTGGGCTTCTGTATTTTGCCCTGACCAAAAGATGGTGAATGTCGGCAACCTGTCAATAATGGTTACTGATTTAGTCCCGTAGTTTGGCGAATTGTTCGTGTCAATTCCCTCTTCTCGCAGAATTATATCTTGGTGGTCCGTTGGTTGTTTAACATACCTGCTTGTCATTCAAAATAGTTTTCATCTTACCTTAACTTTGAAAATAAAATGAAAAATCAAGCTCATTATTATTAAACTGACAAAAAGCATCCGTCATTTTCTTATGTTTAGATGGGAAAGGGAATCTGATTGGGAGACATGTCAAATAGCTGGTGACTGTAGCTGGAAATATATTGCTGACGGAGTGATGAAAGTATATACAGAGACAACTGACGGCTCTTACATGGAATCGAAAGAGAGCGCCATGGTCTGGCATCATCAGTATGCTGATCCTGATTTTGGATCCGTCCAGGCTAAGGAAATGTTGGGTCACCTGGAGAATGTGCTGGCAAATGAGCCAGTAGTTGTCAAAAGTGGTCATCACATTGTCGAAGTTAAGCCACAGGTATGTTTCTTTTGTCCCTGCTTCCAATTTCAGGTGGCATTTGGGCCATCAAAGCACTCACAACTTATATCAAAACAGGGAATCAGCAAAGGGGTTGTTGCAGAGAAGCTTCTTTTATCATTGCTGGATCGTGGCTTGCCACCAGATTTTGTCATGTGTATTGGAGATGATCGATCCGATGAAGACATGTTTGAGAGCATAGCTTCCAGAGCTTCCAGGTTACCTGAAGCTCCTGTTGTCTTTTCATGCACAGTCGGACCGAAGCCAAGCAAAGCTAAGTTCTATCTCGATGACCCTGAAGAGGTTATAACTCTACTTGAAGGTCTTGTTTCTATATCTGGCGAAGGGCCTACACTAGGTGAGAGAAAAAATTATTTTGAATATGGCTCTGGTAATCTAATCAGCTGAAAGTGGATTGGCGATTTATGGTTAGCAACATTAACAGAACGGGTTTTGTGCATTCATTTGAGGTGGATAAGAGAGATAGAAAGTAGGTTAACATGGTTGTGGGAGAGTCTTCCATTATCAACCAGCTGAGCCAATTCTAAAATTATTTGTGATCAATGGGATTGTCAGTGTGTTTTACTGACATGGGGGTATGCTTTTTGTACAGGACACAGTCATATACATACAGTTTTACATATTTCATCTCTCTAAAGAAAGAAAAGAATTATGTGATGTCTGTTGCCTGGAACTGATCCGAAAGCTAAAACCGGTGGAACTGACCCAAACAAAGACCATTGGCATCCCTACGTTGCACCACTATCATGCTGTGCGAAAGTTAACTTCATTTTGTGTTATCGGTAAAGCTAACTTCATGCATTCTACCACAAGAGAAAAACAAAGCTAACTTTAACATTGAAAAACGATCGAAAAGCATAATTTGTTGCTTTACGAATATACTAATCTCTCTTGCCTGCCTTGTTGTCCATCCCATATTTTCAACAATCAAATTGCATGATTACATGTGATGGGGTTTATCCCACATCGGTTGTTGAATGGACGGGTGGTCAGGTTATAAGTGTGAGGGACAACTTCAATTTTTAGCTTAGCTTTTGGGGTGAGAGGTCCAAGACGACCCCAATCTCGGCTCAACAGTCTACCCAATTCCACGCAACAACTTTTGGTTGTACAGGGTATAACATCACATGAGGTGCCCATCTCCGCCTTTTTCTTCTCTTGGAGTCCACTTATGAACTTGCCTTGATTCCATAATGTGGGTACAGCCCATTGGAGACATCCCTTGTGAAGTGCACTGGCATTTTCAGTGTTGGGCCGATAATTTGCTTAGGCGCCATCCCTTTCATTGCAGGCGTATTCCTTTTTGAAAAATGTTTTCCTCACCAAGTTTCATCACCAAACTTGTTTGGGATGTTTAGTTGTATATATGTTGTGCTTGTTATGTAGCCGTTTTCGGGACTCCTTGTACGTCTTCCTGATGCTAAGTGATTTACTTTACCAAAAAAACGAAGAATTTGACATTACATGTTTAAAGCTTGTTGGGTCCTTCTCATAGTCAGTAGCACTACCTATTTATCTACATATCAGTTACTTATCATGTTCCATCTTAGGAAGAATATGGTTGACTTTGTTAGTGATCTTTGAGCCCAGCTCTTCTAAAGATTGATCTACCTCGTTAAGATCTTCCACCTAGTTAAGGTCTTCGGGGCTTAGGCAAGCTCCCTTAGATTATACCTTTTTTCCCTCAAAATCCTTCTCTAGGCAATTGGAAGGTGAAAATGAATCTTTCAGGCACGAAAAAAATGGTCTTTCATGCCTGAAAGATGTGAAAATTGTTTGGACACTGAAAGGTAAAAATTGTATCAGTGAAAGAAATCTGTCACAAATTTTTGCCTTTTTCATCCTAAAAGATATGAAAAATGTGGCATACACAAAGGTGAGCATCAGCAATGAAAGTTTTTTTCACAGCTGAAAGTTGTTTAACGCCAAACACAAATCAGCCAGCTCTCCTTCAAAGTGAAAATTTTCAGCAGTGATTTTTTTTTCACAAAGCCATTTCAGCTTGTTGAAAGGTGAAAAAAATGAAATTATGCTACCTTGACGCAAATGGTAATTCCATAAATAGGTGACAAAGGCACAAATTCATACCAATTCTTGTTCTTCAAACTTGTCAACAATAGAACCATTGAGATATTCAATGCTTGCACCCGCAGCAAATTCATGCATGCATCGTTGTGCTATTTTTAGTAGTAAGAATCCTCACATTAATCACAATCGAATTCTATCAGGACATGCATTCCATTAGTCCACCCTCTTTCCAGTCTTTGTTCCTGCCTCCTCCTACCTTTGCTACTCTCCCAGAGAGGTATCTCATACCAAGAAATCAACAAAACACGACATGGGTTCCCAAGTTGATTGCTTTTCTTTTCGTTTTGTCATGACAACCAGAGTGTAGCGAGTGTAAGAAACAGACACTCAAATCTCTCTTTCTCGTGTCTCTTTTGTTTCTTTTGTACGCACACAAGAGAGGGAGATGGCGGCGGCAAGGGGGTACGGTCTGCTTCTTCTTTTCATGATTTAGTCGCAGGTTTTGCATCGGCTTCAGCTGCTAGACACAGAAGTAAGTGTGCATATGTTCATCCAATATGTTCTTCACTACTCTTTTTCTTTCATTATGTAAAAGCATTGAGCTCATGGGATTCTGCAGATACGATAGACGAGCTATTGAAAGATGCATTGTTTGATCTCCTGAGAAGGTTTTGATCATCCTCATGCTACAATGTCAGGTAGGTGATTAAAATCTAGTCATAATCACATCATTATTTGCTTCAATTTCTGCTAAGTTTTTAGCTAAGCTTACACTGAAATTTGTGAGTGGTATGCAGCTGTTTCTGGACGTTCATTGATGACATTCGAAAGTGGGTACATGGTAGAAACAGTGTTTGATGGAAGTAAGCTTGGCGTGGAGCCACTTGCTGTTGAAGCATCCCCGAATGGGGATGATCTTTTAGTGCTGACTGCTAATAGCAACATTCACAAAATTTCACTCCCCTTTTCTCAATGTAATTAAGTAGAGTATTTTACTATTCGTTCCATATATTCTCTCTGTTGCATATTGCTTCTTCTTGTTCATGCTTCGTATAGGTTCACAAAGGTGAATCTGTGCAGTGTTTGCTTCTACTCGCTCTTTTATGGACTTGAGTTTTTTTTGCAAAATTTCCTCTAGTTTACATATAGAAATACAAGTTTACTTTGGTGATAGCGTGTCCTGAAGAATTTCAGCTAAATAGCATGATGGTGGCTTGATGTGCTGGAACCCTTGTATTAGATTTTTGGCAATATTAGATTTTTGTTCAATCCTTCTTCCGATAAATTTTTGGAGTACTGGTGACCGGTGGGTGGAGTGAACTGGTGGATAAATGGCAAGGTAGAATGAACAGATTTGAAAGGATTGAATCAATGAGTCCAACCATCAGGGCCTTTCTTCATATGAAGGGAAGAAGGGGCAGTTTTTTCTCACATCTAGTCTTCTAGTTCTCTTTTTGTATATTTCTCTCTTTAAAACTTCAAAAGATATGTTTGCTTTTCGTATAATTCACACTGTATAAGTTTGCCAAAAACTCTCATTCTATCTTTCAACATATGCTTCCCTTTTTCAACATCCATGCTGAAAAATTGCATATAGAAGACCGGAGCTTGTTGCTGGTTCTAGTGAAGGATATATCATGAGGATGGCAATCCAAGATATGCGAAGATGAATCATCCAAAGGGCTTTACAGTGGATGCCAGGGGAAATATCTACGTTGCTGACATAATGAACAATGCAATCAGAGAAATTAGTGATACAGGAGGCAGTAAAAGATAACAGTAAATGACTTATTCGTGATAACATCTACGTTTCTTTTTCAGGATTTACGACAATAGCTGGTGCAAAATGGAGTAGCGGAGATCACGTAGATGGGCCTAGTGACCGGCCAAAGTTTTCTAATGACTTTGATGTGGTTTATGTGGGAAGCAGTTGCCCTCTATCTACTAGCAGTTGACGGAGGAAACAAAGCAATCAGAGAAATTCAACTCCATCCTGATGATTGTTCCCATCAAAATGAGGCAGATTTACCTCTAGGTACAGTGTTGTGGCTGTTTGCTGTCAATAATTTGCAGGCCAGGGCCTAATATTACTACAGATTGTCAATCTTAATTTTTGTCCTAGCATTGAACCCATCTTTTTTTTTATGAATGAAACAGAGGTAACCTGATGAGCAAGGGATTCTGTATTGGCGATATATATCGATATCAGGCTCCACCTAATAAAACAATACGGATACAGATCAATATTATTTTTTTAATATTTTTTAAAATATCTCCGATAACCGATATATCGCCGATTTTTTAAAAATATTTTTTAAAAAAATTAAAATTTCTTTAAAAAAAAGAAAAAAAACAACTTTCTCGTTTGTTTCCCATCCTAATATGCATTTTATGCATATTTTGAAATCTATGCTTTGTCTAAATTAATATAACTCATTTTAGAAGTTAGATTATAAAAATATATGATAAAAACTAATTTTCGACTACTGAGATTTTTTTATACAATATCTCCGATATTTTGTCCCTTTGGTCGACCAATATTTTGTCCCTTTGGTCGACCAATATTAAACCAATATCCGATTCGGAATTCCTTGCCAGCAAAGAGGGAGGAGAGGGCGGAAGGTCTTCAGGGATTCATCAGAAGTAACGAAGTGTTGGATGTTAAATGAGACATTCTTTCACAAGCAAGCCACTGGCAACACGTTCAGGTACATTGTGGCACAGGTCCATGAGTGAGATGATTGGAGAGTAAGTGCAAAGTAATTACGGTCTGATAGCAATAAACAAATGCTTTGGGATGCAAATAGACAAGTGATCTGCAATTACAAGTAGAAAGCCACAGTTATTTACGTACTGATTAGGTAGAAGTTAAATACACGAGTTACAAACAGTGCTCGCTACACATCAACTGCTGTTTTTCTTCCGGCCTCACTGCGCATCAACATCTACTTTCTTCTTGTCAGGCCAGAACTCTTAATGAAAGTTTCATTACTACTCAAATTGTCAAAAGCTTTAATAGTGGCTCGGATCATCTCATCAATCTTATCCTGATGGTCATTATGTGCAACACCATTCTCATCCTCCAGCATATTTGACTTCTTCCCCACGCCAACACATACACCTCTTTCACAACTAATCAAATCTTTCAGTTGATCAGCAATGATATGTGGCTTCCCCGTGCTGACCATATTTGAAGCATCTAAATCAAGTAATGAAATGGTTTCCGTCTGCAAACCCCTACTCTCAACAATGTAGTATCTAAACATAAGGCAGAGAGATGACAAAGCCAATTCAAAAAACCTGACCAAATATAGGTAAGGTCCTGAGCTAGCAACTACGCTTCTGATGCCGTAGAAGAAGATCAGTATTTGATTCTCCACTTGAGTTGGGTAATGCCTCCACATCTTGCTGAAATGGTGAGCCATGGGAAAATCCTGTCTATAAAATCAGCACAGGTGTAAGCATTCTGGCTTTGATTTTCAATAAAATTCCACGTATACACAATAAAGTAAGCTTACTCACATGAGAGATAATAAGTGGGCGAACTGTAAACCCAGCAACCAAGCCAAGAAGTAAACATAAAATTCCGATTATGGATGCCACTGCAAGTCCCAGTTCTGAAGTACAAAAAGGATATTAAGCACATATCATCCTGATAGGCATACAAAAATGTGAGCACATATTTTGTCACATGTGATAGCAAGCAAAACCATCATCTTCACACAGTAGACAGCAAGTAGAAAATAAGAAACAATTGAGAATATAGTTAACAGAGCTTGAAAGGTTTAATTTTATCCTTTATTTTGTGGAAACTAATTATCTCATAGTTAAAAAACCATTGCATCACCGTTATAAAATCAATTGAGACCTTGAAGTACTTTTTGGAAAAATTTGGTCCACCTCTGATATACTTTTTAAGGCGATAATCTAACTGAAACTTATTCACTTTTTCATCTATGTATCAACTCTTGCTATAGATTAAAAGGCGAGCATCTAGCAGCACTTGCTTAGAATAATGACAGTTGACATCTATAAGTTAGACTTGCGTAGAATGTACTTAAATCTTATTGTCATATTGCAACTAATAAATTGCTAGTTTGACATTTTCCATTCCATTAAATGGAGAATCTAGCAAGGAAAATTTCCAAGGAATTTCTAGACATTTTGAATACTTCACAATCACATGTGAAAATTTTATAAAAAAATAAGAAAAGTAGCTACGGTCTATAGACATCAGAACATAAATTTCAGGAGTAGTTATGCAGAAAAAGGTAGGTTCTTACCAAAATGTGGCGCCTTGAGGAAACAATCTTCTGGCTTTAAGTCAACTTGACGAATCAGTCTTGTACCATGATCAGAAATCAACAATGCACACATTTTAGGGACATAGGTCAAATCAAAATCATTCGAGAAAGAAGCATTTTGACCAGGTCCATCAGCATGTCCTGGTTTTGTTGAGTATCCTCCGGCAACAGTGGTCACACCTAAAACAACATCAAGTGAAAGACGGATTGGCTTATATTACCAATAAGCAAAACAAAATAGCTTGAATAGCCAGTAGGAACTCATTTTCATATCTTAGTCATCTTCATATACTGTATTTATAAATAACAAAAGTCGTCTTCATATACTGCATGAAACAGAGGGCCCATTGCAATTTACAAAATATATATTTGAGCAAGTGTTATGGCATCCTATTATTCACCAAAAATGGAAGTTTTTTTATTTTCAAACGGCCAAGAACTGCATTTGTGATAGTCATTCAAGTTATTTTGAAGATCATATGATTACGTCATTCAAGTCATTTGCACTTCTGGTTGACACATAAACTATTAGGATGGGGCCTACCATGGGATTTTAAGGCACAATCGTTCAGGCAGGAATGACCACAACCCTTTACAAGGCTAAAAGAGGATTGGGAGAAAACGGAAATCTTTATTCATTTAATGTACATTCTAACAAAAATCACATGTCTGACCCTGTCATTTACACAAACCCACCCCCAAACACTAAATATTAAAATCTCACTAATAAAATCACACTATTCCCAAACACCAATTTCTCAGATGCATATCTCATCTACCTGTGATGATAAGCATTATACTCACTTTCCTGTGGGTGACTGACTCTCTATTGAGAAAAAGGCAAGGGTGCCGTTTGACAACTTAGATTTGGAATTAAAGGTGTGATTCATAAAATCACGTCCTTTTAAATCACAGGTAGATGAGATATGCATCTGAGAAATTGGTATTTGGGAATAGTGTGATTTTATTAGTGAGATTTTAATATTTAGTGTTTGGGGGTGGGATTGTGTAAATGACAGGGTCAGACATGTGATTTTTGTTAGAATGTACATTAAATGAATAAAGATTTCCGTTTTCTAACAGCTCGAGCTTTTGGGAAAATTAGTTATCTTACATGGTATCAGAGCTCTAGGCTATGGAAGGTCATGGGTTCTAATCTTGCTGAATGCGTTTATACCCCAGTTATGTTCCATGTGCTGTGCTTGGCAGACGCTTGCACGTGAGGGGATGTTAGAATGTAAATTAAATGAATAAAGATTTCGGTTTCCTAACAGCTCTGAGTTTTTGGGAAACTTGGTTATGTTACGATTTGTACTCATCCCTTTACGTGTTATAAACCACATGACGGGATTTAGGGTGTGATTTGGGACAAACTTTTCCTTATATGGAAAAAGTTTAAATGAGATCGATTTGAAGCTACTCTGTAGCTTCAGATCAACGCAGAAGCTCGTCTTGGTGTAACTTACGCTTGTTACACATGGTTTGAACTTCTGATACGGCTAGGAAAGGAAAAAGCTTTCAATTTTAAGCCTAAAATGCTCACCTGCTCATCTAAACATACAGATTAAGCTGGAGAAATACCTTCTACCAAAAAAAAAAGAAAAAGAAAGCTGAAGACATACCTGAACTGCTGATCTTTCTTACAGCACGGTTGTTCTTATCTGCAACATATATGTTTCCTCTGGAATCAACCGCAAAGCTCCGGGGATGATCGAATTTCGCAGAATTAGTTTCCCCATCGGAAAATCCCCCCTCACCGCCGGCGAACCGATTTATCTTACTCTCTGCACCAGAAACCAATCAATCAATTAACGAAAACCCACAAAAAAGGACCAAAATTCAATCAAATGGAACACACTTGAATGGCACCTTGGGAGACAGGCAGCGAGACTGTGTAAAGGGCACTGTTCGAAGAATCGAGGAGGAGAAGCTCCCCCTTCCCCGGTAAAGGGACTAGCGAAAACGGGTTCAAGGGAGACGGAGCTTCGAGCTTGTTGGCGTCCAGCACCGTGGACACTGTGTACCCATACTCATACGAGATGCCAGCAGCGCCTGCAACAACAACAAAAAAGCACCAAATTTCGACTGGTGTGAGATAAATTACACAAATTTACAGGCTTTACGAGGAGAAATCAAAAGAGCTGCAACGGGAAAACGAAAACCGGCATAAAGATGCAAACTTTAGAGAAAGATCATCCTCTTGAAACGGTACAGACCTTGTGTAGTGGACAGGTTGAGGAGGAGGAGGAGGAGGAGGAAGAGAAGGGAGGCTATGGAAGGAATCGCCATGATCGTGGTCGAGAGAAGCAGGACTGGAGTGTCACTGGTATCTATTTTCGCACCCCACTTTTTTATGCTCTTTTTTTTTTGGCATAAAAAAAGTAAAATCTTTTTTATGATGACACCATGGAATTCCATATCGGATATCGGTATAGTATCGGTCGGCTTAAGAGACAAAATATCGGAGATATATCGAAGATATATAGGAGATATTTGTAAAAAATATTAGTGATCAAAAACTAGTTTTTATCATATATTTTTATAATCTAACTTCTAAAATGAGTTATACTACTTTAAACAAAACATAGATTTTAAAATATGCATATTAAGATAGGAAACAAGTGAGAAAGTTACTTTTTTTTCCCTTTTTTCAAAAAAATAAATTTTTTTCGAATTTTTTTTTAAAAATATTATTTTATTATAAAATAGCAATATATCGGTTATATTGGCGATATTTGAAAAAAAATAAAAAATGATATTTATTCGTCTCGTTTTATCGGGTGGGGCCCGATATCGATATATAGGCGATATCGCCGATATGGAATTCCATGACACTCAACAATGCTGCAATCATCTTCACTTTAATATAGAATATATATATATATATATGAGAGGGGTTTACATGAGATCGTTCTCATATAAGGAGCATGAGGCCAATTCTTATAACCATTGGATTCCGATCGGAGGATGTATATTAAATCAGTGGGTAGGTGAGTGTGTCACATCAAGGAGTGGGTGAGATCATTATGGCTATACGTAGCCATTAGATCAAGTTTGAAGGGCTACGATTCAAAGTGGCCTCATATAAGCTATATGAGAGCGATCTCATTTAAACTTTTCCCTATATATATATATATTATAAATAAAATTCAGAATATTTTTTCTTACTCAGCAAGTATCCACTATGACCTCAAAAGCAAAGCCTTTGATGATGACACTCCACAATGCTACATCACCTTCTCTTTAATTCCAAGAATATTTTTTCTTACTCACCATCCACTATGACCTCTTACACCCCTCGTTTTAACTTTAATTTACTTACCTACTCCATTAGTCCAATGAATTTCATCTTTAGTGCTTTTATTAGAATCTTAGGCCCTTACGAAACAGAGTTTTCTAGTTCCTCTTTCTTTTCTTTTTTTCTTTTGCTTTGAGGAGCAAACAGAACAATGTAATGCGGAATATTGAACATGTTTCCACATCTATACGAGCTTTTCATCGCACAAAGGGAGTACGTGTCAAATCTAATTTAATTCAACCATCTAACTACTTTAAAAAGTACTAGCTGTATTTTGATTTTTAATTCGGAATTTCAACTAATGACCTTTAAGTTTACTTAAGGTTGTGATTAATAGACTACGATTAGATTGATTTGTTAGGGGACAGACATGGAGTTCCATAAAGGACGAGACACTTTGCTACCCCTTAGCTAATTATGCCCTTG
Source organism: Houttuynia cordata (assembly GCA_039654745.1). Lineage (NCBI taxonomy): Eukaryota > Viridiplantae > Streptophyta > Magnoliopsida > Piperales > Saururaceae > Houttuynia > Houttuynia cordata. The sequence goes on along the minus strand of CM077502.1, from coordinate 56,517,285 downwards.
TTATTTATAGCGTACAAATTATATGTAATAAATGTCGATTTATAGGGATAAATTTGGCAAACAAATAACTATAACATTAATTGGGTTTAATTAATAGCACTATTTCCACTAATGAAAGAGTTGATCGTGGCTATAAATGAGCTTTAAGATTCATGTACTCAACCCACCTGTTCAAATTCCATGTATAACAGAAAGAAAAAAACGAGCATTGCGGAATGTTTCAAATTACAAAAGATGATTCTTGAAATACTCAACGAGAGAGGAAAGAAACCCAACTAACCATCTTCCCCAATACACAATTGATCTTGCATGGAACTCTTTCGGAAAGATGCACATTGCAAAAGCAGTAAACTCCAACACACACATTCCCCTTGTCTCTCTCTTCTACTTATCCTCTTCACTAGAAACCTCCATTATTACAACACGATATACAAAAGTAATGTAAGCTGAATCAAGGAATAAAAGAATGGAAAGACACCACTCAAACAAAAAAGGTCAGTAGCGACGTTTTTTTTTCAATGCTAAAAAAAAGCGTTGCTAGTAACTATTAATTGCAACTAAAAAAATTAAAGTTGCTATTGCATTGGATATGAACGACGCACAATAAACGACGTCACTATTATTGAAGTAATTACGACATACAAGAAAAGAGCGTCACTATTATTAAAGTAATTGCGATTGATGAGGCGAAAGCGTAGCAAAAACTTAAAAGGTTGGACGCCAACTCTCAAGCTATTGCAATATTAATTAAAAAGCATGGCAACTAGAGCTCACAATTGCTATAGATACTATAAGTGTCCCAATAGCACAAGGTAATAACAACACTTTATGCTGAATATCCTTTAATCACTCATCCATCATGTCTATCATATCACAATCCATCGACTATTGGCGCCTAGCACTCTAACAGTACTTTTTTAGGAACCACTCTAATAGGTGATCCAGTGTCCGATATTAAATGCCAACCGTCCCAAAATTGAGGGTGTCTAGCCTAACCAGCCTTCGTTATCAACAGTGTTTTAAAACCCGGTCAGTTGGACCCGGTTCAATCGGACCCGGTCTACTTTCTAGGACGAATCACCTGGGCTTTTAATAATTTAAGACCTAGCTGGGTCAGTAGTAGTTCGGGTAGGTTGACCCGAGAACCGGCTAAAATGGACTGATGGGTCAATAAAAAAACCAAAAGCATAAGAATGCGGGAATTCTCATGTTTTTTGTGTGTGCATAGGAAACACCTATACTAAAGCTAAAATATCTTTTTAATTATATATCATATCCAAGGACAAAATCTTGAGTACACAGTTATCAAGTTTCCCACTAATTTATTTTTAAAAAATTTATTGTTTAGTCAAAGATTGATGTTTATGTATGTGTTAATATTTTAATCAGCTCTTTGCAACTATATGATTCTAGAAAAGGACATTTATTTTATAAATACATTAAGTCATACAAATACATTAAGTCATCCGGATTGACCCGGGTCGACCATCGGATCAAACCGGTTGGCCCGAACCAATTACCAAACCGGTCAATGACAGGACCGGGTTTTAAAATGGTACCAGGAGGAGCGGCCGGAGAGCAATTGACACTCCCTCTTTGTTTTCCTCTTCCTAGGAGAGCAGCAGCCAGCAGAGCTACCCGCATCAGATCTGTCACTGTTAGAGCTGCCGAATGATGCAAAATCGACAGAGCGGCCGGAGTGCTACAGCCAGAGCCAGCGGTCAGATTCGCTGTCGGAGCCAAGCTGTGGTGGTGGGACACGTGTACGATGGGCGTCAAGGAGGAGGAGCGGGGGCTGGCGGCAGCGAGAGGCCCTTGTGTATGGTGCCAGGATGGTGGGGGAGGGGGAAGAAGAGCTCCTTTCCACATCCCCAATTTGTTATCGCAAATACAGGTAACAGTTTTGCAAGTCAGTATTTTCCCCCAAATTAGCGTAGCCCCAATTTCAGTCCTCGTGCGCCAAAACTCCTTAGTGCCCACAAATCACACGCCCACTATCTGGAGTATCTCCTGCGAGAGCATGAACCGTGGCACTGATCGGCAAGAAAGCTTCGCCCACTACACAGGTAACTAATATTTCCCCTTTGTATATTCACCAAAAAGAAAAGATTTTTCCTTTGAATTATTGCTGCTATGATTTTCAAAAGAGCCAGTGTCAGCCATTTGCCAAGACTTTGCATTCACTTCCTACGTTCAGATTATGAACTGTGTGCAAAAGGACTCTCAGTAGTTCTTGTCTGCATTGTTAGAGTGTTAGATCCAGTTAGCATGATCTTCTATAGCAGAGCATTGTAACTATTGAGAAAAGGCAATGCTAGAGAAGCAGGCAAGGTTGGAGTCAGCCAAGGAGTGGCCCAGACACCTCCGGTAGTGGAGGATATAAGGACATTAGCAGCCTCCACTTATATTGCCTATTAACATTTTTCTGTTAATTTTTTTTAACAAGGCAGTCATTCATTATTTTGCTCACAATGAACAATCAATCTACCATATGTTGATAGGTTTAAAATAACAGAGTTGAAGTACTATTAACAAATTTATTGCACAAAAAAAGCACACTTTTCATGTACTGTGCTGTAGAAGGTTAAAAACATTGAATATCTGTGTAATTGGAAACCTTTAAAGCTGATAGTGTGTTTATATTTTAAACTTTAAAGACAATGATTCATCCCTTCGTTCAATTTTAACATTCTCATTGAGAAAAATGGTCATCTTTATAGGACGATGAGGAAAGCACTGTATGTATTATAAGTGGAATATTGATGGATGAAATCCCTTTATATTTGGAGGAAAATATTACGCATGAAAAATGCACATTTTTATATATTTTTTTACATGTTTGTTAGTTTTAATTTTTAGTTAAAATAAGGAATAAAGTGACTTTTAGTAATTAAGAATTGAATAAGTAATTTGCTTTAAATGACTCAATTTAAAATGTGTTCCATAATTTTATGAATATTTAGTGCATCTAATTTGGGACATATTTTATTCTGTATAGGTTCAAGTGTTCGAACTGCAGAACGGCCAAAGTAAAGCCATTACGCGTATTTTGAAGTGCCAAAGTGACCCAAGAGCTGAGATCAAGCGCAGAAAAGATCTAAACCATTGATGAGTCACTTAAGAGAAGACGGGCATGGAATTAAAGTTCAGGGCGTTCAAATTCGATTCGGTGGATGAAATTCTCACAACGGGTTTTAATCAAGCAATTGAAAAAAAAAGAAACTGAAATGAACCGAATTGGTTCGGTTTGAAGAAAGAAAAAAATAATAATAAAAGGAACAACCCAAACCAAAGCTCGGGTGTTCTGCTCTCGACAAAAACCCAACAGAGCAGAGCTCGAGCTCTGCTCGAGCGATGGTGAAACCAGAGCGATGGGAGAGGCTGATGGGCGGCGGCCCTGGCTTCCAGCGGCGATGATTTCACGGCAGAGCAATGATGACGGTGAGGGGTCTCGAGTGACGGCGGTCCAAGGATTCGTAAGGAAGGACGGCTGGGTCTGATGGCGAGGCGACAGCTGACTGAAGAGCGACGGCGATCGACGGTGGCTATGGGTCGAGGGAGCGAGGAACAATGACGGCAATCGACAACGGCGATCATGGCGAGGACGAAAGTTTGGATTTTGGAAAACCGCTTGAGGGGATCAACCCGAATGGGGAAACAGAAGCTCGACTAGGACGTTGCGATTCCGGATTTGGAAGGCATCCTCAACGCTGAATTAAATGATGGGCTTCACGGTGAAACAAATTCAGACAGATTCGTGCTCATCCTCAAGGTGGATTCGGATTGGAAAAGGACTGTCTTCTTTTGGGCTCTATATAAACAGAACCATTTTTTTTTCATTTGAGTTCCAGAAAATTTAGTTCTTTTTCATTTTCTTTGTTTTCTTATCATTTCGGTTACTGATTCGTTGTTTTGGAGTTGTATCAAATGGGTTGTTAATTTGCCTTTCATCTTTCTCAGTTGTACTGAACGACCAAAAGAGAAGAGGAACACTGAGCTGTACTTTATTTTTTCTCAAAATTCTTATAAGTGATTCTGAATTTTAAATGAGATGAATTCCTTTGATTTTCCAATTTATTTCCATAGCATGAGTAGCTAATTTCCTGTCTATGGCTGAGATGAAGCCATGATTAATTATAGAAATAGGATTCATATGACGCAATTATTATCTCTAAATTAATGCGTTTTAACGATTGTTATTCTCGAATCAATTGCATTGAATCGTAAATCTAATATGTTGTTGGGATATTAGTTGTAATTTATCGAATGATGGATATAATTAATAATTTGAATTTCATCTATTGATATGCAAGAGAAGACAAATTCTATTTTGAAAATTTGTATGCTTTTATGCTGATATTTTTTGTAAGAGAATAGATTGAATTACAATTCTCTACAAGATAATAATGAGAATAATTGTAGATTTTGAATAATTACTCATATGATTGTCATGTGCTGATTCTTATGCCCTAGTATTTTGAGTATTTGATTAAAGTTTTAATTTTTATTTGTTAAATTAGTTTTTTTTCAGTAAAGTAATTAATTACTCTTATATTAATTAGTTAGTTAAAGTTATTTAATTGTATTTAGTCTTTGATTAGTCGTAGAGGCAGTTAATCGAATCAACTTAATTCTTCAACAAGGGTATGTAGTAATTTGATCTTTGAATTAGAGTTCCATAAATACAAGTCTCTATGGGTTCGACCTCGTAAAATTGTGTGACTGTACTCTAAATAGGATTCGTACACTTGCGAGTAAAATTAAGAGATTAATTCAAATAACAACAAAAAATATTGGAGGAATTTGGTTAAAATATACACGCTTCGTCCGGATTTATTATTAACCTTGTTAGTTCATTTTTTAACTAACTAGGTTAGCAATAAATCCGGACGGAGGGAGTTGTAAGTTTTCAGACCATCGGTAATTTCATCACAAAAGGCTGAAGATATGCAATTTCAGGCACACTGACCCGAACACATGTAAATCCCTCTATAATCAAGTGTGAAGAATTGGACTATCAATTCTTCTTTTACAACTATGTTGGTTTCTAAATTTATTGTCACTACACTTTTATATGCTATCTATCTCGAGCCATATTTAAGACCCATATTTAAGGGGAGGAACAGAGGATTAGGGGCTTTAGGGGAGTTGGGATTAGCGCAATTAGATGTCTTTCTGATAATTTTATGGAATTAGAGCTCTTGATGAGAGTATGAAGTTGAATTGACTATGGAAGTAGAAGCTTTTCCTAAATTTGACAATTTTTTTGTTCCTGAAATAAATGCTTCCTTAAATAAATGGAAAGTTTTTAATGTTGCTAGTGGTGAAGTTTAGTGACGGAGAACATTTCTTCAATTTTTTCTTTCAATTCCTAGTGGGTTTGTGCAGCTAGGAAGACATGTTATAGCTTAGATTTAGACCCTCTTTTGACATCTTTCTAGTTTTCTTTTATAGAATTAGTGAGAAGTTCTCTTGATAGGAATGTGAAGTTGAATTGCCTATGAAAGTAGAAGCTTTTCTTAAATGTGACAGTTTGTTTTGTTTCCTGAAATAAATGCTTCTTTGAATAAATGGAAACTTTAATGTTTCTTGTGGTGAAGTTTAGTGACAAAGAACATTTTCTTCAATTTTTTCTTTCAATTGCTAGTGGCTTTGTGCAGTTAGCTATGAAATGTTGAGCTGCAGAATATGGCGATTTCAGTGCAGCTCCTTGACAAGTTAGAGGGCCAAAATCTGAACTCTTGTGTTTTCATCGTCATATTGTTTTCTTTCTGACTGATGGTATAGTTTGTCGCCCTGCCGAGGAAGTAGCTTTTAGGGGATTGGAAATGAGCCCAATTTGAAATTACCTGTTGTTTGTCTCTTCTTAGAGAGTCGCTCTCTTGATGGGAGTATGAAGTGGAATTGCCTGTGAAAGTGAGAGCTTTTCTCTACCATTACACTTTCCTTTCATTCTTAAGTGTGCTTCTTTAAAATAAATGGAAAATTTAGTGTTGCTTGTGGCAAAGTCGGTGACGGAGAGCTTTTATCTTCGGTTTCATCAATTTTTTTTGTGGATTGGAAATGGCTTTCTGCAATTAGCTATGAAGTATTGAGCTGCAGAATGAGGCAAAATAGGGAGTCAGGATTCAAGCTATATGTAACTTGTGTTGTCATTATTGAATTCTTTTTCAAACTGATGGTTTATTTTGTTGAAAGGGCAATCTATTAAAAGCCATTGCCATTCATGTTAAAGTGGTATTTATATGTCTTCTTCATCCTTTCTTTTCTGGAGTCACCTTGTACTTAGCCATCTTTCTTAAAACAATTGAATTACTCGAGTGTCTATTTTTCTTTTTAAAATTTTTCTCTCTCCTCTTTGAGAAGGAGCTTTGTAATGGAATTGTTTTGCAAATGTGGGATATATCAATAGGGGTCATAGATGATTGTCACTATTATTTGTAAGAGGCAATTAGATTGTTTTGTATTTGGAATTTGTGGATATTTATATCTATGTTCATATATAAAGCATTGGTTGTGACAAACCAGTACTTGCGGGCAGAATAAGAAGCAGAAAAATAGTATCGATTTGGGTTCATCCAAAATAAAGTCAGAAAATTTTTGACTCTCTCTCTCTCTCTCACTGTTATAAAAACAGTCGATCTAAGGAGAAGACGGGACGAAATTTTGGAGGACTATTTTTTGGAGAAAAACAGAGCTTCATTTTGGGTGTTCTATTTTGAAAAAAAACAGATCTTTGACTAGGCTGAAATTGGATGTTTTGGGTAGTGTTTTTGGCCGAAACACAAGGTGAAGATAAGAGTGGAGAGAAGGGGAAGAAAAACGAAGGAAAAAGAAGTGATTTTTGGACTATTTTGTGCTTGTGAATAGTTACAGTATCAGTGAAATTGCTACAGTGATTCGGGCTGTCGGGGAAGACGAAGAAGAGTGAATTGTGAATACCACCGTGCTACAGTATTTCTGCTACAGTAAATTGTGAATAGTGTGTTGTGAATAGTAAATTGCTGCAATGATTTCTCCAATGGAAATTTTTCCAAATCTGATTTTCCTTATGATAATGAATAGCTAAATCTTTTGTCAATACCACTTGCTTATCTTGCTTAACACTTGCGTAGATTATTATGCATTTCGTAGCCTAGTATTGTTGCTAAATTCTTATAAGCTACTGGGTTAATATTATGCCATCAGTATACTTTACTAATTTTATTTATTATAATTTGAATATATCTATGTTGCTAATATCTTTAAACTATTACCTTTGTGCAGGATTGACCAAGGAAGAGATCAAGTAGTAGAATGATAGTCGAAAGTTGGTGGTGATGTCTATTTTTACTTTGGGATGTCATTGAATCAATGTTAGTTTATTTGTTTTTTGTTATGTAGACATGCTTTTTTACTATAATGATCAACTTCTGATTTGACGCAATTAAATGATATAGTGCGAACAAATTTGACTCAATTGTTTCTTAATGAAATACTAGGCAAACAATTAAGTTATATATGTACTTTTCAATTAATTGATATTTTGTACTATTGGTTGGTCATCTTAAATAAGGAATATCTACTTTTAATTTTTTTAGTGTCCTAAATAAGCAAAATTGACAGTCTTAGGTGTCACGATTAAGCAATAACGACGATAATTGAGAGTTGTAGGCATGCCCATCGATGAAGGCCATTAGTGTTTGCGACATTTTTTATTCTATTGTTTTATGTTATTAATTAATACTTGTGATCATGGTTTTCAAAACCGGACCGGACCGGCCGGTTCACCCCGGTTTGCTAAACCGGCCGGTTTTCTCATAAATCGGACCGGTCCGGACCGGTTGAAACCTTTTTTTTTTTAAAAAAAAAAACTTCTGCTGGAGGGGGGATTCCCCCCCCCCCCCCCCCCCCCCCCCCCCCCCTCCCTGATGGGTACCTGCACCTCAACCACCCGGGCTACTGGTGGTTTCATGTTATTATTTTACAAAAATATATATTTATTATATATCTATCATCCTCACACCTAAACCGGGTCAATCCGGTTTGACCGCGGTCAAACCGCGGTCCAACCGGACCGGCCATCGATCCGGGTCGATGGCCGGTCCGGTTTTGAAAACCTTGCTTGTGATGCTATTTATCTATCGCGACTACTTAATAACGACATATTCTACAATGGCGTGGCTAAAAGTAAAAAAATATTGCTATATCACAATAGGGACGAACCAAAACACTGACGCTATTATCTTGTCTCGACATTTCAACAACCGTGAAAAATACATTTTTGCAACGGTCTAACTATTTCGTCGAAATTGAGTATTTGCTACGCTTTAACTATTTCGTCGAAATTGAGTAATTGTATCAGCAGCAATAGCAACGCATTGAGCAATAGCAATAGCAACGCATTGAGCAACGCAGAAAAAGCGTTGCAAGGTATCTGTAACGACATTTAAGAGTTCTTTTTGCGACTCTTTTGTGTGTGTTGTTGTAGTGCACACAACTATAACTAGCATGAAATACCAGCAACCTTTATATGAAAGCAGATAAACCATAGCATAGAAGTTTTACAACTGCAAAAAGTTAAAACGTTACTTCCAAGAGATGTATACCAGCAAAATTCACATAACGAATGAGCTAACATCTGCATCCTGAGATTCCACTAAGCTTGAAAAATTAACTTCACCATGTGAATGCCAAGGACAACTTGTACAAAAAAAAATCTACACTTAGTGAAGCGAAATAAAAGAAGTATTTAACTCCTTAAGAAACAAATAAACAACAAGTATGAATCATGCAATTGCAATCCACACCCACTACAACTCATAGACCAATTACATGAATCAAATACCATAATTTTCCATACAAAATCACAACAAAAATTTAAAATTCAAACAAGCATGAATGCAAGTGGATGGCTTACCTTGGATTGAGCAAGTTCTACTCCCAAAAATTTAATCTATTTTCCCATGCAAGCCAGAGGAGACGGAGGGGGTCACCGGGGTAGTGGGGTGCCCCAGCTGAGACCGCCCGACGTTTTTGAGATTAAAACACCTTCCCGGGTGAGATTTACAAAGCAACACGGGCCGCTTTTGGATTTAGGGAACCCGATGCCAAATGGGTTTTTGGGCCCGTCCCCATCCCCAAAACCAAAATTTGGGACTAAAACCTAGAAAAAATCTTACCAAATAGGCTGTAAGTAAGGGGACATGAAATGATTAAATACCTTGCTGCATCGGGCCATGAAAATGTACCATATAATCTCCCTTTCAAAACCGTTACATTATTATAGCATTCACGCCAATAACCGCCATTATGACTGAGGGGCCGTTTGGGGCGTGATGTTTTGCTACACTGTAGCATCTGGATATTTTATATATCCAGCTGAAACACCTCAGGACATGTTTCAGCTGGATGTAAAAATCCACCTGGATGCTACAGTAGATATCCAGAATCCAGTCTGGATGTTTTGCAATAATCACGCCCCAAACGGCCCCTGAGAGTAATTCTGAGGCATACAAGGAAGGGATCTGGTTATTTATGGAATAGTGAACGCGTGGGCTAAACATGTACAACAGTTTCCCTTCACTGATGGGCAGTAGTTTTTAAGGAAATAACATGCATGGTTCAAAAAATATGATTGCATGTGGAACCGGTAAATGAAATATAATTATTGGGTCAAATTGGACTATAGAAAGGAAACGAATGGTTAGTAACGGAAGTTTCAGGGATAGACTGTTGAAATTTGACTTAGTTTTTAAACCGAGAACACGATCGATCGTCCGATCGTAGTCTCAGGTTGAATTTTGTTTTCGTCAGGCCGAGATGACGATTGATCGTCTGATGCGATGATCGATCATCATGATGGTTTTTGGGATTTTTGTGCTGTTTTGCCTTCCAAAAGTTGTGTTTTTCATCTATCTTCTTCCCAACAGAGTCCTTCATTATAAAGAGAACGAAAATTCTCAGAGAAAGAAGTATACAAGGGATCAAAAACTCTTTCTTCTTCTCTCCAAATTCTTGGTCCATCATTGAGCAATAGAATCTCCGCTGATCGAGATCCAGTCAATTTGATTTGTGTGCACCTATAAACTGACAGAGTGGTTCGTTGTATCTCGGGAATGGAATGCCTTTGATTGCCTTTGCATGGAGGGCGGCATATCTGTTTCAAGGATAACACATAGCGTGCCTCGAACTTAGTTTTTCTTTCTCTCCTAATCTCTATTATTTTCATTGAATGGTTTGTCAATTTAATTGGTAGTATTCTTGCCCTATTTTATGTGACAATCCCAACAATCTTGAAATAGAAATTATTGATTTTGTTGATTGAATACTACTGCAATATGGGTGTTGACAAATCGTTGAAACCTGAGAAATTTGATGGCAAAAATTTCATGCGATGGCAGACTAAGATGAAATTTTGGCTAAATCAATTGAATATTTTCTATGTGATTTGTGATGCTGCTGTGGATAAAACTGTCTTTGGAATCTGATAAGATTACTAGTTCTTCTGATCTTGGAATTGTTAAGTCTGTTGATAGTGATAAATTCAAGCAAGATGATGAACTCTACTATGGATAAATACTTAGTGTTTTAAGCAATGAGTTGTAGGATATGCATGTAAACACTAAATCTGTCAAAGAATTATGGGATACTCTTGATAGAAAATTTGGAAAGAAGCATGAAGGGGAAGAAGAATACGTCATAAGCAAGTATTTTGATTATAAGATGGTTGATAACAAATCTGTTAGAGACTAGGTAGTCAAAATACAGAATTTGGTGGCTAAGATCATTGGGAAAGGCATTCTCGTTGACGAGAGGCTCCAAGTTCCGACGCTTATCGACAAGCTACCACCCTCATGGTAGGATTTCCAAGTTAATTTGAAGCACAAGAGGGACGCAATGTCCGTTGATGACCTTATGGGGGCCATACAAATTTAAGAGAAGCACAGGGGTAAGATGAAAATCTTACATGGTTCTCCTTCTGGGGCCAATGATAGTGCTCAAGCTAATGTTGTGGAAAGGAAACCCAAGTCCTATGGCAACAACAATAAGAAGAACAATAAATTTAAGAATCGGTCTCTCAAACCTGTTTCTAATATCCATAAGGACAAGAAGTCGAAGGTTTACTGGGTTTGTGGGAAACCTGGACATTTTGCAAATAGGTGCAAAGAGAAGAAAGGCCAGAACCGTAGTCATGGTGGGGTTGCATCTTCTGCTCAGGCTAATATGGTTACTTCAGATGACAGGTTAGTAATAACTAATTCTGAAATTAACTTGGCATGTGAACCTACTGATTGGTGGGTTGATACAGGGGCAATTGTTCACATCGGTGTTGATGTTTCTTCTTTTTCTTTCTATCAGGAAGTAAAAGATAGGACAGTGACGATGGGGACTCCTCTGAGGCTAGAGTTTATGGAGTTAGAAATAAGGACATCCGGTTTACATCGGGGAACATGTTAACTCTTCATAAAGTGTTGCACGTGCCTAGTATGAGGAAGAACCTTATTAGTGGAGTACTTCTTAGTCGAGAAAGATATAAATTAGTGTTTAAGTCAAATAAAGTTGTAATACTTTTGTTGGTAAAGGCTATGTGTGTGATGTTGACCTCGATCGGAGTGCGGAAGCCAATCAATGAGATACATTTCGAGGTAGAGAATCCCGGGCACGCGACCGAACAATCGATTTTCCAACCGATTACAATCATCTCAAAAGGATGTGTAACCGATTATGCCCGCAATCAGTGTAATACAATAATAGACATCAATGAATACTATGAAATGAATTTACTTAATAATAATCCATTTAAGAAGGTCAATAAAATAAACCTAAAAGTCAATGGCACACAATTGCCAATAATGTCAGAAGCATCAATAAAAGTCAAGCAAATAACTAAATCGTCTTTAATCTCTTCTCGGTGCCTGCAATCCGCCATTCAACTACTGCACTTCCAGATCTCACTTTTCGTTTGCGCCTGCATCAGAGGATGCATGAGTATTTCATAGAAACACTCAATAGGATGTAAAAACCCACTGAATTAAAACAAGCAGTATGAAGAGAATAAGAATAACAAGGGATGGTGCACATCTCACAACATCTAAACTGAACCGAGGTCTATACACCTGCAAGGTTAGTCGACAACAATTCCAACTCGCAAGTAAGGAAAACATCAATAAGACTCCTACTATACATATGAGTAAGGAGAGAGTAACAATCATAATAAAGGCTCCAGACATCTAAAGTGAAAGGAGTTACAATTTCTGCTCGCTGAACCGGTCGCTCGCAAGTGACTAAAATAATATACCAGAACCACCCTAGGGGTCTTCTCTTTGGAACCCTGCCGTCTAGGATGCTGGCCCCACCAGTGCTTACGGACACGATGGGCGGAGACTGAGGACCTTCCGTAATGTCCACAATCTAACGTACGTATAGTGCCTCCCTTCGGGTAGTATGGAATCGCAATTTCATAAATATAAGTGACCTCGTAAGATCTGGCAATGGCTTAGTTGAGCATACTATGAAACCACCATGGGGAGAGTCTCGCAAGGTCTCCAGTGGAAGAAACAATCATGTAATCAATATGAGCAATATCTCAAAAGAATAGAGGTCACAACACTCTAAGATCATAAGGTATCTCTTACCAAAATAGACTCTCTCAAGGAGTATGGATAGAAGCATCAAAGTCTTTGGTCGACACATAACTCACTCATTAGAGTAGCATAGAATAACAAGACAACTCACACAAGGAGTAACATACAATCAATACATACCTTTCATGCTCAGCTCTAGATAGTAATTCCTCATCTGCATTAGAGTTTATAATACCAATATCAGAGATAAGAAATCAGAGAATCTTAGATGATTTGAATTCCAAGTAGAATATCAAACCGACATCAACGCTTTTTAAAATAGATAGTTATGAATCACTTGCTCAAAGGATTATCCCTCATAATTGAATTACATCTAACCCAATTCTTACTGTGATATTCCATAAGTATATAGTCCAATTACTATTATTAACATATTAATCGTTATCATATCACCTTACATGATGTTATTTGTATACTTAGTATCTTCTCTCAAATTCTGCTCACTGTCTCCTGCACAACAGTCCTCTTCTGACGAATACTGTACTCTGTACAGAAAGACTTAATCTCTGAAATTTTTACTGATAATACCTCTTGAGTCTAGTTTCTAATCCCACTGATTTTATATTTTTTCGATTTTATTTGAATTAGTTATGAATTATTTACCACCGACTGTCAGCACAGAAACAGTTCTGGCCGAGATTAAGACTCTTAATTAAACTTGATTATCTTACTTAATAACACATTATAAATAATAATATATTAATAACAGACCATATAATCCCCTCCTAGACCAATTACAGAACCAAGAATTATCTGGAATTACTAAAGTTCACTCCTTTCTTGTATTCTTATATATATAACGTAATTTGTAAACATTAATACACCCTAAATAAGACAATTAATGTAAGACACACCTTAGAGTCACAAATTCAACATGGATCATCAACAACCAAATAATATCAGAACTTCTAGTCTCTGGAAGATTAATAAAGCATTAGACTTTAGATGCGAATTCCCATCTAGAAGTGACACATGAATGCACATACGATTTGTGATGCACTACGCATAGAATTAAAGACACAACTCATTCATCTCGCAAGAATCCAAACAATAACTAAGGTATTGACTCAAAACACTTGTCAAAAACATGTATAATCAAAAAGAGAGAAGAGGGGAAAAACCATCCTACTTAATCCTCCAAAGATTTCGCCTTTCTACGCGCCTCTCGTCTCTTCCGCTTCTTCCAAAGCTCCCGCTCCAAGCTCTCGCAAACTCCCACAAGAACAAGCCTCCAAGGAGATGGGTGAACGTGGGAAGGAGAAGGGAAAAGTCTCTGGACGTTCTAGGGTTAGCACAAGCCACTTCTCTAGTGTTTATATAGAGTTGGGGGAGAATCTATTATCAAACCAATCTTCCAAATCATGGACACTTCCAACTAATGGGAAGGCTTCAAAATCCTACTTGAGACGTGCAAATCAAGTCCCATGGGATTTGGTATCTTTCCCAAGCAAATCCACCCCAAAAATACGCTAGAAATCGCAAAACCGCAACCGGCGATCGATCGGCTATACGGCGATCGATCGTCGTATGCACTGTTTTACACTACCACGCTACAGTCGATCGATCGCTATTTTTGCCGATCGATCGCTTTGCGCGAAACACAATATTCACAAATCACAGTAACTACGATCGATCGTTTTGATAAGGCGTCGATCAGTTCAGCTTGCCGATCGATCATCTCTTATGGCGATCGATCGCTGTCTCGTGCAAACAAAATTCAAATTCTCATATCTTTTTACTCCGAACTCCAAATCGCGCATAATAGGTGGTGTTGGAAAGCTCTTCTCACCAACTTTAATTTGCACAAGGAAAACACGACCAAATCAATCGTTAAGAGGGTCAAACTTCGGTTTTAAAATACTTACTAATTTTTCCGAGTGTTACATGTGTGATCTTGAACCGTGTGCCTCATAAAGGACAAAATACAACCCCTTATGAATTAATAAAAAGAAGAAAACTAAGCTTAAAGTTCATTAAGGTTTGAGGATGTCTTGCCAAAGTGAAAATCTCAAACGTGAAGATGAATAAACTAGGTTAAAAAACTTATGATGCGGTATTAATTGGTTATGCACAAAACAGTAGAGCATATAAGTTTTTAGTAATTAGGTATGATCGGCAGGATTAAGCATCTAATACTATTAAGGAGTCCGATGATGCAACATTCTTTGAGAATGTATTTCCTATGAAGGAAGAGTGTAAAGCTGTAGTGCATAAAAAAATTATTCATTGTCTTCTATTCCCAGAATTGAAGATTCGGATACCAATGTGGAAGTTAAGAGGTCTAAGAGAACCAGAATAGAGAAAAACTTTGGAGATGACTTTTATACTTTCATGGTGGGGAATGAGGATCCTTTGACTTTTAGTGAGGATATGTCGCTTAGCGAAGCTCCTTTATGGAAGGAGGGGGTACAGAGTGAGATGGATTCTATTTTTGCACATAGGACATGAGTTTTAACGAATCTACCTCTAGGGTTTAAACCAATTGAGTGCAAGTGGATTTTTAAAAGAAAATATTATCCTGATGGATCCATTGAAAAGTACAAAGCTAGATTAGTGGCTAAAGGTTATAGTCAAAAGGAAGGTCAAGATTTCTTAGACACCTATTCTCCTGTGACCATGATAACTACAATTCAAGTGCTTATTACATTGACAGCTCATTATAACTTTGAGATCTATCAAATGGATGTAAAAACAACATTTTTAAATAGTGAATTAGAGGAGGAAATATATATGGAGCAGCCTGAAGGTTTTGTTGTTCCCAGTCAAGAAAGAAAAGTATGTAAGTTAGTGAGATCTCTCTTTGGGTTAAAATAGTATCCTAAACAATGGCATCAAAAGTTTGTCAATGTTCTTCTTTCTAATAACTTTATAAGTGTACTTCTGATAAATGCTTGTATTGGAAGTCATTTGAAAATTCTTTTGTGGTGTTATGTTTGTATGTGGATGACATATTACTGTTTTATGATAATGTGGATCATATCAATAAGGTTAAGGGTTTCCTTAACGAGAATTTTGATATGAAAGACAGGTTTTGCCAAAGTCATACTGGGCTTAAAGATTGATAGGACTTCTAAAGGAATAGTTGTGAGTCAATCACACTATGTGAAGAAGATTCTAAAGAAGTATGGTTACTTCAAAAGAAAACCTGTTAATACGCCATATGATTTAAGTGTAAGACTAAAGAAAAATTATGGGAAGAGTGTGTAACAGCTTAGATATTCACAGCTGATAGGAAGTTTGAGTTATCTGGCTAACTGCAGTAGACCGGATATATCCTATGCTGCTATGAGAAGACTAAGTAGATACACTAAGAGCCCAAATGAGTCTCATTGGACTGCTATTGAGAGAGTGTTCAGATATCTGAAGGGAAGTGTAATTTTCGGTTTATATTATTCCGGGTTCCCTGCTGTATTAGAAGGATACAATGATGCAAATTGGGTATCAGATTTTAATGAAACAAAGGCCACGAGTGGTTATGTGTTTACACATGGTGGTGGGTGGTTGCATGGAAATCTTCCCAGCAAACTGTAATAATAAGGTCTACTATGGATGCTGAGATAATAGCACTTGATAAAACTAGAGGAATGACGGAATGACTTAGGGATCTTTTAATAGATATACCCTGGTTGAATAAGCCAATTCTTAGAATTTTGATTCACTCTGATAGCCAATCAGCACTTCAGAAGGTTAAGAGTAAGAATCATAATAAGAGGTCCTCCAGGCATATTGAATTAAGGTATAAAATCTTACGCAAGTTGACTACCTCGGGAGTCATTACCTTAAGTTTCATACGATCAGCAGATAATTTGGCTGATTCGTTTACGAAAGGATTATCGGCAGGACAAGTCCTTAACTCATCTAGGGGAATGGGGCTGAAAGCCTATGATTGAGTCATCATCAGTAGTAACCCAATCTCTCTGAGTGGAGATCCCACGACGAAGATTCAATGGGTAACAACAAGCTAATGCGTGACTTGGAGAGCACTATTTTAATAAATTGTATGCTCATTACCGTGTTATGATGAGAGTGCTCAACTGCATATGAAACAGGTTGACAAAAGTCTTAATGAGGTCAAGGCCTAAATGGTAGGGTATTGTTATGCAGATTATCCTTGGAGACTATCACTTGTATGAGTACCACTGAGGTCGCAGTTAAGGAGAACAAAGGCTTGTTCTCTAATGTGCAACTCATGAAAAGATACAAGGCGCATGGCCGTAAAGCGCTACCCGATCTAAAAAAGGGAGTTACTCTAACTGTTAGGTTTATCAAAGCTCTTGCTCTAAGGTTCAAGTTTAAGACTTAGTTCACTTCGAACTTGTGAGAGTGGCAGCTTACCAAACTAGGTATAGGTTCAAACCCGTAAGGTACCTATCATCGAAAACTTAGAGTACTATTGGTCAATGTCTAATTTATGTGTCGTTTGCATTCTAGTCTGTAGACGAGTTTAAAATTAAGTCATGGTGGGGATTGTTGAAATTTGACTTGGTTTTTAAACCGAGAACACGATCAATCGTCAAGGACGATTGATCGTAATCTCAGGTTGAATTTTTTTTTCGTCAGGCTGAGACGACGATCAATCGTCGTGACAGTTTTCGGGATTTTTTCCAAAAATTGCATTTTTTTCATTTATCTTCTTCCCAACATAGTCCTTCATTATAAAGAGAACGAAAATTCTCAGAGAAAGAAATATACAAGGGATCAAAAACTCTTTCTTCTTCTCTCCAAATTCTTAGTCCATCATTGAGTAATAAAATCTCCGCTGATCGAGATTCAGTCAATTTGATTTGTGTGCACCTTTAAACTGATGGAGTGGTTTGTTGAATCTCGGGAATGAAACGTCTTTGATTGCCTGTGCACGGAGGGTGGCGTATCTGTTTCATGGACAGCGCATAGCATGCCTCGAACCTGGTTTTTCTTTCTCTCCTAATCTCTATTATTTTCATTGAATGGTTTGTCAATTTAATTGGTAGTATTCTTGCCCTCTTTTATGTGACAATCCCAACATAGACCAATGCCATTCCAACTATCGAACTGATGGTTCTGGCTATATAATTATATGCAAAGTCAATATTCCAACAGATTGATAACTGATGAGTATTGTTGGAAGCAGTCTTCCAAAGAGGAGAAAGAAGTGAGCCACAACAACGAAGCCCACGTTGCTAACTGCTCCAAGATCGAATCCGAGCTTTTTGGTGATTCCAGAGTCCAGGGTGTTCTACATCTACCTCTAAATGAAGGCCAATATCATAACTAGCTCGATGAGTTTAAGACCAGCGCTGATCGAAAAGAGGTTGCTACCAGCGCTGATCGAAAAGAGGTTGCTAAGACCACACTTGCAGCCTACAAGTCCGATCAAGTATAACTGTAACTTGATTTCAGGAATTAGAATTCCTTTTTCTACACTTTCCCCTGTTCTAATTATATGTTGCATATTGTTTGCTTCTAGATATTTTCACAGAGGCAGATCAACAAAAGTTGGATGATTTGAAGGATCTAATGGTTCATAATCCTTGTTTACGTGATTATCTGAGTCGTCCAGTCCATAGATCTTTACATGTAAGTTGTTACTTGCTAGAGATATCTTATTTTCTATTCTTGCCTATTCATTCATATAAGCAGTGACCTTAATTTGTACTTTGAGTTGCATACTGAGTTGTTTAATATGTCCATGTGTCAGGTCTTTTAAGCTTGATGAAATTGTCTTTGAATCTGGGCTCAAGGTGACCATCTTTTGTGTGTCCCTAATTGAAGGACAAAGCATTTTCGGAAATTTAAATTTGCTGCCGGTCAATGCCCGCCATGCCCTGGCCTTGAGTCCCTGGAACAAGTCCACAAAGCCCTGAGGTTTGCGTGAGTGGTAGCAACCATTTAAATCAACCTGCGGTTCAGTAGGAGCCATTTGTTGTGAGAGCAGTCATGTGGAGAATGACCATAACACTGGCATGCATTTGTTTAGAGATGAGGCCTTGACTGTCTTATGCGGGTGGAAGCTGGAAAGAAGATAGATGAAAGGTGGAGGGACAAAGCAGGAGCGAGGGTAATGACCATGCAAATGCAACTCTGAAGTGGGTCTGCATGGGCTCAATTCACGTGAGTAATGTTATGCAAATCTGAAGTGGATTTTGGAGTTGATTAAAATCTTTCTTTGTGAGTCTTTTGCTCTTCTGCTTTCTCAGTTTTTCCGGTTTTAGGCTTTTCCTTTTGTAGGAGTTCTGAGCGCTTGTCAATTGTCATGAAGGCTTGGAGTATTTTTATAAGAAAGCAGCTTATATGCAATTGTGAGCTGTTATTGCTTCTACAAGAGTGAGAGAGAGCCAGATACATAATTATCGGGTCTGTCTGACCAGTTACGTTCGTTTCAATGGGCAGCAGGGCAGGCGGTAACAAAAGAGACACAAATATATAATGACCCTTGTTTTTTTTGTAAAAACTTTATTAGGGAGCTGGATATGACTTATGAGGAGTGGAAGTGTGATTATGAACCTAAAGAATTTTTCGTGCTTGTTGATGTGGAATATTTGAATCCAAGCACAAACGTGGATTTGACCAATATTATGAAAATGCTGTTAGTTAGGTGGATTGTTTTAATATTAAAAATTCGTTTAAAGGTTGGGAGGCTTGCGCTGATCAGATTCCACACGTAGTTGGGTTAATTTATCGGAAGATTAGTAATTTCCTCCTATCGTCAAGTTGTCAACCATCGGAAAAAGTTACCTTCACAAGAAATATGGGAGTTCATTATCCAGTGGGCAGTGAAACCCTCTTCCATAGAACACTTCTATGGAATTCGTTGTTTGGTCTTTTAGTAAAACCTTGAAGTATTTTCATGATTTCCATTGCACAACAAACAAGGATAAATTGGAGCACCACACAGTGTGGCAAGAACCAGGGTAGGGGGTGAAGGGCGAACCATATGAGCGGACTTGGAGGGAAGGTAATTAAGGTCACTATGTCCTGCATACTTCAGCCCAGCTGGAGTACCGGCAAAACACGTAAAACAGCTTCTTCAAGGGCCTTCAGCTGGACGCACCAGATCGCCTCATAGTAGCAATTTAGTCTACTTTAGAGGATCTTCTACGAGGATTCAGGTTGACCAATTCCGAAAAAAAATTGATGGTTTTTATGGGTTGCACTTGCATGCAGGGATGGGGGTCAATGACCCATGGGTGTGTATTTACCTGAGGTGGGATATTTAAAGTGAGTCAAAGTGATTAGAAGATGGCTTATACGTGACCCCATCTCAAACTGACCCGACTCCCCTACCAAAAAATCTTGGG
Source organism: Houttuynia cordata (assembly GCA_039654745.1). Taxonomy (NCBI): domain Eukaryota; kingdom Viridiplantae; phylum Streptophyta; class Magnoliopsida; order Piperales; family Saururaceae; genus Houttuynia; species Houttuynia cordata. Next base: position 56,497,382 of record CM077502.1, on the reverse strand, counting down.
TCCGCCACGCTCCCGGTATTAGAAAAAAGAGAGCTTTAATCTCACCTTGATGGGCAGTGACCGCCAGCAAGCAGCAATGACTTTAGGCGATTACATATTACGTCAAAGAATTTTCACCGGCATTCAGCCTTTCTCTCGCTCATTGTTATTCCTGTCCTTCATGCGTAACATGGAGAACTATTAAGCTTCATCATCATCTTCATATGCTTTATCCCAACTATTTAACATCATATATTCATATACTTAAATTATATACGGTAATTGATTTTGAGGAGGGTTTATATGAGATCGTTCTTGTATAAGGAGCATGAGGCCAATTTTTTTTATCGTTGAATTCCATCCAAGGGTGGGCATCAAATGAGTGGGTAGGTGAGTGTCAAATCAGTGAGCAAGTGAGTTTTTTGTAACAGTTTATAACCGTCAAATCAAGATCCAATGGCTAAGATCGTATAATATATCTCATTTAAACTTTTCTCTTTAATTTTTATTGGAATTAAAATAATAAAAAATTTATTCATAGAAATAGTGGCAAGTTTTATACTCCATTTCGATGGTAAAGGGGCACCTAGTTAGACGAGGTTCACAGAGATGAGGCACAAGAAAAATAAAGGGAAATTTATATAATAAGGTATGAAAAAAAAATTTAAAAATGACACACTGTAGTAATTATTTGCAAAAGAGGGTATCTGACAAGCTGGCGCCTGCATGGCATTTTTTTTAAACTGACTCGAAAGGCGTCGGTTCGACCGACGCCTTTCGTAGAAATGTTAAAGGCGTCGGTTCAACCGACACCTTTCGTAGAATTGCTAAGATCGACGCCTTTTGTAGAACTGCTAAAGGCGTCCGTCCAACCGATGCCTTTCTCGCACTTGTCCTTTTTTCTCACAATAGAGGCGTCGGTTGAACCAACGCCTTTCGTTATAACTGAAAGGCGTCGGTTGAACCGACGCCTTCGATTATGCTTTTAGATCGGGCTCGGTCGCACCGAGCCCTAAAGACTAGTTTTTTCTCTCCGGTGACTGGTCGGCTTTGCCTCCACCTCCCTGCGCTCGCCTCCGGCCACCACCTAGGCAGCGACTCCACCACCTTCCTCACCCCGGCCACCGTTCCCGTTCCCGCGCTCGCCCCAACTCCACCTTCCTCGCCCGCGATCGCCCTGACTCCACGGACCCCCGCTTGCCCCGGCCACCATCCTTCCTCGGCCCCGCCACCGTCGCCCCTCGCCTCCGGCCAGCTCCTAGGCGGTGACTCCACCACCTTCCTCGCCCCGGCCACCGTTCCCGCGCTCACCCCATCTCCACCTTCCTCACCCCGCGATCACCCCGACTCCACGGCCGCGAGCTCGCCCCGGCCACCGTCCTTCCTCGGCCCAGCCACCGTCGCCCCTCGGCCCGGCCCGCTCCGCCTCATCTCTACTGTCGCGCCTCGGCCCGGCCAGGTCCGCCTCATCGCCACTGTCGCGCCTCGCCCCAGCCATTGTCCCGGCTAACTCCACCTCATCGCCACCGTCTCGGGCACCGTCACATCATTGGCACCGTCTCAGCCAGCTCCGCCTCCCCGTCCTCGCCCCGGCCATTGCTCAGCTCGCCTCCTCGCCCCGACCACCTCATTGCCCCGTCGCGCGCGACTTTATAGATAATATATATTTTTAATATATGTTAGAAATACGTATGAATGTAGATGCATCGTATGAAATTAAGTATGTTATATTTGTGTAGTATTTGATAGTGTTTCTTTCTTAAAAGTTTTGTGAGAAGAGATGGCGGGAGAAATGGTTCCGTTTGTCTTAATTATGGTGGCAGAATTGATAGAGGTGAATATGAAGGCGGTGAAAGTGTAGGATTATTTATTAATAAGCCAAGTACTTAAGAGGAACTAGAGATGCAAGTGATAAACAAACTGGGATGGGACCAAAGATTGTGGAAAATTCGTATGAAGTACAAGATGTCTGTTTATGGAGGAAGGACTACCGTAATACCAATTGACGATGACAATTCTATACAACAAATATTCTATTTTGGCCTCATGTGCTTAGCTTCGAGCTATGCGTAGAAAAAGAGGCATGCATGCCTAGGTTTGGAAATGATGGTGAAGGCGAAAGTAGGAGTGCTCGCAGAAATAGGTCGAGTGGACACTGTAGAGGAAGGCGTGTGGAAGATAATGAAGAAGATTTGTCTATATCACTAGCGTGCAACGAACCCCAAATTTCGCATAGTTTGAGGTAAGTTTATTTAAAACCTGTATTGAATACCATTAAACTTACGGTATCATGAATTGTTTATAATGTATAATGTAGGCACACATCTCATGCTCATGAAGCGATGAATATTGGCATGGCACGAGGTGGTGAATGGTTTGGCACACAAACATCATTTGATAACCCTTATTTTCACACTGGTTCAAGTGGTATGCAAGAGGGAAATATGAATGATGATGAAGACGAAGGGGAGAATGAGGAAGAGGATGGGAAAAATGATGAGCAAATGCCGAATTCACCGGTTATTGATGTTGAAGATGTACGAGGAGAGGATAGTGTGCAAGAGATGGTTGATAATGAGGGAGATGAATTGGTGGACATCGCAATTGCTACGGATAACTTGGATGATTTTGAGGAGGAGTTGCCATATGAGGAGTCCCCGGCAACGGCGCCAAAAACTTGATCGTTTAAAATTAAAACCCTTGCAAGTGCACAAGGCAATTGTACTACAGTGAGTATGGAAAGGGTTGTCGAACCTCAGGGACGGATTAATATTCTACCAAATTCAAGAGAAAAGCAGCAGTTTTTAATTAATCTAGAGAAAAGCAATGAACTTTAATTAAACTAAGCTGAGATTAATCAATAGGAGAAATACCAAGGCTTTGAATCCACCACAATAGACTAGTGTATCGTCTCTCTCTCTCTTTTGAATTCAGATTTCCAGTTGGCTAGTGTATTCCTCTCGGACATACACTTGTCAATTCAAATTATAGTGCCCTCCTCTCGGATGTAACACATAAATCTATTAAAACATGGAACTGTGATCTATCTCTCTCGAGTATAAACCAATGAGACTTTATTAATATGTAACACTTCAGAGCCCTTACGTTCCTCTCGGACACGCAAGTGCTCTTTCAGATTGAAATCCACAAAGATCCACTCTTGTCTCTCTCGAGTACAAAGAATAAACTCTAATGAATTAACTTTTATTGCATAACAAAGATTCATACACCAACTAGAATAAAAACATAATATGAGAGAAAGAAACAATACAACCAATCAGTTGGGTTTCATCTACGCCTTGGAAGAGAGTCTAGCCAAGCATGGGAAGAGAATCCATCAACAAGTTCTTCATCTTCTTCTTCTTCTTCTTCTTCTTCTTCCTTTGCTCTAGCCTCCAAGGACACCAAAAGAACTCAAAACTCTATTCTTGCATACCCCATACGTTCTCCCTTAAGGCATATATATAGGGGTGAAGGAAAACCCTCAAATCCCCTTCCAAATCCGAGTCAAAATAGGGTTAAATTGCGGTTTCCGTATGCACCGATCGATCGCCCGTATGCACCGATCGATCGTTTTACGAACGTAGCCGAACGAAGCCGTTTTCCTTTGTTAATTACTCCCGATCGATCGTATGGCGAACGATGCCGGACGAAGCCGATCGATCGTTTTTACTGTCTTCAAAACTTTGCGCAAATCCAAAAATTCCAGTAGATACGGTCGATCGTTTGTGTGTCCGATCGATCGTATACAGGATCGATCGCGTAAAGGTTGCGATCGATCGTTTCTACTGTCCGGAAACTTTCAAATAGCTATAACTTTTTGCTCCGAACTCCGAATTGCGCGTGGTTGGTGGCGTTGGAAAGCTGACTCCTTGAACTTTCACATGAGACTTGAATCAGTCCAATCCGATATTTGTACACGGAGTTATGATAATTTGACCATTGAAGTCCGTTTTCGCCATATTTTTGCATCTTTGCTCTCATTTCCTACAAAACCAAAAACTATATTAAAGTAGTAGTTATTCTAATCAAACACTAGCATAAACATAAGTTTAGGAGATAATAAAATGCATATTTCATGTATAGATCACACCCCCAAACCTAGATTTTGCTAGTCCCTAGCAAAACAAAACAAAACAAAATCAAACAAACTAAGGAACTAATGCATAAAAGTAAACACCACTTTCGTAGGGAACACGATTGCATTGAGCGTATGCAACAAGCCGTTAAACCTCTAGGTGTCCCTAGTAGGACGAGTGTTGTCTCGTGAGGGTTTGCAGCCATGCTACCCACAAACATGTATTTATTAAACTAATTAACCTAAGTGAAAAAAAAATAAAGCAAAAGTTAAAACATAGCAAAACATACAACCTATTATCCCGACAAATACATACTACAATGCTTAAGAGAATTAACCACACGTACTTGGTTTATAATCAACAGGAATATAGAAGCCCTCAAGTAAGTGGTTTTATTCCACACTTTCATCTTGGAAATTTCTGCTCAAATATTATATAGCATGATAACATAAATAGTAGAAAGTGTAGAACATTGTAGCAATACATTCTAAATTTCTGTTTATACAGATCCAGTGTTACCCATTAACCAAAGAACATCAGAATCTACATAGTCATCGTAATCTTTAGGTTCATGATAGCACAGATCTGCGCGCCTCCTTCGGGTCCAACATTCTAGATTTGAGAGGATAATACACCACAGACTTTTTTTTTTTTTTTTTCTTCTTTCAGACTTTTTTCGCTAGGACTGTGTAAGGCCTGACTTCAAGATGCTTAGGTTTAACAATGACTCAGGCCAATGACTCCCAGCCAGTTGGCTTAGGGCATTAGGTTTTAAGAGACCGCTTCGGGCCCGAGCATCAGCCTAAGTTAATCCTATAAAGTCAAGCAGCCCCTTTTCTTTCATTTTGTTTTCATTTTCATTTTCAGCACATATTTTCAGCACATCTTTATTTTGTCCAGGCTGTATTATACTCTCAACCTATTTCCGGTTCCAATCCCTTGCCATAGCCAAGTAAATGGTCTATCATGATCTTTTAAGCTCAACAGACAACTACACATCATCTAATGACTATGACTAAAGACATCCCACTGTAAATTAGTAATCAACAAATTTCTAGATGGTATTACTTTATGTAACTAGTGTGTGTAAGTGAGTTTTCTTAGTTCAAGCACCTGTTCCAAGAGGACTGTAACAGAAAGATATGCTCAGTTAAGTGTATCTATCCTCCAGTATACTTACTCACACTTCCAATGTAAATTAATCTCTTAAGAATTGTAACATGCATTATTACGGGATAAACTATCAAAACTTAAGAAAAAGTACTAACAAGTAACTGTAAAAACTACTCAATTTTATTTTCAATTTCTTTTTCTGATTTTACAATGAAGCACATCCTCTCCCCCAAACCTAATACAAGCATTGTCCTCAATGCACAACAAAAGATAAAAAGGCAATGATCAGAGATAAGTAAAGGAGAGAAGAGGAAGGAAAACCACCAGAAAAGAAAGGACTAAGAGTCCTGGTCGTCGCCATCGCCATCGTCCGTAGGAGGGAAACGCCAATCATGGAGAAAGTCAACAATAGAGTCTAGGCGTAACGTGATAGCATTTTGGGACTCTTGATTTGCCTGCTGGGTTGCAAGAATCTGTTGCTGTGTAGCCCGAATCTCCTGCACATGGCCAGTGAGATCAGTGATCTGCTGCTGAATAGATTCCCAAGGAGGCGGCTGAGTAGGCTGACTCGGAGGTGGCGCGGCCTGCTCCTCAGCACGGCGAGCCTGTGGCCAAGCATGTATACGTGTGTGGGCGATCATACGGTTAAAGGCGTCAACTCCAATCGGACCGAGTCCACGAGATAAACGTGCATGCTCTGGAAAACGGACCCCACTGGTCTGGAATATGCGCTCAAGAATGAAAGGATACGGTAGCCGTTCATCCTTTCTCCCCACCATCATCTGCTTCATCCGCCCAAAGACGAATGAAGGTAAATCAAGGTCGCCCCGCCTAGCCTCGTCGCCGAATACATATAGTAGCTCAGTCATCGTGCCGTCAACTTTCTCCTTCCTGGCGGACCATACATCATGTTGGAAAATGAGAAAGGCAAATCGGAACTCTGGTAGCATGCTGATGGCCTGGAGATATGTGGTCAGGTAAGGTCCTATGGGCGACCCTGTCAAGCGACCCGTAATAATGCGAGGCATGGGAAGTTGATAACCACTAAAATTTGGATGCCGAATGGTACCTCGCTCGCAGCCCATAACTCGAGCTATGTCAGCAGCCCGGATGCGTAAAGGAGTGCCACCCACCATACTGCGAATGGCAACTTGTTCATGATCCTCGTGGTCGTCAATAGTGCCATTCAAATAGAACTCTCTGACGGCGTCCTCGTGCACCAGGTGAGGCACATTCCCCGTCGTAGAAGCAATACGGGTGAAGTAACTCACCCAGTCCGGCCGAGTCTTTATCCAGCTTTGGGTCGGGAGATCAGGAATATTTGGATTTAGGAGAACCTGACGCTCATATTGAAGTGGCCGTGGTGGTGGAGTAGCAGTAGGTGGAGGTGCAGGGGTGGAAGCAGCATGTCGTGAAGTCGAAGCTTCACTCCTAGGGCGTTTGTGAGCAGAGGATTTCTGAGGCATCGTTCCTGAAAATCAAAGGTCATAATAAAAACCCTTATAAAGATAACTAATGCACAAAGAAGTAAAATAAAATAAAATAAAAAAAAAAATAAGTAAAAATCGGAGAGAGCAATCATGAACATGCAATGGAATCAGCAATCAAAAGTATGCATGAGAGGAATCGAAAATCCGGAATGTCTCACTTTCGGAAATTTTTGTTTTTTTTGTTTTTTTTTTTTTTTTTTTTTTTTTTTTCGATTGAAAAACAGTACTGTTCACGCACAAAAATCATAAGATTTTAGCGAAAATGCTGAGAATCAAAGGCTGAACTCATACACAAGTATCACAATAATCAATTTAAGAGCAAGTATGAGACAGATTTCAAAAGTACCTAACAAAAACTAAGAAAAATCAGTTTTTTTTTTTTTCGTTTCGGCTTACCGGAAGAAAAGCTTGGGATTGCGATGAAAAGAGACGGAAAGCTCGAAAACGGCCACCGGAAATGGATTCTCCGTGCAAAACTTCGTCGGGGGCCGGAGTCTTAGCTCAAACGGGGGTCGGAGGCGGCGGTGGCGAGCGAAAATAAGTTTCGGTCGCCGCCGCCGCGCAGGTTTTAAAGACGAAGAAGACGACCCGCGATCGATCGCAGAAAAATTCGATCGATCGTGTTAAGCGATAATGATCGGCGCCCGTCAGATCACAGATGAACGGCGTTGATGATCTGCAGATACGATCGTAGTGCGATCGTTGTGCGATCGATCGTATTTACTGTGTTAACATTTTTTTTTTTTTTTTTTTTTTTTTTTTTAAACTAAAGAAGATGAAAAGGGAAGAATACACCTGATTACGTGGGTTGCCTCCCACCAAGCGCTAAGTTTAACGTCTTCAGCCAGACGTTGATCCATGCTCATGTTGTACTTGTTGAACCAGCAAAATATACCGGCATCTCATCCTGGTCACTAACTGCCTCCAAATAAGGTTTCAAGCGATGGCCATTTACTTTGAATGTGCTCCCATATTTTGGATTTCGGATCTCAACAGCACCATGTGAAAACGCTTCGGTCACAGTAAAAGGTCCAGACCACCGAGTGCGAAGTTTCCCAGGGAATAAGTGCAGCCGAGAGTTATAGAGCAACACCTTCTGATCAGGCTGAAAGGATTTCCTGGAAATCATCTTGTCATGAACCGCCTTAGTTCGCATTTTGTAGAGCTTGGCATTCTCATATGCATCAAGGCGCATTTCCTCTAATTCACTCAGTTGGAGCTTGCGCTGTTCACCGGCCTTATCCATGTCGAAGTTGTAGGCCTTAATAGCCCAGTAAGCCCGGTGCTCCAACTCAACAGGTAAATGGCAAGCTTTGCCATATACCAATCTATACGGAGACATGCCAATCGGGGTCTTGAAAGCTGTCCGGTAGGCCCATAATGCATCATTGAGTCTCAAGGACCAATCTTTTCTGTCGGGGCGAACCGTCTTTTCGAGAATCTGCTTGATTTGGCGATTGGAGACCTCCACCTGGCCACTGGTCTGAGGATGATATGGTGTGGCAACCTTGTGGGTGACGGAATATTTCTTGAGAAGAGCTTCAAATGACCTGTTACAAAAGTGAGAACCTCCGTCACTAATGATAGCCCGAGGAGTTCCAAACCTGCTGAAAATGTTAGTTTTCAGAAATTCCAGCACAACTTTATGATCATTAGTCCTAGTGGCAACAGCTTCAATCCACTTAGACACATAATCAACAGCAACAAGAATATATGTATGACCAAAAGATGGCGGAAAAGGTCCCATGAAATCGATACCCCATACATCAAATAAATCAACAATCAATATAGGTTGTAGAGGCATCATATTCCTTTTAGACAAGGCTCCCAATTTTTGACACCTATCGCAAGATTGACAATAAGCATGGGCATCTTTAAATAGAGTTGGCCAATAAAAACCACTTTGAAGTACTTTGGCCGCAGTTTTCTTACCACCGAAGTGTCCACCACAAGCCCGAGAGTGACAAAAAGACAAAATGCTATGAAACTCACTCTCTGGAACACATCGTCTTATGACTTGATCCGCACATATCTTAAATAGATCAGGGTCATCCCAATAGTAATGTTTGACTCGTGAGAAAAACAAGTCTTTGTCATGTTTAGTCCAAAAGGTGGGGATTTGACCCACAGCAAGATAATTCACGATATGTGCGTACCAAGGTGGAGCAGTAGTTGAGACAGCAAAAAGCTGCTCATCAGGGAATGAATCCCTCAGAGGGTCATGGCTGTGCAAATCAGGAATAGGAATTCTGGATAGATGATCAGCCACAACATTCTCAGAACCCTTTTTATCTTTAATTTCAAAGTCAAACTCCTGAAGAAGTAAGATCCAACGGATCAGCCTTGGCTTGGCATCCTTCTTGGAAAGGAGGTACCGTAAGGCCGCATGGTCAGAAAAAATGATGATCTTACTACCCAGGAGGTATGACCGGAACTTATCTAATGCAAACACAACAGCAAGCAACTCTTTTTCAGTGGTAGTATAATTCAATTGAGCGTCAGTGAGCGTCTTGCTCGCATAATATATAACATGAGGAATCTTGTTAAGGCGTTGGCCTAACACTGCCCCTACAGCAAAATTAGAGGCATCGCACATGATTTCGAAGGGCAGTGTGTAGTCAGGGGGCTTAATAATAGGGGAACTCGAGAGGAGGGTTTTTAATGTGGTAAAGGCCGTTTTGCAAGAATCATCAAATTCAAATGGCACGTCCTGACCTAAGAGGTGACAGAGTGGACGTGATATCTTACTAAAATCTTTGATAAATCGGCGATAAAACCCGGCATGGCCAAGGAAAGACCGTATTTGCTTCACTGAGGTAGGAGGTGGTAAATTAGCAATTAGGTCAACCTTGGCCTTATCAACCTCTATACCCCTTTTTGATATAACATGTCCAAGCACAATCCCCTGTTGAACCATGAAATGGCTCTTTTCCCAACTTAACACTAAGTTTGTTTCCTCACATCTTTTTAAAACCATAGTAAGGTTATGCAAGCATTCATCAAAACAAGTGCCAAATACCGAAAAATCGTCCATAAAAACTTCCAAAAATTTATCAATCATATCAGAAAAAATGGACATCATGCATCGCTGAAATGTAGCAGGGGCATTGCAAAGACCAAAAGGCATCCTTCGGTATGCAAATGTACCGAAGGGGCATGTAAAAGTCGTCTTCTCCTGATCCCCTGGAAAAACTGGCACTTGATTATATCCTGAGTACCCATCTAAAAAGCAATAAAATTCTTGGCCCGCTAGTTTCTCTAGGATTTGGTCAATGAATGGAAGAGGGAAATGATCCTTACGGGTATTGGAGTTCAGTTTCCTATAATCAATGCATACCCGCCAGCCCGTGGTTTCTCTTATTGGCACAAGTTCACCCTCTGAGTTTGGTTTCACCGTGATGCCTGATTTCTTAGGGACGACCTGGATGGGGCTCACCCACTCGCTGTCAGAGATAGGGTATATGATACCTGCATCTAGGAGTTTCACTATCTCTTTCATCACCACCTCTCTCATGTGAGGGTTCAACCGTCTCTGCCCCTCCCTAGAAGATTTAGCCTGGTCCTCCAGGTTTATGCGATGCATGCACACAGAGGGGTCTATACCCCGGAGGTCAGCTACTGTCCATCCTATAGCTCGCCGGTGTGTGGTAAGGATCTCCAACAACTGGGCTTCCTGGTCACTAGATAGACTTGAGGAGATAATCACAGGAAGGGTGTCATTAGGACCCAGAAAGGCATATTTCAGCGAGCTAGGTAGGGGTTTCAGATCAAGTGTGGGAGGAGACTCTATGGAAGGTTTGAGTGGTGGAGAGGTGGACACAGGCAGAGGGTCGGGGTGGGGTCTCCATGGGATATGGTCAGGGTGTAAGGCAGCCACTAAATGGTGATGGACCTCTTCAAGGTCAGGTGTGCCCTCATAGGTATCAATCCAGTCATAGAAAAGGGTGTGCTCGAGGGCATCCTTAAGCACAGCAAATGGGAGGTGTTCCTGGACCAGGTCATCTAGGTCGTCAACCATAAGGCATTCTACTTCACTCGAGGGTTGTTGGGAAGCACTAAAGATGTTTAATTTAACTTTCATGTTCCCGAACGAGACGTTCATGAGACCCGACCTACAATTGATGGTGGCATCAGCGGTAGCTAGGAAAGGCCGGCCAAGGATAACAGGAATTTGGGACTTGGAGTTGGCAACAGGTTCCATGTCTAGAACGACAAAGTCAACAGGAAAGTAGAACCGGTCAACTCCGACAAGAACGTCTTCTATAATACCTCTAGGTCTGCGAATGGATCGATCTGCTAACTGTAGGGTGACTGAGGTGGGCTGCAACTCTCCTAGGCCAAGTTGTTGATAAACTGAGTATGGGAGGAGATTGACACTGGCGCCTAGATCTAAGAGGGCTCTGCTAATGGTATGGTCACCGATGACAATGGATATAACAGGGGTTCCCGGGTCCTTGAATTTAGGTGGCACATCACTGGTTAGTAAAGAGCTGACTTGGTTGGTCAAAAAGACCTTTTGGGTGACATGGGATTTGGTTTTTCTCTTTTGGGTACACAGGTCTTTCAGGAACTTGGCATACGCAGGTACTTGTTTGATGGCATCTAAGAGGGGAAGATTGACCTTAACCTGCTTGAACACCTCTAACATTTCCTCCATTCGTTGGTGGGACTTACTAAACGGGGAGGGTTGGTTGAGGCATTGGGGGAAAGGGGCCCTAGGGATATAGGATGTATCCTTTGTGGGTTCCCGAGGGGCTTCCTGTTGCGGTGAGAGATTAACAGGGTCAGGCATAGTAGGAGTGGATTGGTTCTGTTTCTCAAGGAGAGTGTCCTCACTCGCAATAGGTGGGTCCCTAACCTGATTGTCCACTTGTTTTCCATTTCTTAGGGTAGTAACGGCTTGCACCTGCTCATTTGGATAATGGGAACCTTCAACGGCGAACTGGCCTCTAGGGTTCTGCTGTGGTTGGCTAGGCAAGGTTCCTACTTCCCTACGGTTCATAGATTGGGCCAGCTGTCCTAACTGGGTTTCTATTTTGGCAATGGATTGTGTATGGGAATGGACAAGCTGGGCCTGGGTTTTCAAGTCTGCTCTCATCTCCTTCTGTTCAGTTTTAATCTCGGTTAAGTGGAAGAGGAGCATTTGACTCATTTGACTCATCTGGTCTTCTAGGGATGGTTTCTTATTGGTTTGGTCAAATGGGGGAGCGGTAGCTGGTTGGTAAGGCTGAGTTGGGTGTTGGATTTCGGGTCTTGGGGCCGGATTGAAAGTGGTCCCTTGGTTAGGCTGTTTCCAGGCGAAATTGGGATGATTTCGCCACCCCGGGTTATAGGTATTTGAATAGGGGTTATTAGCTCTAGGGTAGCCTTGTGCAAAGTTGGCTTGCTCCTGTACAAGATCAGGATACTGGGAAGCTGAAGGGCAGTCAACTACAGTGTGCATGGGGCTGGCACAGATGGCACAGGCATCGTGAGAGATAGGGGTCTGAGAAGGGAGCTGTGAGAAAAAACGGTCAAATCTCTCGGTCAGTGATGCCACTTGGTGTTCTAGACTGTTGGTGGGCTTAACATCATACATGCCTCCCCTCGAGGCACTCCTACCCGGCAGATGGCCTTCAGTTCTGTAGAGGGTAGCGCTATGTAGAGAATTTTCACTTAGGTCTTCTAGTAGGTCCCAGGCATCATCAGGGGTTTTTTTCATGAATGTGCCTCCACAGGAGGCATCAATCAGGGTCTTGTGCTGGTCGCACACACCCTCATGAAATCGCTGCACTAGCTGCCACTTGGGCACATCATGGTGGGGACAGGATCGGAGGAGGGATTTCATTCTTTCCCAACTTTCATGGAATTGCTCATTTGGTTGCTGGGTAAAAGTAATGATTTCGTTGCGGATCTTATTAGTCCGCCCCACAGGAAAATACTTCTTCAGGAATTCAGCTTGTAGTTCCTCCCAAGTAGAAATAGAGTTATGTGCAAGGGAGTAGAGCCATTCCTTGGCCCTGTCTTTTAAAGTGAATGGGAAAAGTCTAAGGCGCACCTGGTCATCCGATAATGTGAGTTTGAATGTGGTGTTAACCTCCAAGAAATTTTGGAGATGCCTATAAGGATTCTCATTAAGTTGGCCGTGATAAGTGGGCAGCATTTGGATGATGTTTGGTTTGATTTCAAAATTGGCCACGGTAGCAGGTAGTAGGATACAGGAAGGGGAGGTGTAGGCTGTTGGACGGTAGTAATCTTGCAGGGTTCGGGCATGGGGGATTAATGGATCCTGGTTTAGACCAGTACCATCCCCGAGGTTCATGTTGTTCGCCATATGTTGGATTTCAGGAATTGATTGTCTAGGAGTTCTCAAAATTCTGTAGAGTCGCTCAGGATCAGGGTCAAAAGCTAGGTCGGGGTTTAGGGAACGACGACCATGCATGCACAAATAAAATCAAGCAAAACCTGTGCAGTCCTAATAGCGACAACTAGCAAACATCAACCCTAGATAGCGACAACTAGCAACCTAATAGCGACAACTAGCACGTCATGCAATCCCACAAAGAAAAGGAAAACACCAAGCACCCAAATTTATTCTAAAAGAGGGTTAAGAGAGTGCAAACAGTGGGAAGGGATGGCCCTTCCAACGATGACGAAAGTCTGCGTCCTCTCTTAATCCTGCAAAAAAGGAAGAAGAATGAAATTACGCTACTGAGAGTAAATCTAAATTTAATGAAACTACTCTAAAACTAACTATGCTAAGAATTTAGTAAACTATTGTGCCGTCCCCGGCAACGGCGCCAAAAACTTGATCGTTTAAAATTAAAACCCTTGCAAGTGCACAAGGCAATTGTACTACAGTGAGTATGGAAAGGGTTGTCGAACCTCAGGGACGGATTAATATTCTACCAAATTCAAGAGAAAAGCAGCAGTTTTTAATTAATCTAGAGAAAAGCAATGAACTTTAATTAAACTAAGCTGAGATTAATCAATAGGAGAAATACCAAGGCTTTGAATCCACCACAATAGACTAGTGTATCGTCTCTCTCTCTCTTTTGAATTCAGATTTCCAGTTGGCTAGTGTATTCCTCTCGGACATACACTTGTCAATTCAAATTATAGTGCCCTCCTCTCGGATGTAACACATAAATCTATTAAAACATGGAACTGTGATCTATCTCTCTCGAGTATAAACCAATGAGACTTTATTAATATGTAACACTTCAGAGCCCTTACGTTCCTCTCGGACACGCAAGTGCTCTTTCAGATTGAAATCCACAAAGATCCACTCTTGTCTCTCTCGAGTACAAAGAATAAACTCTAATGAATTAACTTTTATTGCATAACAAAGATTCATACACCAACTAGAATAAAAACATAATATGAGAGAAAGAAACAATACAACCAATCAGTTGGGTTTCATCTACGCCTTGGAAGAGAGTCTAGCCAAGCATGGGAAGAGAATCCATCAACAAGTTCTTCATCTTCTTCTTCTTCTTCTTCTTCTTCTTCCTTTGCTCTAGCCTCCAAGGACACCAAAAGAACTCAAAACTCTATTCTTGCATACCCCATACGTTCTCCCTTAAGGCATATATATAGGGGTGAAGGAAAACCCTCAAATCCCCTTCCAAATCCGAGTCAAAATAGGGTTAAATTGCGGTTTCCGTATGCACCGATCGATCGCCCGTATGCACCGATCGATCGTTTTACGAACGTAGCCGAACGAAGCCGTTTTCCTTTGTTAATTACTCCCGATCGATCGTATGGCGAACGATGCCGGACGAAGCCGATCGATCGTTTTTACTGTCTTCAAAACTTTGCGCAAATCCAAAAATTCCAGTAGATACGGTCGATCGTTTGTGTGTCCGATCGATCGTATACAGGATCGATCGCGTAAAGGTTGCGATCGATCGTTTCTACTGTCCGGAAACTTTCAAATAGCTATAACTTTTTGCTCCGAACTCCGAATTGCGCGTGGTTGGTGGCGTTGGAAAGCTGACTCCTTGAACTTTCACATGAGACTTGAATCAGTCCAATCCGATATTTGTACACGGAGTTATGATAATTTGACCATTGAAGTCCGTTTTCGCCATATTTTTGCATCTTTGCTCTCATTTCCTACAAAACCAAAAACTATATTAAAGTAGTAGTTATTCTAATCAAACACTAGCATAAACATAAGTTTAGGAGATAATAAAATGCATATTTCATGTATAGATCAATATTTCATACACAAAAGCATGGAGGGCAAGGAATATGGCCATCAAAGCAGTGTATGGTGATTGGGTTGAGTCATATCGATTGTTGCCAATGTACTTGGAGGCAATAGTTAATGCCAATCCGGGAACCATTTGTAGGTTGGTGACGACCCCAATGGAAGATGCTACGTGTCGACGGTTTGAGAAGTCATTTTGGGCATCTGGGCCATGTATTGAGGGTTTTAAACATTGTCTCCCAGTCATAAGTGTTGATGCTACTTTCCTATCTGGTAAGTATGGAGGAGCTCTTTTGGCAGCGACTGCTAACGACGGGCACAAGGGTTTATTTCCTCTTGAATTTGGCCTTGTTTCGGGTGAGGATTACCCTAATTGGAGATGGTTCTTACGTATGTTGAAGGAGCATGTTGTCCTTGATAGGATCTGTATCACTATCATATCTGATCGACATAAAGGGTTGCAAAAGGTTGTGCCAGAGGTGTTTCCGCATCCGCATTTTTGTCATCGATATTGTATGCGACACATAAAGGCAACTATCATAAGAAGTTTAAAAATGATGTATTGACGAGGTTGATAGGGGAAGCTGCATCTGTGCTTACCATAGACAAGTTTGATGAGAAGATGAAACTTATCGGTGCAGAAAGTCCAGAAGCAAAATGGCTACTCAGTGAGGAAGGTGGATTATCACCTCAATTGTGGTCTCTTGCTCACGATGGTTTTACAAGATTTGGAATGACCACAACAAATATGGCTGAAAGTCTAAACAGTGTGTTAAAAGGGGCTCGATCATTACCTGTGCAAGCCTTAGTGTCAGCCACATTTTACCGGATCGTCAAATTCTTTGTGAAGCGACATTCGGTCGGATTGGTCATGACAACCCCATACACCCCTACTATTGAGTGGAAGATTAAAGTACAAACGCGTCTTATTGGCAGCATGTTTGTTGACCAAATCAATTCTCACATGTATGAAGTGAGAACAATGCATGGTAGAAAATATGTGGTGGATGACACCGATCATACATATTCTTGCAATTATCCTCAGGTGTACAAACATCCATGTCATCATTGATAAGCATAAAATATACATATTTATATGCCTTATTTACCTATATGCTAGTGTAGTTTTTGTGATAAAACATGAATAAATCGGGTTATTTGTGATTAGGGTAGTAATTAGGGGATTAATAATTAAGTTACTCTAATTAACTATTTTAGATGCATTAAAGAATTTAATGAATTATATTTTTATTATTATGCGTCTAATTTTAGTTTGGTTTTGTTATTGTAGGTTTGAAAATGCGAATTGCAGATCAGTAGCAGACGTGCGCATTAGACGTGTTTTGAAATGCCAAAGTGACCCATGAGCTGATATGACGCGTATTGAAGAATCTGAACCATTGATGAGTTATTTAAAAGAAGACGGGCGTGAAATTTAAAGTACGGACGTTCGGATGAGATTCGGCGGTGGAGATCGTTACGACGGGTTTTATTAAAGTAAAAGAAAAAAAAGAAAAAGAAAAGGAATTTAAACCGGTCCGGTTTGGGTCAGGAAATAAAAAAAAAGAAAGAAACAACCCGAGCCATCGGCTCGGGTGTTCCAGACGAAAACAGAAAAACAGGGCGCTCGAGCATGCGAAGTCCGGCGGAATGGTGAGCTGAAGGACCTGACGACGGCTAGAGCTTGTGGATTCCGGTGGAACGGCAGCGGCTTGGGCATATCGAAGCGGCGGAGCTGGACGGCAGAGAGCAGAGCAGAGCGCCGGTGTCGTGCTGGCGGCGGTTCTGGGTTCCGGAAAAGCTCGAGATGATGGCAATGTCTTCACGGCTGGGCTCGAGCATGGAAGTGATGAGCGGCGATTTTGAAAGGCAACCACTGGCAGAGGCTCGACCGCGAGGAGCTCGAACAACAGAGGTTTAATTTGGAAGGTCGCGTGTGACAAAGCCAAATCGGGCAAGGCAAGTTACAGACCTGTTTCAAAATGGTAAGTGCCCAAATTTGCTTTGATTGGAGAAGAAGAAAAGCCCGATTCGTGCAGCAGAAAGGAAAGATCGAATTTTCTTTACAAATTTGAACGAAATTTGAATGGAAAATTGCTGGGTTGAGGACGAATTGATGGCATCAATTGGGGCTGCTCTCGAATTGCTATAAAGACCAGAACTTTTGGGCTGAGAATGGGACGAATTTTAGAGGAGCTGACGGACTGTTCTGGACTGTTTTGTGGACTCTGTTTTTGACGAAAAAAACAGAGCCTTGTTCTTGCTGTTTGGGCGTGTTCTTCGTGTTTTTCCGTCGGATTTCAGCCGGGAATTGAAGAGGAATCGAAGGGAGAGAGAAGGAGAAGAAGAAATAAAGAAGAAAGTTGGGTTTTTGCATCTGCTACAGTAACACACGATCTGCTACAGTACTGTCGGGCATCTGAAGGAGACGATGAACAGTGATTTGCTACAGTACCGTGAATAGTAAATCGTGAATAGTGTTTCTGCAATAGTGTTTTCCAATGCAATTTCTTTCAAATCTAAATCTGATTTTTCTCTTGAATATGAATAGCTAAATCTTTTGTCAAAGCTAAAGGTGACGTTATTTGATTGATATTTCTATGTCTATGAAAAAGTGTTTAATGCTTATTTGATTGAATGCGATGTTTTGATAAAGTCACAATCTATATAATTATTTGATTTGTTGTTAACGTAAGGTACGGCGAATGCTTATAATTCCCTGTGATTAGTAGACTGAGCTTGTTAATGATAAATATTCGATCGATATTTTTATGTTAATGGATTTGATGAACGTGAATGAAATATCATCCGATTAGGTCAAATCATTATTTGATTCTAATTGAGTAATTAAAGAGACGTAGAATATTAATTAAATAATTGATCCTTGAAGCTTTGATATCTCTCATCGATTATCTTTGCCTGTCTTTAGTTAGTTTTAATTGAATCTTTAATCATCATTTTAGTAGTTAATTGAATTACAATTTCTCTACAAAATTTCCAGATAAGAACTTTAATTTGCTAAGCTAAGTAGTGTTTAAATTAGTTTAGAATAGAATAATCCTACATCATTCCCTGTGGTTCGACCTCGGACTTACCGAGTATATATTACAATTTGTCAACCTTCTCTTGGGTTTGATCAAATTTTGGCGCCGTTGCCGGGGAGTGAAGTTTAGGATTAATCTTCCAATTAGTTTATTTCTCTCTAGTGTAGTTTAGTGAATTTCAATTATTCTTAGTTTAATTTAGCTTGTTTATTTTGCAGGAATTTGGAGTCATATCTGGAACAAAATGGTTTTTCATTGGATTTTTCTTCAAATTTGGTAAACTCGTTCCATCTCTCTTTGAAATTTCTGTTGCTTGTGCATGCACTCGTGGAATAGAGATACCAGGGGACGATTGGTTAGAAGTAATTCTGCTAATTTGATTGAGAATCCTTCGTTTAAATTTTCTGTTCCATCACACACACATAATCAAATGGCTGATCAAGGTAGTAACCATGATCTTAATGAAAATGAGAATGAACATGATGCACCAATGCAGCCCTTGCGTGATTATCTGCAACCTGCACGCACTAGCACACCTTCATGTATTATATTGCCTCTACAAGCACATCAATTTACTTTTAAGCCTAGAATGATAAACCTGCTTCCCAAATTCCATGGTCTAGATTATGGAAATCCTTATTTGCATTTAAAGGAATTTGAGGAAGTATGTGCAACTTTTGAGCAAGCTTGTAGTGAAGACATTATCAGGCTAAAATTGTTTCCTTTCTCTTTGAAGGATAAAGCCAAAACTTGGCTAAATTCCCTTAAGCCTAGATCTGTAGGAACTTGGAAAGAACTACAAACTGAATTCCTTAAAAAGTTTTTTCCAGTTCATAGGACAAATGCTCTGAAAAGGCAAATAACAAATTTTGCCCAAAAACAAAATGAATCATTTTATCAATGTTGGGAGCGTTATAAAGATTTGTTAAATTCTTGTCCACATCATGGGTATGAGAAGTGGCGCACCATCAGTTTCTTCTATGATGGGATGACGCCTTCAATGAAACAATTTGTTCAAACCATGTGTAATGGGGAATTCTTTGATAAAGACCCTAATAAAGCCCTTGATTTTCTAGATCAAGTAGCTGAAGACTCAGATTCTTGGGATCCCACTGATCCCTCTGATGTTTCTAATAAGTCGAAGTCTTCAACTACTAGTGGGGGTTTGCATTATCTTAGGGAGGAGGATAATTTGAGTGCTAGGCTAGCCTCTTTGGCTAGGAAGGTGGAGGCTATGGAAGTAGGGAAAGTTAATGTTGTTAAGTCTGTTGCTACAGAAGAGGCCTGTGGAATTTGTGATGTCATGGGACACCCTACTAATGAGTGCCCTACCATTCCTGCTTTCAAGGAGGTGTTGCATGACCAAGCAAATTCCATGACCCCTTTTAAAAGGCAATCTCCTTATGGAGACACCTACAATCCAGGATGGAGGAATCACCCCAACTTTAGTTGGAGGAATGATAGTGCTGCACAAACACCACCTCCTCAAGCATCTTCCAATTATACTCCATATGTTCCACCTCACAGGAAGACACTTGAGGAGACACTGCAAACTTTCATGCAAGGGCAAGCTACTATTAATCAACAAACCTCACAAGCCATTAATGATATAAAGAGCTCTCTCACTAAATTGACATCTTCTCTTGCTATTCAAGAGAAAGGTAGGTTTCCTGCTCAACCCCAACCCAACCCACAGAGGCAAGTTCACACAATGGACACACAATCTTCTGATTCATAATTGGAACATGCTAAGTCTATTACCACTCTTCGTAGTGGAAAAGAAATTGACAAAACAATTCCACCTAAGGCCCAGAAATCTTCTGAGAATGATGAATCAAAACATGATAATGAGGAAATTGATAAGTCTGGGTCAAGTGAAGGTGTAAGATGTCCTATTCCAGCTCCATTTCCACAGAGGTTGAAACCACCTCAAAAGCTTAACCAAAATGCTGAAATTTTTGAACTTTTTAAGCAGGTGAAAATTAACATTCCCTTGTTAGATGCAATCAAACAGGTACCTTCTTATGCTAAGTTCTTGAAAGATTTGTGTACTATTAAGCGTAAGTTGAATGTGCAGAAAAAAGCATTTTTGACTGAACAGGTAAGTTCTATAATTCAACACAAAAGCCGCCCAAATATAAAGATCCCGGATGTCCAACTATTTCATGTGTGATCGGGAACTTTAGGGTAGACCAAGCCTTGCTTGATCTTGGGGCTAGTGTTAATCTTTTGCCTTATTCAGTATACACTCAGTTAGGTCTTGGGGAACTTAAACCCACCACCATTACTCTTCAACTTGCTGATCGTTTTATTAAAATTCCAAGGGGAGTGGTGGAAGATGTGCTTGTTCAAGTAGACAAATTTTACTTTCCTGTTGATTTTATTGTTTTGGACACACATCCTGTTATAAATGCAAGTGCAAATATTCCTATCATATTAGGTCGCCCATTTCTTGCTACTTCAAATGCTTTGATTAATTGTAGAAATGGTGTGATGAAACTTTCATTTGGCAATATGACTTTGGAATTGAATATATTTAATGTTTGCAAACAACCAGGGGATGATACTGATGTTCAAGAAATGAATTGGGTTGATACCGTTGTTAGAGATCAATTTCATGCATCTCTTTCTGATCCATTAGAATCTTGCTTAGTTAATTCTTTATACGATGAATCTAAAGTGAATTGTGAAGAGGCTGAGATTTGTTCTTTGCTGAATTCTCTACAGGTATTGCAAGTGAATGGATGGAAACCCAAGTTCGAGGAGCTACCATTGCGTGAAAAATTGCCTACACCATCAAGCATTCAAGCACCCAAATTTGAGTTGAAAAAGTTACCAACTGACCTCAAATATGCATTTTTGGGTGATGGTGAAACTCTTCCGGTGGTAATATCGTCTAATCTTAATCTTATCGAAGAGGGTAAGTTGCTTGATATTTTGAAAAAGCATAAAGGTGCAATAGGATGGACAATTGTTGATTTAAAAGGAATAAGCCCTTTAATATGCACTCATGGGATTTATTTGGAGGACAATGTCAAACCGTCTAGGGAGATGCAACGTAGGTTAAATCCAAACATGAAAGAGGCAGTTAGAGCTGAAGTTCTTAAGCTCTTGGATGCGGAGATCATCTACCCCATTTCTGATAGCAAGTGGGTGAGTCCTACCCAAGTAGTGCCTAAGAAATCTGGTGTAACAGTTGTCAAGAATGATAAGAATGAATTAATACCCACTAGAGTTACATCTGGATGGAGAATGTGCATTGACTACAGGAAGCTGAACTCAGTCACTAGGAAAGACAATTTCCCATTGCCATTTCTAGATCAGGTTCTGGAGAGAGTAGCTGGCCACACATATTACTGTTTCTTAGATGGCTACTCCGGTTACAATCAAATTGAAATTGCATTAGTAGACCAGGAGAAAACTACATTCACATGTCCTTTTGGCACATTTGCATATAGAAGAATGCCTTTTGGTTTATGCAACGCAGCTGCAACATTTCAGGTGGAATGCCCAAAACGTTCTCCCATAAGGCCTATTTATAAGAGTGAAGAGAAACCATGAAATCCCCTTCCAAATCTAAGTCGAAATAGGTCTTATTTCAGTTTGTCGCATACGGCGATCGATCGCTCCGTATTGACGATCGTTCGCTGGCCGATCGATCGCAATTCCTTCGTTATTTTCCTCCGATCGATCGTTTTGCCAATCGACGCCGTATGATACCGATCGACCGTAGTTACTGTCTTTGGCGATTGAAAAATTCCAGTAGATACGATTGATCATTTTTAGGTCCGATCGATCGTTTCCTTTAATACACTGCTTTTACGGCTCTGGCGATCGATCGCATTGATAGCCGATCGATCGTGGTTACTGTTCATCAACTTCAAATGGGTATAACTTTTTGTCCCAAACTCCGAATTGCGCGTGGTTGGTGGCGTTGGAAAGCTGACTTCTTGAAGAGACTTGAATCAGTCCAATCTGATATTCGTAGACGAAGTTATGATGATTTAACCATTCGAGTTACTTTTCTCCTCATTTCTGTGTATTACTCTTGTTTCCTACAAAAACCAAAAATTATATTAAAATAGTAGTTATTCTAATCAAACACTAGCATAATCATAAGTTTAAGAGATAATAAAATGCATATTTCATGAGTAGATCACACCCCCAAACCTAGATTTTGCTAGTCCCTAGCAAAACAAAACAAAACAAAATCAAACAAATAAAGTAAAGGAACTAATGCATAAAAGTAAAATACCACTTTCGTAGGGAACACGATTGCATTGAGCGTTTGCAACAAGCCGTTAAACCTCTAGGTGTCCCTAGTAGGACGAGTATTGTCTCGTGAGGGTTTGCAGCCATGCTACCCACAAACATGTATTTATGAAACTAATTAACCTAAGTGCAAAAACAAAGCAAAAATTAAAACATTGCAAAAACAAGTAAACCTATTATCCCGACAAATACAAAATACAATGCTTAAGAGAATTAACCACATGTACTTGCTTCATAATCAACAGGAATATAGAAGCCCTCAAGTAAGTGGTTTTATTCCACACTTTCATCTTGGAAATTTCTGCTCAAATATTATATAGCATGCTAATGTAAATAGTAGAAAGTGTAGAACATTGTAGCAATACATTCTAAATTTCTGTTTATACAGATCCAATGTTACCCATTAACCAAAGAACATCAGAATCTGCATAGTCACCGTAATCTTTAGGTTCATGATAACACAGATCTGCGCACCATATTCTAGATTTGAGAGGATAATACACTACAGACTCTTTTTTTTCTTCGCTAGGACTGTGTAAGGCCTGACTTCAAGATGCTTAGGTTTAGCAATGACTCAGGCCAATGACTCCCAGCCAGTTGGCTTAGGGCATTAGGTTTTAAGAGACCGCTTCGGGCCCGAGCATCAGCCTAAGTTAATCCTATAAAGTCAAGCAACCCCTTTCTTTCATTTTGTTTTCATTTTTTCGTATTTTCATTTTTATCACAAATATTTTCAAGCACATCTTTATTTTGTCCAGGCTATATTATACTCTCAACCTATTTCCGGTTCCAATCCCTTGCCATAGCCAAGTAAATGGTCTATCATGATCTTTTAAGCTCAACAGATAACTACACATCATCCAATGACTATGACTAAAGACATCCCACTGTAAATTAGCATTCAACAAATCTCTAGATGGTATTACTTTATGTAATTAGTGTGTGTGAGTGAGTTTTCTTAGTTCAAGCACCTATTCCAAGAGGACTGTAACAGAAAGATATACTCAGTTAAGTGTATCTATCCTCCAGTATACTTACTCACACTTCCAATGTTAATTAATCTCCTAAGAATTGTAACATGCATTATTACGGGATAAACTATGAAAACCTAAGAAAAAGTACTAACAGATAACTTAAAAACTAATCAAATTTTTATGATTTTTTTTTCATACAAGTAATATTCCCTCCCCCAAACCTATTATGAACATTCTCCTCAATGTGAACAAAATATAGCATGACAATGAGCATATAACAAAAAAAATCAGATAAAGGAGAGAATACACCTGAATACGTGGGTTGCCTCCCACCAAGCGCTAAGTTTAACGTCTTCAGCCAGACGAAACTCCTTTAGTCCAACTTATCCAGGGTCTTTCAAGCCAACATTCAGTCCCTCAGTGGTCCTACTGCACACATTAAAGTTAATGAAAGAAGTAGCAAGTGAATCAGTAGGACAAAACCATGGGGGCGCACCATCCACCAGAGTATCAATCATATGAACTGCATAATAATCATCTGGTGGTGGATGTTGTTGTTGGGCATTAAAAACATTCAGTTTGACATTTAAATTTCCAAAAGACAATTTCAGCACCCCATCCCGACAGTTTATAATAGCATTGGATGTCGCCAAGAATGGACGTCCCAAAATTACCAGAATTTGACTACCAATGTTCGGTACATGTTGTGTATCTAGGACAATAAAATCCACAGGAAAGAAAAATTTGTCAACCTGTACCAAAACATCTTCAATAACACCACATGGAACTTTAATGGATCGATCTGCAAGTTGTAGTGTTAGTGTAGTTGGTTTCAATTCCCCCAACCCAAGTTGCTCATGCACAGAGTAAGGCAACAAATTTACACTCGCCCCCAAATCTAATAATGCCCTGTCAACAGTATGGTTCCCTATAACACATGAAATTGTTGGACATCCTGGGTCCTTATATTTCGGTGGAAGATTGTTTGTTAATAGGGAACTCACCTGCTCAGTAAGGAAGACCTTTTTAGTGACATTAGATTTAGCTTTTTGCTTTTGGGTACAAAGGTCTTTCACGAATTTGGCATATGCAGGGATTTGTTTAATGGCATCTAACAATGGGAGATTGACCTTAACCTGTTTAAACACCTCGAACATCTCCTCCATCTTTTGGTGGGATTTACTAAACGGGGAAGGTTTGTCCAGGCATTGTGGAAATAGTACCCTGAGAATATAAGATCTCTCTTTCTGAGCCTCGGGTTGGCTATCCGGTGGGGTTTTAGAACTAACAGGTATGGCTTTGATGGAATTGGGTTCTTTTTCTTCCTCATGGGAAAGTGTCTCACTCAAAGGGCCAACAAATAGATCCCGAACCATGTTGTCAACTATTTTACCGCTCCTCAAGGTAGTTATGGCTTGTACTTGTTCAGGAGGGTAATGGGAGGCCTCAGCTACAAACTGGCCTCGAGGGTTTTGTTGAGGTTGGCTCGGCAAGGCTCCTGCTTCTCTACGGTTCATGGCTTGAGCTAGCTGTCCCAATTGGGTCTCGATCTTGGCAATAGATTGTGTATGAGAATGGACTAGCTGGGCCTGGGACTTTTGTTCAGTTGTCAGCTCAGTTAAAACCGTGAGCATGGTGGATTGGGTGGCCATTATTTGGCTCAGCTGGTCTTCAATGGTTGGTTTCTTATTAGATTGGCCAAATTGCGGGGCTGAGGATGGTTGGTACGGTTGAGGTTGGTTTTGAAATTCCTGTCTTTGGGCTTGATTAAAAGTAGGCCCTGGATTAGGTTGTATTTGAATAGGGGTTATTAGCTCTAGGGTAAGTCTGTGCAAGGTTGACATGCTCCTGTACAAGGTCTGGATACTGGGAGGCTGAGGGGCAGTCAACAATAGTGTGCATAGGGCTGGCACAGATGGTGCAGACATCATTAGAGGTTGGGGTATAAGGTGGAGTCTGTGAGAAAAACCTGTCAAACCTCTCAGTAAGGGATGCACTTGGTGTTTTATGTTCGTGGTAGCTTTAACATTAAAATTAAACCCTTGCAAGTGCACAAGGCAATTGTACTACAGTGAGTATTAAAGGGTTGTCGAACCTCAGGGACGGACTAATATTTTACAAAATTCAAGAGAAGAAAAAATGTAGTTTAATTAATTCTAAAGAAAGCAATAAACTTTATCTAATCTAACTAAGATTTAATCAATATGGAGAAGTATCAAGGTAGAGAATCCACCACTAGACATGCAATTACTACTCTCAATTATTCTTAAGCATAAGTTAACATGATATGGTAATTCATGTTCTTGATCGGACACACGAATTACTAATGAATTCACTAACGTTCTTGCTCGGACACGAAAGTTTAACCACTATTGTGTAATCGATCCTATCCTTGATCGGGCATAGAATCAATCACAACTCTATTATAATACAATTAATCTTATCCTTGATCGGGCATAAAATCAATCATAATATCTAATTTCATTCATAATCAATCAAGTCTATGATCAAGCACTCAAAAGAAACTCATGAAATCGCATTAAGCATGAATCATAATCAACTTTATAAAATTAAACTATCAAGAGTAGTAATACACATCTAGGGCTTCATCAAGCCTTGACAAGGAATTTAGTTACACATAGAAAGGGAGAAAAGAAAAGCCTGTTTATGTAGATCCATCGTCATGAATCCTTCTTCTTCTTCTTTTCACAAGACTCCTTCTCTTGCTCCTCTCTAGCCTCCAATAAAGCTCTAGTTCTCCAAGGTGGAATGCCCAAAACGTTCTCCCATAAGGCCTATTTATAAGAGTGAAGAGAAACCATGAAATCCCCTTCCAAATCTAAGTCAAAATAGGTCTTATTTCGGTTTGCCGCATACGGCGATCGATCGCTCCGTATTGACGATCGTTCGCTGGCCGATCGATCGCAATTCCTTCGTTATTTTCCTCCGATCGATCGCTTTGCCGATCGACGCCGTATGATACCGATCGACCGTAGTTACTGTCTTCGGTGATTGAAAAATTCCAGTAGATACGATCGATCGTTTTTAGGTCCGATCGATCGTTTCCTTTAATACACTGCTTTTACGGCTCTGGCGATCGATCGCATTGATAGCCGATCGATCGTAATTACTGTTCATCATCTTCAAATAAGTACAACTTTTTGTCCCGAACTCCGAATTGCACGTGGTTGGTGGCGTTGGAAAGCTGACTTTTTAACATGAGGCTTGAATCAGTCCAATCCGATATTTGTAGACGAAGTTATAACGATTTAACCATTCGAGTTACTTTTCTCCTCATTTCTGTGTATTACTCTTGTTTCCTACAAAAACCAAAAACTATATTAAAGTAGCAGTTATTCTAAACAAACACTAGCATAATCATAAGTTTAGGAGAAAATAAAATGCATATTTCATGAGTAGATCACGACCCATCGCCGATTTAGTTGGACATTGGTATTCAGCTGATGCATATAGATCGGTGTATGCAGTCAAATTCTTTCCTCCTCCTGATCGACGATCTTGGGAGGAAAAGTTACCTATGTATGTGGTGAAGCCCCCAAGAGTGACACAAAAACCCGGTCGTCCACGCACTAGGAGAATACGTAATGCAATGGATAGTGCGGGCATGACGACAGATGGTCGATCACACTACCATTATGGGAAATGTAACCAACTTGGACATAATAGGTGTCAATGCCAAAACACACCTTCAACGGATTGGTACATGTTCTTACAATGGTCTTTCTATTTAAAGTAGGTTGGTTTATACATTCTTTGAAGTTACAATTAATTGTTGGTTTCTTTGTAGATATTATGGACCCAAGACCGATTGATCCCTCCGTCCTCACAGAGCAGAGCTCGCACAGATCCGATGGCATATGGAACGGAGAGATATGTGCATAATCATTATCTCCTTAGTTTTGTATATTGCAGAAATTTAACTACTTTTCTAATTGTAAGTACTTTTCATGTGTATAGGATCCCAGGATGGTAAATCCTCACAGTGTCCTCTTGATGTATAGATCTGAACTAGACTATCAGCGATCCGGTCAGGTATTAGTCATTCGTAATGTACATGTTATGAATATAACGAATGTAAATAGAATTGACACGAATACTATTCTCATATGTTGTGTAGGTAACATGGCAGCCATATTATGATCATGTGTTAGCGCAGTTACCTGGAGTATGTATGGATGGAGCGTATGTGTGGCTATCTAGAACGCCACTTATATGTGTAGATATCGTGGAGATGCATGTTCCAGATCGGGTTATGTTGCAGTTCGGATTTGAGCAGATTTCCCCCCCTCTTGGTGTAGAGTTCATTGAACGATCATCGCGTGGAGGCCGATGGAGTTTTGATTGGAGGTCGCATCATGCGGCTTATATTACTAGATGGGATGACCGGACGACCACTCTCGTTCAAGGGGAGCCTGTAATGATGGAGCGAGATGCAGATAATACATGTATGAGATGGTACTTCACGATTACGAGGAGACTTATCATGCCACCTGTGCATGAGGTGGAGATGTTATATCAACCGAGGGGCGACACTGAGCGGGCGTTGGTGAGTATCTCCGACTTCATATTTGATTTAATTCACCATTGTATGAGTAGATAACATATATTCTTGTTCCTTTGTAGCTTACTTGTATGAGACAAGTGCACGCTCAGTCTCATAGTGCTTTGGTAGACCGATCCTATGATAACTATGTAGCGGCATGTCAGACGATACACGATATCTCTGGTCATGTTCTTGCGAGTTTGTCATTGCTTCGGCCCGTTATGACTGAGATTCCAGGAGTGGAGGTTGTTTCAGATCCTTTATCAGCTTCACGAGACGTTGTGACATCATCAGCTGACACGACGGGTTTTACCCCATCACTAGTTGTTCCAGACGCCTCGGTCGATCAAGTTGAGAGGCCCATTTCTTCGAAAGTATATACCCGGCGATAGCGTGCACTCCGTGCCCTACGTCAGGCACCTCCTTCTTCAGATGCTATGCTTGACATTGAGCCTGTGGAAATTCTAGTTCGAGCACGAGGACGGGGTAGGAATAGGTTGAGGAGAATTGATTAAACACTTGTAATTTTATAAGTACATTTGTAATACTTTGTATAACTTTGTAATAGTTTAATGATGTATAATATGTTTTTGTATGTTGTTGTATATATTTTGTGTAATGTTTATAGATGTGTTATCAACTTTTGAAAAAATTGTAGTTTAATGTTGTGTATAATATGTTTGTGGATTGTTGTGTCTAATATGTTTGTGGATGTGTAATTAGGTTTTGAAAAATTGTAGATTTCATCCGGTGGAGGTTGGTTATTGAGGAGCTGTAGTTGAGAGGCGTTGGTTCCATTGTGCGAGAAAAAAAAAGCCTAAGGGTCGGAAAGGCGTCAGTTCAACCGACGTCTCAAGCCGAACCCCAAAGGCGTCAGTCCAATCGACGCCTTTCGTGTCAGTTTAAAAAAAAATGCCCGATGGTGCCTACGTGGCTTGTCAGATACCCTCTTTTGCAAATAATTACTACACTGTGTCATTTTAAAAAAAAAAATTTTCATACCTTGTTATATAAATTTCCCAAAAATAAACTTACCACCTTTAGGGGTAGGAAGATAATGGCTTGGATATAAAAAGGGTGGAGGGGTATTCCTGGAAGAAGACAAAAAACATTCCTCACGAGTCAGGAGACCAGGATTTTGTTTGGACCGGTTCGGGTCACCAACAAAAACACCAGACCGGGTTTTGCAGATCGTCGTCCTTACATCCGCCTGCTCCTGCTTCCTCCTCCGCGGTTTCAGATCCAAAAGGCGTCCTCGTCCTTCAAATTGCGCGCATTTCTTGCGCTCTTCCACTAGCTAAATCTCGGCCTCGTCTCCTCCAATTCGATCCGACCTTCCCGGTGCTAGCTTGCTGGCGCTGGCGGTGCATCGGTATCGGGCAGTGGCGTGATCTCAAGTCTGGTCGGTGCTAGAAGGGTTTCCCAATGGATTCCGTCATCAATACTTTCTCGTCTGGTACTCGGCTCAGGTAGAATCCCTCTTTTCTGAATCGGATCAGATGTGGAAACTTGAGGAAGAACTCTGTATATTATTGGTCTGGTATAGCTCATAAGAATTTCCATTGTTTCTTCAGCTGATAAGTGTGTTGTTTTTCGAATATATGTGCATTAAGTTTGAAAATTTGATCTCGTCTTGAGTGCTTCACACCCCGCCCTTTTCAGGATGAACTATGAACTAATATGGATATAACTTGTTATACGTTAGTGCTCCATCAATTCCAACTAGGAGATTGGTGAATTTGATTTATTATATATGTATATATATCGGGATGATTAGGTAACCATTGATTTTGTTGGTGAATATATGTTGGCCATCACTCTGGGATGTCACATGATTAGTCGCTTTAATACGTGATTTATGCCTATTGCTTGTTGTCGGATTAGTGAGAGCTGAATTGACCTACTCGCCGCTTGGCTTGTTTTAGCTAGCATATCCTACTGCTGTTCGGCAAGAATCTTTAGTGTAAAAGCTCTTTAAGTTACTCCCTCCATCCAATGAAGCCTGTTTGCATTTGACAATGGGTTAAATTTATTGGGCTATAAGGCCCATGTAGAAAAACAGAGTTTTCCCTCCTCTTTCCCACGTTTTTGGTTGTATGGGAAGTCAGCCATGTAATGATGGACCCGTCCTTTTTTTCAAATGCGAACAGGCTTCATTGGATGGAGGGAGTACATATTATGCTCTGGTAAAACGAATTGTTATTTGTTTTTCTTAATATTTATGTAGATGACTTAAATGGAAAAAGGTGGTTTAATCTAAAATGTTGCATGTACGGAGAGAAAAATAAGCATTTCTGCTCGTTCAATGGAAGCTTTTATCCTTCAAAATTATGCCTCCCTGTGCCATATTTAGTATCCTATTTGCTTTTTAAGATGAACTAATTAAAACTAAATAGGACAATTAATGTGGGAGGGAGGGTATTTTTTTAAGCTGAATTCAAGCTCCAACTTGGGTCCTTTTTTTAAAACATTAATGTGAATAATTGTTTCATGAGTGGTCTAGTTGTACCATATCTAGTTTTCTTTCACTGCATTGGAGAGAACTAACAATCCAAGTGAATGCAGTTTTGGATATTGTAGTTCTGGTGAAAAAGATGATAATTTTTCTAAACTATATTACTAATATGTGACATTTTACCATGTGAAAACCTCTTTCTTGTTTTTTATGCTTGGTTTCTCCTACTCTGTATCCCTTGATTTGCAATTGGAAAACTGTAAATTTATGACAGAAGGAATAATCATGATCTGACATTTTCAATCTCTGACAATGTCTAACCTTGTATGATAACGTTCCTTCATTTGACCCTCTATGTTCTGTAGGAAGACTGTTTGTATTTATTGTTAAGTGTGTTTTTTAGGTAATAACTTTTGTTCGTTTAATTCGGCAGTAGAAGTGTTGCGAAAAAATAATTTGACAGTAGGAGGAGCGATATTTAAAATGAGACACGAGACTTCTGGTATAATTGTGGGTTGCCCTTTTTTTATTTATAAATGATGACTGAGAAAGGGTGTCACATAAGTACGGGAATAGAATGTGCTATTTGCTATATCATATCTCTCTGTTTGTTCATGTTATCTGAGTACATTTATTGGATCCTGCATATATGTAACATTATTTAATTGTTTTGTGTATGCTATTTAAATACAGGGACATGATTCGAGCCATCCGTGCATGTAAAACTGCCGCAGAGGAACGCGCTGTTGTGAGAAAAGAGTGTGCTGCTATACGTTCTTCGATTAATGAAAATGACAATGATTATAGGCATCGCAATCTGGCAAAGCTCATGTTTATTCATATGCTAGGCTATCCAACACATTTTGGGCAAATGGAGTGCCTCAAGTTGATAGCTTCTTCTGGATTTCCTGAGAAACGAATAGGGATATCTTGGTCTTATGCTGCTTCTTGATGAAAGACAAGAAGTTCTTATGTTGGTTACTAACTCCTTGAAGCAGTATCCTAACTTGAAGCTTATTCTCTCAATAATGTTTAGCCCATATATAGATACGTATGTAAAGGGCCTTAAAAATGTATTTTAGACTCATATGTAGAGATGTAGCCTGCGTCCCCACTATATGAATGCTTCACTAGACCATTCAATGGGTATGAGAAATGGGCAGTGGGTAAAAAGCACAGGGGTTGTAGTCAACATGAGCTGATGAATTGCGCTTACTAGGAATTCCTCGTTTATTAAGATCTTAGAAATGTATTTAGGGCCCCTATGTAGATACATATGCTGGTTCAACTGAATTTACTAGTAAAAATGCTGTTGAAAATGTATCTTTGTGCCATGAAAATTGCTAAGCTGGCTTATGACATCCTTGGCCTGTTTGCAGTGGCGAATCCACCTCCCGACAATTTTTGTCAAGGATGTAGTTGGATTTGAAGTCATCCAAACCTAGACATTGCTTAGGTGTGGAAAACACCATTTTTTATGGTGTTCTTTTAAATTGTCAATGGGTGTTTTCCCAAAAAAACTCCTTGCATTTGCAGAGCTACAATTCTAGAAATTATTTTGGTATTTACTTTAGTAGGTACTTTTTTCTCTAATGTTTGTTTTGGTATATCTAAGTAAGATGGGCATAGCCTTAACTTTTCCTCAGAGATCTTAATCACTCAAATCAGTATATAGTGGGGTTGGCTCTTTGTGCTTTAGGAAATATATGTTCTGCAGAAATGGCTCGGGATCTTGCTCAGAAGTAGAAAGACTACTTCAGGGCAGAGACCAAAACATTCGGAAAAAGTAATTTCTTCATTTGCTCAAAAAGATTTGTGCACCTTATTTTCTAATGTTTTTAAGATGTGTATTAGTAAGCAGTTTCGTTTTTGCATGATACATATATTCAGACACATCCTTCTTAGGGTCACTTATTTGGGCTTCCTCTTTTGATTTAGGCCGCTTTGTGCTCTATACGCATTGTCAGGAAAGTTCCGGATTTGGCAGAAAATTTCATGAGCCCTGCTGCTTCTTTACTGAAAGAAAAACATCATGGAGCTCTGATAACTGGAATTCAGCTTTGTACAGAACTATGTATAGCCAGCTCAGAAGCTCTTGAATATTTAAGAAAGGTACCTGAGTTGATGGAGGACATGTTTTCATGTCCTCATTTAGTTTATTTTAAATTGAAGTCATGATAGGAAAAAAAAACTAATCTCACCCTATCGTTTTTAGAAGATGATATAGCATTATCTGATTGTGTGATGTCTACCATTGTTTGACATTGATTACTGAAGTATACTGAGCCTCTCGTACGAGTCCTAAAGGATGTCATGAGTAGTCCATATGTACCTGAGTATGACATTGCTGGGGTTACAGATCCTTTCCTGCAAATTCGACTGCTAAGGTTATTACGAATATTGGGCCATGAAGATGCAGATTGTAGTGATTGCATGAATGATATACTTGCTCAGGTCAGTTGGCACTAGTTAAGGGAGGCTTTGTATAAGCTCTGTTTTACTACCGAGAGAACAAAGAGATGGCTATTTGAATAATCACTAAACTATGATGGTATGTTTTCAGGTTGCTTCTAAAACCGAGTCAAACAAAAATGCAGGCAATGCTATACTCTATGAATGTGTTGCAACCATTATGAGCATAGAAGCTAATAGCGGATTACGTGTTCTGGCTATCAATATCTTGGGAAGATTCTTGTCTAATCGTGAATAACAATATCAGGTAAGCTTTATTTATCTTGATGCCAAGTATAAGATTGCTTATGTTAGAATTTGCCCCTCATCATCATCATCATCCCCACCATATGCCTTATCCCAGCTCTCTGGGGTCGATGACATGGATTCTATGCCATATTTGTCTCTTCCTAATATCATTGTGAAGTTACAAAAAGTCCATTAAAAAAAAGCATTTTTATGCTGGACGAAGCAATCCTCTAAAGAAAAGACAATGAGATGAAGGCTCAACATTATCATCCTCATCAGACACCTTTCCAATTACGTGGATTGGCTTCATGAGATGATGATTGCACATGAAACATTGATAGTCATCTTCCATAACAAAGCTGGTAACCAAATAAAAACCAGTCTGCTTTCACATATCAGGATGACAATGCGAATGCTCCACCCTAGATTGTTGAAATGGTAGTGTTGATTATAGTGGGTAATGTGCAGCTAAAATTTTTATCTTTCATGTCAGTTATTGTATTTATGTCCTTTTGATCTATTTTGTTAACTAGATTTTTTCCGTTCACCCTTGGTTTAGATTAATCATGCTAGTTATTTGCAGCATTTAAAAAGTTTGATATACCTTCATTCTATAAATATCAGGCTGAAATGTATGATGTACTGTTTCTATCATCGTAGTAATCCTTTAGTTTTACTGTGTGCCTGTACTGCATCTGTCTCATAACAAGTTTCCATCTTCAATCTTCAGTAAGCTTGGCATAAAGAGTCTGTTATGTTTGTAACACAGTAAACATTGCTCACACAGCTAGTGTATTTTCATCTCTGCATTTGTTTACTTTGTTTGAAATAAAAAAAAGTGTATTAAAGAATCATTTATTGATTCACTACATTTTCATTGTTTTCTATTTTTAATCATATGACAGACTGTTACTATGTTTGATAGAGAGTTGGATGACAGCAGTAATATTAGAAATAATTTTCTTACAAGACAAACAACTTAGCCTCGATGTTGTTTCAGATATGTTGCATTAAACATGTTAATGAAGGTTGTTGGAGTTGATACTCAAGCTGTGCAGAGGCATCGTGCAACAATATTGGAATGTGTGAAAGTGAGCTACTTTTTTCTTTTATGGTCTGTAGAAAAACTCTTTATTTCTCATTCATGTAGGTTGGACCAACTATGCCTGTTCATTTTGCCTTTATTGACAATGGAAGCCTTAAGCAATAAGATTCACCTTGTTAAACTTTTTATAAGCCTATATGATTCACTTATTCTCAATATCAGTGGGTGATGTCACATGCGTTGCTCCTGCGAGGCCATGCAATGGGTGAGAAGAACATTGTTTACTGAATGATGAATGATGAGTAACGAATGTAAAGTCCTGTTTAGATCTCAAGTATTCACGCGTACAAGGCCTTTGGGAGATGCCCGATGATTCAAGTTCTGGTCTATTGAAACTGGAATGATTTTGGCGGTTGTTCACAAAATGTTAAAATGTTAACATCTTCTGACTGCTTATAAAAACAAAAGAGAAAAAAATGAACCAAGCTAGACCTCTTTGTAATTATTTTATTTTACCAATTCAATTTTGATGTCATTTTAACATCAGGCTAGTGAGAAACTATAAACTTTAACCTGACCATCTTTTTTTGAATAGCAAATATGTGAATGTTATTCTGTTGATAGATAAACTATGCAAATCATAGTATATTTTGATGGCTGGAGGAAGTGGCTGAGAACATGAGAACCAATACGACTTATCCTTCTTAGTATTTAGGAAGTAAT